>OX418225.1:34925816-36125816 GCA_948455865.1 Conomelus anceps | reverse complement strand
TTTCTGGTCAAGAATCGATAGTAAATATCTCGATCTGAGGTGGAGCCGATAAAGCTTGATTTTGACAAAGTGTGCGTGTGTATGAGCTTCCAAGATTGTCCACCACGTCGCGCTTCAACGCCGAGCCACGATCTGTGTGTTCATAGGTTTGGATTCTTGGATCTAACAATCACCGTGGACTGCAAGTCGAGTGTGTATTCACTCTCCCCTCTCTCTTTGCCAAACATTCCTTCCTCTTTCCCACTTCCTGCTTCATTAACAATTAACTTATTCGTTCGTTACTACAATCTTCGACACCAGCTCTGAGACTGAAGAATTTCGCTGGCCGGCTGGCTCGGCCATTTCTCAATCTGTATAACTGATTTGTCACCTATTCTGACAGCGCCGGAGAAAGTACATTCGCTGCCACTAATGTTAAATCAATTTGACGCCCCCGCGACCTATGAATTATTTTTCCTAAATGGAGAATATTCTGTATAATAGTTTGAAAAAGAGTTTCGAACATACCACAGAGCAACCAATTAAAAATTGATACAACATTTATTAAGAGTTTTAAAAATCTGATTGAATGAACTGAACTGAAAAAAATGGAAACCCAGAAACAAGTTAACAGTATAATCGGTTTCAAGAGTGTAATATTCTAATCCATATGAATCTGAATCTACTAATTACTAAGTTATTGTACTTCCAACTAAATGATTAAATAATGTTGAGGTTCTAATTTTTTATTAGTTGTCAATCTGCAACTATTTATAATTATAATAAATTCAATCCCAATACATATTTTTGTAATTATTGCATCAGCTACGAACCGGCTAACTTGGGACAGTTTAAAAACTTCACAACTTCATCCATTAACTCTGTGTGTTCATTCTTTAATTCTATTCTAGAAACAGTAGAAGTATTCGGGATTCTCGCTTTCCTCGAATCAACCTCCAGGACCCCAATTAGATAAGTAAAGAGATATCTATAAGCAAGCACGCTTCGCTCATCTCTTTATCCAAATCCAAAGTTTCCACACTCTAGAAGACTGGAAAGTTTAGTGCGTATTTCAATAGAAATTCTAACCATATTTTCAAACAATTATTCTTTAATGATTTGAAACCAAATCACTGATTCGATTTTGCTTTCTTATAGATTAGGCTGGGTCTATTATTTCTCAAATTTTGAATTTCTAACGGGTTGTACTCCGAGTTTAAATGTGATACATCATTTCCAAGCTCTGCCGTTTTACCGCTCTCCGCTGATACATTATACAGTATATAATTATTTATTATATACAATAGATATATCGGTATATTATAGGCAACAATACAGACCTATTGTCTATCAAATATTCAAGTTTCTTATACAGTCGTAATCTGCATAGGCCAGTATCTACAGTATGAGTAAGTAAAAATCATAATATTTAAATAGGAATTAGGCTGGTGAAGCTTCTCTTTAGAAGTGAAATGCATCACTCCAGTATCTCCAGTATAAGTGAGTAAAAATCATAATTTATTTAGAAATCAGGCTGATGAAGCTTCTCTTTAGAAGTGAAATGTATCCCTCCAGTATCTCCAATACAAGTGAGTGAAAATCATAATTTAAATAGAAATCAGACTGATGATGCTTCTCTTTAGAAGTGAAATGCATCCATCCATTTCCATGCTATGCCGTTTTACCACTCTCCGCTGATACATTATACATAATATATAATTATTTATTATAATATCGGTATATTATAGGCTATAATACAAAATACAGACCTATTGTCTATCAAATATTCAAGTTTCTTATACAGTTGTAATCTGCATAGGCCTAAATTGACGGTCAATTTGATATGACTTTGTTGTCGTATATGTTGTTTAATAATGCAGTTTTGGCGTTCAAAACATTTGAATGCAATACTCTTGCTTGGGGACATTATCGGATAAGGAAAGAATTGAATAAGAGAGGTGAGGATATAATGAAATGGCAGTGGAAAAGGTCATTATTGGAGTCAGATTGCAAAATTGCTCTTGAAAAATGAGAGAAATGGCTAGCTTATAATATTAATGATGATATTAAATCACAACAAAATTAAACAGATGCCATTTAGAACGGCTAGAGGAACTACATTAGAAATAAGAGACGGCACAATAGAATCTGTAAATGACATAAAAGTGCTCGGTGTTGTGAACTTTCCTCGAGACCTCATCTAGAATATTTAAAAAACAAACTTAATTCAGTAGTCTTTGTCCTTAGAAACTTAAAAACTATATTAGACTCAAGAACTCTTAAGGACGTTCATTTTACACTGTTCCATTCTCTTCTTGATATGGCATTGTTTTTTAGGGCAATTCATGTCAAGTGATTGAGATATTTCGAACTCAAAAGTGGGTATAACGAGTAATGGTAGGGGAATCAATTCGCACAAGTTGTAGACCATATTTTGAGAAATTAAGGATTCTCCCACTTCCAAGCCTGTATATTTTTGAAGCCATCTGCTTTATTGAGAAAATATCAATAATTCATCAAATTCACTTTACCCATTCATAAACTTAATTCTAATAAATACTTGTATAAAACTATACTGTTTTTGAGCCTCGAATCAAGTTCCCAGCATCGAAAATCGCAGTGTTCCCATGATGAAATAATTAGGACTACACAAAATGAATGGATTTGAGCTTTTCTAGGCATGAGTCTAAAATCTCTTAAAAAACGATTTTAGAGGGACTGTTTATCAAAATCTGATGTAAAATGTAAAGGAATGTATGTGCTAGGATAAGTTGATTGATGAGTTGTAAGAAAATAGCAGAGTAATAGCAATTACATTGAATGCTTCGTCTTTGGCAATATGTAATTAATATTTAACTTACAGGTTATTTCAAAATGGGTGGTTTAAATCGGCTATGGTATTACACCACCTAGATACCTAGATGCAGGCACAAACAGGTTAGGTTTGCTCATAGAATTTTGTATCTATGGTTGAAATTACAAATGTTTTTATTTATTTCCTAATTTTTGTGTTAAATAATGATCTTAATTGTAATATTTATATAATTTTTTGTATTTCATCTCCTCTTTATATAAAATAGGCGAACATGTTTTTTTGTGATGACAACTCCTCCGTGGTTTCTCGACCGATTTTGTTCGTTCACGTCTCATTTGAAAGATCACATCGAGTAGATGTTTGATAAGGTCTTACATTTTGAAAAACGTTATCGTGGACATGAGGAATGAACGATCAAAGTTTCAATTTTTGCCATTGCTTTAACATAGGGATCGGTGAGCTGAAAATTTTCACATTTCAACTTATGATTTGATGATAAGCTGTTTTGAAACAAAAAGTTTATTTTTCATTCAGAGAGAGAGGGTATAGGGGAGGATAGGATAAAGAGGAAGAGAGAGAGGAAAGAGAGAGAAAATAAGAAGGGGAAGAAGAAAGAGAAGGAAGAGGAGAAGATGAAGAAGACGAAGGAGAAGAAGAAAGAGGAGAAAAAGAAAAAGAAGAAGTGGAAGAAGCAGAAGAAAAAGAAGAAAAAGAAGAAAAAGAAGAAGAAGAAGAAAAAGTAGAGGAAGAGGAAGAAGAAGAAGAAGAGGAAGAAGAAAAAGAATAAGAAGAAGAGGAAGAGAAGAAGAAGAAGAAAAAGAGGAAGAAGAAGAAGAAGAAGAAGAAAAAGAAGTAGTGGAAGAAGCAGAAGAAAAAGAAGAAGAGGAAGAAGAAGAAAAAGAAGATTAAGAAGTGGAAAAAGAAGATGAAGAAGAAAAAGAAAAAGGAGAAAAAGAAGGAATAAAAGAAAAAGAAGAAATGGAAGAAACAGAAGAAAAAGAAGAAGAGGAAGAAGAAGTGGAAGGAGAAGAAAAAGAAGATTAAGAAGTGGAAAAAGAAGATGAAGAAGAAAAAGGAGAAAAAGGAGAAAAAGAAGAGGAAGAAGAAAAAGGAGAAAAAGAAGAAGAGGAAGAAGGAAAGAAGAAGAAGAAGAAGAAGAAAAAGAAGAAGAGGAAGAAAAAGAAGAATAGGGAACGAAAAAGAAGATTAAGAAGAAGAAGAAAAGACGAAGAAAAAGAAGATAGAGAAGAAGAAAAAGATGAAGTAGAAGAAGTTGTGAAAAAGAAGGAGGAGGAGAAGAAGAAGAATTAAAAAAATTTTCTAGCACAGGTGTGTTAAGAAAATTTTATATTTATCAGCTGATAAAGAATTGAAAAATGAAATTTTTGCCAGCACATAAAGGTATGTTAAAAAAATATTATATTGATCGGCTGTTCAACAATACTGCAAAATATATTTTTTATTCAGATAGCCAGGCATGTTATACTTTTTCATTGATGACTGGGCTTTGGAATGTATCGTTCAGTATGTAGAAAATCTACATTTGGAATGCATTTCACAAAGTTTAATTAAGTCGCACATTCGTGCGACCCGGGATAACCTAGTTTGTAATAAATGTCTGTTTGTAGAGCAACTTTTTCAATTGCAGTTTCCATTGAAACTCTTTATTATCTATAAAATAAGTCCTATAATAAATTTCAACCAATTTCAATCCCTTTCGCAATGTAAGTTCTCCAATATAACAATGTCATCACAATATTAAGATGAGTAAAATATAGTACCTATATGGAACAATCGCAAAAGTCTTCTATAAAGAAAAATTTGTTTCCTTCTTTTGACACAATCGGAGTGTGAGAGAGTGTGAGAGAGTGAGTGAGCGCGAGAGCGGAAATAGAATGTGGGTGTGGTATGTGCAAACCAGAAGATAGGATTGATAGTGCTGTATTTTTCTTATTGTCTTTGGTGCCAACGTTGACATCTGCAAACTATATAGCTATGACATCCAAAACAATTATCGCTCAGAATGCATAGTGTTGAGAAGAAAGTTGAGATGTTGAGTGAGACAGCGAAGGTATTGGAGAGTGAGGGAGCAAAATAGGGGGGAGGGAGCAATGTGCTAAGTTGTACAAAAAAGGAAAAAAAAAGAGGAAGAGTGGCAACTGATGAAGAGGAAGAGTGGCAACACCGAAAGTATTGCATATGTGTGAGTGGAAGTGTTTGCACACCCGCGTTAGAAAACCTGACTCCAGAATAACGCTTGGAGTCAAAGAAAACTTTGGGGCAACGTAGCTACCAGCGGTTTAATTTGGATTTACAATTATCTCTATATTACTAGAAGAGATATCCGAGATTTCAATGACATATTTTGTATTTCAATCGGGAATATAGTTTTTCTGTAATTAAGGTTTCAAAAAATGAAAACATTGAAAAATGAAATATCTCATTCAAAAACAATACTTTGTTACTTTGATCCTGAGATTTCCATTAAAAATTACATCATTGAGATGTGAGAATAGCAGAATCTCTGTTGGGTCACTAACTTCATAAATAAATACAAAAGGGAATTCCCTTGCAAAAGGGAATTTTCCTCTCTCTCAATAACCTTTGCTCTTTTTTCTGTACATTCTTCATCTTTGTCCTGTGAGTGTGTTGTAACGTCACTGGCTCATTTTTCCCACATTAGGGATATTAATCAAGAAAGTTTGTATGGTTGATAGGCTTGAATTATTATTCTACAAAGTTTTTGAAATATTGATGATGACAACAGACGCCAGTGTGTCCAGCACTAGTACATAATTATGTACTAGATCTAGTACATTTCCCCACCATCTAGTACACTAGTACATTTGAGGTAAAATCTAGTACATGTTTTAATCATGCCGATATTTGGGAAATAAATACAATATAAATTTGACACAAACTTTCCCTCTCAAAAAAAAAAAAATCAACTTGATTGCTGATTAACTGACTTGATAAAAATAAGGTTTTTTGACAATTAAAACTGACAAAAAGAACCTTTGGTACAATAACTAATTGTGCTAATAGCAATAATAAATTCAGAAAATTACTAGAAATAATGCATAATTGAAATTGAGGTTATTAAAATTACAAGTTGAATGACAAGGATTAGGCATCCAAGGAAATTAGTTGAATAATATTCAAGATATGCAATGAGTAATGCGGTTTTACAATACAAATGAATATACTGGAAATTCAATGGAAGTAACTGAAGTGAAAATTCATTGAAATTCAACTCATTAAACAATCAAAGTATGGTATGAATAAATATGGCAGTAATAACAGTCTTACAGTCGTTTGCACGTAGGAAAATTAAATTTAACCACTGTAATATGACGTCATTTGATGGAGCCAGCGCAACGACTTCCCTATTGAGCTCTGTAAGATGACGTCATCTTATGGTGCTTAAATTTAATTTTCTTACATGCAACTTACATATACTTTATACTTTACAGTTTGCAATGGTTTGGAGTTCCATAGTTTTTTGTAATCAGTATTGTCTCCCACAGACATAACTAGGATAATCTCAAGGGTTTGGGGAATGTGGAATAACCCTGAAAGGGTCTGAGGTTTCCACCCAGGAAATTTTTTAGAATAGAAGCCTCAAAAATGAATTTTATAACAATTTCCTAACTTATAGACAGCATCCTGTAAGAGTAGAAACTTTACACGCATAATAATATTTGTATTTTACCTGTTTTATCCATCATTTTCCCTAATATATTCACTATAAATGGAGGAAGTTATTCAATTATTCAGTTACTCGTGATTAGATTGGTGTTTTTCATTGAGGCTCTGCTCAAATTTATCTAATTATGTAGGCTTCTTTTAAAAAAATATTGACTTTCAGAAAAAATAATGAGAGAATACAGTTTTCTGCTCCTTGCTTATCAACTCATATAAGTATGAAATTTGGAGGGCCTCCACTATAGAGTGACTACATGCACTCCAACACTTGAAAGGTAAATTGATGGTGGTACAGGGGCTCTCCCCAAGAAATGTCTTGAAAATAATCTCTCTAAAACAGCATTTTAAGCATTTGAAAACACAAATTAATAAATCAGAACTCTTGGGACTAGGGTCTCTAGGAAACTTATACCCTTCCTCGTTACTTGCCTGTAGGTGATTGATATAACCTAATAATATTTTTATTTCAGATGGAAGGCCCGGTCTCCACTTGAAATTTACAGTTGCACAATTTTTCTGTTGTAAAAATAGAACTCATTGCTTCTAGTTTCATTTTGTGGAAGCATGTGGGTTCACCCTAACTAGAAGCGATCGGTTCAATTTTTCTCCTTCACTATCAGATAAGCACGTCTCCTTCATCATTAATTGATGATCGCTGATGAATAAAACTAACAAATTTTTTTAATCCGTTAATATTCGAACATCATTAATCAATTCCGCAGATTTTTTTAATGCTCAAAAGCTATTAAAGGAGTAGCTTATGGAAAACTGGTTTATACCACACTATAATAAAATACATTTTATTACTATGCATTATTTATATATTTTATACTATGTATTTTATTAGACTGTCTTTATACTTAATAAAACCAATTTTCTAATAAATGGCAAAATTTTCCGATTCTCCTCAAAACTTCAAGACTATGGCGCAACTTGCGCAGTCTTTCCCCCCCCCCCCCCCTTATGGGCAGCCCTGCTAGGATCCACTACCCAGTCAACTAAATTCGTCATTTTTTCACCATAGGAAAAACATTGAGAACTGGCATCAAATGATGACGCTACACATGTAGTTGGCAAACGAGTAACCATTAAAAATTAGATATAACAATCAAGCGTTTCTATGAATTAAAGTACGAGAAGAGAAGAAAAAGAAGAGAAGAGAAGAAAAAGAAGAGAAGAGAAGAAAAAGAAGATGAAGAAGGAAAAGTAGGATTCGAGGAAGAAGAAGAATACTATCAAATGACTCAAGCAGACATCAACTAGCGGACATTGCATCTCGTATACTTGATCTTAGAATAGGCTTCTCAAGTGAAACTTGCTTCCCTTTCTTGAAAAAATCTGACATATCAAATTGATTTACATACTGACAATCATTGATTCATCATCTTTATTTTCATGATCTTCTAAAAATGAAGTAGAATGAAAAAAATCATAGACGCATGATATTTTGAAATGAAAATATTTACTGTCACTTCTAACCAATAACTTAGTTTTTAGAAGTCTAGCTCCCCGAATAACTCCTCCATCCAGTGTGTGTGTGTGTGAGATCTTTTGATAGGTTTTTAAGGTAAATAATAATTATTGATTAAAAAATGATGAACTATGTTCTGGATCTAATAATAATTTACACACTGGATCTAATAGTGAATTGTGTTATTGGATCTAATAACAATTTACACACTGGATCTAATAGTGTTGGTGTGCATATTGGATCTAATAACAATTTACACACTGGATCTAATAGTGTTGGTGTGTATATTGGATCTAATAACAATTTACACACTGGATCTAATAGTGTTGGTGTGTATATTGGATCTAATAACATTTTACACAATAGATCTAATAGTGTCAGTGTGTATATTGGACCTCATAACGCCTATACACTGGATCTAACACTTAATGTAAAAAGACATATTGAAAAATTTAAGAATTTTGCAAATTTGAGATGACTACAGTATTCTAGGAAGAATGCTGAGTAAAAGTGATAAATATTTTGTCAAAATATCCACTCCTTCTGGTGGATCTGATATAGCTGGAATTTTACATAGATCTCATAACAGCTTATTTGCGAGTATGTGTGTGTGTGTGTGTGTGTGTGTGTGTGACTTTTGCAAGTAGGTTCGATGTTTGAGGCGGTTGGTGGCGGGGGGGGGGGCTGGTAAGGTCGTTGAGTGGCTATAAACGTCCAAGTCGGCCGGCTGTAACGCGCCCTTCGGCCATCACGTGATCACCAAACAACCACTTGTGTTGGTCAGCTTCAGCTTATTGGTGGCGACGGCGACTGTGCAATAACCAGTCGTCGGATAAATCGGTCGATCAGTCGCCACTCCCTGTCACAGCGTCGACCACATCATCCACCTCACGAGACCTACAACATTGGTCACGTGACTCTAGTAATTGAGATCTATTCTGATCTCTTCTTAGATCCGATTCTTATCAGTACTTTTTTCCAGTTTTCAAACAATATTGAAATAGTTATTTATGCATTAAGAGCGTGAAGCGCGACTTTATCGCTCGAGCCAAAACATTTACTGCGCGATGCATAGCGGAGCGCAGTAATTTTGCGAGAGCGACAAAGAAGCTTCACGCGCGAATTGCATACAATATTTTTCCTAAAACTGAAGTTCTGGATTCCAACACAATAAAAGCTTGTAGTTTGTAACATCACAGACCGTGCGTGGATTTGGTTAGCGTTCAACTTTTTTGAGGTTATGTGAATTTCACGGATTCCATGATCCACCAATGAGAAGACATCAAAATCAAAACAAAAGCTTAAAGAAAACAGCTGGCGAGCGTAAAGTACTTTACCGCTTGCTGAGCAGTAAAGAGGTATTTTACAATTAGTTTTCAGTACGTAAAGAACTACTTTACGAGCAGTTGTAGGAAAATATTATTTTGTATATTGTGTATTGAAAAATGGAAATAAAATTATTATTTATTTATTTAATAATTGTAATTTTTTGTCATTTGGGATTGGAAATATGCTCGGAAATTCTACATAGCACAAGTTTAAACTAGATTATTAGTATTTGTTTAGTATTCGTTTTTTTTTATTGCTGATGATGCCCACATGAGTCCTAGACTTGTGCGTGGGTAATGAGGTGAATGATTACATATAAATGCCAGGCAGAGGAGCGGGATTCGAACCCACGACCGCTTAAACGACAGGGAGCTGAAGTTGCAAGTTTAGTTATAGTATTAGTTTATTAGGTGTAAATTTCATTAAATGGGATTGTAAATATTGCCTACAAATATTTGGACTCTCGCTTAAGGTTATTAACAGTTTTTTACAGTGGCGTAACTAGAGTTGACTTATGGGGTGGGGCTTACCCCCCGCCACCGGTCAACCACTCTCCCATATTACTCCCTTCAAAAACAATTTTCAGAATATAGATATATATTATACAATACTCATCTAACTTCAAATTGAATAAATAACCATTCAAATTGTTTCTTACAATTTTTTTTAAAATCTCTGAAACAATTTTCAGTATATAGATATAATTTTATATAAGTTATATTATACAATTCTCATCTAACTTCAAATTACATAAATAACCTTTCAAATTGTTTCTTACAATTTTTTTTAAATCTCTTCTAAGCAATGGGATGTGGGTTACATCCCCAATAACCTCCCTCGTTACGCCTATGGTTTGTAAGTTTTAATTCAATTTTGGTATTAGTAAAACAGTATTGGGAAAACATGTGTTGTTTCTTTACAAGTAATATTTTGGATATATCAATAAATAAATAAATGCAGGAGACCCATTTGCTTGGATAGCTGGCGATTGCCTGAAGGGGTTTGATCAAAATTTATATTAGCCACAGTGAAGCATAACTATGATTTTGCATAGCATAGTATGGGAGAATAGATAACATAGATGTGTTTCTTATTCCCATGTAATTCCCATTTCTTCCCTATTAATTTCTTATCGTACGAAAATTCTGGCATTCAAGTTAGAATTAGTACCAGTGGAGTGGTAAGAAAATTACGGAGAAAAATTTTGAGAATAATATTCATATTCAATCAATCTGTAAATTAGATAAAAGAATCGGTTATGATTTTTGACAAATCCATTGTCCTGTATAACATCTATCATACATTTTATTGATATGATCTATGCTAATAAACAAAGAAAATGAGCACAAACATGAGAAGTAGACATTATAAAGGACCGAATAAATTTCAACCTAAAACTGTAGGTCCAACTCATCAATCACCATCATCCAATTCATTACCCACGCACAGGTCTCAGACCTATGTGGGCTTAATCCTCCGGAAAAAAAATATAAATGTTTTGCAGGCAGCGCCTAAAAATGTTATTGACAAAGTTTATTCTATACTAGTATACAGTACTTACAGAAATTGTTTTGTTTTTATTATTTGTGAATAGCTTTGTCATTGTCTATTATGATTTGATGTATTTTTTATATTATGGCAAATAAAGAATTATTATATTTATTCATAAAAAAAAAAAAAAAAAAAAAAAAAAAAAAATAGAATAGAACATTTACTGGAATTAAAGATGGGATTGTAAGAGTTCTACGTACCGTACTAGTTCAAATAAACAAGTTTGACTATGTGTTAATACAATGGGAGCTGCTGATTGGCCTACGTACTCTACGTTAAAGGTCTGTCATTGGTTGAGGGCTGAGACTTGGCACAACCATTCCTAAGAGGGTGGAGCAAGCAGCCAATTGGTAGATCATTCAATTTCAATAGACCAATTTTCCAAGAGTTTTACATCTCCATTTTTAACTGAACTGTTTTAGATACTGTTTTGATGTTGTTTTAGAATAGTTATATAAATTTGATTACACAATAATTACAAAGTACCTCTTTATTTCTACTGTTAAAGCACTATTAATATTTTCTACTATTAATCTTTTACTTCATCTATGTATGTATATTTTTATTCCAATCATCACTTTCACCTAGGCTTGAAGCACTTTTATAAAGTTGCCTTAATGCAACTAATAAGGTAAATACTAGAGGTATTAAAGGCTATTTAATACTAGGGTATAAATAAAGGGTATTTAATACTAGTATAGGCTATCAATGCCTTCATCTTTCCCTTCATCGGTGTATGTATAATTTTATTCCAGTCATTACTGAAACATTACCTAGACTTAAAACACTTTCATCAAGTTGCCTTGTAAGTGAATAAATAAATAAATTACTCCATTAATTCTACGACCATTAATTTCCATGAAAAGTTATTACTTGAGCATCAAGAACTAGAACAATGATGATTCATTGCTTGCTAGCTTTCATAGCTAAATAGTTTAAAAAGATAAATAGAAAGCTTGATAGAATCTCAGTACGGTACAGTGTAGGCCAAATAAACGATGTTCAATATTTATTTATTTTTTAGAAAAATCCCAAAATATATGAGAAAATTCAAGTCATAGCTGCTATTTTGACATCCTTGACTGTACCAGCTTGTGTGATATGTAGATCAAGGAAACTTTCGTGCACTAGATACCAAAAACAGTAATCACCACTGGTGCGATGCACTGTGATTATCTGTTACCAAATTCTTCCTAGAAATTCGGACCACTTGTAAAGTGACCAACGACCAGAAATACTAGATTTTATTTGTGGAATCTTCTTGAAGCACGCAAGCTGATTCATTTTTAAAATGCTAACACATATATTGTTTCACAGTAGTATTGCTTCAAGACATGGACTTATGCGGAAAATCATAATTTCACTGAACATTGCAATACAAAATTGTCATAATGGTATTGATTTATTGCAATCTAAGTGGAGAAAGTTTTTCTATCGACCTGGGATTTTTTATGTGCCCTATCAGTCCCATGAATCAATCAATTAAGTGATAATGAAGAAGTAGTTAATACGGTGACATCATTCTATTTAAAAGTTTATTCTAGTTTGATTTTACTGTCACTATATTATAATCCTCTATCATTTTCATCAATAATTTTTTGTTTTTTCTTCCTTTATTAGTTCAATCTATATTTATTGTTAGTAACATTTGTGTGAGACACATCAGGTAGAATTTATAGGTTAAGTGTAAGAGAGGGACATCTTCCCTAACTTCGCATTTTCATGCAAAAGCATCACAAAGTTTTTATAATCTCATTTTCAGTCGTAATTTCATGTTTTTATAATAAGTGACTAATAATATTCTATGTAATAATACTTGGCGATGCCTATATATTGTATTTTATACTTGTTACCGTTGAATTATTATTTGCATGAATAAAGTAATCAATCAATCAATCAATCATTTGACAGCTCCAGGAAGATTTTCGCATCCCAAACCCCACTTGAGCTCAACCCTTCAGATCTTCGAAGCCAATATTGCTTCAATCATGAATTCTTGTTTCCATTGCCTGGCTAAATCTGAATTATTTCGACCAACCCGTAGTGCGCTTTTTAACCAAAACATAATGTTGAGGTCTGAAGAGTCACCTACTAACAGTCGACATCGGCTATGGTACTATACATACATACTGTCAGAGTTTTTCCGGCTGCTTCTTGGTGAGCTACATCTAGATAAAAATATTATATATAAATCCCTTCGAAATACTAAAACCTCCCAAAAAATAAAATTGAGCATTGAAGGATTCTTGATACAAATATAAATACTGAAAAAATAAAACCGATTAATATAATTATCACCATGTATATAATAAATTTTATATAAAAAACACAACCTCCAATTAAAAAAAACAATTGATAAAAACGTTAAACTTAACCAATCAAACAAAAATATTTAAGTGAAATTGCAAGTATTTAATTCCAAAAAAGTGTATTCTAATAAAAATATAAAATTAAATAAGTATAAGTCTATAAACACCCCACTAATAATGTAAACAAAACTATAAACATTGGGGGTATAATGTGTAGGTAGAAAGATTCATGAAATTAGGTGAATTAATAAACTAAGTCCCAGAATTGAACCGAAATTTCACTAGTAAGAAATATTTGAGGGTGTTTGTAAGTTAATGAAAAACTTTTTTAAAATTACATAGATTTTTTCATATGTGGGGAAAGGGGTTATGCTTGAAGATAATCTATTTTTTATTTACAAAATCTTCGTTTTTTTAACTATTAAGCCCAACAGTTTATTATAAAAATTTCAATTTTGGATATTGGAGATACTCATTCGAAATTAAAATCGTTTAATTTGATATCTGGTTGTTTTGGAAATAAATTTACTTTAGATGATTTATTTATTAAAAAAATATGTTTATTCATTTAGTCAATTTGGGTTAATCTAAGATTTATAATTTATTTTACATGGATAGAAGGTTTACCGGGAGATGCTCATTCGAAATGAAAATCGTACAGTTTGGTATCTGGTTATTTTGGAAATAAATTTAATTTAAATGATTTACTGTATTTACAAAAAAAAATATTTTTATTCATATATTTAATTAGGGTTAATCTAAGATTTATAATTTCTTTTACATGTAGAATGTTTACCTGAAGTTTTAAAATAATATCAAAAATGAATCGTCACAATATATAACCCTTACTGGAGCGCCTTATCAACACAAAATGTAAGAGTGAATAACGCCTGGCTGAATCATAATATAGGTGCTGTATAGATGTAAGGGTCCAATAGAAACTTAAAACATCAGAGGTCATATCTTGTACTATTGGACGTCTGACGCTTCCTGAGAAGGAGTGGGAAGCTGAAACCAACAAAGACGCCAGCATTGTCCAAGACCCGCTTAGATTATAGACAAAGGCGCCTCTTTTAAAATCTCCTTTCGCTCGCATTCTGTCAAGGAAACTTCCTTAATTAGCCGAAGAATAAGGACCCGTGGCCATTGAGGAGGCCATGGGCATGCGCGCTGCGTTAGCGAGAAAGCACTATCAAATTAATACCTATTATAGTGGGTGCCTTTTGATTAGCATAATATTTTAGGACATCGCACACATTTATCTAAACAACCAGCTTGAAGTTGGCTGTTCGCAGATAAAACACTGCAAATTGATTGATTAGGACTGCGGAACTATGACTTTGAAAAGGTCGTGGAAGTCGTGAACAGGTTCATAAACTCACAGTAATTGAATTGATGAATGAAGGTTTAGTAGCCTTTATATTGTATATCATTACATTTAGAGAAATTCTTAAACTAATAAAAGTTTGCATCCCGAGGTTCATTTATCTATAAAATACAAAACATACTAATACAATGCATACAGAAAAAATATTAAAATACAATAACTGAAATCCAATATTATACAAAAGTAAAATCCATAAACTATTTTAAAATAATATTACTCTACTATATGTGGAGATGGAAACGCCTTCCAACTATGGTTGCCAACGTACTAGGGAGGGGTTCACATAATATTACAGTAGGAGAAAGAAGGAGAAGAAATGAAAGGTAGAAGGATTTAATGTGTGAAAAGGAATGGTAAAACTGTTTCCAAAATTAAAGATCAGAAAGGTACTTGTAGTTGCTCTTGATCCAATAATTACTGATGTTATTTTTCATTTATTTTACCTCAACCTGTCTATTTTATTTTTGTTGAGGTATTGATTGGGAATTTTGTTTATGATTTTAGTACTTATGTATATTAGCTGCCTCCTAATTGATTCAATATTGGTTTTATAGATCTGAAATTTACTTGAATTATGTCTTAAACTGTATTAGCTGCTGACAATCTTATTAGTGTAAGGGAAAGTAATTGTTTTCTTAATTATGTATTTCACTACATTCATAATGCACAGCTGTCTGACAGTCATTACCTGAAATTCAGTAAATATTAAGTAAGTTGTATAGAGTCTAGGTTTCTTCAAAATTGTTTTAATTATTAATTTCTGCATTATGAAGAGTTCCTCATATACAAAATAGGATGTAGCAGCCTCCCCAAACAGGTTACAAAGAACCTGTGTAGAAGTAGATGCCAAACAACCAAGTTCAAGAGGCATTTATACTATTGGCTGAACTGCTATGGTAGAGTTCAAGTTTATGGGTGATAATGAAGCGAAAACAAACGTTTCGGGTGCTATTTGTCTAACAATTAACATAAAAATCATAAGATCTAATAATTGTTCATATCAAATTATCCAAGTTTTGATTTTTCTACTACATAGTGGCAGCGAAGATCAATTTACTAGAGTAAATCTGATTAATTTTGGCAAGTGATTATCCAGAATTATTATTGTTCAGTGTTAATCAAATTTCAGGTCTAGAGGGAACTTGAAAAAATGTTTATTCACAATCTAAAGCTATTTCTACAAATAAACTTTGAATATAACGTTCAAAACAGTAGGAAAAACTGCATTTCCCCATTTTTCACATAGGAATGTATAGGTCATAAAAGGAGAATGCCTTCGTTCGAATGTTTGCGTCCTGTGGGAAAGTCAGGGTTTCCCAATAAAAGCTTGGTAATAACTTCTTATAACTTTTATAATATTACTTTAACTTTAACTAATATTACTTACTTAAAACGTTTATAACTTCTTATAACATTTTAAGAATACAAGACATCAAAAGACCGAGGATCAGTTTTGTTTTTATTCCAAGAAAATATGGCTGAATGTGATATCCCGACACATATTTATATAGTGGGAACCACAAAATTCAGAACTGCAATACTTTAGATTTAAGACTAATTTATTTTCTGAAATGTTAATTTTTTAAAATTTATTGTGAATAAACTCCTCTGGTAGTGCTGTACTCACAACCAGAGAAATTATTATTATTAAGATATTGGATTATTTTAGATTACCTCCTACAGTACAATGCAATCTGTATTATTAGGAATTGAATTTTATCCTGTCCTTACAACTCACTTTTAATTTTTCTGACAATTTTTAATGTTTTACACGTCCTTCATTGATTGATCAAGGCTATAGTATTTTTAAACTTATTCTCACATTATACTTTTAGATAATCTCCCGCAGTGCAATCTAAATCACAATTGCAATATCTGATTGCTGTTAACCGGTTACAACCGTATCAAGAATTATCTATCACTTTTTAGTTTAAATTCTTACCTATTTAGAGGGTTCTCGTTAGCTCCTAATTTTGTTTTAACTGAAAAATTGTCTACACAGAATGCGTGAAAGAATTGGCAACTTGAACAATTTGACACCCGCAGCGGTGTAATCAGTCAGGCCTCTTATCTCGGACTGACTTCTCCTCCAGCTGTATGATCACCTCAATCTCTATAATATACTAGCTATTGTGCCCGTCCTTCGTACGGATTATGTTTAGAAATAAGACTTTCAAATAAGAATTTCGGCTTTTTTGATAGCAACGATCATGAAGTTGTTAACAGCTTAGGTCCCATTCATACGATACAGTTTTTTTGCGGTACGGTTTTTTTACTGTACGGCGTCAACTGTACTGTGATGTTCACACGGTCCGGCTTTGCTGCTTATCTTATTGCTGTGCTCTCCTCCTTCTTCCATTGCGCTTCCAGTTCAGTTTTATTTATTCCAGTCCAAGATTTTTTTATTTGTGTAAGATTTTTTTAAATAAGTTTCTTACTGAAGGTTTCTCTTAAATTTTGATCAAAGTACGCAAATTCTGGTTTCAATATTCTACACATTTTTCTCTCATTATTTTTATATTAATCTTAAGTCTTGTCCCACAAGGCGGGTCTCTCATATATTAGAGAAATTAAATTTTCACAATTAATATCTTCCACTTCTGGACACTGGAATTCACTAATAAGAAGATCAATGCTGAAGAATATCAATGAAGAAGATCAATGCTGACGATCTGAAGACTGCTTCCAGCGTAATAAGCGTATCGTTTGAACATATCCATTACCGGTACAATACATGTGCCACCGGATACGGATAGTTATTTTGCGGTACAGCTGATTTTAGTGATACAGTTTTCGAAGACAAAACCGAATGTAGAAATCGGCTAGAACAGCTTTTTTTACTGGATCCAGTCGAAACAGTATTGTGTGAACATACAATATGAAATTTACATGCAAACGAAAGCACTGAAAAATAACTGATACAGCAAATTTACTGTACCGCACAAGAACTGTATCGTGTGAACGGGCCCTTAGTAAACAACTTAGAATGTAAACAATTTAGTGAGAGGCATCAGAGAGAATATTTTTTGAGAACAGCTGATTGATATATCATGATAAATTACGTGATTTTTTCTAACATGGTAATAATAGTGCTACCTGGCGAATTCCCAAGAGCCTGGCACAAACCGAACCTTCCTAAAATGTTAATTTTTGTTTCGATAAATTGAAATTAGAAAATTTTGTTTTTTTTCAACAAAGAAATAATTGATAAAACATAAGATGAGCTTTAATTCACCAGACATATGTTTCCTAAAAGACTGCAATGCTCCGACTACACAAGTCTGCAGACAGCGTAAATAACGCCGTGAAGGGCCCACCATTTATATTTGAGAACAGCTGATTGATATATCATGATAAATTACATGATTTGTTCTTATTCTTATGTGGTAATAAAACTTGGAAGAAATGTATCCAAAATCGCACTATACTTGGTTTTTAAACGTTTATTATTCTGTTGAAGAAAAAGTTAATTTAGTTTTTTATAGCTAAAGACATTGTCAATAATGTTTTCAATACTGTTCAATAACTAAAATCCCGATCGATGCTCTCGTTTTTGAGAAGAAGGCCGCGTAAAATGTATCCAAAATCGCACAGTACTTGGTTTTTAAACGTTTATTACTCTGTTAAAAAAAAGTTAATTTAGTTTTTTATAGCTAAAGACATTGTCAATAATGTTTTCAATACTGTTCAATAACTAAAATCCCGATCGATGCTCTCGTTTTTGAGGAGAAGGCCGCGAAGAATACCTTTGCGGCCGTGACAGACAGACAGACAGACAGACAGACAGACAGAAAGTGAGATAAGACTATTTTCGGCTTATTTAATGTATAAAACGTAAAAATAACCAAAAAATATACAATTCTGATAAATGTACAGACAAAACTCTAATTTTATTTATATAGATAAAAATGAATGTCTGTCTGTATGTATGTATGTATGTTCCCTATAGACTTCAAAACCACTTGACAGATCGGCATGAAACTTTGGGAATATGTTGTATGAATATTGGGGATGGTTTCTGACCATACATTTTAATAGGGGAGCTAATAATTATTATTAATTAATCCATTTTATAGACCTAACCTACTGAACTTGCCGGCCAAACAGCTTAAAGGAACAGCTGATATAAGTCAACAGTTTTTAATCATATGGCAGTCCCCTTAGTGGAGTTATTTACGCTGTCTTTGAACAGCAAAAGACTTTGCACTTTGCATGTAGGCTACCAATATGTAGGAAACATACGACTGGGTATGATGAAATGTAATTAATTATGCCAGGTTGATGACATCTGTTAACCAATGAAGTGCTAGCTAGAAATTTGAAATGCAGCCTCAGCGGGAGGTGGCGAATAATAAAATAAAAAACTAGCTTCTACCCTTATAGTCGTAGAAGGTTTAAATTTGAAATGTATCTTTATTCAGAGGTGGTGATTAAGAAAACAACGAAGCCTCTATGATCAGCTGGAAGAGCCCTAGGACTAACGTCTTTCCTAATTTGAAATGTAACCTCAGCGGGAGGTGGCGAATAATAAATTCAAGGAGAATTTTTATGAGAACGCAGCAACGTGCGTCGGGCCAGCTAGTATTATTATAAATATTGCTGTAATTACATCTTGATTTCACAAATTCTATTTGATTACCTACTCTCAACTTTCTAACTCATGTGGGCTGTGTGCATCATTAGCAAAAGATTTGACCTGCTCATCAATTAGGGAGGTGAAGGGTCTGGTTTCATACCTTAACATCAACTTTATTAGAATCTTAGGCGATTAATTAATCATACAGTTGAGTTTAAGTAGGGAAGAATTCATTTTGAAGACATGTGATGTACTCAAATCGTGACACAAAATTAAACCGTATAATTAGTGAGCGATCGCCAAATTATTCAAGCCAAAAGTATAGCATAAAGTGATGGAAATGTTTATGACTATTATCACGAATGGAGTGTGTGTGTGTGTGTGTGCTATTAGCACTGAGCGACCTTTCCTCAAAGACCCAAATACTTGTAGAAAAAAGCGGTCATATTGGTGAGAAACGAATAGAGCCGGTGCGCAGCGCATGAATGTGTGTCGAAATAGTTGAGAAGAAAGCAAAATGGCTGATGAAAAAAGCAACGTGCATTTAATAAAGTGAGAGGAGATTGTGTCGTAAGTAACATTGACTCACCACCACCCGTCTCTTCTATGCTCAGGAGTTCTCACGGCTTTTAACTGAAAATCACCAGCAGATACTCACACAAATGAATGATCTCTATGTAGATGATGCTGAATAGTCTTGAAGACGACGAAATAGGAGGAGGAGTAGAAGGAGAAGAAGAAAAAGAAGACGACATAGAAGAGAAGTAATAAAAGAAGAAGTAAAGTGATGGTGTGGAGCCTTCTTGTCCTGAAGAAGCAGGAGGTAGTGGAGCTGAAGGAGAAAGAGGAGAAGAAGAAGGAGGAGTAGAGAAGGAAAAGAAGCGGGACGAGAAAAAGAAGGAGAAAAATAAAAGAAGTGGAAGAAAAATAAGGAAGAGATGAAGAAGGAGAAAAAGAAAAAATATAAGACGTAGAATAAACAGATGAAGAAAAAAGGAAGGAAGGAAAAGAAGTAAAAAGAGGAGGAGGAATAGAAAAAGTAGGAGAATAAGAAGGAAAAGTAGAAGAAGAAGGGGGAGGAGGAAGAGGAGAAGTAGCAGAAGAAGCAGTAGGAGGAGAAAAATAAGAAAACTAAGAGAAGAAGCAGATGGAGAAGAAAAAAAAATTGAAAGAAGGTGGAGAAGAATGGAAGATGAAGAAGAAGTAAAAGGAGAAAAAGAAGAAAACTGGAAGAAGTAAGAGAAGAAGAAGGAACAGAAGCAGGTGGAGAAGAAAATAAAGAAGCAGGTGGAGAAGAAAATAAAGAAGCAGGTGGAGAAGAAAATAAAGAAGCAGGTGGAGAAGAAAATAAATAATTGAAAGAATAAGGAGAAAAACGGAAGAAGAAGAAGAAGAAGGAAAAAGGAGAAGAAGAAGGGGGAGAAGAATGAAAAAAGAAGTAGAAGGAAAAAAGAGATGTTGAATAAAATAGAGAATAAAGTAGAGAAGAAGAAGCAGATGGAGAAGAAAAAAGAATTGAAAGAAGGAGAAGAACGGAAGGAGAAGGAGGATCAGTAGGAGTAGAAAAAGAAGAAAACTAGGTGAAGAAGAAAATGAAGAAGAAGGCGAAGAAGAAGAAGGAAAAGAAACAGGGGGAGAAGAAAATAAAGAAGAAGGTGGAGAAGAATATAATGAATTGAAAGAAGAATGAGAAGAACGGAAGAAGAAGGAGTAGGAGAAAAATAAGAAAACTAAAAGAAGTCAGGGAAGAAGAAGGAAAAGAAGCAGATGGAGAAGAGGAATGGAAGAAGGAGAAGAAGAAGAGGGAAGGAGAAGAAGAAGAGGGAAGGAGAAGAAGAAGGAGGAAAAAAAGAAGTAGAATAAAAAGAAGAAGGTAAAGAAAGAGGAAAAAACAGAAGTAAAAAAGAAAAAGGAGAAGAAGAAGAGAGAGCAGGAGAAGTAGCAGGAGTAGGGGGAGAAAAGGAAGAAAACTAAAAGCAGTAAGAGGAGAAGAAGAAGAAGAAGGAAAAAGGAGAAGGAGGAGGAGGAGAAGAAGAAGGAAAAATGAGAAGATGGAGAAGAAGGAGAAGAAGAAGAAGAAGGAAAAGGAGAAGAAGGAGAAGAAGAAGAAGAAGAAGAAGGAGGAGGAGGAGGAGGAGAAGAAGACTAAGAAGGAAAAAGGAGAAGTAGAATAAAAAGAAGAAGGTGAAGAAAGAGGGAAAAAACAGAAGTAAAAAAGAAAAAGGAGAAGAAGAAGAAAGAGGAGGAGAAGTAGCATGAGTAGGGGGAGAAAAGGAAGAAAACTAAAAGCAGTAAGAGAAGAAGAAGAAGGAAAAAGGAGAAGGAGGAGGAGAAGAGAAGAAGGAGGAGAAGAAGAAGGAAAAAGGAGAAGAAGAAGGAAAAAGGAGAAGAAGGAAAAAGGAGAAGAAGAAGAGAAGAAGAAGAAGGAGGAGGAGGAGGAAAATAAGAAGAAAAAGGAGAAGCAGAATAAAAAGAAAAAGATGAAGGTGAAGAAAGAGGAAAGAGAAGTAAGGAGAAGATGAAAAAGAAGTGAAATGAATAATGGTGTGGAAGCATGCCTTCTCGTGCCGATTTAATAGAATCGTTGCCCAACTGATCCTCGCCACACACACAGCTTAGCATAGCATAGCATAGCACAGAAAATGTATTCTATTTGACAGCGAGCTGAGTCGACTTGGCAACACGGATCGAGTCACGTGAGCAGCCTGTTTAGTTATTAGTGATTTCGGTGTGCGGTGCACCCTCTAATTAAAAAGCAGCGCTAATAAATGAATGAATGCACGAAGCACGAAAATGATGTTGAATCTGCAATGAGTGGAAAGTGGTGTGTGGCTGTTGGCAAGTAACGGTCAGCTGCCGACGCTTTCATTAATAAATACATTTTAGAAGAAGAGGAAGAGAGAGAAGCTGATAGTGAAGAGGAGAAAGAGGAAAATGGGGTGATGCAGAAGAAGAGGAAGAAGAAGAAAAAGAAGATCAAGAGAAGAAAAGAAGAATAATAAGGTCAAGAAAACGAAGAAGAGAAAACGAAGAAAAAGTAGAAAAAGAAAGGTAAATCAAGAAATAAAAGAAAGAAAGATTAAGAAAAGAAGAAGATTAAAAGATTGTAGAAGAAAAAGAAGGAGGAGGAGGAGCAGAGAAAGAAGAAGAAAATAAAGTTTTGCATTTTGAAAGAAGTGAAAGAGAGAAAAGGTGATAGTAAAGTACATACTGTACATACTGTAATTAATTCCTATAATATTATTGTGTTAAAATTTATATTTTCACAATTTTGTATTATAATGAAGATTATTTTCATTTAAAATAATAATAGAAAACTAGACGTGTTTTTTAGGTATCAAACTTGTTATTATTTTGCTTCAAATATTCAATTGTATCTTTTAAACCAATAGCCTATATACTAACATTTGTATAATGAGCAGAACAGATATGTTTTTTTCAGGTTTCTTGTAGTATACATGTTATTTTTTAATTTAATCTCTTATATGATATTGGCATTTTAGAGATGCACCATCCCTCAGCACAAGCTTTGCTTAAAGAGGGATGCAACAATTATTTCATTTATGATGTTTTATATAGATGTTCATTATTATGATAAGAAGTGGTGTAATTTTTGTTTGAATATAGGGATGTTTTATTATTTATTGTTGACAATAAATAAATTGAATTGAATTGAAAAAGAGGAGAAAAAGGAAAATAGGGAGATGAAGAAGAAGAGGACAAGAGAAGCAGTAAAAGAAGATGGCCACAGGAAGTAGAAAAGAAACAGAAGAAGAAGATTAAGAGAAGTAAAGAAAAATAAGGTCAAGAGAAGGAAGAAGAGAAACTGAAGTAGAAGAAAGAAAGATCAAGAAAAAGAAGAAGTAGAAAGGAAGATCAAGAAAAAGAAGACGATTAAAAAATTGAAGAAGAAAAAAGAAGAATGAGGCGGAGGAGGAGGACCAGGAGGAAAGAAAGAAGAAGAAGATTAAGAGGAGTAAAGAAGAATAAGGTCAAGAGAAGGAAGAAGAGAAACTGAAGTAGAAGAAAGAATGATCAAGAAAAAGAAGACGATTAAAAAATTGAAGAAGAAAAAAGAAGAATGAGGAGGAGGAGGAGGAGGAGGAGGAGGAGGACCAGGAGGAAAGAAAGAAGAAGAAAATGAAGTTTTGCATTTTGAAAGGAAGAAAGAGAGAAAAGGTGATTGTAAAGAGGAGAAAGAGGGAAATGGGGTGATATAGAAGAAGAAGAAGAAGAGGACAAGAGAAGCAGAAAAAGAAGATGGTCAGAAGGAGAAGAAAAGAAACAGAAGTTCAAGAGAAGGAAGAAGAAAGAAATATCAAGAAGAAGAAGAAGAAGAAAGAATGATCAAGAAAAAGAGGAAGATTAAAAAATTGAAGATGTAGAAGAAGAAGATGGGGGAGGGGGAGGGGGATGAGGAGGAGGAGGAGGAGGAGGAGGAACAGAAAAAGAATATGAAAAGGAAGAAGTAGAAGAATAAAGTAAAAAAGTAGAAGGTTGGTGGGGAATGTTGAAGAATGAGGATGAGGAGTGGCAGACCATCAGAAAAATTTCCACAAAAAACATAACTAAAATGAAAAAACCTTGAAAGCTAGAGATTTCTGGGCATTTTTATGTAAATTTTTTTTGGCCGCTCTTATCGCGGCCGATGACTTACCCACGATTATTTTGATTGGCGTGATGTTGAACCTTGAAAAATATCCGATATAAAAAAACAATAAAAGAATTGGCGAATATAATGTGCATTGTATTGTATGTATATGTATAGTACAATAGCCGATTACAACTGTAGACGACTCTTCAGACCTCAACTTGATGCTTAATAGACCAAAGAGCGTACTACGCAAACGAGGAATGAGTTAGTTTATCATATGCCCGGTTTCTCAGTCGTTTATTAACTTAATGGGCCATTAACTCAATTCTGGAGCAATGGGTTAATGATCCATTAAATTTAATGAACTACTGAGGAACCGGGCAATAGAATTTTTTTACCAAATGTTGGAAGTACAGTAGAAACAATTAGTCTGGGCGCGTGGCTCTGGTTTCACTACTAGCCGTCCTGTAAAAGTTGACTAGTTGACCTTGAAGACATCTGCAGCGTCGCACGGGCCACATGTTTTTAGAAATGAGCTATAAACACTCCCCTCGCCATGGCTGACTACCAAACGGCCGTGCGCCCAGACTAATAATTAGTCTATCAAACAATTATTGTTTCTACTGTAGCTAATGGGGTGGCTTTAAAGTTAGGTGAAAGATTAGAATTACCGTGTTGCTAGCCTGATGGAACAGTGCAAAATTCAAATCAGCAAATCAACTGCACTTCAATCAGGAACATATTGGAGAAATTATCACATCACAACTATTCATAGCTATTAGAAAGTTTCTTATCATATTCCAAGTCGGAGAAAATCAAGGAACCACTTTTGAAAAGATGTAACACACAGAATTACCCAGCAGTCAATTTTCAACTCATTAACACTCATAAGAACTCGCTGTTTGAACGTCGTGGCGCTTCAAGGGAATCAACTACCTAACCTAAATATTTCTACTTCAAGTACAGTAATTTATGTGTTAATGAATGAAGCGACTGACTACTGGTTTTACACGATTTTCGCACTTGGCTCGTCTTCCTGCCAAATATGTATATATTATTATAACTATAACTATATTATAACTATAGATAACAGTTATAACGGGTGTTTCAACGGGACGCAACCCTAAGTGTTAGAAGGTGGTAGTAATACATGTGAAAATATTAGTTCCCTAAACCTGTATGTTTGTAACAGTGTATTCAAGCTTAATTGCCTCTGAGAGTTACAATGTGATTTTCTGTCATTAGTAACACTGTTTCCTGTGTCGTTTCGTTGCGTTGTGTCAGCTATGGTTTTTTCCAAGGATGAACGCGTGCTAATTGTAGAGACTTATATAGAGTGTAAATTTTAAAAAACGTGTGCAAGAGAAGTTTTTAGTGATGAGGCATGGTTCCATCTCGATGAATAAATAAATGAATGAATTTTATTTCCAAATAAATTATAACATTGTAGCTAAAATAAAACAACAACAAATCCTTTGTTACAGTATGCACAAATAGTTACTATACAGTATCAATTCAAATAAAATTAAAGAATAAGACTAAACACAAATGTAACAAAAAAATATAGTGTCCTAAGGAAATTAGCTTGCATGGGCCATGGCCTGTGCACAAGCTAGAGTTGAAATTAATTACCAGAGCTATGGACTCATATCAAGATTCATCTGACTTTACTGAATTTAGTAAAGCGTATTATAAAAAAAAAAATTATTGTAAAATGGAAACATGAAAAAAAAATGTATTGCAAAAACCTCACACAGACAAAAATAATAACAAATTTAAGAGAATTCCAGACATATAATTTGAAGCTTTCGATGGTTGTGTGAATAATCAAAACTGTAGAATATGGTGTGCCGCTAATCCTCATGCTTTCCATGAAAATCATTGCACTTAATTTAGTAAAGCGTATTATAAAAAAAAAAAATTATTGTAAAATGGAAACATGAAAAAAAAATGTATTGCAAAAACCTCACACAGACAAAAATAATAACAAATTTAAGAGAATTCCAGACATATAATTTGAAGCTTTCGATGGTTGTGTGAATAATCAAAACTGTAGAATATGGTGTGCCGCTAATCCTCATGCTTTCCATGAAAATCATTGCACTCACGAAAAATCGGTTATTGGTGTGCAATTTCCCGCCGCCGTATAATAGGGCCGTTCTTTTTTGACAGTACTGTAAACGGTGAAGTTTATCTTAACCTGATTGAACAGTTCTATTGCATTGTTAAATTTGGACGACCGAGAATGTTGGTTTCAGCAGGATAACGCGACCTGTCACACTGCAAATGAAACGTTAGCAATGCTACGGGAATTCTTTGGTCATCGCTTAGTATCGACAGATTTGTGGCCTCCAAGATCCCCAGATCTTGCACCAGCTGACTTTTTCCTATGGGGTTATTTAAAAAGCGTAGTTTACAGAAACAATCCCCAGACTATTCATGAATTAAAAGCAAATAATATTGAAACCGAGATTTTGAACATTAGAGAACAAACTTTGAGAAGAGTAGCCACAAATGTAAGAGTGCGAATCTGCAGTGGCGTACCGATAATGGAGCGAGTGGAGCAGTCGCTCCAGGGCGCAAGGCTCTGAGGGGCGCACCGTTCTTGAGAGAAAATTAACTTTTACTTACAAAAAAATGTATTACTATAATGAAGGCCAAAAGGGTGAAATGCAACACTTTTAAAAAACCGTATGTAAACATCGCTGCGCATGACTAAAAGGAAAATTCATGTCAAATTTAAAATAAATCGGTTCATGCGGTCAGCCGTAAATGCGTTACAACCAGACAGAATGCAAAACGGTCGAGTCAAAATTAGCAAATAGTCGATAGTAGCAAAGCCAAAACAATTTAAATTGGGTGGCAAAAGGTATAACAAATTCAAGTAATTGAATGAATACTTTGAATTTATTCTGAAAATGGTTTTTATATTAAGAACAGGACTGAGATACTTCACTTTTGAATCCTATTTCCAAAATATAAAAAAAATTTCATAAGGATGACTTGCAAAATGCGAAAAAATAACTGCAAATAAATTTATATTTATTTAAATTTAATTTTTAAATTAATTTAAATTATTTAATTTAATTAATTAATTTAATTTAATTTATTTAAATTTAATTTTATTTATTTATTTGAATTTAAAGTGAAAAAATCCAAAACAAGCTGTTTGGAAATTGATAAAAGCAGAATTTGGCCTGGCGAAAAATCATTCCTTGGAGATTCGCATCTCTAACAAATACGGCATAGTTAGAGGCGGAAAAAATAGCCGCTGGTTCATTAAATGACCACTATATTAATACCAGCCCAATCGGGTGGTTGAGTGTAAGACTGATCGTTAGACACTTCCGCTCCAGGGCGCTTAAAACCTCGGTACGCCACTGCGAATCTGTATTCAAGTTGCTGGAAATCACTTCCAACATCAACTGTAAAGTTAAATTTATTAAAAGTAAAATTCAAAGTCAATTTATTAATTAATTTGTATTTTGCGAAACAAAAATCGTATAATTATAGTGTAATAAATTGTGTCCTCAACTTTGTGTTGCGTCCTTAAAGAAACGTTATAAACTAGCAATTGACACGTTCATTCATTTATTAGCGTTCATTCACGTTTGACTGTTATTTTGCGTGAACGTCAAGGACTGACGGACGAAATTTTGACGACCCGTTGTCAAAATTTTACCTATGAATGGACGAATGTTATATAATAGTGGAAGGTCTTTGAGACGAACCTCCGCTACGATCACTCGAAGCTCGTGACATAGTTCACTGCAAATAGTTCACGAAGGTCATGCTAGCGTTGTTCCAGTTAACCATATTTGTTGTTCATTGAGTTTCTCAACGTTTCTAGCGTCTGAAATGTGTGATCAACTCACATGGTTCAAGTTAGCAAAATGTGTATAATTGATGGATAACGTCATTAAAGTAGGCTGGCTGCGAAACTTTTCACACCCTGTAATCGTCTTAATGGTGTCATTTACCTCAAAGTTGATTTGAAAAGAACAAAGAATTTGAATTGTAAAGAAAAGAACAAATTTGAATTGGAATAAGTTGGTGTTCGTTCACACATGAGTTAGACGCAGTGGTGTAATCGACTAGGGCTCTTATCTTTGATTGACTGCTACACACGTTTGTTTTTCTTGAAAACTATTAGTAAAAATGTTCATTTCTGTAAAAGATATGCAATAGGTTTTTCAAGACTAACGGCCGGTTGCACGAAAGCCAATTAAATTTAATCCCCATAGAATGACGTCATTCTACGGAAATTAAACTTAATGGATAGAATTTCGTTGCTCAAAGGACAATATTACAAGCGATAACGCCAAGTAGGCTAACCGGCACAAGAGATATTTAACCGCCCGTTCACCGAGAATTAAATCTCTCTCTTACTCCTGTTAAGTTTCATTTTATAGGTTATGTGTATTGTACCACAACACTGAACTGCAAATTAGGTCGTAGGTGTTGAAAACCTTTCAAAATGAATAAAATTTATTAAGAATATAATAATATTGAGATAGTTGAATAATGATTCAAATAATCCATAACGAAATAATTCTAATTCATCTTTTTTCTCAACTTCAGAATCAGCTGTTGATCAAATTAAAGTGTTGCCAGATTGCGCCCGTTCGGTTAACGAAAAATAACTAATGGACCTTTGTGCAACTAAAATAAACCCGTTACACTGGCCACAGTTAGTTAACTGACATTAAACTCCTTATTTAATTGGCTTTTGTACAACCGGCCGTTGGCATTTAAATAAATTAATCAATCAATATTGAGGTTAAATTCCCATTTTTGTCTGCCATCTTTGTTTCATCATTTACTTAATCACACACGTACAAATAATTTTCACCGAAACTGAGGCATTTTAGTGCAATTTGAGTGAAGTGGAGCTATCATCATCACAATCCATATCACCCATCTAATTTCATAACTGCTTTGGCATGATCTGAAACAAAGTTCAGCTCTCCTCAAAGCACAAATTTCAGATTCAGAAATCATATTTAAATTTAGTGATTCAGATAATGATAACGAACAAGATGGTGTTGGTTATGCCGATATCAAGAATACCGACGCTATTTTGTATGGCTAATCTTTAGCATCACTTTTCAGACTATACAACTTCCACTTTCTTATACCTCCATGATTGATACCACCTTTTTCATTACATTCAATTTGGAGATTGGAATTGAATTGATTTAAACGAATAAGATACTGTTCAGTTTGATGAATTACACTCATACATACAGAAAAAAATCCCGATTCTTGTAGGCTTGTATGACAAAATAATACAGATCAAAGAATTGTTTCAAACATGAATTAAAGATTCTTATTTAATTAAATCTTCAGAGCTATGTCGCATAACAATTGACAAATTGCATTCACAATTTTCAACTCCTGGAAATGCAATGTTTTCTTCCTGGTCTAGTTGATTATCTTTTAAAAACACGTTCATAGTTTTATCTTCATTTGAATTATGTTTGTTTTTGAATTGAAGTGGATTGAAGTTTCTCCGATAAGATAAATGGGTACTGTAATCCACGCATATCTGCCGTGCGTTTTCGGTTCATTATAAAATGGGACTTGTAAAGTTTGGAGTAACTAATATTATTAGTTTCTGTACAAAACATGCATGTATCTATTTTTCTAATCATTGTCGAATAAAAACTGTAATCTCAGAATTTGAAAGCTTTGAAATTTTTTTCATCTTTTAAGTTAATTTGATTGATGTGTTCTTGTTACAGAGAGGACCATGCCGGGCCCTAAGTTCACAGCAGGTGGGCCCTGGGTCAATGCCCGACTTCCAGCCCGTCGATCCCTACAGACTGCTCGAAGATGACCTCAAGGACATCTACAGGGATATTCGCCAGGTGAGCACTTGTGCCATTAGTTGTCAGATTCTATTATTTTTGTGATTTATTGGCTAGAATCTCTAGAATATATGGAATAAACCGGTTTATCGCAATTCATTAATCGAGGACCATAGTGTTGCTTATAATGAAAGTTCACTCTTCCACTCATGAACATCTGGGGAAGGAGACATTTGTTATATGATTTTATTACGTTCTGTGGTTCTTTTTTGCATGCTTAACCAATGACTACCTCCAGCGTCGACATTAGGGACTCTGGGTTATCGCGAATTATAAATTGGATTATTATGTCGAATTCGCTATCCCTCTCTCATGTAGGACATTAGTTATCTGATTGTTGTTTTTTTTTTGCTGGAATTTGTTGATATGAGGATAATTGTGAACACTAAATTATATAAATAAATACACATCTATTCTCTGCCAAAAAAACCATTGAAATTCATAGAAAGTAGCAAAGTATTTTAAAGAACGTGCGTATATTTTATTGAGGGTTAGTTGGAAGAGAGGGCTGGCTACGCCCTAACTTCGCTCTCCAAGGGGAAATAAATTCAGCCATTCTATCCGTATATTTTTATTGCTGATGATGCCCACATGAGTCCGAAACTTGTGCGTGGGTGATGAGGTGAATGATTACACATAAATGTCTCACGGTGGAGCGGGATTCGAACCCACGACCACTTAAACGACAGCAAGCTGAAGTTGCGACGCCCCAACCAACTGCGCTAAGCGGCCCGCCAATATGTAAAGCTGATGGAGCTTGTCCGCTTATGGGAGCACATATTACAATTAATATATACAATTAATTTGATAAAAACTATGGTAAATATTAATTTAGAGAAATATATCACTTACTCTGAGACCCTACTTGCAGTAAAAAGTAAATGAGTATGGCTTTTACTGGTGGGGAGATCCTTACGGGTAGTTCCACCCCGCCGCTTGAGCCATGTTATTGGAGGACCTACAATTTCAGGTGGGTTCCGAACCACCGGGAAGTGATTTTACAGCAGAAAAAAGAGTTTTTTTTGCTGGCCAATCCAATCGGTCACCATTACAGAGAGGGCCCAGGAGAGCGTTGCTTATCTAATATGTTTGAACAGATACCTGCTACGGCTCACGGCAAGCACTTCCCTACGGCTATACTGTATTTGAAGAAGTGGAGTATGATAGTTTACATATGAAACTTTTTTTTTTTTTTTTATTGAAATTGAAATTTATTGCCAAAAAAATTCTTACAACAATCTTGAAAAAAAGCACAGTCGAGTAACAAATGTAGAGTACATATATAAACTGAATCGTATACAGTCTCGTTGCCAATCCCTATTTACTGTTATACCAAAAGGTTATATCATATGGATGGGAGGACAAAGCCCTAAACCACCCATACCCAGCAATTAAAGGAAATAGAATACTTTTTTTTTGTAGATAATGTAGCCTTTTCCGTGTAATTTTATTAAGTTTTAGATTGGATTGTTGAAAATAGAATATTTATTTATTAAAAATATTGATATCTGTACCAAACCCAAAGCTAAACTTAACGTTCCTTTCATATCGATTCTCTTAAGCTGCGTTTACACCAGAGTCTGTGACACATGTCAGCGACAAAAAGTCAGAGACTTTACAAAATCTTCTAAAATTTCTTGCGACATTGTGTCAGTGACATTTGTCAGCTACAGAAATACTGTGTCACAGACACGATTTTAGGTTTCCCATCGAGAGTCGGTAACGATCAAAGGACTGTCACTGACAATATGTCACAGACTCCTGTCGCAGTATATGTAAACGCTGTTGTGACTTTTGTCTGCGACAAAAGCCTCCTGTTTTGCGCGCCAAATATCATTGTCAGTACAGCTTTTAGAGAGCTACGTCAGTTTGAGGTTGAGTTGAAAGTGTTTTCTCGTTGTTTGTGTGTATTATAGAGTTTATTATTGTGTGTACGTTTTGTTTATTAGTGAAGTTTATTAATTTATTAATACGTTTTGTTTATTGTTTATAAAGTGAAGTAAATAGTTTTTGTGATGGAAGAGGACAACGTGGCGAGTACCGGTATGGAGTGGAACCAGGAACACGTTGTACAGTTGATAGAACTTTACCGTGAACGTACAGTGTTGTGGGACCCGACCACTACTGTCACCACTACTGAGCATGGAACACTCAGTACTGGTGGCGTAGCATTGCGGACAGGCTGTGAGATACAATATGTCACTGACCAAAACAAAAGTACAAAATTATCTGTCAGTGACTTGTGTCGATGACTTGTGTTTGTGACAAAAGTCTGTGACAAAAGTCAATGACAATTCTGTCACTGACTTTAGGTGTAAACCCAGCTTTAGTCGATTGTTTCGTGGGAAAGGTACGGAACTGAAGTCATTGTTGGATGTATCATAATCATAATACAGTATGATCCAGTGATTATATCTGATCATAAATATACACCCTGAAACTAATCTCAACCTAGCTGAGCCTGAAATTTCATTGTACACTCTTTAGATTCATCATAATTTAAAAATCGTCTTCCAATACAGGTCGTGTTGTAAAAAAGATCCACACAAGACGGCAAATCTTTTTCTACCATCAAATAATATATCAAGGTCCTTCTATTCAAAGCTCAAGGTTTTCTCCTTTGTTGTGGAGTCTCAACTGAGCTTCCAGAGTGTCTTCTTCTTTTGGTCAAGAGCCAAATATTCTGGAAAAAATTTTATAGCTCGCCTTTACTTTAACTTTTGTTTTTTTTCACTTCATGTTGATTGTGGTGAGATGTTGAGTTTATAATACTGTTAGATACAGTATGCAGGTGGTCTCCATCTTGTACTGAATTTATATTTTCTGTTTTAAAATATTTATGAGTTCTTGCCAAAAATAAATAACTCTTCAATTCACCACATACTACCAAATTACATATTACTATGTTCACCTCATAGATTTCAATTTTCTACGTTTTAAGCTATTAGACCAAATGAACTATTCTTATTAAATAGCTTCAAATCAACTATTCAACTAAAAGATAGTGGATGAGTTAACTTTTTTATAGGTGGAGCGCCACCTATCGATATCACAACAATTAAATTATTGGAATGAGGGCATTTTATCATTTATTGTTGTAACAATAGAGATTTATTCCAGGTTTTTACTTATAATTACAAACAGTGAAATACAATTTGATATTTTATTATGTAAACAATGTAAAACAATCTGAAGTTTTGTTGAGATATTGCTATCAAACCAATATATTGTTTAGGAAAAATTTATTTATTGGACATTCTAGTAGATTACAAAGAAAGTAGAGCACAATTTACCAATCAATGGATGGATAATAATGTAAAACAATATTTTCAATTTAAAGTTTACCTTTTTTTTGTAGATTACGTCTTGGAGACTCCAGTCAAGGAGTATAAGACAAGTCAATTAAATGGAGACATTTAGACAAGTCATTAACAATTATAAGACAAGTCATTAACAATATTATACATTCTTATACACTACTTACCATAATTATTACTATATCAATTAGTTGGGGTGAGGCTTAATTTTTATGTGAAAGGCACTCTTGTACACTATAAATAGCTTTATCAGCTAAATATTTTTTCAATTGTTTTTTAAATAGTTCTATATTTTCTAGGCTCTTTAAAACTGCGGTAGCTTGTAGAGTTTCCTACCAATATAACTACGAGACCTGTGCGTGGGTAATGAGTTTGATGATGGTGATTGATGAGCTGGACCTACAGTTTTAGGTGGGTTCCGAACCACCAGGAAGTGATTTTACAGCAGAGAACAGTTTCTTTTTTGCTGGCCAATCTAATCGGTCACCCTGTGCACTCTTCGTAAAGGTGACCGATTAGATTGGCCAGCAAAAAGGACAATGTTCTCTGCTGTAAAATCACTTCCCGGTGGTTCGGAACCCACCTAAAAATGTAGGTCCAGCTCATCAATCACAATCATCCAACTCATTACCCACACACAGGTCTCAGGCCTATGTGGGCTTCATCCTCCAAAGAAAACTAGGGTTTTGTTTGAATAATTAGAAAAATCATCAAGCTACTACTGTGACTCACCAAGTGATAATCTCCTTGGCCTCTTGTAAATCTTTACAATACTTTTAAATATTTTGATAATTCAGCTACGAAATACAGTCAGCTGTAGGCCTAGTTGTCGAAATCGATTTGATTCGAAGATAGGTTATGTGAGGCTATGCATGTCCTGTTTTGTTTGTTTCAATTACTTTATACATTGGAAAAATGTAATGTGTAATTCGAGCGCAAAGTATTGTTTCTGAACTCGAGAAACTTTTTTCACTCGCCGAACTGTTTCTCTCAGTGCAGAAATCTCCCACTTTTCGCTCTAGTTACACAAATAGCTATTTCCATAAAAAAAACAATATATATTTGGAAATATATTATTTGAAACGCATTACAAAAAATTAATGAGAAGTTTGTGCTTGCTTCTTTTACATAGTTCCTCAATGTTCAGCTCAAATTTTGTTAGGTACAACTTTAAATCGTCTCCAACATCAACAAGTACATTTCTGTACTTACTTTTTAAATATATTAAGCTCCAAACCCCTCTTTCACATAGGTATGTAGTTGAAACCCCAATAAGAATCTTTACAAAAGTATAATTTGAAGTTCAATCAGTTGTTCCTTCTGGTATTTTGTCAGTTTGCCCAAAGTTTCAATAGCATCAAACGAAAAGAGGTCACGGATCCAGTACATAAAAAAAATGAAACTTTTTGTCTGTGGGTGGAAAGTTTTCTCTTATAGTGGTCTTCAATGACCTGAGGTGATGTCCAATTTGAGTTTTAAGGTCAGAAGTATAGTGAGACAAACCTATTGCACCTTTTGGTTCCAAGTAACTCGACCACACTTCGATTAGATTCCATTATCAAATTATAACCTTGCGAGATAACGGACTGGAAAGAGATGAAAGTGGTTCAATTATGCATTAACCTGCCCCGCGTACCCCCTGAAAATTTTCGCGTACCCCTAAGTGTACCACAGTTTGAGAACCCCTGGGCTACGTGAATTAACCTTTTCAAGAAATGTGAAATTTTACATTTATGAAAAAATAAAGCTTTGGAGATCAACCAATATTTCCTAATCAACATATCTTGTAAAACGCAGCCCCTTCTGAGTTTTAGTCATTTGGAAACCTTCTTCTATTGAATCAGCGATCAAGCTTTTTGTTTAGCTTGTGCAAAGATCAATATGAATTGTGTGATTATAACAACCTTCGATATCACTTTATATGCATTCAATTGTGTTATATTTTGTAATCAATAAATTTGAATTAGTCATTGGTATTTTTTATTTTTATTATTATTATTGTTGTTGTTATTCGATGTTTATGCCTTCAATCCAAAGAGAAACTCCTTTTTTATTGTTGGTTAGACCTGAATAGCTCCCAAGGAAATGAAATAAATGCCATCATCCTCAACTCAGTGGGAGATAGATTTGAAGTAAATAAAAACCACAACTTCTACTATAAAGTTAGGTGGCAGTTACACATAACAAAGAGAGATAAATGTTTTTCTGCTTTACGGACACCTCACGGCATCATAGTTGAGACTATTTTCAGAGATGATGACTTTTGGAAAAACCAGATGGAAGAGAAATTAAATAAGTTTTATATGGACTGTTTGCTACCGGAATTGGTGGATCCCCGGCATCCTATAGATTTAATGGAAATAAGGAATTCTGATTATAAAGTGAATGCACTCCAAAAAGGAAACAAAATGAAAAAATATACCACATCATTTAATTAAAAAAAAAAAAATAGTCCACATCATTAAATTACTGTCATCATTTAATTTTTTTCCAATATGATTTTACTTTTTATTGAGAGTACCTTTTAGCTTGCTTCCATTGAGAGATTAGAGTCTTGGTATCCAAGAAATGAAATGCATTTTGAACTAGGCTACCCTACTTGATTTTACTTGATTATTCTATTTTTCAGCTGTTTCATTATTTTACAAAAAACAAATAAAATCTTAGTTAGAATGGGCGATTCTAAGTCTCTTGTCTGTTTATAATATAAAATTGTCTGTAATAATAATATTATTATTCCGATACAATTTTTAATATCATATCATGAATCAATCAATTTTAAAGAAAATAATTCATGCTCATTTTTCATTATTGTTGAATATTATAGCACTTTTATTGAAAGTCATTATTATTATTATAAGTCACCAAATATTATAACTGCAAGCGTAATTTATTCAAGTCTTTCTTGTAATTGTAATTGATGGTACTGATACTACGTTGAGCTATTTCTTTTATATGTATTATGTATATTTGTTGTATTGTGTTACAATCAATTTATTATTTTTGTTATTATTATTTCTATTGTTATCGTTATTATTTTATTTTTTGTTCTGTGAGTTCTAAAATATATTTTATAGTCTTCATTGCAATAACATTTTTTATTAGATTCAATTTTATTCACAATTCCGATCAACTTCCACTGATTATAAAATATAGCCGCCATCAATCTAACCGTATCAATTATTGGAAAACTAGGAAGGAACCACTTTATGTATGGCGACTCACCTTTTGATGTTTTTAAATTTTTGCAACTGTGGAGTAAATTATTTTGAGGTATAAAAATGATTTTATTTTATTTGAATAATTTGGTGATAAAAATGGAGCTTAGTTAAAAGCATAAGTGATGCTGACAAATCAATAAGATTTTGTATATTTTCAAGAGCCGCTCGCAACCTACTAGTGAATAGTGATCACGACCCACCGGTTGGGAATCATAAACACACAGAGAACTTTATTCTCTACGTACAGGCGAAAACGAAGAAGAGAGACCGAAGTTGTGAGTAAGTGAGAAGAGATGAGACTGTAGGAGAGGAGTGTAGTATGGCAAGGCGGAGTGGTGGGGGAAAGACTGTAGTTTTCAGAACGGCACGGTTGCTGCCCCGTTCTCCACCTCTCGCCTACCGACTATGACTCTGACTCCACTGAGGTCGATTACAAGAATCGGACTCCACCACCGAGTTTTGCCAAAGGTATTAAGGCCTCTTAATATCACTCTTTTTTTCCATATAAAGCAGCTTCACACATGCAAGCAGGGTACAGTTAGGAGACCAAGTCTCTTGAACAATGGCCTACATGAATCTAATCTATTTACTCTTTCCATACACCTAACAGCTTTCTTTTGGATCTTAAACAACCTATCAAGGTTTTGTTTTGATGAATTACCCCATAGTAAGAATTACCCCACCTAACTTAACGAGAAGTCTACTATCAAGATAATTTACTTATATTATTGGAACCAGGACATTCTCTTGGATACTTACTCTTGTAGAATTCAAGATAATATAGTACAATCCACTATTAAAAAAAAATAGTTCAAATAAAAATTGTATTGATGCCATCAAAACAATTTATGGATTAGAGATTGAACATTCTGCTCTCTTGGATATTGTAATGGAGGCAGTCAGGAAGACAACTAAACAATACAATTAGTCCACATATGAGAAAGTGTCCATATATAAGGAAGAATAATGATAAAAATAAAAAGAGGTAAATAAAAAGTTGTGTCAATGGGAGTGTGCGGTGGAGTTGGTGAATGCGAGCACGATATAAATATGTGTCAGTTGTGTCATGAGAGGTTTAAAGGTGACGAAGCACGAGCTGTCAAAACACAAGTCATGAGGTGGCTAACCCAAGTCACGGTTTATTGAATGACTTGCAGAGCGTGAATTATTGTTGTTGTGCTGGTAGTCACAGATTGCATTCGTTTTATGCTAGAGCTAGACAGCAGACAGCCTCCACTTGTCTGGATTGACTTGCAATTATTCTCAAGTGTCTCAATGCACTTGCGTATGACTACAACCTGAACTATTGATGGTTATACAGTATGTTTCGCATACAGTTACCTCCTTGCAGTGGCGTAGCCAGGGGGGGGGGCCATGGGGCCCGGCCCCCCCCCCGAAATTTCAGAAATAAAACATTCTCAAATAACTAATAGATAAGGACTTATTAAAGTCGAAGGGTTCTATCTGTTTTATTGTATTATAACGAACAGATTACAGAAACACTGTTTGTGTAATGGAATATAGCTACAATTATAGTCAGATTAATGCATTTTTCAAATTTTTCCTCAATATTTACTCATATAGAAACTTTTTAGGTGCTCAAATGGATAATTTTGATTTAAAATGAGCTACGAAATCGAATAAAACATGTTAGAAAACTGTGACTACCATAATTATTCATTTATTACATTAAATAAAATGCAATTTTCAAGATTGAAGTGGATTAACTTTGTTAATTATTAATAAATCACCTTTTTGAATAAACTCATCTTGTAGAAAATAACTAATCAAGTTTATCCTACTCAAATTTGAAAAACGTTTCTTCCGGCAATTTTTGCATTCTTTGTTGAACATTCCAAAAATTACTGTAGTAACCGACTTCTAGCTTATTTTATTCGATTTTCAGCTACATAGAAACTAACCAAATTACAAATAAAATGAGGGCACTATAAATTTCTGAATGAGGCTAATTGCCAACTTCGGCCATTTTTAACTCTGCAACGAAGCGTTTCCATACCTATTTTTGCATGAACTTTTTTCATTATTTTAGTGAGTACAACAAGCACATGAAGTATTGGTAACTCAAAGCGAAGCACTCAGTAAATGAGTTTATTATTGATAGTCGATACTGCTGGAATTTAGTACCGTATAGGAATAAGAAAGTAAGAGGTCAAGTCATAGTAAATTCTAGCCAAAGTAAAGTCAAATTTAAGTCATAGTGAAGTTTATTACTTTGTTGCTAAGTAATTGTCAACTACCGGTATATGACATATGTTTTGTTGGCTACCGTTTGTCTTATGATATTTGTTCTGATATGAAGATTGAGTTTTTGTCGTCAAGCTAATGATCTCATTGAATTCTATTGATACTCCTGAGCGCGCACGAAAATTTAAAAAAAATTTCCGCTCAGTATTTTTATCAAAGATGGTTCAGTTATGAAGAATATGTTGTACTGTTTTCACATGTATTTATAATTTATTCAATTCTCCAGGAACAAATATTTTTGTTTTTTTTTCAATTACAACTTACATTTTGTATGAATCTTTCTTATTGGTTTTGTAAAATTATTTTTTGGCAAAAAAATATTCATTCATTCATTTCTTGAGCAAATAACCCTTATTGCTCCAGACCAATAGTAAAGTTGTTATATATAAATATAACAAGTAAGTTATTAAGTCAAGTTATTATAGTGATTATAAGTAGTATAAGTTATTAGTGATTAGTTATAAGTTATTAGTAGTATAAGTTATTATAGTGATTTTGTTTAGGAAGATCAGAATAAGAAGAGGATCTCAGTATGAAATTTCAGTTTGTTTAACCACATGATTCCATATTCTTATACCATATCTCAACATTAAATCGTATCATGGAAAACATTTATTCACATCATAAAAGGAAAATCAAATTCACTACCGCATTTTCTTCTAAACACAGTAGGCTACATCATGTGCAGATTCGCATTCAATCTCTGTCTTCATTTTAATAACCCCAGTTCATTCAATTAATCCTGGACCCTCCACTCTACTCTATAAACCTTCATAAACGTCCATTGACATTTTGAATATGTCTGCGGAAATTAATTTTATGCGTAACGAATTTGTCTCGGTTGATTAATAGTTCGTTGATGTGGAAAATAGTTTCCTGGGAACATGCTGTTTGAATTTCATCTTACCTCCTATGAAAGACTCCTTTGTATGTTCTATCATAGTCTACGAATGATTGCATATTCATTCATTTTTTAAATGTTGATTAGATGTCTATTCATTTTCATTTACATGCCCAGATAGACTTTTAATTTATGGGTTACACAAATGTACTTCGGGATATAGGATTGTCCGCTTTTAAAATCTACCGTAGCCAATTATATATTAGATTTCCGTAACAGTGACAAGTAATGTCTATTCCGTATCGGAATTGGAAATTCCATCTATTATGTATAGATAGAACATAGAACAGAGCTTAAAACTTAATAGATATAGGTATAAGTTACTTGTACATTGGGACGTACTGATCAAATCTAACCTCATCTGTGTGCTTACATGGGTTCATCACAACCTGTTAACCTTTCTCCTTCTTTTATTATTATTTTTCCTCTCTTTTTATTCTTCTTTTCATTCTCCTTCTTTTATTCTCCTTTTTCTTCTCCTTCCACGCCACAATCAAAAGTCAACGCAACATTGTTCGAACCTTAAAACCAAGAACATTGTTCTACCTTCCTGTTTATAACAGGTTTCTGGCTTTTTCAACTGCGTAGATTTTTTGGCTCTAGGCGTTTAAGATTCTTAAAACAACGGATATTTTCTAACAAATTAAATGCATTTTTACATATCATTTTGCATAACAATCCTTATTTGATAAGGTAGTTGGCGAAAATGCCTGCAATTAGGAAACCTTGAATAAATATTCTTTGCATGAATAGTCAACATGCAGACCATAAATGCAATTACGAAGGTTGTAAACATTGTGAGAAAAATGCATTTAAGAATCTGTAAATAATTGGATGAATGCTAGAGATACAAGAGTCCGGAAGCTATTCACTGCACGCTCCAAGCTGTAATTCGATGAAACGCCATTGTTGTATTCAGAGTCAATCGATTTTGTTTCTTGAATTTAATAGTAGGCACTATAATAATGTTTTATAACTTGTCTGGGCTCGAGGCAGATCATAAACTTCATCATGCGATCATAAATCATCTTCCCTATCAGCATTTCCACTTGAATTCTCTAAATATTACAATTTACATAATTCAAGATACACTTATCAATCGATTTACCTAAATTGAGTGAGTTTTTGTAACAGATGTAACAGAAGAAAAAGAATATACCCCTCCCCACGAAAGGTGGCCGAGAGGCCTTCCCTGGAAAAACTTTTGAAAATCCATCCTCCTAAATTCACATTTTAAGTGAAACAAGACTCATGTAGAAAAGCTTGAATCCATCCATTTTAACACACATTATAGACGCCTGGACGCTCTAGTGCTTGAGTCATTGTTGATACGCACGGGCTTGATATTGATGGGCAAACTCTATAGTTTACATTGAATGAAATACTCTTTTTTTTACCGCATTTTAAATGATATTTAAGACATTTAGCATTCATTTCCATTACATCCATTTTAGTTAGCATACTGAAACAAAGTAACTTATTTCTGGTGCTTGAGTCATCTTTGATTGAGAGTTCGCACAACTTTCTTAGAAAGGTGTGTCAATTTTTATTATCCTGCTAAACATTGACAAAGTAATAGGAAGTGATAGCCGCGAGCAGTAGCTGGTATCTGTTCAATCAGAGAGATAAGCTGCGTTCTCGTAGGTCCTGTTCGTAACGGTGACCGATTAGATTGGCCAGCAAAAAAGACACTTCTCTGCTGTAAAATCACTTCCCGGTGGTTCGGAACCCACCTAAAACTGTAGGTTCAACTCATCAATCACCATCATCCAACTCATTACCCACGCACAGGACTCAGACCTATGTGGGCTTCATCCTCCAAAAAAAAAAAATCATCGATCTCCTTTAGCTATTTAATGCAGTTGTCAGTGGTATAATTTATACCCCTGAAAGGATTTCAAAATTAATTACCAGTATTCAAACCCTTAAATAAGTCCTCACTCTTGATTAGTAAGTGTAAGTTGTGTAGTAATGCATAGACATTTATTTATGACAAAAATACAACCAAGCAAATATGCAGCAGGCTATGGCACGTAACTGCTTTTTAGAGTATGAAGAAGTGTACTGTCCAGTGGTCTAACTAGATCTTTGTGGATCTAACTAACTGTGGGGTGAGGTGACGAGAAGTAATTTTTTTGGAGGATGAAGCCCACATAGGTCTGAGACCTGTGCGTGGGTAATGAATTGGATGATGATGAGTTGGACCTACAGTTTTAGGTGGCTTTCGAACCAACAGGAAGTGATTTACAGCAGCGAACAGTGTCTTTTGCTGGCCAATCTAATCGGTCACCCTTACAAAGAGCGCCTGCTACGGCTCACGGCTATCACTATATAGAGCGGTGAGGAGTGATACGTAGGCTCTAGGCACTTTATAGTAAAGGGAAGCAGGGGAAAAGTCTTTTAACAATTTATGAAGATAATGTGGGCTATGACTAATTTCTTCTAAACGGGGGACTCGGGGGTAGTCCCCCGAAAAATAATCCCTCAAGCCATATTTCAAGCCCATTGATGGGTAAATTTTCGGGGGATCTTGACTCCTTTGACGTTACCCCCCCCCCCCAATGGATTCGCGCTTGAGTATTCCTAATATAAGTTGCATTTATTCCAAGTTAGTGCTTCCAAGAGCATCAGAAATCGATTCGGGTGACAACTAGCATTACCAGTGACAGTGAGTGACCAATAAAGATGTCTTATACCCAATCTCTGGTATTTCTGACAGTAGTGATAGCCGAGTGCCGTAGCAGGTATCTGTTCAATCAGAGATAAGCTACGAAACTCCTGGGCGCTCTTTGTAAGGGTGACCAATTAGATTGGCCAGCAAAAAAGATGCTGTTCTCTGCTGTAAAATCACTTCCCGGTGGTTCGGAACCCACCTAAAACTGTAGGTCCAACTCTACAATTACCATTATCCAATTCATCACCCACACACAGGTCTCAGACCTGTGGGCTTCATCGTCCAAAAAAAAAAAAAAAAAAGAAGTGATGTGGCTAAGTGGCGATCTGGAGACGGTAAAGCTCAAGAAGTGAAGTTAGCAGCCGGTCACCGAGCGGCGTTCCCCCATCCCCCAGCGTCGCACAACCGGTCCGGGAGACCCATTACCCACTCAGTGCTCGGACGACGACGACGGCATTTCTCAACGGAAGGCCTTGGCCAACTTACTTGCACAAACCCGCTTCTTTTTGCCTTTTTTTTTTTTAATGTTATTATCATTCTTCCACTGTTTTCTTCTGTTTCATCTGTGACACTAATTCGGAATTTATTACACTGCAACCGATCATCTTCATTGCACTTGAAAAGTGTGTGAAAAAGTGGTTGCTAGCTGTTGCAGGGTTGTTAATGCCATCATGAGTATCATGAGATTTCTACAAATAATTAGGACTACTATAATATATGAATGATAATAGCCCTATAATGGTGTTTTTCTATGACTACGTTATAAAGTAGTTATCAAAGTTAATGTCATAACAGCAGATTTAATTCATGCCTTATCAAAACCGTTGCATAACAAAGCTGTTATAACGCAGGTGTCACTTTTTGATACAGGTTTTGTCTCAATCAGTTTCTTAATGAAGTCATGTGTATTATCAAAACAGTGGCGTCACTTGAAACCATCTTAAGGCGTTGCAAATAAATATATACTTATTAGAATACATAATAGATTTGTTACGTAAACGAATTAGATTAAACTTGATCACAGGGTGAATAATTCCAGATTTTTGAAAAACAGTAAAACTCAATCGAGCTGACAGAATAAACTTCACTCTTACCCTTTATGATGCCACTTTTCATATATATGTAAATATAAGTACTACTTCAGCAAACTCTATCTAACTACAGAGCATTTCAGATAGATATAAGCTACAGAGATCAGATAGAGATAAGCTTCGAACTCCTGGACCCATTATGTGATTGTGACCGATTGGATTGGCCAGCAAAAAATACTCTGTTCTCTACTGTAAAATCCCTTCCCGGTTGTTCGGAACCCACCTAAAACTGTAGGTCATATTCATCAACCGCAATCATCCAATTCATTATCCATGCACAGGTCTCAGACCTATGTGGGCTTAACCTTGGAAAAAATCAGTAATTATCATCCAAAAATTGGAGAAAGTTTAGTTTTTCTCATCAAAATTTTTAATCTATTGAATACAAAACCAATTAATTATTGGAATAAATCAACGCTCCTTTTACAAAACAAAACAGGTCAAAAAAAAGTTCCCCACAGAGTTGTCAGAAAGGAACGACAGTTCTTTTGTGAATAATAAGACTTGGAGTTGTCACAACCACATTTATTGAAAATCGTGAGATACTAGTTTCGGCTATTGCAACATTATCAATCGCAAACAAACTCAATGGTGTAACATCCAAGTAGTATCTCACGGTTTTCAAAAAATGTGGTTGTGACAACTCCAAGTCTTTTTATTCATTATGGATATCTTCCACAATATCACCTCCCCCACTACAAAGAAAGACATTTATAGCTGCCGGTCATCCATCCAAGCGCAGTCACAAGCGCTCGTGACTTAACCGTATAAATACGACAGTTCTCTATCATGTCATCATCTCATTCTGACCCAGCTCTAAAAAATCGAATGCCTAAAAAGACGTTGGACTAGACACAGCAAGAGCAGACCTGTGACTGTGAACTTGCGTTGAACGGTAACATTGGCGTCTGTGCCAGTGATTCACGTTTTTTCTGTGTGCTATGCTGTGCCTTTCACCTGACTTCTAGACAAGCAAGCCACTGAACTGCACGTCGCCATTCTCATTCATGCCAGTTTTTTCAATCCAATGCAAATTTGGACAGCTTTGGACTGTCAATCAGACTCGTTGCATAACATTATTGATGTCTTATTTCGGGTGTATGATCTTCAGCTGCATATGAAACACGTCATTGCATAAAAAATAAAATTTGTGATTGAATGATAAATATGGTTCTTGTATACCAGCCGTCACTGATTGAGTCAACATATCGTCATTGGATAAATGCAGTACAGTATAAATAAATAAACATTTTCCTAAATAATAAATAAATAACATTCCTAAATAACATTCCTAAATAACATTCCTAATAACATTTTCCTAAATAATAAATAAATAACATTAAGTCACGATAAATAAATAACATTTTCCTATAAACTAATGGATACATAGAGAACGGATAATGAAACATTATCGGATAAATAAAAAAATAGTATAGATACATTGACTCATGTAGTATGGAATATAGTTGTCTTATGACAGAAGAGTTTAATTGTAAGAGTAAAATTTGTGGAACTAGAGCGAAAAGTGGGGTATTTCTGCACAGAGAGAAACAGTTTTTTCACGAGCTGAAGGCCAGTGAAAAAAGTTTCTTGAGTGCAGAAACAATACTTTGCGCTCGAATTACACATTACATTTTTATTACAGTAATGTATAAAGTAAACAGAACAAAACAGGACATACATAACCTGACAATTCCTCACATAACCTATCTTCGAATCAAATCGATTTCAACAATAACTACAGCTGACTGTTTTTGTATAGCTGAAGCAGGGTAGCCAACCTATTTTTGAATTCAGAATAGGGAACCTGCGTATTACATGTTCACTATTTTGGTTGCAAATCTGCAGTTTGGAATTTACTTTCCCACACTGGTGCAGGAATAGACTATTTTGCGTGCTACGGTTAGAGCAAAAATAGTCACTTTTTCCGGTCACTGTAGGAAAAAATAATTTCAATATTTATTCAATTTGACATGAGTTTTTGGATTGGTAATTGAAATAATTTTCCATTCATTAAAGTCTAGAATATATTATTTTGTATTCATCATGAACCTAGAATTTTGAGCATAACGACATCGTTCATCAGCAAGCTCGTTTGCTGAGAAATCAATTTTACAGGAGGCGTCAAGAACTGGACATTATAATCTACTGTCAACATCATAAGCGTATCCAGAAATTTTTCAAGGGGGGGGGGTCCGGGGTCCACTTACCAGATTTATCCTCTCACCTACATACAACACTCCTTATGAGTCAAGTCCCTGAGATTGGATTCAATTTGTTTCAACATAATGAAGAAATCCCACGCCTGATTTATTTCTGAACTATCACAACTACTGTTTGAGGATGAAGTAGATGTTTCTTTAATTATTAATGTTTTAGCTGTTTTTGCGTGAAAGTAATGGATTATACGCGAATATTTTCTTTTTTCAGCCAAAACAAACTTGAAACGAGAAATCAAAAATCCAATTGTAAAATTAAAAACTAATATTAAATGGCAGAATTTATTTTATTCACTATTAAAACTTGTGGAAATGCACGATTGTATGGCATTGTACCAGGACCGAGAACGAAATTATTAATTTTACTTCAACACCGACCGTGATCCACGCAGAAACTGAGCTTCTGGAGAGTTGAAAAGCTCAAACGGAAGTCTATAAAGTCATTTTGTTATTTTATCATGGAAAAAGAATTCACAATGTTAACATTTGCGAGCTATGCTATAATAGGTTTTTTTTCTAGACTAATGACTTCTCCCAGTTTTGTTATGAAATTCTAACACACTCTTTCTCGATAATGTACCATACATTAAAGTTCTCTCCTCTTTCGTATAAAGATAGACTAAACATGCTACAATAACAGCCGCCATGCTCAGCTCTCAACACTCCAATATTGTAATATTAATTCCGTCTAGATTAAATTTTGATAAATTATTATCACTGCTATAGAATTATTCTCAATAACCTTTCCTACAGAAAAAATCAGATCTAGTGCTTAGTCATCTCAAACGTGGGGGGGGGGGGGGGTCCGGACCCGGGGACCTCCCCCCTTGAATACGCCCCTGGTCAACATTATAATTATTGGATTATAATCAATTGACATGAATAGAAAAATTTGAATCTCTATTTATTTTTAACCTTTTTATTTCTCTGAACACACTTGGTTTTGCCCAGCGATTGGAGGAGAACATCGAGAAGAGTAGGCCTACAACTGATGTCATACGCAAAAAACACAGAATGCTTCATTATTATTGGTAGCCACCATTTTGAATGAGTGCTCCTATTAATTGACATCAAACAACTTTCAACTGCTTCAAGAGTGGACCAAGGAAACAGAATTATGATTGGTTGCCATCATTTAAGAGAGTGCTCCCATTCGTTGATAAGAAATGCCTTGTAGTTATGGTGCTCCCATTATGCTGTATTATGATTCGTTGTCACATTTCTAAGCGAGTTGCCAAGAGACGCCTTATAATTGGTTATACAGTGGACCAAGCACTCGGTTCAACCATTGGTTAACAAGTAATAAATTTCAATTGCTTCAAGAGTGGGCCCGCGATGCTGCATTATGATTGGTTGCCACAATCTTAGGTACTGCTTCTATTGGTTGCCAATGAACAAATTTTTATTGGTTGGAGAGTGGAACCAGGATGCTGCATTATGATTGGTTGCCACCTTTTTAAGTGATTGCTTCAATTGGTTGACGAGAAACGGCTTTCATCAATTGCAAATGGCTGAATTGCTTCACAATATTACAGTCTGTTTTAATTACCATGATTTCCCTTGTCGTCTGCATGTGATGTCCTGACTTGATGTATCAGATAGGTCAGTTTTGATATATAGGTGAAAAGCGCTAGAAGGTATAAATGCCGCCTTGGATTTTGAAGGTTTATGGGTTTGGTATTGTCACAAATTGTGAGTTCATGAAATTTTATAAGAAATCTCAATAATGTTCCTAAATTAATTAGTCCAAAACATATTGTCCACAAATCACTTATTGAACAATCGTATAAAGACTTTTAATTTAACACTGTTTTCAGAGATATTGTAGAACTGTTCCATGATTGAATAATAACACAGATATTGTCAATTTCTACTAGTTTTTATTACGCAAAACCAGGTTTCAATGCTCATGGCATCATCATCAGTTGCATGTTGAGTTAAAACTTTTAATTTATGCATTCATCTCGTCAATCACCATCAAAAGGGATGCGGAAGGATAATAAATAATTCGATGGAACATTTATCAACTTGTAGGTGGGGGAAATTTAAAATTCCAAGGTTGTTTGTAAAGGAAACTGCCAAAACTGTAAAGCTGATGCAACAGAAGGCTACTGAACGAGGTGATCTACTAACTTATGCCAAGACATCGTTTATAATGCTTGAGTATTTTATTAGAGATACCTCCGAGATAACAACAGCTCGATCCACGGTTGGAAATCAGCCTCTTCCTCATATATTTGTTCATATATTTTTAATCACTGCCAAATTACAGGCTTGGCAATTTTAAAAGTTAACAAAAATACAAGCTTTTGATTGGAGAATATTCTTAGGAAAACTTATCAGGAAGCTATTTTGATTGTTATCGATTATAAATTTGACCTTCACGTTTCTTTTATTAATTATTAGTATCGTATTTTATTGTGGGGAAGAGGAGTTTTAGTAGATTTGACTAATTTGATTAGAAGATGCGCATTTGATTGGTACAATACTGTAGTAAAAGAAAACGATTTACGAAATATCAGTTTGAGTTCATTGAATTCTTTCCCAGCCTCATCAGCCCACAACCTTACAGTCTGAATGCCTGGACTTCCCAGCACTTTAGAATCTGGCCCGCTCATGAATAAATAAAACATATTCTTCGAGTGTTACAAAATTCGTCGAACAAAAACCCGTTCTCAGGTGTCCAGTTGCGCCATAGTGCGTCTACTATAAGAGGCTGCAAGGGTTAAACAAAAGGTATCTGGGCTCTGCTACTCCTATCTTCAGATGGAACTACTCACCAATCTATTAGATTGCATCGATTTTTTACACCGACACTTTTATTTATTGCCTATTCTTTCGAGTACATCTTGTATGGAGAACCTGCTGCATCTATAGAGATAAAAGAAAGAAAAAATCAGTAACTCTGGTTGGATCGGCCCATAGCCACAAAAGTTTATGTTAAGAAATTGTTAGCATCGTATCAAAAACTTGATTCATTTCCCAGTTTAATCTCCAGATGTCAGCCTTGATTCATAGACTCATCATTAGTATTTTAAAATTATTTTATCTTTCTTGTTGCATTGCAGTCAGCATGGAATGGAATGTAATACGCATCCGTTTCAATTAAATTTTGTGGGTTTAATCCCATTTTCTAGTGAATTACTTGCAGTTGATATATTTTCGAAAGAATCGTTTTTGAATCCTGATGACTTACAGACAGTAATTCTGTCAAAATCATTGCAACGTTATTTTGGAAGCCTTTCTTACTCACGTTATTAGTATGTTGTGGTACTGTTAGACCCAGGTCTACCAGCTTGTTGCCGATTTCAAAGCGTTCTTTAGGCTTGTTGCCTAAATTGACTTGAGCCTATTGAATTTGTAGTGTTACAATTACGAGTAATATCTACAGTGATAGAATAGAATGACTTTTTTATTGTTGACGTGGCGAAGTTTGGACAGTAATGTCCACTCTACCACTTAACTGGTAGTAGTGGAAAGAGTATGATAGGCTCTTTTTTAGTTATCTAGATTAGTTCCAAAGTAAAAGTATAATATAACAAACTATATTGAAATGTTATATTAGTAGTCTACTGACTCTGGCGGATCTGGTAGCGCAGTTGGTTGGAGCGCGTGTCTGTGATGAGATAAGGCTCTGGCTGGCTTCGTTTCCTGCAGCCTTTGGTTAGAATCTCATTTAGCCATGGATGTTTCTCATCATTTTCCCATTCACCTCATGTATCTTAAATGAATAAATAAATGCCCACGCACAAGTCTCCAGACTCATGTGGGCATCATCCGCAATAAAAATTATTTTTATGTCTCTAGGGTATATAGTGAGAAGTACGGTTGTTGTGAAATATTATCAAAATGTGTACTGTAATTAATTTTTGATAATAGGTATTTGTCTCAGGATTGGTCAGCTTTACTTGCTTCAAATGCTAACGGATTGAAATTATTACTTGCTTCAAATTCTATAACGGATTGCAATCGTCTTTTAGAGTTATGGTCGTTCAGGACAATTGATATGATACATCAACTAATGATTCGCAGCCATCTTTGATCAAACGAGTGAATTTCCTAAGGAGCATTTCCTGTTCACCTTGGTTCTTTGCGAGCCGGCATCTGCTATAAGTGAAAAGTCCAGTCAGAAGTGGTTATGAATTCAATAATATCAAGATGCTCCAGCTCCAACCTTGGGCGCGCATTCAAAGAACAGACAAGAGGCTAAGTCTTTGTTTCATTCATGTTGGAAGTTCTTAGAGGAATATGTGACTTGTTTCCATTGGAAATGTCATTCTAATCAACCGTAAGGAATTTTATCGACACATACTTTGGCATTGGATATAACTTCAAACTCTATCAACTCCTAAATCAAACTTTAATTTCAATTTGAAAATAAGGATTGGAATCTGTAGTTTGAAACTGTCTTTTGATTTCTTGTTGCAAAATTTAAATTTAATCCAAGTTTTAAATGCAACTTGACTCATTTATCTAACCTTCTAGATATGTCCAGAATGTTTTTACATAACCTTTTCTTATGTAGATATCCATAATGAATCGTCGATGTCATTATCACATTTATTGCAACAATAATTAATAAACTACATACTATATATTTTCAATCTGTCAAACTAAAAGTGAAGTATAGAGCAGCTTCATAAATGTAATAATAGGGGTGTGTGCGTGCGTGTGTGTGTGTGTGTGTGTGTGTGTGTGTGTGTCAGTCTTACAGATTTTACAAAAATGGCGACGATTTGGTACACTAATGCCCGGTTTCTGAGTTGTTCGTTAACTTAATGGACCATTAACTCAATGCTGGAGCAATGGGTTAATGATCCATTAAACTTAATGAACAACTCAGAAACCGGGCATAAATTTGGCATGTAGCTTCCTCGAAGCCCGATTTTTGATTTTCCTTTCAGAATTTTAAAAATTATTGTTCAAATTTCACTTTTGGGGAATGCTACTGTTTTAAAATATGTTTAGGTGCAAGAAGCTCATAGAACATCTTATACATGATACGTCACTACGATGCACAAGCCAAAGCAACACATATGTTCTGTATCAATATTGCAGCTCCTAATTCGCTTTTTTGAAATTGTATTGGCATTGGTACTTGAAATCCATGTTTAATTTAGACATGTATTTAAACCACTAATTTAAACATTTAAACCATTAGTACACAATATATCGTACACGGAGTAATGCTATTGGCTAAAGTATAGAGTGGGCGGTACTAGGCTAAGCTGTAATTGGCTGAGAGTTGAAACACCCTGTAGTAACATATAGAGTAAGCCTATGGGAGGCTCGCATTACCTATCCATTATTCTATCTTTCCGTGTACCATATATAAATATATATAGAGAGAGAGCTGCTCACTTTCTTTGATGATCAGTTTGATTGAAATTGAAAATGGCATCGATGCTGAACGATAAATATTTTTTCCTACAACTGCTCGTAAAGTAGTTCTTTACATACTGAAAACTAATTGTAAAATACCTCTTTACTGCTTCGCAAGCGGTAAAGTACTTTACGCTCGCCAGCTGTTTTCTTTACGCTTCTGTTTTGATTTTGATGTCTTCTCATTGGTGGATCATGGAATCCGTGAAATTCACATAACCTCAAAAATGGCGAACGCTATCCAAATCCGCGCATGGTTTGTGATGTTACAAACTACAAGCTTTCATTGTGTTGGAATCCAGAACTGCAGTTTTAGGAAAAATATTGTATGCAATTCGCGCGTGAAGCTTCTTTATCGCACTCGCAAAATTATTGCGCTCCGTTATGCGTCGCGCAGTAAATGTTTTGGCTCGAGCGATAAAATCGCGCTTCACGCTCTTAATACATAAATAACTATTATTACCTCCAATAGTGTTTATAAGTTACTCTACTATATAGTAGTTTATCTCGTTTATTCATAATAAATCTTGAAATTTAAATAATCACCAAAACTATATGTGTATTGGTTTATTCGTGATAAATTTGGTTGTGAGCCTGTGACAACAAGAAGTCTTATTCGTTATGGATATCTACCACACCATTACCGAAGAGGGTTTTAATAAGGAAGCGAGCCAAGTAGAAAAGATAAAGGTACATTTCAAACGATTTCAATTGTGTCTAGATTTTTTGTCGGTTCTACATGGGATGCTGCTACCTTGCAGAAACCATCATACTTAATTCAGCGAAAGTACAATTTACAGAAACGCTTATTTACATGTGCGCGACTGATCACTGTGCAGTTTCAATATTCTGCTACATCACTGTTGTTCTTGTAGACATCCGAAAGATGTCTGTCACAGATGCATCCTTCAGAATCGTGCTCAGTGGCTAGGAAATAAACATTGCCCGGTGATTGCAATTGGCATATGGTTCAATGACAAGTCGGAGACCAGAGCACTAGGTCAGTCCGTCAGTGGTTGAAGGACGCGAAGGTTTCGTCATTAGTCGCTGTTCCACTGCCACTGCCTTCTGTATTACCCGTTCAGCTGCCGCCACTGGATTTATTGACCGTTAGAACCAGTATCAGTATGTAGTCAGTCGTTGTTATAGTTATTATTAATGGAGGCACAACTGGTTAACAAGATTGGTCCAATGACCCTGGAAAAGTTGAAGCAAATTATTTATTATCTTTTCAAGCTCAATCAACTCCAATCCTTTCTGCAAAGTACAGTATTTTGTATTTTTATTGCTTTGTTGTCCAATTTATTGTTGGAGAACCCCAAAAATGCAAGATACAAGCCAAATACTTCTTTTTCTCTTTTTTTTTTGAGGATGAAGCCCACATAGGTCTGAGACCTGTGCGTGGGTAATGAGTTGGATGATGGTGATTGATGAGCTGGACCTACAGTTTTAGGTGGGTTCCGAACCACCGGGAAGTGATTTTACAGCAGAGAACAGTGTCTTTTTTGCTGGCCAATCTAATCGGTCACCGTTACGAACGGGACCTACGAGAACGCAGCTTATCTCTCTGATTGAACAGATACCAGCTACGGCTCGTGGCTATCACTTCCCACTAGTTTATGAATGCTTTTATACGTAGAATAAGTATTTGTGTTTTTTTATTCTTATTAAAACTAGTCACCCGGACTAACCATTAATTCTATATACTTAAAAACTAGTTAAAAACTATGTTTTTTATGTGTTTGCTTTTTCACACAGACTCTTTTTCAATTACAGTTTGGAAGAATGTTCTTTGCGGGTACGTTTTTTTCCAAATATGTGTTGCAAATATAGACAAAAATATCTGATCTGACAAATTGTTTTGATCTTTCAAATTTTGGGGACAGAAAATTATTTTTCTATTATGTTAATAACAAAAATTTACAATGTGGACAAATGAAATACTTTTATATAGCCTCGTATGAAAATGGTCATCTAAACTTTGAATACCAGAATTAAAAATCGCATTGTCATCCTGTATATTATTTAACATAAAACATACTATTATCAATTTAAACACCCTGTACTGTGTCAATGTCTGTTATGTCGTCTGATTATATACATCCAGATTGTGAATAGTAGGAGCAAAGCCGAACTAAAATCATGAAGTAAATAACATTCTTCTTTTCTTCGGAATAATTTTGGCCAGATTGATATCGTGGTCGATTGAAATATTTCTTGGTTATCAAAATTGTTTAGACAAAACACCATCTTCCAAAAATACGTTTATGATGGTAAAAACCTACTCAATTTGAAAAATCATTTAAACAATCTCATTTTTAAATTTCAGTTTAGTTTTAACTTATTATGGTAAATACAACGACCTGTAGTCAATTTTAATTGAAAATAAATAATAATTTTCCACACTTTTCGACCAAACGTTTCGAGAACATCTTCAAAGTTCTCTGACCACTCAAATGTTACTGATTCTTGGCTCCGATAAATAGTCACCTATTAATTTCTTACAAATTATCTGTTACTCTATATAATATGCTAGAAAGTTTCAAATCTACCATCTCATTGTTTATCTTTGGTTTGTTGGCATTTCCAAATGATGGGAACATATGATCGATTTGGCGACTCTGGTAGCGCAGTTGGTTGGAGCGCTTGTCTGTGATAAGATGGGGCTCTAGCTGGCTTCGTTTCCTGCAGTCTTGGGTTTGAATCTCATTCATCCATGGATGTTTCTCATCGTTTACCCATTCACCTCATTACCCACGCAAAAGTCTCCAGACTCATGTGGGCATCATCAGCAATAAAAAAATAGAAGAAAAAGATCTACTTCGTGTAAATACTTGCACTAGCATCGTATTGTAATTAAACTGCAAATTTGAACTGTAAGTCTGTACTTTGTAATTTAACAAATTCTGTGCATCCTGGTTCTAAATATAAACGAATATTTCGTTAGACCGCTGTTTAACAGCCATCAAAGCTTGGAAATGATGTTTCAGTTACGTGACCTACTGTAATTCGTAGCGCTCTCCTTTTCTAGATTAAATTGAGCCATCTCCAGTCCAGAGTCCAGACATCCTTTCATTGCTGCAGTTTACCAATGTCTCTTCGTAGCCACTGGAATGCTGCCTCTGGAAAATGTGGTTTTTCTATCTACATACGTCAGTCATGCTCGATTTTATCTGAAAGTGATGTAATCCTCTCCTCTCTCACATTTTTCACTCTTTAGTAAGTCTCGATTGCATTATGCATTGTAATAAATACGTTGGACGAGTTTAGCCGCTTCTAGCCGGCGAGTCAGATAGTGATTTAATCAAACGATTTGCTCATAAAACTCGCTCATTAGCCTACTAGTCCCTCATTGTTAACAACAATGGTGACAACAATATATGCTCGCAGCTAGTTCTCTAGCAACAAAGATAATAAACAGCTAGTTTACTAGCTAACAAGCTCAAAATCCAGCAAGTAAATATTGATTTAATCATAAACGATTTACAACACTTTCAAGTGGAAATTGTGACTCATGTTATGGCCGTTTCAATCTGATGTTAAGAGCATCGTCAGACGACCCACAGTGAGACAATTTCCACTTAAAATTCTTTCAAGTTTCTATTATATATAGTGGAAACAAGATGGATCTTCAACCTCGGAAATGATTTACTCATAAAACTCGCTCATTACCCTACTAATCCCTCCTTGTTAACAATGACATCCACAATGAAATACAACAGTGTATTAGTGGAAATGACAACAATGCATGCTCGCAGCTAGTCCTCTAGCAACAAAGATGATAAACAGCTAGTTTACTAGCTAACAAGCCCAAAAGCCAGCAAGTAAATAGGTTGGCTTTCAGTTGCTTTTTTAGATTGCAGATAGTCTGCTAGTTAGCTGGTAAGCACGATTACACAGGACAAGTTTATAGGCAGATTGTAAATTCACCGGAGAACAGCTAAACTCACTCGATGTAATCGGTGTTTTATCATTTTTTCATCTCTTTACAAATGTTTTTCTCGATTTTGAACCTTATCCATACAAAATATACAAAACAAAATATATATATACACACACCTGTTTTTCTCGATTTTGAACCACATCCATACAAAATATACAAAACAAAAATATATACAAAAATATAAAGAACAAATGAGCAGTAAATAACAATGACCAGCTCCTGGCCGAAGACAGTTTGTTGATCTTTATTTTAATTTCCAGTTTCTATTTTTATTAACTTTTCGAAGTTGTAAAATGTATTGATTGTTTGTTGCAGGCTATCACCTCAAATACAAACCTAGACGAACTAAGAAGGATTGCGAATTACTACTTCGATGGCCAGGGAAAGGCGCTTCGACCAATGGTGGCTGTCCTAATGGCCAGGGCCGTCAATCTTCACCACAACAGAAAGTAAGCCACGCCCCCTTCAAATTCTAGATCTATAAGATGTTATTAATAGGTAGAAGTTTAATTCTTATTACACATACATTTTGTCATTCTTCTAGACATGAGCGGTCCTAGCTCATGGTGGAATATCGTTCCACCATGGTCCTAGCTCGGGAGTTTAGCGGAAGGGTACTAATGGGAGTGTTTTACCTTTCTACCCCTTCAGCAGTAAATTTTCAATTTTGGAGGGGCACAACCCCCCTCCCTGGGACCGCCTTTTCCCCAGATTGACGTATAATTCAATTCCTGGATTTGTTGTTCCATGAAGAACTGCGTTGTTAATATTGACTTTTCAAGTGAATTCAACGACTTGCAGTCAAATTTTTATTAAGAATAGCCAAAGGTCTTAGACCTTTACTGTGGGTTTCATCCTCAAAAAAAGTAAAATACTATTTATTCTGAAAAAAATTTGACTGCAAGTCGTTGAATTCATTTAAAAAGTTAAGTTAGTATAATTCAAGTTGCGGATTGTTATATCATGGCTATTTTACTTCTTTTTTTTTAGGATGAAACCCACATTATAGGTCTGAGACCTTTGCGTGGGTAATTAATTGAATGATGGTGATTGATGAGTTGGAACTACAGTTTGTAACTTGGTAGCAGAGTGGCGCAGTTTGTAACTTTCCTCCTAGTAGGTTGGCACTATGCGTTGTTCAAAATTATTGTTTCCAGGTAACTCCTCAACAAAATTTTGGGAATAGCCCAGTTCTAACCTACTAGGAGGAAAGTTACAAGTTTTAGGTGGGCTTCGAACCACCGGGAAGCGATTTCACAGTGATTTTTGGACTAGTATGTTTGTTTACAACAGCAATCAATTAGAAAAAAATCAGGCTTTTATTGATTTAATAAATAAGACTAATTTTGCCTAAATTACTTTAATTATTAAAACATGAGAGACTATAGTTTCGACTGTCATTTTAAATCTCAAACTGGATCTATTGGTTTGAAAGGAAACCGTAATTCCAATATTAACAATCGAAATGCATCATTCCGTTTACCTTTTAATTGCTGACAAGAACACATATACATCGGCTATTGATGCACTGAAAGTGGCATATGTAAAATCAATAAACGATATATTTGCTAGACATCAATTGGCATCCAAAAAACAGTCCCCAGAAACTTGGAAAACTTGGACATAACCTAAAATTTGGATTTTTCATTTAAAAATTTGTAAAGAAAGCAGTTGTGGGCTATGCCTGTTGAATCTTTACTTGATTGTGTTATGTGTTATAAATAAATGAATAAATAAATGAGTATGTTTTAGACCAATTTCCAACATGCAGATTCACATCTGATTATCCTAAATCTGTATTGATCGTTGTTGATGCAGCTCAGTCTTGTAGTGTAATTAATCTAACTAAACAGCATGAATTGCTGTATATCACCAATAGATAAACTTCATGAATTGCTGTATATCACCAATAGATAAACTTATTTAACTAAACTGAAAAAATCAAGTCTAAACAATATCTTATATCACCTTGACAATGACCATTAATCATGCATTACAGCTGCTTTTCCATGAATTCTTTTATTCGACTTGAAATCAAGGAAATTTACCTAAGATGTTAACAGTTTATGTGTTCCTTTGAACTTGTACCATTATGAGAAGCAGGATATAGTGAAGTTTACTCTATTAATCTGTTATCCATTTACACATTTTCGTATTTAAGTTCTTATCTGTTCGTTAATATGCTAGCCAAACAAATATCATATTTTTGGATGCATTCTTACAGGATGTATTCTTTGAGGAAGTTATTCCCTCAAAATCTCACTTTTTGATTCCTTTAAATAGATCTCTTCACTAAAATATTTAGTAATACTTTTTTTTACATTTAGTTGATTGAATATTCATGTTCCTCTCTTTTAATTACTAACAAAATCCTTGTGCTTCAAGGTGAAGAGCTTTTATACACGTTGAGTTAGTCTCTGCTAATGCAATTTACTGCAACTAAACTAAACGCTGACTAATCCACTAAAACAATCTACTTATCCTGGAAACTGTTACCTGGGACACTCATTCTATCCAACTAGCTATCTAAGAAAATCCTTATGGTTGTATGTTACAATAAGGTGACCCAGCCTAATTAAATGTCCAATGAGAAATGTGTTTCTTGAAACAACCAGCGGAAAAATTAGCAGAAATCAAAAAGTTGTGACAAGGGGGAAGGACTTACTTTTTCCGGTTATATGTGGAATTATTCATAACATAATTTGCATTAGGTTTTAAGTAAACTAGTGCATTTTTTTTTTAAGTAAAATAATTCTCAGTAAATAGTTTTGCATTCAGCTCTTTTTCTGTACGCCTTTTTGGCTCTATATGGTTTTATCTCATGCTAGTTTTATTTATTTATTTATTTAAGAAACAGAGTGGAAACAACAGGCTTACAAGCCCAAAACTGTTTCCTGTACAGTTTTCAAGTACAGAAATAATCAAAAACTAAAACTAGAAATCTTGATTACATAATATTTTGTTTAAAAACTAAAATTAGAATTACTCGAAACTAAAATTAAAATTGGAGACACATTGACTGAGAAATTAACACAGTCTTGGTTACTAATTCAAATAAACTTACTTTGGAAAGAACAAAAAAAAAAAAACAAGAAGAGAAGAAAAAAGCTTTGGAACATCACCAGAACCAAGTTCTTTGACATATTCAAATTGGAGTGACCTTGGAGTTTTATGTGAAGAAATTCTATTGGTTTTTTTCTGCTGATGAAGCTCACATGAATCAGGGACTGAGGCAGTAGTTCTACTACTGCTCATCCCAGAAACCTTATTTGTATACGTTTTTTTCTCTGGTGTCTCTTGCCAGCCTCGCATTTCCCGTAGATAGATGAACCTTTTTTTTCTCTTTTTTTGGCTGTAATTTCTTTTTCTCTTCAATTTTTTTTCTTCTACATAAAATTCTACCGATTCCGACTCTTCTCCGCACACAGGCATTGAAGCCCATGTGAAGAATATTTTTTTCTCTGACTTATTGTAAAAATCTATATATTTGTTTTTAAAGAGGAATAAAAAACAATTCAGTAATTTAATGTCAAATTCCATGATCTTCAACATATTAAATACTAGTACTACCCTACTACTCAATACTAAACTATCGTATTAACGTAATAATATATATACTGTAATAATAATATATATCTATAATAATATATCAACCCATATAATACTAAAAACGAACCTGATCGATTTTTATTTTTCGAGCTAACTTTGGAGCTACCTGCATGCTACAAAATACCGCCTATAAATTTAATCTCTATGCCTTGCTTATTTCTCCGCTACAAATACATCTGCCTATCCCACGCCTCTTCTCTGAAATTCTTTGGATATTTTAATGAAGTGGATGGCCATCGTTTCATCACTCTTCCGTTGTTGTAGCCATGAACTTTGATCCTTGTTTCTGTCGTTGGTTTTGCTTTAAAATCGGAAAACGTGTTTCAAATCTTGTAACTTGTAAATCTCGACTCTTCACTCGCGAACATTTCAAATTCAGATGCTATATTGTTTCTGAATTTAATTCTACACTTTCAAATAGTTTGTTTTCAGTATCATGCAATTATCAGATAGTATAAAATTCTGTTTTCCACTTTATTTGATCAAATCATTAACCTCAAAAACTGCTTTTTTTTAAGCTCATTTTCATTTTTTCTCATTTTATTTTCATTTTCCCTGTTCTTCTTCTCCTCCTCCTCCCCCTCCTCCTCTTCCTCCTCCTCATCATCCTCCTCCTCCTCTTCCTCTTTCTCCTCCTCCATATCCTCCTCTTCTTCTTCTTCTTCTTCTTCTTCTTCTCCTCCTCCTCCTCCTTCTTCTTCGTCCTTTTCGTCTCCTTTTCCTTCTCCTTTTTCTTCTTCTTCTTCCTTCTTTTTCTTTTGCTCCTTTCTTTCCTTCTTTTTCCTTTTTTCCTCCTACTACTTCTTAATATTTTTCTTTTTCTACCACCTCCTCCTTCCTATTCTTCTTCCTCCTCCTTTTCTTCTCCTCCTACTCCTCCTCCTCCTTCTTCTTTTTCTTCTTCTTCTTCTTCTTCGTCCCTTCTCTTCTCTTTTTCCTCTTCCTCCTCCTTTTTCTCCTTCTTCTTCCTTGTCTTTTTTTATTTTGCTCATTTTTCCCTTTTTTTTCTACTACTTCTTAATATTTTTCTTTTCTTCTTCCTCCTCCTCTTTCTTATTCTTCTTCCTCCTCTTTCCTATTCTTCTTCCTCCTCCTTTTCTCCTCCTGCTTCCTATTCTTCTTTTTGCTCCTGCTTCCTATTCTTCTTTTTTCTCCTGCTTCCTATTCTTCTTCTCCTCCTCCTGCATCTACTCATCCTCCTCCTCTTCTTTTTCTTCTCCTTCTCCTCCTCCTCCCCCTCCTCCTTCTTCGTCCGTTCCTTCTCCTTTTCTCCTTCTTATTCCTTCTTTTCCCTTTCGCTTCTCTATTTCCTTCTTTTTTCCTTCTACTATTTCTTCTTCCTCTCCATCTTCTTCTATTTCTTTTTCTTCTACTCCTTCTTCATCTTTTGCTTCTCCTCCCTCTTTTTCGTTTTTACTAACTATCCCTTTCTTTTTCTTCTGCTCCTCGTCCTTCTTAATCTTTCTCTTTTGCTTTTTTACTTCTTTTGCTCCTTCTTTCTTTTCACTAACTATCCCTTTCTTCCATTTTTTTTTTTTTTTGAGGATGAAGCCCACGTAGGTCTGAGACCAGTGCGTGGGTAATGAGTTGGATGATGATGATTGATGAGTTGGAACTTCAGTTTTAGGTGGGTTCCTAACCACCGGGAAGTGATTTTACAGCAGAGAACAGTGTATTTTTTGCTGGCCATTCTGATCAGTCACCGTTACGAACAGGACCTACGAGAACGCAGCTTATCTCTATCTAATTGAACAGATACCTGCTACGGCTCGTGACTATCACTTCCCTAAAAGTGAATTATTATCCTACTTTTTATCTTTCACTTCTACCAAAACCCAATGATGGTGGAAATAAACAAACAGCTATTGGTTCATATGTTATTTCTTTTACTGACTGTTCAATTTGTAGAGTTGTTTTCATTCCTTTGGAAATTTGATTTAGGCCTAAACTGTAGTTTGTTGCCATTGTATTCAATCCAGTAGATTTCTTTCTTCAATGCACCATATTCTTGCTAAGATCAATCAATCAATCAATCAAATTTATTTTCAAAATTTACAAACATTATAGGGTCCTGCTAAACCCGTAGGTTTTTCAGCAGGTGCCAATCTTCACAATTATTGCAACAAAGAAACAAATTCACTTATATTTTAATATTATAAAGAAAAAATAGAGATTAGTTAATGAATACATACATTACAAAAAACTGTAGTGATAAAAGTAAGAATAAAGTTTCTACATGCTTTGCATATTCTATGAAATATATTCACGCAGTTTGTCACAGATAATTAATTTTCACTGTTTATGAACAATCTGTTATTTATTTTGTATGTAATCTTTATGAGAAAGTCCTAATACTAAGTCACGCTCCACTAAATTCATAGAAATATTAATTGTAGCCAGTCATTAGTATGCAAATGAACTCCTAGTAGCTGTGATATCAGTGACCTATTGCATTGAATAGTTGTTCAATAATTTAGTATCAATAATTATTATCGAAAGTTGTGTTTGCGGTGTGTACTAGTTGAAAGAGAGCTAGAAATACTCGCATACTAGTTGCAAGATAGCTAGATATATACTCGTATCTTGACAAGTCCTATTTATATCATTATTTTCAAGTGAGAATCGCGAATTCATGAGGCGAAAGCAACTGAATGTATCTCAGTAGCAAATTTGCAATAATTTTAAGTGTCCCGTTGGTTATTACAATATTCCTAGTAACGTTTAGTTATGAGTAATAGTAAATTGTAATTGTTGTAATTGTACTGCCTCCTGGTGTGAGCTTCTTTCATTATTTTTCTCTCACTCTCTCTCTCTTACCTATCACTCTCTCTCTCTCTCTAATCTAGTGTAATCTCTCTCTTTTTGTCTCTTATCTCTCCTATCTACGCTCACCATCTGTTATTTTTCAAAGGTGGTCGGTGAATGCTTATGAATTTCATTGAGTTGCAAATGTTAATAAAGTGAATCTCCAAGTGAAAGAGTAGATCAAATCTGTATTTTAATGAGATTGCTGAGATCATTAATTTGGTCAATGGTCTCGACTATTGGCTTTCGTTCTATTTAAGTTGGAATTTCCAATTGATTTATCCTACCAGATGCAAGTTTGGAAAGTTTCTTTGAAACTACTGTATTGGCTAATTGTTTTCTGTACTACTGTAGGGTTAATGTCAACGGTAAACAAATTCATACTGATAATTCAGTCTATATCAGTTTCTAGGTACATAAATAATTCGCAATAAATAATAATAATAATAAATAATAAAATAATAATAATAATAAATAATAATTCGCAATAAATTGCGAATTTGACACTGATCGAGATATTAGTTCCAGAGCATAGAAGAACTGCATTAAATATATCAATAATTTATCTTTTCTGCGGACGCATACTTGGGTTAATATGTTGAATTTATGTATTACGGATAAAGATAGTAGACACTGTTCTCTGCTTTAAAATCACTTCCCGGTGGTTCGGAACCCACCTAAAAGTGTAGGTCCAACTCATCAATCACCATCATCCAATTCATTACCCACGCACAGGTCTGAGATCTATGTGGGCATCATCCTCAAAAAAAGAGAAAAGAGAGAGATTAAAATTGTCTGAAATTGTGCATCGAATACTACTGTACCGTTATTAATTAGTTATTGATTTGTTGATATATATATTTATATTTATTTATTGTTTTTTTTTTGTTTGTTTATTTGGTCACAAAAACAATATGGAGGTACATAAACCCAATTTTTTTCTCTTTTCAACACTGTATATGTTTTTAAAAAACTTGTTTTATAAACTGAACTAATATCCTTTAGATGAAAAAATCAAGGGAAAAGATTTTAAACTTGAAAAATTATATTATAAATTTATTATTTTGTTGTCATTGTAAAAAAATATTTTATCATGCAGTTTCAATAAATAGCGTGCCCACCGTTAATAATAATTATTGACTGTTAATAGATATTATATTTGTTAGATAACAAATCTTGTAAGGTAACAAACATATGAAAAATTAATTGAATTTTATTGAAATTATCCTTCAATTCATTATTCATTATTTATTATTCTGTTATGAAAAATATTTTATCATGTAGTTTCAATAAATAACGTATCCACCGTTAATGATTATTATTGACTGTTAATAGATATATTTGTTAGATATTCTTGTAAGGTAACAAACATATGAAAAATTGAGTAAATTTTATTGAAATTATCCTTCAATTCATTATTCATTATTGATTATTCTGTTATGAAAAACATTTCATCATGCAGTTCTGTAAATTTTCAATAAAATTGACTTAACTTTTCATATGTTTGTTACCTTACAAGAATATCTAACAAATATATCAATAATTATTATTAACGGTGGGTACGTTATTTATTGAAACTGCATGATAAAATATTTTTACAATGACAATATCAAAATAATAAATTTTAATAAATATATTAATAATTATATATATATATATATATATATATATATATATATATTATATTTGTTAGATATTCTTGTGAGGTAACAAAAATATGAAAATTGAAATTATCCTTTAATTCACCCAATTTTAATTCAGACAACACAATATACGTCGTGAATCTTCTACGCATCCAAATCAGGTGACGAAATTTAAAGTTGTGAAGGCTGGTCTTGTTCAAAAATAATCATATTCATCACTAATACCTACGATTAGTAGAAAAAAGGTTTCGCCCATTTTGAGCAATAATTTTCGACATCCAGTCTTGCAATGTTTGTGTTTGACGGCATCTAGTTATTTCCAAAGCCAGCTGTAATGGCGGCGGTGGCTTCAGCGCATCAAACTTGTGAAAGCCTTCCTAAATGCCAAATCACAATTATTATTTCCAACCAGAAAAATCGTGAGCATTCGCCGACCTTTGACACAGCTGTAACCTTTATTCCATTATTTCTTCAAGTCGCTTTTCTCAACGCTTGTAAAAGATTGCCCAAATCTGGAAAGATGAGTTTGATTGATTGGTAACATTAGTCAATCGATAATACAATAGTTCTATTACATCGGTATTTTCCATGATTTGTTGACTTGTGTCAGATTCAACAGTAAATTTTTGGGTCGGCTTTGAACATCAGATGCGAATTTTTGTACAATAGTATTGAAATTCATGTCAAGTGATTGAGATATTTCGAATTCAAAAGTGGGCATTACAAGTAGGGAAATCCATTTGCACAAGTTGTAGACCATATTTCAAGAAATTAAGGATTCACCCACTTACAATAAATGAATAAATTAATAAGAATAAGAATGAATAATAATGACAAGCCTGAATATTTTTGAAGCCATCTGCTTTATTGTTGTGGCGTGGATTAGGGGCGGTGGGCTTCACTAGGCGACGTTTATTTTGAGTGAGTGAGTGAGTGCGTGCATGTGTGTGTGTGTTTATGTATGTATGAGTATTTTTCTTTGATTTCAGTCTTTCTTTATATTCATCGTTATTTTTTCATCTTGTTTGCCAATTGATATTCTTTTTTTTGCATTGTAAATAAAGTTGTTTTTTTATACTGTGGGTTAAGTGGAAGAGGGGGCTCTTATGCCTCAACTTCGCCCACAGCACTTTTATTACTTGTAAAGTGCACAAATAAAAGTCATTTATCTATCTATCTTTATTGAAAAATAAGGATAAATTCAAAACAGGTAAATTCTTTCACAGTTATAGTACCAGGTACTGACAAGACTTACATCGAACAACATTGTATGAGAGGAGAGTAAAAAGTGCAGGGATCCGTCTACATAATAAACTACCAGCGCGTTTAAAGGCAATCGCAGGCGATAAATTTAGAATTAAAATGAAGGAAGAATTGTTAAATATTTGTGCATTCTCAAATAAGGAATTTTAAGCTCATTATGACATGCAAGACATTACAGAGTTTTATTTTAATGACTTGGATTTATTGACAAATCTATATACCCCTTTACGGGAGGTCAGTGGATGAATAATAATAATAATAATTCAACACCTTGGTTAGACGGAATTCGTAAGGACATGACAAACGCCAACATAACACAGAGATTTTTGGAAAAAAACACATTTAGACACAAGGTAGACGATTGGAAAATTACAAAACAGCCGAAAGAAAAGCAATTCAGACCTAAGTGGTCGGAAGAACGCAAAAAAGCCTTTTCAGAAATGATGAAAGCCTATTGGGGTAATAAGAAAAACCAAAGGATTACCAAGGATTATAATAATAATTCATAATGTCGACTTGCTTAATTCTTTATGGAATTATGGATAACTGTCATACTTATCCCCATAAAGATGCTGAAATGCCTCTCATTTGACTCATTACAGAAATTGAAGCAGATTTGAAGGAAAATTTTATAATGGCAGTCGTTGGTGGCTCAGTCAGTTAGAGTGTTATCTCTGATAGCACTCTGGCTGGCTGCTTATCCTGCGACCCGACTTTAATCTCGTTCAGCCAAGTATGCTTTTACCTTGTCATTATTTATTTATTAGTTTTTATTGGGACGAAATTGCAAATATGCAACTGGCTAAGAGTTTACGACTCCCTTCACAAATTTCCACTTATTGGCCTCATTACCCACGCACAAGTCTCAGACTAAAGTTAGCATCATCCGACTAACAAAATGCCAGAACAACGTGTATTCTTGTATTATAACGGGATCAATGTAGTAATATAGGCAATATAGAGTATAATATAGGCAATATAGACTATAATATAGACAATATAGAGTATAATATAGGCAATATAGAGTATAATGTAGACAGTATTACAGAGTAGAGACTGAGGATAAAAAGTGAGAGACAATTATTTAGATCAGCTGAATGTGTGATCCACAATCCACAGTGAATAACAATGATTGCGATGCGCTGTGATGGTAATCACGGATCACGGCCATGAGTTACTGCACTTGCACGTGAACAAACGCCAGAGAGAGTCAGCATGGACATGCAGCGATTTCTCTTGTACGCGATTACTTTCTTCGAGCAAGGATGTTGTATTATTATTAAAGGAGAAGTGGAGAAGGCCGCTGACTGGCCGCTACCGAATTCCAGAACATTCCTCAGCGTCAAACTTCCGTGACATGTGTAATATTTAATCTATCCATAAATAAATAAATTATTAACATTACCTTGGTGTAGTGGATAATAATATTTAACTACTAGACTGGATTCTACTAGAAAACTATTAGTAATTAAACAGAATTTATTAATTTCGAATTCCTTTAATTGCTATTACTTTATACTGAAGACTTCCGCAATGGCGGATATTGACAACAGCATTGAACAGCTGATGGGAATCGATGAATGCTACTGTACAAAAATATCAATTAAATAAGTAATAGCAATTAAAGGAATTCGAAATTAATAAATTCTGTTTATGTATATTTGTCAGTTTATTCAATTGTCAGTCACTTCAAACTAACTTATTAGTAATTCTTGTTGGTTCCGGGTACAATTCTTTACAAAACTTAGTATAATCATAAAATTAGTAGAACTGGTGTTGATATTGTGAAATCTCCCCATGATTGAAACAAAACAGAAGCATGCCTCCTGCTTCATCAGTACAGCCGAAGATGTGTTAGCAAAACACGAAACCATGGTCCTGTAACTCAAATTAGTTTAGTGAAATTTGATAACTTCTGTTTTGTTTCAACTTTGTATTATCCACAATAATTTAACCAATTTATTGTTTTTGAGTGAAACTGGGAACTAGCCTTCAATATTTGGATTTTTTTTGGAGGATAAAGCCCACATAAGTCTGAGACCTGTGCGTGGGTAATGATTGGATGATGGTGATTGATGAGTTGGACCTACAGTTTTAGATGGGTTCCGAACCACTTACGTAGATTTTTACTTTAAATGTTGGGATGTTTGATGATTTAGGCGGGAAAGCCTTATTTCTTCACGTTCGATTGTGCTAATTTAATGTAAATGAATCAATAAATAAAAGTAAATTGATTAATAATAAATGATAGATAAATAAATTAATTTATAGTAAAATGATAAATAAAAGATTATTTAATTTATAGTAAAATAATACATATAAATAAATAGATTATTTTAAAAATGAGTACAGCATTCGTAAAATATCAAAGTTTGATTCTTTAAATTCAACCAATAAATTAATCTAAGTTGAAAACACTATTAAGATATCGTATAAATTTTTTATATTGAATTATGGATAGAAAATAATTAAATATAAAAAGAGCTGCAATTTACATACACAACCAAGTTATAAAAAAACTACAAACGTTTAAAACAGCTCGGTGATTAATTAGTTATTATAACAATTTTTTATAACTTTAAGACACATTTGAGAATAAATTGGCATTTTTTTTATTCCAATTACCTCACGGCAATCGATTAGATAACGGCAATAAATAACATTTCGATACACTAATTATCTCAAAACCCTGAGCACAAAAACCGAAAAATTTCAACTTTAAACCCCCATATTTCACAAAATAATTGATGAAAAACTGTTTTCTCATGGTAATGGATAACATTTTTATACTTTAATAACATCCAATACAAGAAATTTCGAAAAAAAGTATGACCAAAACCCTGCTCCCAGCCTCATTAACAAAATACAAACTTACATTTTTTGCTTTTGTATTCGTAATTACTTGTATGTAGGCCTGGTAATTCCTACAAACTACTCTTCCACTTCCATCACTTCTATCTTCTTCTTCAATTTGCTACGGTACATGAATAGCCTAGTCCATCCTATACATTTCCATCAAAGTGTCCATATTAGAGGCCTCACTATTCATTTACTGTTGTAGTATAGTGGGGCCTTACTAGAGGAGAAAGGAATCCTGGTGCAGCGTCCCTCTCATTCCTTATCTGTTGATAGAAGTTTGTTTTGAAGAGACGATGAGAAAGATGAAGAAAGAGAAGAAGCAGCTCCTTTTTATCGGGAGTATGTTACATTGAGAGCAAGGGTGGAAGCGAACCGGTCCTTGAACGGTGGAACGTTGTCCTTGGGCGGTTCCAAGGACCTAGTCCGCATTCCCCCTATCCGGCTACGTCATACCTGTTGTTCTTCTTGCTCGAAGGAAGCTCGTCCAAAGAGAAAATGCGATTAGTTTTCCTCGTTTGATACTCTACTGTTCTGATACAAATACAGCTCCATCAATTGAAATTATCCACAGTATAGGAATCTTTCAAAAAGAATAATTAGACGAAATTGTCACAACCACATTTATTAAAAAATATCGAGAAACTAGTTTCGGTTGTTATACTATTATCAATCTCAATCAAACTTGAGGTTGTTCTGGAACTAGTTTCTCAATAATTTTTAATAAATGTGGTTGTGACAATTTCGTCTAATTATTCATTATGGATACCTTCCACAATATCACCTTCGCCACTACAAAGGAAGCTTTCAAAAGTTTTTCATGTGTTTACTAGCAGGTTGCCCGATTTAATTAAATCTGGATAACTAGTGCGTGATATAATCTATTTACAAATTCAATTTAATTTAATAGCTTTTTTTCTTCTTTTTCCCCTTTTTTCTTCTTCAGTCTTCTTATTCCTCTTTTTCTACTGTTTTACATCTTCGTTCCTCTTCCTCGTGGTTCTTTTCCTCCGTTTTTCCCCTAGAATATTTGTTTCTTCTCATTCTTCTTTTTCTTTCTCTTTTCCTTCTTTTTTCTTCTTATTCTTCTTTTTCCTCTTCTTTCTGTTCTTCTTTTTCGTCTACTTCTATTTCTTTTTCGTCTACTTCTATTTCTTCTTCGACTACTTTTTCTTTGTCTTCTTCTTATTTTTTTCTTCTCATTTTTCTTTCTCTTATTCCTTTTCTTCCTCTCCTTTTCGTTCTTTTTTCTTTTCTTTTTTCTCTTCTTTTTCTCCTTTGTCTACTTCTTTTTCTTTCTCTTCTTCGTTTTCTTCCTCTTCTCTTATTTGTTACTGCTTCTTCTTCTCCTTCTTTTTTCTACTTCTTTCCCTGTCTTTTCTTCATTCACTTGTCCTCCTCCTTCAATCCTTAATCCTTCAGCGCTCGAGTTTCTTTGACAGAGAACGGCATCAAGACGTTTATATGATAGATGTTTATGAAGTGTGGAAATGTGAATGATAGTAACGTAAACATTCAGCAAAATGAATGATAAAGAAGCCAGATTAATGTTATAATCTCACTTTGCAAGGTCTTGAAAGAACTATGGCAAACATCAAATATCAATTACATTTTACAAGAAATTATTTTACAATAAAAATAGAGTAGTTTAGTGGAGATTACATCTGGTAGTTCTGATTTTTATAATGGAAGAATTTCGAAATTAGGTATTTTAAAACAACCCATATTTTTGAACTGTTTTATCTCATTTGTTAGAAATGACGAAGAGAAACAACAGAGAAACAACGTTGGTCTTGTTTTGTTGCAAATTTAGTCTTCTTTAAGATTGGTAATCACATAGTTTCAAAAGTGTTTGGGAGATATTGTAAAAAAATGGTGCCAAATGTTTGACATTTTTAATGTGAAGCAAGAGTAATTACAATTTAAAGAATGCATAAATGTAATTAATGGATGCTTGATTAATTTTAATTGACCATTTGACAGTAATGGGATGGACTGAGCCTTTTTGCAGTCCTTACCTGAGTTCCATCTAACGATGTTGTTAATATGATTGGCAAACATAATTTGGATATTGCATTTTGAGTCCAATTATTTGAATCTCAAAGTATAATATATAAATAATAAAACTATATATATGAGTTCATAACATTCAAATATCAAATATTCATGGCATTATATGGATTGAATGTTTTCAAATTACATTCTATCCGTATCAATAACTGTAATGTTGAGATTTTTTATATTGGTACTAAGATAATGTTAATTTATTTAAAATGTTCGAATTTGATACAAACATGTGGTTCGTATCAATAAGAGTTTCCTCTCAACTAGCAATCGGATGGTGAAAGTCGTCCCACGTTCAATACCATATCGCACTATATCTATATACATAGGAGTTAGATGCACCATTTGTCTCAATTAGGAATCGACCACCTGTACATATCACGCTCATGACCTATACTGCTGTCACTTTTCACTTGTCGCCATTTTCCACGCCAAAAACTAATAATACATTTGCAATAATACATCAATCTTTACATCTATTTGATTGATATACATCAGCTATGCCTATGACCAATCGAATTTCATGCATCAGTCTGTTATGTGTGTGTGATTGATATTGATTACACCGAATGCTGTTTTAGTACTCTCTAGTCATCATTTTGTGAAGTTCAATTTGCTAAACCGTCTGACAACCTATGAAGAGAATGCTGTATTTTTTATTGTGGGATTGAAAAATGGGTGCTCTGAGATCATCTTACAGCCTAAATTATTCAAATCATACCAATATCCTGAACCATGTCACAAAATTTAAGTCTAAATGCCAATTTTCTCTCATTGGATAAATTGGACTACTAGGAAAAAGGGCTTTCTAAGACAGCTAATTTCCTTATCAAAATAGATTCGGAGTTGAATCAAATAAGGTACATTATATTGATGTAATAAATTTAGCACCAATCAAGAAATTCTCATGATAACAGAAGTAAAATCTGTGCTGTAAAATCACTTCCCGGTGGTTCGGAACCCACTTAGAACTGTAGGTCCAATTCATCAATCACCATCATCCAACTGATTACCCACGCACAGGTCTCCGACCTATGTGGGCTTCATCCTCAAAAAAAAAATTAGAATCCATGAAGATGAGATCTCAAATGATTAACATCAATACTTCTCAAAAAATTAGAGGATTAGAAGTCACTCAAGGGAACTAGTCTGTTTTCTTAAGTTTTAATCAAATCTTCACTTCTTCCATCTAGCTATATGGAGACCCCAGACTTGTTCGGCACAAGGAGAATGTGATTCTGTGTCGTAGAATGTGATCCTCGACTTTATTTCATTAAATACTGTATATTTGCATTATTTCAAACATCAAGAATGCATCATTTACATTATATTAATAAATAGGGTGGTGATTGGTCATGCGGTGAGTGTGGTGTTCAAGTGGTCGTGATGTTCAGTCACGACCACTCAAGACTGCGCTTGGATGGGTGACCGTGCTTCAATGACTTGATGTTACAAGCTTTATTATCAATTACCCGGTGGTTCGGAACCCACCTAAAATAGTAGGTCCACCATGTTCCCCGTAACATGGCACAAACGGCGAGGTGGAACTACCCGTAAGGGTCTGCCCACCATTGAAAGCCATGCGCTTATTATTATTATTAATAAATATGGTGTTATAAGATGCTCGATATCGAGATATTTAATGGAAAAATCTGAATAGGAACCACTGTTAATACAGTCAATTAGAAATCTATAAACGAATATAGTGGTGTGGGAAACTCATTTTGAAATTATCACTTACAAAAATTGCCTGCGAAGACTCATTTTAAAACTATGACATAACTACCAAGAGACGCAAAAAGGCACATTTTTTTGCTTTTTAGTAGATAATCTAAATTGTCTAAATTATTGTTTTGTTTATAATATACTTTTAATTTGATAACGTTATAATTTTTTTCTAAGGATGAAGCCCACATAGGTCTGAGACCTGTGCGTGGGTAATGAGTTGGATGATGGTGAATGATGAGTTGGACCTACAGTTTTAGGTGGGTTTCAAACCACCGGGAAGTGATTATACAGCTGAGAACAGTGTCTTTTTTGCTGGCCAATCTAATCGGTCACCGTTACAAACAGGACCTAAAAGAAATATTTAATAACGATTCAATATTTAATGTAACTTATCAAGTTTTAACGTGAGAAACATTGTTTTGGTGTAACGGCTGATATTTGTTCAGTTGTTGTGATATACCTTCAAGTTTGTTTATATCAACTATCTCTATATATAAAAATGAATGTCTGTCTGTATGTATGTATGTATGTGTGTTCCCTATAGACTCCAAAACTACTTGACAGATCGGCATGAAACTTTGGGAATATGTTGTGTGAATATTGGGGATGGTTTCTGACCATACATTTATTTTAATAGGGGAGCTAATAATTATTATTAATTAATCCATTTTATAGACCTAACCTACTGAACTTGCCAGCCAAACAGCTTAAAGGAACAGCTGATATAAGTCAACAGTTTTTAATCATATGGCAGTCCCCTTAGTGGCGTTATTTACGCTGTCTTTGAACAGCAAAAGACTTTGCACTTTGCATGTAGGCTACCGTGCAGTCGGAGCCTTGCAATATGTAGGCAACATACGACTGGGTATGATGAAATGTAATTATGCCAGGTTGATGACATCTGTTAACCAATGAAGTGCTAGCTAGAAATTTGAAATGCAGCCTCAGCGGGAGGTGGCGAATAATAAAATAAAAAACTAGCTTCTACCCTTATAGTCGTAGGAGGTTTAAATTTGAAATGTATCTTTATTCAGAGGTGGTGATTAAGAAAACAACGAAGCCACTATGATCAGCTGGAAGAGCCCTAGGACTAACTTCTTTCCTAATTTGAAATGTAACCTCAGCGGGAGGTGGCAAATAATAAAATCAAGGAGAATTTTTATGAGAACGCAGCAACGCGCGTCGAGCCAGCTAGTAATATTATATTAACGAATGATGTGATACATGTTGCAATTTTATTAAATTGCTAAATATTAACAATTTATTTTGAAAATAATCTTATAATTTTGTGCCTACGAAGAATCGCAAAAAGACACATTTTTATGCTTTTTAGTAGTTAATCTAAATAATGTAATATGTTTATAATATACTTTTAATTTGGTAACGTTTTAATTTTACTTAATAACAATTCAATATTTATGTAACTTATAAAGTTTTAACGTGAGAAGCATTGTTTATTTATTTATTCATTCATTTAACTAAAATACAGTCAATGAATGATATTTGTTTAGTTGTTGTACCTTTAGGTGATATACCTTCAAGTTTAATATATTAACTATAATATTCTATTAACGATCTATTTGATAGATGTAGCAATTTTATTAAATTGATAAATATTAACAATATATTTTGATAATAATTTTATAATCTTGTTTTTGTTAATCTGATTCTTATAAATCTTTATTAAATTAAAAACACCAAAAACAAATGTAATTGTACATCACAATCAGATACACAAAATTGAACTATGTGTTGGCACAGTAAGTTACATATATTACAAGAAAAAAATATATACTTCAAGATTTCCATCAGCAAAGCCAAGCTTGTGCGCCGGATGAAAAACCAAAACAATAACACTTATAAACTGTTCGGAACCCACCTAAAACTGTAGGTCCAACTCATAAATCACCATCATCCAACTCATTACCCACGCACAGGTCTCAGACCTATGTGGGCTTCATCCTCAAAAAAATAACACATAAACAACCTTAAATATAAATTATATCCAACATTATAAGAATACAGAGCCTATTTTAAAATAAACATTTGCCTTCACCCACGTATCTATTAATACGTATCTATTAATTATTTGCAAATATTAACAAGATATATCTTGTTGATAATTTTATCATATTGTTTTTTAATCTGATTGATGTATCTGTTATTTTTTTTAAATTTCACTATAAACCATTCTAATAAATGATGCTAAAGGATCGATATCCTGCGGTAACTTACTTATTCTATACATAGAAGCACTTGTTTATTAGCAGTTACGTAAAATAACCTCTAATTTGAACTTCAAGTGCATCTCAATCTGCAGTCAGTTATGCTTGCTTTATTTAGCAGTATTGTTATGTAAAATTAATTTCTACTAATACAAGTGCACCTGGGTGCAGGTGAATCCTAAGTTAGCTTAGAGGTGAAGTTCAAGAGCAGACAGATACGGTCTCGACAAACATAACAGTACTAACAGGCACCGACTGTCTGTCTGTCTGTCAGTCTATTGTCAGCTATTATGACGAACGCCCACTCTGTTGTTAGTAGGCCGGGGTTAAGGCCACCGACAGTGTTACTATTGTAAATGGAGAGTAGAAGTAGAAGAAGAAGGAACGAAGAAGAAAAAGATGAAGATGAAAAGTAAAGCGATGAAAATGTTAGTGGAGGGGAGGAAGAAGAAAAAGAGGGGGGTGAGGAAGAAGAAAACGAGGGGGGAGAGGAAGAAGAAAAATAAGAAGGAGTGATGATGATGATGATGAAAAGGAGAAGGTGGAAGAGACAAGCAGAAAAATAAGGAGAATATGATTAAGGAGGAAAGGAGAAGAAGAAGAAGAAGAAGAAGAAGAAGGACAAGAAGATGAAAAGTAAAGCGACGAAGAAGAGGGTGGAGAGGAAGAAGAATAAAAAGAGGGAGGAGAGGAAGAAGAAGAAAAAGAAGGAGAAAGGAAGAAGAAGAAAAAGAAGGAGGAGAGGAAGAATAAAAAGAGGAAGGAGTGATGATGAAGAAGAAGAAGAAGGTGGAGAGGAGAAGCACATGAATAAGGAAAATATGATTATGACGAAGGAGAAAAAGAAGGAAAGGAGAAGAAGAAGAAAAGAAGAAGAAGAAGGAGAAGATGATTATGATGAAGAAGAAGGAGGAGAATAAGAGGAAGAAGAAGAAGACGAAGATGATAATGATGATGATGATGATGATGATGATGATGATGATGATGATGATGAAGAAAAAGAAGGTGATGATGATAATAATGATGATGATGAGATGAAGAAGAAGGAGAGGAAGAAGAAGAAGTAGGAGAAGAAGAAGGAGGAGAATAAGAGGAATAAGAAGAGGAATGACGAAGATGATGATGAAGAAGAAGAAGAAGAAAAAGATGATTATGATAATAATAATAATGATGAGATGATGAAGAAGAAGAAGAATAATATGATAATGATGAAGAAGAAGGAGGAGAATAAGAGGAAGAAGAAGACGGAGATGATGATGAAGAAAAAGAAGATTATGATTATGATGATAATAATGATGAGAAGAAGAAGAAAATGATAATAATAATGATGAGATGAAGAAGAAGAAACAGAAGATGAAGAGGAAGACGAAGAAGAAGGAGGAGAATAAGAGGAAGAAGAAGAAGAGGAAGACGAAGATGATGATGAAGAAGAAAAGGAAAAGAAGAAGAAGAAGAAGAAGAAGAAGAAGAAGAAGAAGAAGATGATGATGATGATTATGATAATAATAATGATGGAATGATGAAGAAGAAGAATAAGAAGGAGAATATGATTATGATGAAGATGGAGGAGAATAAGAGGAAGAAAAAGAAGAAGTCGAAGAAGAAGAAGAAGAAGAAGAAGAAGAAGATGATGATGATGATGATAATAATGATGAGATGAACAAGAAGAAGGAGAATATAATTATAATGAAGAAGAAGGACCAGAATAAGAGGAAGAAGAAGAAGGACCAGAATAAGAGGAAGAAGAAGAAGAAGAAGAAGAGAAAGACGAAAATGATGATAAAGAAGAAGAAGATGATGATGATGATGGTTATGATAATAATAATAATGATGAGATGAAGAAGAAGAAACAGAAGATGAAGAGGAAGACGAAGAAGAAGGAGGACGACGTGATGGAAATGATGATGATAATGATTATTAAGAAGAAAATAAAGATCATGAAAAAAAAGAAGACGAAGGTGAAGAAAGCAAAAAAGAAGAAGGAGGAGGTGATGAAGGGACAGAGATGAAAAAAGAAGAGGACGATGGAGAAGGAGAGGAGGGTAAAAAGAAGTTGAAGACAAAGATGATGATAAAGTAGAAGGGGAAGACGAAGATGAATATGAAGAAAAAGAATTAGAAGAGGACGATGAAGAAGAATGATAGGAGAGGAGAAGAAAAAATAAAAGATGAAGATGAAAAAAGAAGTCCAAGAAGAAGAAGAAGACGAAAAAGCTAGAGTGATGTCTGAGATAGGCCTTCTTTAAAGAGTGGATTGTGGGTTAGTTACCTACCACCTGTCGATTACCTTTTGTGTCTGGTAGACGAGGCAACGTGAGCTGTCCAATCTCAATCTCAATCTCTTTTAAATTGAATGCCCCACACCAGCGTTGAACTTTCGTTGCATAATGTCCATTTTACCGTACGTCCGTCTATCAATTTTTATTTTGTTTTTAACATCTTCGTCCATTGTTATCAATTGTTATAACTTGGGATTAGGCTTATAAAATGATAATGTAGTAGCAAAGACCATAATGTATATCGTCATAATAGTGCCGACAAAATATTGTCCATTTTTTGACTAAAAAATTGAACTACAATAATTATTTTATAAAATGAAATTTTATAAACAAATTACTGCAATTACCTATACTTTAGTAGAATATAACACTGGAATAAATAAGCATGATACTACTTACTACCATAGACGCAAAATTCAAGAACAAATGGCATAGATTATGGTCTGCTATCATTTGTTCTTGAATTTTGCGTCCATGTTAGTAGGTAGTATCACGCTTATTAAGTCCAGAGTTACATTTTACTAACGTATAGGTAATTGCAGTAATTTGTTTATAGATTTTTATTTTATAAATTAATTATTGTAGTTCAATTTTTCTTTTCGTCAAAAAGTGGACAATATTTTGTCAACACTAAAATCTAGGTCAAGATGAAGATGAATATTTATGATTGATCATGTTCCATGCCAAATATGTATTCAGTACATATTTTCGACCACTAATTCTAGATACCTATAACACCGTTTACCCAATATACATATACCCAATAAATATATATACCTATTTATATCAGTATTTTATAACGTATAGGTAATATATATTTTATATTAACGTATAGGTAATTGCAGCAATTTGTTTATAGAATATTCAAAAAGTGGACAACATTTTGTCTGTACTAAAATCTAGTTCAAGATGAAGATGAATGTTTATGATTTATCATGTTCCATGCCAGCGGGTGTACACATATTTTCGACCCCTCTAATTCTAGATACCTAATAATGTATAGTACCTTTTACCCAATATACCTAAACCCAATAAATATAATTTCAACAACATCTCAATGGTAGAATTCTGCTTTTTGCTGACGATACCCTGATTTTTCTGGAAGGTGCATCTTGGGAGGAGGTACGTACCAGGGCTTCACAAGATCTTGCACAGGTGAAGAAATGGCTTGACCAGAACACACTTTCACTCAATATTTCTAAAACAAAGTATATGCCAATATCTCTACGCCCTATCACCGACTATAACCTTGAAAACATAAGAATTCATAAATGTGATAATCCACTAGACAATTTATGTACTTGTGAGTGCATAGAGAAGTTGGATTCATACAAATATTCAGGTGTTGTTTTTGACAGTCGAATGAGGTGGTCAGAACATATCAACCGCTTGAAATGTAGAATCCGCAGATTGATTTATGCTTTCCGTATGTTGACTGACATTCTCAATCAAAATGAGATTAAAATGGCCTATTATGCCTATATCCAGTCGCTATTGTCCTTTGTCATCGTTGCGTGGGGTGGAGCTTATAAAACGGTTCTTCATCCCCTTGCGGTGGTTCAAAGAGAAGTCATCAAGGTAGCATTCAAGAAATAAAGATTCTACCCATCTGATACACTTTTTCACGAATCGTCAATTCTCACAATCAAGCATCTGTTCATAAAAATTCTACTCATTCATATGTTCAAACATTAAAACTCCATTTTTTCTACAGTCACTCATTATTATAATACTCGTTATTCTCAAAACATCGCCATTTCATCTTCTCTTTTGCATAAAACTTACTCCACAACGAATCCTTCATATATATCACAAATTCTTTATAGAAATATATGTAATGGTTTTTCCAACTTCAACCTATTTGAGTCTTTATCCATAGGCATATTCAAGAAAAAACTCTCTTGCTATTATCACTCCTTGGATCGGATAACTCGGAGAAACTTATAGTCTCAGCCTACAGATAGGTTCATGTTTAAGTTCATTATCACTATTACAGCAGCATGTTTCAGTGCGTCTGCGTATGGTTTGGGTTCCTCCTCTGGTTGATTTTCTGTCAATTTTTATAACCTTTAGTCAATTTCACAACACTTACAGTCAATTTTACTAAACTTTTTAGCCTATTTCTTGATAGTTATATAAAATTCTCTATTACAGATTAACTTTCTCTTGATTTTTTTCCATTCCTTTTAAAGTAGTCAATTTCTATCGAGGTTCGCGCCTGTTCCTATTGGAGTCTGCTTTTCTCATCTGCTTCATATACTAATATTACTTTTATATATTACTAAATTTCAATATTATTGGTAACTACTCATTTTACATCCTCAACCTTTTTTTCAAATATGTAGACAAACTGATTGTGAACTCATCTTCACTCTCACTCACAGACCTTTATAGGTCCATGTGGGGTGGTGATTGGTCATGCGGTGAGCGTGGTGTTCAAGTGGTCGTGATGTTCAGTCACGACCGCTCAAGACTGCGCTTGGATGGGTGACCGTGCTTCAATGACTTGATGTTACAAGCTTTATTATCACTTACCCGGTGGTTCGGAACCCACCTAAAATAGTAGGTCCACCATGTTTCCCGTAACATGGCACAAACGGCGAGGTGGAACTACCCGAAAGGGTCTCCCCACCATTAAAAGCCATACGCTTATTATTATTATTATTATTATTATTATTATAGGTCCATGTGAACATCAATTCCTGAACTAAGGCCTGTCAGTTCGCATTCCTATTCATATCACTTTCTTTACTTTATTTTGGAGCTATCTCAATGGATCAATTGTTTTAAGTTCCATATATTATTGAAATAATCTGAGTGTCATATTTTTGTTTGACTATCTCTATATTTAAGTTACTATTGAACTGTTTATGAATTTGTTCTAACTGTTAAGTAATTAACTGTTTCATCTGAAAATAAATGAATAAATTTATATTTTTTAAGTTGATGTTGAACTGATAGAAATCATTATTTATTTTGTTATTGTGAATGAAATGAGGAATAAAGAATTTTTGAGTTTGAGATATATATGCCTATATATTATTATAACAGTATTTTAAACCCATACGTAATACCTTTAACAACACAACAACACTGAAAATCTTCAGCTTTACCTTCATTAACAAAAAATGAAAACAAATTATACAATCAAACCAAGTAGAAGCAATACTACGTTGAGTTGTATGAAAACTTAAATCTTTAAATAAAACCCAACGGCATGATAGGCGAAAACGGTATTATCCCTTGAAATATAAAGCTTCGATAACATTGAGCCAGTTTATTCGCCGGTGACTTATGAGCTGTGACATACCGACCCTGATCCTGTACACATGAAACTGCCAACTCGTTCACTAGCCAACTAATCCCTTATTGAATTTCTAGAAGCCCGTTCAAGGCCCCCCTCCCCCCCCCCCCCCCCCCAAAAAAAAATAACTACTGATAAAGGGTAGTGGGAGGGGGAGAGAAAAATATCGCAAAACAGCCCAGCAAAATATCCCGATAAGTTTTAACTATGAATAGTTTCTGGTAAAAATGTAAACAATGCTTTACGAAGTTTGTCACTACAAAGTTTCTTGTAGGAGTGAAGAGGGTGAAGAAATTAGCTGTATTTCGTAATCTCCATTATGAGAACTGTTTCTAAAAGGTGGCATAAAAACCAGACCCATGATGACGTCATTACTAAACGGTTAGCTGGTTCATTGCAACCTTCAAAATTGAGCCGCAATTGATTAACACAGATTGCAGAGCAATTTGTTGGCCTTCTTTCACCCGATATAATAATCGCATCGTTTTATGGCTCATCGAAAAGCAAGTAATACAGGTTCCCAGACTAAAATAGTCTCCTCAGTGGCGTACCGATAATGGAGCGAGTGGAACGGTCGCTCCAGGGCGCAAGGCTCTGAGGGGCGCACCGTTCTTGAGAGGAAATTGCCTTTTACTTACAACAAATGTATTACTATAATGTGCTGTATGTTATTATATTCCGTTTTCCATTATATTACACACTTTATAATAAATATTGTTTGATAAAAAATTAAGATTGTATAGTCATAGTGATAATAGTAGCAACATACTACAAAAATTACTGGTAATGGAAAATTGTTAGGAAATAGAGCTATAATTGATGTTCTTAAATTCAGTTATTCGTTAGGCTAGAAAATCGTTTGCACTGCTGTGAGCAGCCCAATCGGGTGGTTGAATGTCAGACTGAATTGTGGGGGGGGGGGGGTGTCATAAACCATTTCTGCTCCAGGGCGCTTGAAACCTCGGTACGCCACTGAGTCTCCTAATAATGAATTACGATATAACTTTCGAGCATTAGGTAGGCCTACCTATCGATACTATTAGCAGTTTGGTTATTGACTCTCGCAATTGATATTTGTGAAATTATTCTTTGCAAAATAATGATCACTCGATAACGGCTTATTGTGAATTTTAACGACTTGAGCTTGTTTTTAATGGTGTCTATAAAGTGATACTTACCAGTTCATTGTTCCTGCGTACAAACTCTGATCTCTAATACCGTTGTAATGCATAGTAGATTTTCCCATTGTTATTTTTTTAGTAGTTGAGATTGCAACTAAAATCTATGTTCAAATTGAATGATGCAACTCTAAAGTCTGTTACCTATTTCTTAAATTCATTCTTGAAAAATCCATTCTATTATTGCTATTATTGGATTTTAACAGGTAAAAGTAAAAATGTTCACAGTAAAGAGTTATTCTCATAGGTATTGATTGATTATTAACCTATGTAAATTTTTATTGGGTGGTTTTATCAGCGAACACATAAGACCAATGGTCTTATGGGTTCGTTGGGTTTTATGCTATCCATTCAATGTAACTTTAAATTTGTTGTATTTGACAGAATACTGTTTCATATGAATAATTTTAACATTTAACTAGAACGTAATAGATAATTGATTGACCTTGAAAAATTCTTCATAAATAGTTGGGAAAAGATATAATAAATTTATAGATAAATTATTAGTCTACTAATAACTCAATAAATAAATAGAGGAGGATTTATTCATTTTAACTTAATAAACTAGATTTAATAATAACATGACCAATAAAATGAGTTGTTTTGACAATATTCTTATCACAATAAATGAATTCAGTGATTATATATATTTTTCTATTCAACAGTAACCTCTTATATGTTCTTTATTAATTAAAATTCTACTTGTTGAATCCTCTTTTACCCAATACCGAATACCCTGAGTGGTTTTCAATTGTGTTTTGTAAAATTGTAATTATTCACAATATTTTGATTATTCGCAATATTTTAATCATTCACAATATGTTAATTATTCACGATATTTTAATCATTCACAATATTTTAATTATTTGCAATACTTAAGTTAGCCTATTTTTCTATGTAGTGGCGAAGGTGTTATTATGGAAGGTATCCATAATGAATAATAAGACGAAGTTGTCAAAACCACATTTATTAAAAATATTGAGAAACTAGTTTCGGTTGTTATACCATTATCAATCTCAAACAAACTAAAACTAAAGTAGCTTAATATATAAGAAACATATATAATATATAATTATACTAATTATGGAATGATACTATTGGCTAAGCGAGAAAGAGGCTGACCTTCATTGAAGGATGTGATTGGCTGACATGTCACGCCCCATGGTGGGAGGAATAACAAGCAAAAATACGAGTCAAATCAGGAACCAAAACTGTGAACATCTAGAAAGCAACAAAGAAGAACAATACACATTAGGCTAGAATTGAATGAATTTAAAATTAAAAAGTATAGAAGCTCACTGAAATGCAGTCAAGGTTAACCTTGAACTTCTCTATTTTTTAATTTAAAAAAAAAATAATTTTATTTGATTTAATTTTAGCCTAATTGTATATTGTTGCTTTCTAGATGTTCACAGTTTTTGGTTCTTGATTTGACTCATATTTTTGCTTGTTACTCCTCCCACCAGGGGGCGTGACTTGTCAGCCAATCACATCCTTCAATGAAGGTCAGCCTCTTTCTCGCTTAGCCAATAGTATCATTCCATGTTTAGTATATATTAAGCTACTCTGTACTTTAGTTTTAGTATGTTTGAGATTGATAATGGTATAACAACCGAAACTAGTTTCTCAATATTTTTAATAAATGTGGTTGTGACAATTTCGTCTCATTATCCATTACTTTAGTTATTTACAATATTTTACAATAATTGGTGTTTTAAATGGGTGTCGTGGAACAAAGAGAGTTTAATTTTCAGCTGTAATTGTCATAGGTGAAAATATTGCATTTTATTCTAAGGTATTGATATATGATATTGTTGTAACAGCTTTAAATGTTTAAAGCTGTATAGAGCTATCCATCCCTTCTTCCAACAACAATCACTCCCCATCTGTGCCATTGCATACACTTCCTCTTTCTTCTTGCAATCTTTCTTCCTTCTTTGTCTATGTTTGTCTTGGTCTTCCTCTAGGCCTGCCTCCTTAAACTCGTATTTCCCAAACTTTTCTTGGCAATTTTCCGTCATCTGATGTCCTATTCTAATCCTAACGTCCTACTTATCACCTGAGCTGCTGAATCACCTGCAAAGCTGTCTCTTTCAGCTGGCAGTCCCACAGAAAAAATAGTAAAATCTACAATTTCTATAGTATTGTATCGTATCATTTGAGTCTTTTTTTTATTTAATAATTAAAAATTATCTAATCAAATAATGTGTATTTCAGTGACCTGCTAGCGGAGCAGAGACAAGTAGCGATGATCGCGGAAATGATCCACTCAGCCTCACTCATCCACGATGACGTCATTGACCAGTCTGACTTCCGACGCGGCAAGCCCTCAGTCAACGTTGTCTGGAATCACAAAAAGGTAAACTATCAACTATTTACCAAATCATCTTCCATTGGAAAATCTTGGAAAATTCAGTCCCACAAGATGTCAGTTTTTAACAACCAAAAGAATTATGGCCGTATTTATGAACGTTCCTTGTCAGTGTCTCTTGACTCTTGACTCGAGGGACTCTTGACTCCAGGCAGGGGCGGATCCAGGGATCTGTTTTGGGGGGGGCACATGGATGACGCCAACATAGAATATATATATATTCTACGTATATAATTATGTATATATACTATGCAAGCCCTCCGTATCCCCGCGTTGCATACCCTAACATATTGCGCGCGCGCGCACGCGTGTGTGTTTATATATAAATGTATTGCGTTTATGTGAATGGTTGAAAATGAATTGCTGGAAAAATACCTTTTTGAAAAGGATGTTCTATTCTATAATACTTGAGGAAGAATATTGATAGGCCTAATCGAATTCATGTATGACATGAATAATATGTATGATGTATCACATTAAACTCATATATGACAGTAATATGTTCACAAACATACTCACTTGGTTGAACTAAAGCACAAACTCCTCTCGATGCTTCCTCATTCTTACTGCAGTAATCTTGACTCCAAATCTCCAAAAGAAACGATTTACACACAACAGAGTTGTTTCACTGCGGTTTCAAAGTAAACGTAACCTTTTTTATAGAGAATACTTTGGCTTGCAAATGTAATAGGGATGGATCGGATATGGTATCAGGTATCGATATGATCGAAATATTGATATTTTGGTTCCAATATCCGATATTTTTATATCGATATTTTGAGACCATCTTAATATTTAATTCCATCTTTGCTTGACCTTTTCTCTCCATGACAGCACAAGAATTTCGGCTGTGCACTTTATTTTTTATTTGTGTATTGTGTCTGAGCCTTTGGGGGGGGCACATGCCCCTAGTGCCCCCCCCCCCCTGGATCCGCGCATGACTCCAGGGACTCTTGTGTCGAGGGACTATTCACTCGAGGGACTATTGACTTGCGGGACTCTTGACTCGAGGGACTCTTGACTCCAGGGACTCTTGACTCGAGGGGCTATTGACTTGAGGGACTCTTGACTCGAGGGACTCTTGATTCGAGGGACTCTTGACTCGAGGGACTCTTGACTCGAGAAACTCTTGGCTCGAGTGAATCTTAACTCCAGGGACTCTTGACTCGAGAGACTCTTGACTCCAGGGACTCTTGACTCGAAGGACTCTTGACTCCAGGGACTCTTGACTCGAGGGACTCTTATTGGATACATGGTGCACCTACAATTTTAGGTGGGTTCCGAACCACCGGTAAGTGACTACAGCAGAGAACAGAGTCTTTCAATTGTCGGTCATAATTTAGTAATATTAGACACCATTTTTTCTATCATTTTATATATGCTCCTGCCACATCTTTATTTTGTGGAAAGCAGTTTTGGGCTTAGCCTGTTGTATTCACATTGACTGTATTTTAGTTAAATGAATGAATAACAAAATAAGGTGATGAAGTTTGGAACATCATGTAGCCCACATTTTGATTAATAATATTAAATAGTCCCTTAAAATTAGAATTGTAAAGAGACCTTGGTATGTAAATGTATTAAAAAAAACAATAGGGTTGAATTTTTTGTGTCGATTTTATTAAAAGAGAAACACCTAAAAAAAAGGAAAAAGTTTTAAACTAACCTAACCGTGAACTTACCTTGAGGTTTCCTTAACTCAATGGAGACTTGTAAAGCATTTTTAATGAATGCTTTCAAGTTTTTACTTAAGAACTCTTTAAAGTAGTTACATTAATAAGGATCTAAAACTTGATGCTTTTCTTAAAATGTTGTTCAACTTTAATAAAATAGTAGTTATTTAATTGTCAATTCAATATTTTGTTTTGTTTATTATTAATGTTTATTAAATTTTTTTAATAAAATGGACTCAAATGAATCCTATTTTGCTTTTTAATAATTTACACACCAAGGTTCTTTACACACAATTCTATTACTATTTTTACCACAGTAAACTATGAACATTGAAGAAATAAGTTTTTAAAATTTAGTTTGCGTTCAAACCAATAAAATCCATTATATTAGATTATTAGGTAATTTTATAGTATACGTTTCAAAATTTGATTTAAGTCTTATTTGATACATCACAATTGATTATCATTTTTAAATCTGTACAGTATTTCCCTTTATAAGGTAATGGCAGATATATTGCCACTCAACTTCCAAGCTCTCAAACGGGCAGTGAGAAAATATTGCCACCGTATGAACGGTGTAGTATTGTGCTGCCATCTATTGACAACTGATCTGAAGTGTTTCCCACCTTTTTCGATCAGTTGTATGAAGTGTATTTCATTTTGAGGTTACGTTGTTCGCTCTTCATGAAAGTGTGCTGCTATTTCAAGACAAATAACCGGAATATATTCTTCCAAATGTAAGTATTTATTGAACATTTATTGTTATATTGAGTGTTGTGATACTATGATCAGGTTCTAACGCAATTGGAATGTGTTTTGAATAATTTGAGTCACTGTTTCTTTTGGGTGGCAATATAAGTGCCACTGCCCTTTACTGACCTTTACTTGGTGGCAGAATATTTGCCACTGCCTGTTCACAGACAGGTTTCTGGACAAATTACCACTACATGACTATTCTTTGTCACTGTAGATGGACATTATTATCATAAACTTTGTATTTTATTCTAGAAACCCCCATATTCTCATGATATGATGCTAATTTATTGTTGTGTTGACAGGCAATGGCAAAAATATTGCCACCTAAAAAAGGTCAGTAAAAGGCAGTGGCAGATATATTGCCACCTAAAAAAGGTCAGTAAAAGGCAGTGGCAGATATATTGCCACCCTATAAAAATTGATAAAATAATTGAAAATTTGAATTTTTCAAATATGATATGTTTTATGTAGAGTATTATGTTATGAAATTGCTTTGTATCAGGGTTCTAATTTTTAAGGAACTCTCTGCCTTATAAAGGGTTAAACCAGTGAAAATAGATTAGAGTTGTGTCAACAAGTCTTCCCGTCTAAGCAATTAATCACTCTTCTTCTATACTCTCTTCGCCTTGTAGTTTATTTTTGACACTTTTATGATGTTTTTTTTTTATTGCTGATGATGCCCACGTGAGTCCGAGACTTGTGCGTGGGTAATGAGGTGAATGATTACACATAAATGCCTGACGGTGGAGCGGGATTCGAACCCACGACCACTTAAACGACAGCAAGCTGAAGTTGCGACGCCCCAACCAACTGTGCTAAGCGGCCCGCCGCTTACTAAGTACTTCGTAGAATATTTAATCAGAACCTCATGGAAATTTATCGAATATTGTAGAAAATGCGAGAGTCCTTATTTGTTTATTTTGGATTTCGTTAGAAGTTGATAGAAAGATAGAGAGATATCTAGTTCTTTCTGGATTATGGAAAAATGTATAAATAGGAGAGACTTTCATAAAAGTGAGTTTAGTGGTAATTCGATCTTTAATGCGATAAGTGGCATTAGTGACAGTTCCTGTTTACCAGTAAGCGCTTATACAGACCGTGATAAACAAGCGTCTGTTGTTACAGTGTTATTCACAGTACTTTGTGACAGATTATTATTCAGGCTTACTTGACTGTTTATACAGTGACTTGTACGTGCTTATAGAGTTTCAACTGTTATGTATTAGAATTGAATGGTTGGACAGTTTATTGAACAGTATTTATTTAATATTAGATCGGCATTTTGACATTTTGTGATTGATTTTTGTACAGAAATATTGAAAACTCTTTATCAGTTGAACAATATCGATTTATATGTTTTTGATTGCTTATTTTGTGTAAGGAATAACTGAACAGTGTGAGTTGTGGATGATTTGTGTTAATAAGGTGCAAGTGATAAATTTAAAGTGTTGCCAGCGTAATTTTAGAGATAGAACCCGTAACAATATAATTTAAGGTTACATTATATCTATATATATAAAAATGAATGTCTGTCTGTATGTATGTATGTATGTATGTATGTATGTTCCCTATAGACTTCAAAACTACTTGACAGATCGGCATGAAACTTTGGGAATATGTTGTGTGAATATTGGGGATGGTTTCTGACCATAAATTTCAATAGGGGAGCTAATAATTATTATTAAATAATTCATTTTATAGACCTAACCTACTGAACTTGCCAGCCAAACAGCTGATATAAGTCAACAGTTTTTAATCATATGGCAGGCACTTTAGCGGCGTTATTTACGCTGTCTTTGAACAGCAAAATACTTAGCACTTTTCATGAAGGCTACCGTACAGTCGGAGCCTTGCAATATGTAGGAAACATACGACTGGGTATGATGAAATTTAATTATGCCAGGTTGATGACATCTGTTAACCAATGCAGCTAGAAATTTGAAATGCAGCCTCAGCGGGAGGTGGCGAATAATGAAATAAAAAACCTAGCTTCTACCCTTATAGTCGTAGGAGGTTTAAATTTGAAATGTTTCTTCATTCAGAGGTGGTGATTAAGAAAACAACGAAGCCTCTATGATCAGCTGGAAGAGCCCTAGGACTAACTTCTTTCCTAATTTGAAATGTAGTCTTAGCGGGAGGTGGCGAATAATAAAATCAAGGAGAAATTTTATGAGAACGCAGCAACGCGCGTCGAGCCAGCTAGTTGCCTTATATATATTACCGTACATTATATTGTCTTTGGTTGGACTTATCCTTGAAGTCTATGGTTGTTAGCTGACCACTCTTTCCGACAGTGGCTTTTTGTAGTCACTATATAGTCTGTTTATAGCCACTGTACCTGTAAACTCCTATCACCACAAAAACAACCTCATTATCTAGATTTTTCTAGAAGGCAGTCATCTTAGAAAAAAAAGTGGTGAGAAGCAATGGTGAAGGTTCCATCAGTGGACGTGGTAGCGACCCTTCTTGCGCAAGACACCGTACCTAATTATGTCGGAAGATCGTTATTAGTAGAAGGTATGCGGGGAATGCGATCCTCATCATCGGGCAAGCAGGAGCAGGATTCATCTGACTGCTACAAGGAGGATGAGGGCATCGTGTGAGACGGACCATCAATGTGGAGCTTGTTTAGGAGTGAGATGGTGATATGTGATACGAAAGTGTACACGAAAGTTTATTCACTCAAATGTGTATGAGAGTGAAAGGAGTGAACATACCGACGCACCTGTCCACTCCGGTAACACAGCCAAACGACCTTCTTGAGAATTTCTCTTCTTCTTCTTCTTCTTCTTTTTTCTTTTTCTTCTTCGTCCTCTTTTTCTTCTTCTTCTACTCTCTTCTTCTTCTTCTTTTGTTTTTCTTCTTCTTCGTCTTCTTTTTCTTCTTCTTCTACTCTCTTTTTCTTCTTCTTCTACTCCCTTCTTCTTCTTCTGTTTTTCTTCTTCTGCCGCCTCTTCTTCTTCTTCTTCTTCTTCTTTTTTTCCTTCTTCTTCTCCTACTTCTCCTCTTCCTCCTTTTCCTTCTTCTTCTTCTCCTTCTCCTCTTTCTTCTCCTCCTCCTCCTTCTCTTTCTCCTTCTCCTCCTCCTCCTCCTTCTCGTCCTTCTTCTACTCCTCCTCCTCCTCCTACCTCTTTTTCTCCTCCTCCTCCTTCTTCTCTTCCTTCTTCTCCTTTTACTTCTTCTCCTTCTCCTTCTTCTCCTCCTTCTCCTTCTTCCTCTCCTTCTCCTCCTCCTTCTCCTTTTACTTCTTCTCCTCCTCCTTCTCCTTTTACTTCTTCTCCTCCTCCTTCTCCTTTTACTTCTTCTCCTCCTCCCTCTTTTTCTCCTCCTCCTCCTCTTCCTCCTTCTTCTCTTCCTTCTTCTCCTTTTACTTCTTCTCCTCCTTCTCCTTCTTCTCCTCCTTCTCCTCCTCCTCCTCCTTCTTCTCCTTTTACTTCTTCTCCTCCTTTTCCTTCTCTTCCTCCTCCTTCTTCCCCTCCTTCTCCTCCTCCTTCTCCTCCTCCTTCTTCTCCTCCTTTTCCTTCGTCTCCTTTTCTTTCTTCTCCTCCTTTTCTTTCTTCTCCTCCTTCCCCTCCTTCTCCTCCTCCTTTTCCTTCTTCTGCTCCTTCTCCTCCTCCTGCTCCTTTTTCTCCTCCTTCTCCTCCTTCCATCCTTTCTCTTTCCTCGGTTCTTCTTCAACCTCCCAAACCACAACTACTTTTCCTCTTCTGACCCATACGCTGCTTTCTCCTCTTCATCATTCCTCTCATATTCTAGCTCTCTCTCTCACACACAATCTCTCTCTTTTCTTTCACCTTCTCTTTTTTCATTCTCTTCCCATTTCCATTCTTCCTCCTTTTTCTACCCAATCACACATATCTCCGTATTAAATTAATCATCCTTTTACCTTTTTACCGCATCCTGCTTTCTAACGGCACACCCTTATTTCACACTATCTGTTTGTCTCTCTCTCTCTCTCTCTCCCTATCTTCTCTCTCATATACATACACATGTACATGTACACACTCATTCATATTCGCGCCTTCTTCCTACTTCAAAGATCTGCCGATGATATTTCGTAGAGTATTTAAATTTGTGGACCATACTTTTTCACATCCGGTTCGCATCCGAAGATCAGAAGCTGATCAGTAGATCGTAAATCATCTAACAATTAATTTTGATCATAAATCAAATAATAATTATCCATTTTGATCATAGATCAACTAATTAATTATGATCATAAATAAACTAATAATCAATTTTGATACGAATCGTAGCTTTTTGGAACAATGCCTCTCGATCCTCTTTTTTCTTAGTAACTTTGAATTTACTGAGAACATGAAATGAAAATTCACGTTGAAAACCTATCTTAGACAGCCTTTTTTCCAAACACCAAAAAGATGATCATGTATAATCAATTATTCGTTTTTCTTTCAATTCACTATTAATAGAAATATTATTTTAACTTATAATTTTCATCGGATTTATTTCAAATATTACGCTATAAAATGCTTCTGTTCAATATAGAAAATTTGAGTCGTCATCAAGGGCGGATTAAAGGGGGGGGGCGGAGGGGGCGACCCCCGAGGGCTTGCACATTTTAAAAAATTAAAAAGGGTAACACTTGTGACATGCACACGGTTAAATTTTAATTGTCCCGCCACAGACGAAATACCTCCAACTTGTCTTACCACTCCGCCTCCGACGGCCGGGAATTAACAAATGTTGTAATACTTATTTTGCTTTATTTTCTATATTACCTTTACTTTATCTTTAACTGTTGACATAATTTTAATTCAATGACGAATTAACAAATGACAGAGAATGAAGGAAATCTTATATCAAGTGAAATTAGTTTGAATAAGATTAATCTTATAGAATAGGTAGGGGCATATAAATCTCTGTTTGTTTTTGGCCTAATACATATTTATTGTAGTACTGGTATTATGAAACATGAAAGAATGTTGAGATTAATTTAAATATATATATATAGGTCTAAAAATCATCACGATCACGAATAAATTGCTTAGACTCTGTTCATTTCTCTGTATATTTTGATAAAAATTAAGCTAGCAAAGAAATTTTTGTTCAAGACATATTGTATTGTATAAAAAAAGTTGTATTCCTAATTCCACATGAATATACAGAAATAAACTACTCTAGCTAGGGGAAATTTGATTGTTCTTAAACACGAAAAAATTATATTTCTACTACATTTTAAGTGCTAGAATGGTGTAAAATGCGGTTAAAGGCTACTAAATTTCCAAAAATTTTATTCCATACCCCCCCCCCCCCCCCCCCGACCAACGGGTATTTTTGGGGTATGTCGCCCCCTCCCATAAAAATTCATTAATCCGCCACTGGTCGTCATGAGTCTCAAGTATGTGTTGTATGTATCTAGTACAAGTTAGTATGTATGAGGATGTCGGCTGTTCCATAACTTCGCTTACAGTCATTCCATGTGTTTGTACGGTTCAAAGACAAATCAAATATTTATTCAAATACTTCTGCGAATTGTTCAAAAATAACTAATAGTAAACTAATTTCCTTAAATGGGAGATATTTGTACAACAAAAACAATTAAAAAAGTATTTGGCAAAGAAGTTGAAGAAATTATTAAATAGGCTACGTGATTGCAGTAAATACTCTTTTTCAGAAGGCATAAAAAGGTTAATCTACTCAGATTGATATTTTTCTTCGTGGTTTGTCATCGATAAGTAATCAGAGAATAAAATTAGTGAATGAATGTGAGTAGAGGCTTGTAAATGACCTTGTATTTTAACATTAAGGTTGTACGCAGGGTTTTTGTTCATAACTTTACAAGTTTATTGTATTGGATGTTATTAGGGCTTTGAAATGTTATCTATTGCTGTGAGAAAAAGTTTTTCTCAACAATTATTTTGTGAAATATGAGGGTTCAAAGTTGAACTTTTTCGGTTTTGGGGGCAATTGTTTAAATTGGGGGCAATTAAAACCACCTATGAGTGGTTTTAAACTTTTGATAAATTTTCTGTAACTAAAGTACACCTCAAGGAATGAAATGACATATTTTTTATTCCAATCATGCAATTAGTTTTTTTCATAATACCTACATCTTTTAAAATCTGTAAAAAAAATCAGTTTCTCAAAAATTTATTTTGAAAAAACGATTTGCTAGATCGAAATAAAATATGTTATTTTATTCCTCAAAGTGTCTTACAATTTTGGAAAACTTATCAAAAGTTTTAAATCACTCGTAGGTAAGATCAGTTGCTCCCAAAAACCTAAAACTTTCAACTTTGAACCTCCATATTTCACAAAATAATTGAAGAAAACAATTTTCTTCATAGTAATAGATAAAATTTCAAAGCCCTAATAATATGCAATGCAAGAAACTTGAAAACAAATTATGACCAAAAACTCTGCGCACCGCCTCTTGGGTCTTAGCTCACCAATTGAAGCATAATGAATCAGTGGCGGATCTACGGGGGGGTTAAGGGGAAATTACCCCCCCCTCCAAACGGAGAAAAAGAAGGAGAAGAAAAAGAAGAGGAAGGAGAAGAGAGAAGAAGAAGAAGAAGACGAAGGAGAAACAGAAGAAAAGAGGAACGAATGGAAATGATAGAAAACAGTGAAGAAGTGGAAAAGAGATGACAATAGAAATTGGAAGGAGAAAAGAGATGAAAAAGAAAAAAGACGAAAAAGGGTAGAAGATAAGGATAACATTAAAAGCAGAAGAAAATGAAGGAGATTTTTCAAAGTTGTTGACAAGCGAGGAAAATGAGACAGCAATGCCTAACCAACAATTAATTTTCTATTGCAAATAATATTGTGTACTTCAGTACTTGGTCTGAAAATGATGCCAGTTCTGAAAGGGTTATCTGGATCCTGCAGATTATCAATACATGGCTGAGGACTACTATATCAGAAAAAGCAGACTTGTTTTATTAGCACTACTTTACATTCACTTAGATAATCGCTCTAGAGCCTAGATCCTGGATCCTCAAAAAATTGTTTGGAGATTTTGGCTGATTATAGAATTGAATAGTTTTTCAATTGCGAATAATGTATGTAATTTTTCTTGTTAATTTCATTTTTCATTAACAGCTTGTGTCAGTAACCTAACCACGGGGGGGGGAATCAGGGGGATCCCCCCCCCTCGGCACAAAAGAAAATTTGGAATTTTAGCAGGCCATTGTGAGACAATTTTTGGCGAGAGTCAAAGATGTCTGGAATCACTAAAAATATGGTTTTGTAGGAGTTTTATCTTAAAAACGTTTCCAAGGAGTGCCCCTCAATTATTTTGAAAGAAATTTTCAAGTAGCCTACGGTACTGTACATTACCCCAATCAGGAGCAGTGAGGGATCAAATATAGAAAAGTGAAAGTTTCAGATAAGGTCCCGGATCGCCCATTGACAGTAACACAAGAACTAGACAAAATTTACTTTGACACATAACGTGGGTTGAATTGATGTTAGATGTTAGAAGAATTCATGGCTAGAATCACTCGACATGTAGTTTTAGAGAGGTTATTTTCAAAAAATTTCTGAAATTTGTTATTTTCAAGAATAAATAAATGGTGGATGGAGAGTCATGGCAAAACGCTGTTTTTCAGATGTAAGAATCATAAGATAAATCATCTATTCAGATATTGAGTAGATCACATCCAAAAAAAGGAAAGGTGTAAGCTAGAGATAGTTAAAAGTGTGTCATTGAACTTGTACGTCTCGTCAGATTAGAATAAACGATTTCTTCGAGTATTTGTGAAATCTTGTTTCGAGAATCCTGCTTCCTCTTTTTACATCACTGTCTTGAGCAGGTTATTTTAGTTGAGTGGCATAGGTGAAGTTCCAAGGTATAGGCCTGAAGAAAATCTTATTATAATCTGATCGAATATTTGTTGAACAATCCTTTTTTGACATATCTTTTTTCTCTTGCATTCTCTAGTTTCCAACTTTTCTCTCCGCTTCTCATGCATCTTTTTCGATTCTCCCCTCTCTCTCCAAAGTAAAGGCCGCTCTTTTCTCATCTTTCCTGGTTAGATTTCGTTTGGCACACAAACAGGTTTGAGAAGAAAGTTCTCGCGTCTCATATCGTCTTGACTTTTGCTTATTAAAAACACGACTGCATCGAAATACAAGTAGAATATTATGTTGAAAAATATTAAATTCAAATTGATACGTTGGGATTATCTCCCTACTCAAATATCTATAATATATATAGAGTAAAGAAGTCCAGCACGGGTTTTTTATTATAGTTATCAGTGGTGTACTTTCGTTACTTTCTTTGATAGTTTCACGGTATCACATACAGTATGTGACAAGGTAATTAAAGCTGTGCGCAGGATTTTTTGTCATAATTTTTTTCGAAGTTTCTTGTATTGGATATTATTAGGGCTTTGAAAAGTCAATATCTATTGCCATGAGAAAAAGTTTTTTGAACAATTATTTTGTAAAATATGGGGGTTCAGAGTTGATTTTATTTTTGTTTTTAGGGCCAATTGATCTCACCGAGTGATTTTAAACTTGTGATAAATTTTAAATAAATTTTTTTAAATCTGTGAAAATTTCAGTTTTTTTAATTTTTTTTGAAAAAAACTATTTGTTAGATTAAATAACAATTATGCCTGTTATATATATGTGTTGATGTAGATGGCAGTGGCGCTGAGTGTGAACAGCGCACACACACACACGCTTGTAGATTAGATGGAATTGGATACATTAAACAGTTATTAGCACAACTACAATGTCTCATTAATGTGTCTCTTAAATAAGTTAAAACAGCTAAATAAGTTAAAACATGGCGACGGGATAAATCAGTTTGTGTTTTTACAATAAATCTAGCTGTACAATTTGGAAGTTGATATCCGTTGTTGTCGTCTGTCGTGATATTCGTGTACCAGTATCGTGATGGAGGTTCGTTTGCCTGCTCCATTGGCCTTGGACGGCGATGTAGTTTCTAATTGGAAAAAATTTCGACAAACATTTGAAATTTATCTTTTGGCTAGTGGTAAGATTGCAGAAAAAGACCCTGTTAAAGTTGCTATTTTACTCAATATTATTGGTGAAGATGGATTGGAAATCTACAACAATTTTCGGTTACAGGAAGACGACGAAGTGAAATATGACCTTGTGATTCAAGAATTTGAAACATACCTAGTACCACGAAAAAATGAAGTTTATGAACGGTTTTTGTTTTATAAAAGGGTTCAAGGTGAAACGGAACCTATTCAGCTATTTATAGAGGACTTAAAGAAACTTGTCAAAACATGTAACTTTGGGGATCAGTGGGAAAAAATGATTCGTGATAGACTGGTTCTTGGTGTAAACAGAATAGAAGTACAAGAAAAACTTTTGAGTGTGTCGGAGTTAACATTAGATAAAGCTATTGAACTGTGCAAAAATTATGAGGTAACCAAACAACATATCAAAGACTTGCAGGGAAAACAGAACATTGATTCGATTTCAAGGAATGTTCAGCCATGGCGGAAATCGTTTAATATCAAGGAAAAAACTATGAAGGAGTCAATGTCTCACAAAGAACAACAGGTTCGATGCTCAAGGTGTGGAGGTATTCATATTAACAAGAAGTGCCCGGCCATTGGTAAGTCTTGTTACAAATGCGGTAAGCCCAATCACTTTTCCAATAAATGTTTTCAAAAGAAAATAGAAACAGTGGAAGAAACTCCAGGTGCAAACAATGAATTTTTTATGGACAGTATTAACATATTAGAGGATGGTAACCTGGACAGTGACGTTATTTGTCATGTTAATGCAATCTCCAAAGACAGTAATAGAGTATGGTTTCAAACAGTTAAAATTGATGAACTTAAAATTAATTTAGTTTTTAAACTTGATACAGGCAGTGAAGTAAATGTTCTGCCAAAATACATCATTGATAATTTTCCTGAAAAACTAGCAAATGCTGTGCCAACTAGTATCACTTTGGAGTGTTATGGGGGATTTAAGGTTAAGCCCATTGGCTGTATAAGGTTAAATTGCACTGCAAATAAGATAAGTAAGGTTTAGTGTAAGCTTTTTGTATTGCTATAATTTTATTCATAAGTTTATTTTTAATTCTGTATGAGGGGGAGATGTTATATATATGTGTTGATGTAGATGGCAGTGGCGCTGAGTGTGAACAGCGCACACACACACGCTTGTAGATTAGATGGAATTGGATACATTAAACAGTTATTAGCACAACTACAATGTCTCATTAATGTGTCTCTTAAATAAGTTAAAACAGCTAAATAAGTTAAAACAATGCCATTTTATTCTCAATATGTCTTAGGTATAGAAATTTTATTAAAAGTTTAAAATCACCTGTAGAATAGATCAATTGTCCCCAAAAACCGAAAAATGTCAACTTTGAACCCCCTATATCACAAAATAATTGAAGAAAAAATTTTCTTCAGCAATAGATAACATATTTCAAGATAACAAATCATGAAATGTCCTTTTCATATATATATTCTACTGATTTGGGTAAAAAAGACAAGTTCCATTGCATGACCCTTAAAATTGTTTATCTGAAACTACTTATTGTTCTATAACTGTACTTCAATTCCTGACATAAGTAGTGTAAAGTGTCCAAGTTACAGTAGTTGTTTTTTGAGGTATATTTAGATAGCTCAGATGGGTTTCTTGTTCTTCTTATTCCATCTTCTTTTTCTTTTTTCATCTGCTTTTTTCTTCTTCCATCTTCATCTTTCCTTTCTTCTTTTTCTTCATTTTGTTTTCCTATTCTTTTTCTTTGAATTCTTCTTTTCCTTCTTCTTCTTTCCCTTCTTCGTCTTTTTCTCCTTTTTCTTCTTCTTTCAACCTCTTGATTTTCTTCCATCGTTTTCTTCTTTTTCCACTTTCATCTTCCTTTTCTATCTTCCTCTTTTTTCTCTTCTTCTTATTTTTCTTTTTCTTCTTCCTTTTTCCTTTTTTTTTCTTCTTCAATCAGCTGTACTTCTTTTTATTCTTTTACCTCTTCGCTTTCTTCTTCTGTTTTTTCTTCATCTTTCCCTTCTTCTTTCTCTCCTTTTTCTTCTTCTTGTCTATCTTCCATCCTCTTCTTTTTTCTTCTACTTTTTCTTCCATCTTCTATCTTCTTCTTCTTCTTCTTCTTCTTCTTGGATGGAATTTGGATCTAACAAGGATCACCAACTGAACAATGCACATACAATGATAATCGAACAGTACGAGTGCATGCTAATTAAACAAAAATTTCGACTTGCGAGTTGGGCTTGTCCAACCCACGAGCATTACCGACCGATCTACAGTTTGCTCGTCGAACAAGAGAAAGTTGCATACCACATTTCCCCTCAGCATCAGTCATCAGTCGTTCCTCATTCCTCACACCGTTCCTCATCTATTCTGCAGCCGCAGGAATCCGAGGCGTTGTCTCTTGTAATCCGCCAAATGACGGCAAGGCGATTGTTTTCTGTGCTGCTATTTAGGCAAGTTATTGCCTGAATTTTCTCCGGTATAAAAACGTACTTGTAGCTTGTAGCCCCACCCAATATTAATGTTTCTATTCTGTAGCTACTCGTTGGTTAATTTATTCTGCATATGCTCAATCGATCCTGCATTCTACAGAGTTTAGAGAAAGGAAGCAGTTGCAAAAGTTCAAATGTTAGCCCTACTATTGATGATTACCAAATAAAGATACAGGGCAGTGTTTGTGAAAAATTGAAGATCATAAAAAATTTCAAATTATTCTTAAGAACGGCTAAAAAATTCAAAAGAATCCAAGGTGTTTGTTTACTCAATTAGTGTACGTCTATAATGAATATAAAAAAGACGAAGTTGTCACAAACACATTCATTGAAAACCGTGAGATGCTAGTTTTGGTTGTTAAACCATTATCAATCTCAAACAAACTAAAACTAAAGTACAGAGTAGCTTAATACAGAGTACTAAACACAGAATGATACTATTGGCTGAATATGAAAGTGCATCTCATAGGCTGTCCTTCATTAAAGGCCTGTGATTGGCTGATGGCCCTAACAAGTCACGCCCACTGGTGGGAGGAGCAACCATTAATAATCTGTGTCAAAATCAGGAACCAAAAAGTAACAAACAAGAACAACACACAAGTCGGCTAGAATTAAACAATGAAAGTAAAATAAAAAATGAAGCTCTTTGAAATGCAGTCAAGGTCAACCGAGAAAAACGGGAAAGTACCGCTATTAAAATGAAGCCAGAATTATGATGAAACCGAGTTAGCTGTATTGAATTGATTAAATAAAATTTGATCATTAATTTAAACTAGTATTGGAATCGTTTTTTACCAACCTAGTTATCTCCAAAGCTTCTAAAATGTTCACTGATTGCCTTTGCCAATCAAATGCAGAAATTCAACATCATCTTCAGCCTTGAACTTGTGTCCATTAGTAATGAGATGCTCTGCAAAGTTTGAGTCTCCTTTTTGGGTTTTCCAATACCTAATATGTTCATTTATTCTACATTTGAAACTTCTACCAGTCTGACCCACATAACTAGCATTACATTCATTCCCAATTAAATTTAAAAACTCCACTCTTATTCCAGATATCAATTTTATCTTTACTACACCCGAACAAGCTCTATAAAATAGGTTTTGGTTGAAATTAGAAAAAAATTGAAAAAGAACGGTTTCCATGTAGCTTTTGAAACAAAACCTATTTTAAAGAGTTTGTTCAGGTGTAGTAAAGATAAAATTGATATCTGGGATAAGAGTGGAGTTTGTAAATTGAATTGAAGTGATTGTAATGCGTGTTATGTGGGTCAGACTGGTAGAAGTTTCAAATGTAGAATAAATTAACATATTAGGTATTGGAAACCCCAAAAAGGGGATTCAAATTTTTCAAATAATCTCATTAATAATGGATACAAGTTCAAGGCTGAAGAATATGTTGCATTTCTGGCATTTGATTGGCAAAGGGAGGCAACTGAATATTTTAGAAGCTTTAAAGGTAACTAGGTTGGTAAAAAACGATTCCAATACTAGTTTAAATGATCAAATTTATTTCAAACAATTCAATACAACTAACTTGGTTTCATCATAATTCTGGCCTACTCTTTAATAACTGTAAAATTCTTTAAAAACTATTTTTATAATTATTTTAATTCTAATCATACAAATCAATTTTTCAAGTCAGAATATAATTCGTTCTTGCCGTATCATATCAATCTATGGATAGAATAGAAGAAACTATATATAGTCGGAAGGGAAGATGAATAAAGTATTTTAATGGTATTCCTAGACATGCAGTTCAACGAACCTTAGTCACTTCTCTCATCTGAAGATCGCTCTTCAGAATAAAACTAGAAATAAAAAGCCTTTAGGCGTGTAGGCCCATGTCCTATCAAAATATCTTACATTAGGCCCATACTTAAATCGGAGATACTGAGTAGTCATCAGGCTTCTTACGATGAGAGGCAAGAATGAGGGAGTAGATAGGGCCGTAAAAAAATATCCAGGAATTTATGATCGTGAGATCGTTTACTGGTAGGCTTCTTTAATAGTTTCTGCCTGGCAGTTGCATTGAAATTTGAAAATAAATTCTAAAATTCAGGCATTGATATCCGTAGACGTGTTTAAATCCCTTTTAGAGTTGCTATTATCTCTACGATGTCCATGATCAACTATCACCTATCAACTACCACTACTTTTTTTCAGGCAGTTCTGAGTTAGAAATTTTCCCAATCAGCTTTTGAAAGAAAACTTTTCTCTCATATAATAAGCCTAGTACCCTATTAAGGATCTCAATCTTGTAATTTAAGAGCTAAGATCAAATTATTTTGGAAATCCTATCATCAAATTAAACAAAATTTTAAATCTTGAACCTCTCAAGAATCCAATTAGTTGAAAGGTGATTTTCATGGCTTCAACTGCGCTTCCTCTATGTCGCCTTGGTATTTGAGTATTCAAATGATAATCTTCGGGCAGAACTCTAATAGATGAAAGGTTATTTGGAAGTATCGGGCTTGAATCAAATACCCAATTTATAAGAGAAAATGCTCAATAATAATCAGATATTTAAAATACAACAAAAAAATAATTTTACGATTAAAAATATTACACAGTTTTCCATGCTTGGAAGATCATAGACTATATAATTTGCTTGGTATCTAAAAGTTTTCATAATTCCGAATAGAAGGAATTCCTGAACATAAAGACCTGTTTAAAATATAGAATACCGATATAGATTAAAGGAAACCTGCAACTTATCCGGAAAGCTGGTAGCTACTATGAGCTATGCTAATGATGTTCAGGAATTCCTCCTATTCGGAATTATGAGAACTCAAGATTCCAAACAAATTTTATATGCTTATAAGGTTAAGTTAAGAATCGACGAATTTTGTCCAGACTTCGCCATTTTATCTAAATACGTCACTAGGATTTTCTTTAGTTAAATTAATATCATTTGCTGTACATTTGCTACCTATGCAACGGTAATAATACTATTTTAAACTCATTTAAGAAATTTTGTAAATTTACATAGTGTTCTAATCTAATCTATGCTCTTTTAAGCATGGAAAATGCGTAGAATCTGTATAAAAACCTTGAGTATGAACGTTGGATATAATCGAGTTTGCTAGAACCTTTTGAAAATTCACGACTATCATAATTATAATTAAAAATAACTCTTTCAAATGTGTTTTTGAACGGTTTCCGTAGTTAGCTGACTGACCACGAGAGTAGATGATATTTCAAAGTGGAAGACCTTCGAAAATTAGGCTGAAAGGTTATCATGTGACAGATGGATGAGTTTCGTAAAGTGAGCAGCAAAATGTCGATAGATTCGAGTTTCGAGAAATATTTATCGTTGTTTTGCTGAATTACACGTGAGTAACGATCTATCGAACTATTAGTTTGGCGGTCGAAATCGATCCCGATTTATCAGATCGATCCTTTCACCACGATCTTTGACATTGCTAATTTTCGAGTGACAGGAAGCTGCCTCAGGGCTTGAAATCTGTACCATAAAAGGTACAGTCAACCGTGTGTCGTGAGGTACAGCCTCTGGCAAAACACTTGTGTAAAAAATTATGAAAGAGAATCATCTATTTGAGGCGTTTCGTAAGATTGGCTGCAGGTTTCAAAAGCTTTCAACGTTTGAGCTTCAGTAGGTTGAGCTTTTGCTTGCAGAATATTCAATTTAATATTTAATCTAATTGATACAGTTTGTAAATTCTGTAGCATACTCAATTCCTTGGGCCTTCTTCTTTTGTCTTATGAAACCTACCACATAAACCGAGATTCATAGTAAGTTTTCAACAAAATTTTTGCCCTCAACAACAGTAGATTTTTATAGTTGATTGTGGAAATTAAAATCTTGAAATCTGGTAATATTTTCATCTTTTTTGCATTGTAATTTTTATACTAGAGAATTATGGAAATAAATAAAATGAATGTTAAAAATATATGATTAAAAGTTCAGTAATTGAAAAATTTTAACACCTCCCTTGATAGCTTGACATTAAATAAATCCTTTTAACTTCGCATTGCGAATCGTAACAAATAGTTCTAGGCAATTCTTGAAATGTAATCAAACTATCAGTTTTCGATTTTATAGAAATTGAAAAGATTACTATAAATTACTTAAGTTCAGCAATAACAATAGCTTATAGAAATTAAAAATAGTGCTATTAAAAATTCAACAAAATTTTGAAGTAAACTATCAAAATAAGATTCCAGTTTATAAAAATTTAAAACATGAATATGAGTTTGTGTGTGTTTTAGGCCAGAAGATCAGAGAGATAGTCTGGCCGCCAACAGAACTCAGGCAGTAACTTTCTTTACCAATTTCAATTTTGCGTTGCTAATTTCCGAAAAATACCAATACCCCAAAGAGGAAGGAGTTCTAGGAAGGAAATGGGAGGGTAAAGTAGTAGGTATAGTAGGAATAGAAATAAAATGGAGGGAGCTAAAGAATAAAGACTAGAAAAAACTGAAACAAAATACAAAACAAATTTAAAAAACATACAAAAAACTGAAAGAAATCAAAGCAAAAAATTGCAAATTCAAAAAACGTACAAAAGACTGAAACAAACTATAACAAATTTAAAAACATAGAAAAAACTGAAACAAAAAATAACAAATTTAAAAACATACAAAAAAATGAAACAAACAAAAACAAATTTTAAAAACACTAAACTTTTTAACTATAAACGTACTAAACAAACAATCAGTACAGGAATATAAGAAAAGGTCTGAGTTAAAATAACAGAACATAAACTTGAAAAACATGATTGATACTCAACAAGGCAAAATATAAGGAGAAATGAGAAAGAGAAGAGGGTTGGTGATAGTCAGTGCAGGAGGGGAGGAGGTGTAGAAGATGAATAAGAAGAAAAAGAAGGGAAAGAAGATGGATTGTTAAGAAGAGGAAGAAGAAGAAAATGAAGTAGAATATTATGGTAAAAAAGGGTATGGAAGGTTGCACACCTCAAAATAGTAGGAGTTGCTTTTCCCCCTACGGGAATAAATATAAGTATTCATAATTATCAAATCAAATTCCAACAAAATATTGTTTCTAACGTAATTTTCTGTCTGGGAGGAGTCTACAACCTACCTACGTCTGAATGTTGAGTAATAGAGGATTTGCAATATCAGTGAACAAAGAATATTAAATCTCTTGTTCTGCACTGTCTTAGAACGGAATGTCGCGGTGGATTAATACAATATTTGGGAGAGGCTCCGTATCATTATGCCAAATGTTCATTCCGTCCATTACATTACAATTGTTAGGAAATATCAGATTGTGTGGGTTACGAATTCTAGGCTAATGACAAAGATAGTCCGTTTAGATGTGGCTTCTGCATACTCTTGATGAAATCTTCCACTCGACCTTTCAGTTTTCAGACTTTTCTTCCTCTAAATCATGTAACTTTTATCACAATTTTATTATTAAAATGTTTTATTCTGTTAGTTATTGATGTACAGTAATATTTCTCTATTATTATTAATAATAATAATAATAATAATAATAATAATAATTAGCGTATGGCTTTTATTGAAGGGGTGGCCCTTGGGGTAGTTTCACCTCGCCGCTTGAGCCAAGTTATGAACAACATGGTGGACCTACTATTTTAGTCGGGTTCCAACCACCAGGTAAGTAGTAATAATAATAATAATAATAATAATAATAATAATAATAATAAATCCTTTTCTTTCCTTTTCCTTCGTCCTAGTACCCCAGAAGAAGGGAGTTTATTAATTAAAAAAAAAAACAGTACAAATTGCAAATTTCCTTTTTAAAACTAAAAAACAATATATTATACAGGAACGAATGTTACTCCAAAACCTTCATAAGAAGGTTTGACTGGAGGAGTCGAGTTAATCCACATTATATTATAATCAGCAATAATCAATTAATAAAATTATATATAATCAATATAACTTATGTCCATGCAGGAATTGCCAAGTCAGAATATGTTGATAAGAATCTATAGGCAAAATTATAAGGCTCTTTCGAAATTCAAATTAAATCGTTATCCATCGAATAGAAAACACTTCAGTAAACTAATAAGCAATGTATAGTTTTATAATCAAAACCGTGTAATAATCAACAATTAATAATCATATACAGTCTTATAAATATGTCTATAAAAAAATTGTTTAATAATCTATTGAAAAATTAAAAAAGTTTTTTTAACTTATTGCAAAACAAAATTATTCAAAATCACTCATTTTCTCAATCAGGAACAGTTTTATATTTTTAATAATAATAATAATAATAGTAGTAGTAGTAGTAGTAGTAGTAGTAATAATAGTAAAAATAATAATAAATAGAATTTATTAATTTCGAATTCCTTTAATTGCTGACATGTAATAATAAATGATGATGATAGTAATAATAAATTGGAAATTATACCAGAGACAAAACCTCCAAGAGTAGGAACAAAATGGAGCGAAGAGAGAAAAGCTGAATTCGCACAAAAAATGAAAAGCTGGTGGGCAAACAAGAAGAAGAAGTCAAAAAATTAACCATCTTTACTCAGCGTCTTCCACTTTGGGAAATTTACGTCTAATAATAATAGTAATATCGTATAACCTGACTGGCTCAGGTCTGGTGTCACAGTTATCAGGTCGCACCTGAATAAATTCAGGGCCTGACGTGACTTAACGATTGTTTTTAGGCAGCCGGGACCGACAGGCCTTTAAAACATGGGTAGAAACTTTCGGTCAGAACTGGGATCAAACCCAGAACCTTTGGGTTAGCAAACCAGTACTTAACCCACTCGGCTACGGCCACTCCGTAATATTAATGAACTATAATACTCATATTCCATGCGGGATTTCTTTAATGTATAATTGGAGTCGAATTTATTCAGGAAACCAAAAACGTTAAGTGAACAATGTAGAAGCTAAGAAAAATCGTATATGATATTCGGGTGTAGTAGAAGGGGTGTGTTATGTTTAGAGATCAAACATACATAACTCTTCTCTAGACATGTTTTAAATTCCTCTACATTTTCTCTGTCTCCAACATCTTTTAAAAGGTTCTTGACTAAATCTACAGACTTTGGGTCTGTCACTCTAATGGACAAACACTTTTTCAATAGACAACAAATAACGGCCATCACAAGATCTTCTATCGACTAATAGTTCACCTGATGACCAAAAGGACAGAACAATCTACATTCTCAAATAGAGAACCGAGGAGATGGCTTGTTAGCTCTGTTCAACAGAGGCGTGCTTCATGTCCTGCATGTGGTATCTTGATCATGGGGCATGCGGCAGTTTCATGCCTCATGTCTGACTCCTATTAATGGCATACCTTATGGCTTAAATGTTGCAAGAGGAACATACAAGTTGAAAGAAAAGATGTACAAGTATGGACATAGCTGTTCAGTATGGCTGTTGTGTTTTGGAATTCATTTACTTTCATATTCCTGTCATCCTCTTAGTATGTATTTATGTAATATCGTCATATTTTTTCTAAGTGTAAGAGTGGACTTTTCAAAGGCTTATTATCTCATCAAATAAATGAGTTCTCTCTATTTATTTAATTTAATTATACAAAACATACACATACATAAAAACATATTTTTCCCCATTAAGATTATAGTCCATTGCATCCTATTCGTTTTTCATTAATAACATTCATTGATTATCATTCACCTCATTCCTCATAGCTGAGCTACTCTCGAGTGTCATTTCAAGCTGAAAATTAATATTATTAATTTTAACTTTTTGTGGCAAATTCAACGACTTTTTCTAACAAAAAACTGACATGCTGATCAAGGATGCCTTTGAAGATGAGTTTCTTACTCGAAAACGTTTGGCCAAAAAGTGAGTGAAAATAGAATTTATTCTCAATTAAAATTGACTGCAATCGTTGAATTTATCATAAAAAGTTGATAATGACAAAGCAGGTCGTTATGGAACAAACAATCAAGGAATTATTAATTTATTGCTTTTAAAAATTTGTGTATTTTAGTTACTAAGTTTGCATTCATTTTTTCCTGTATGTTTATTGTACATGTTTTTAAACACAGCAATAGATAAGTTTTAAATTAAAATTTATTTCCCACGCACAAGTCTTAGACTCATATACGCTTCGTCAGCTAGGGGAAAAATCGTGTCAATTATTGAAAAATTCCAAAAATTAACTTCAAATAAACAAATGCTTGCCTAAATAATATTTTAAGACGAATGGGGGTTTTATCAAGCAGTCCAAGTCTAGCGTTCGAACATTTTGTACAAGCTTGCAAAAGAGCATCCACATTTTATCTCATAAGTAATATTTTTCAAATGAAACTAGCTATTGGTTTAATTTGGGTTTAACGCAAACATCTTGGCTCTAATACCCAGAATGTAGCGGGTCGCTTAGCGCAGTTGGTTGGGGCGTCACAACTTCAGCTTGCTGTCGTGGGTTCGAATCCCGCTCCTCCGTCCGGCATCAATATGTTATCATTCACCTTATAACCCAAGCACAAGTCTCGGACTCATGTGGGCATCATCAGCAATAAAAAAAAAATAATGTATTGAGCCAAACATTTATGTTGAAACATTATTTTTTTCAAATTGTTTCATTTCATTCATTGTCCATAAACTAACATAACCCGCCTAAGAGGAAACAAGGTAAAACATTGGAGTGCCTTTTAAGAGTCTGATTGAAATATATAAAATAAGTTAGTTTGAAGTGACTGACAATTGAATAAACTGACAAATATACATAAACAGAATTTATTAATTTCGAATTCCTTTAATTGCTATTACTTTATACTGAAGACTTCCGCAATGGCGGATACTGACAACAGCATTGAACAGCTGATGGGAATCGAAATTAATAAATTCTGTTTATATATAAAATCCTTTCTTAGAATGAAACCTTTTCAGGAGATGAGTGTTCAAAATTTAGTTTCTGGTTTCTCCAACATCTTATAGGTTTTGGACTAAATCTACAGACTTTCGGTCTGTTTCTCTGATGGACAACACTTTTTTCAATAGACATCAAATAACGGTCATCCAAGGGCGGATTAAAGGGGGGGGGCGGAGGGGGCGACCGCCCCCCCCCCCCCGAGGGCTTGCACATTTTAAAAAATTAAAAAGGGTACAAGCACCGTGAATCTGTCTGTAACACTTGTGACATTCACACGGTTAAATTTTAATTGTCCCGCCACAGACGGAATACCTCCAACTTGTCTTACCACTCCGCCTCCGCCGGCCGGGAATTAACAAATGTAATACTTATTTTGCCTTATTTTCTATATTACCTTTACTTTATCTTTAACTGTTGACATAATTTTAATTCAATGACGAATTAACAAATGACAGAGAATGAAGGAAATCTTATATCAAGTGAAATTAGTTTGAATAAGATTAATCTTTTATAGAATAGGTAGGGGCATATAAATCTCTGTTTGTTTTTGACCTAATACATATTTATTGTAGTACTGGTATTATGAAACATGAAAGAATGTTGAGATTAATTTAAATATATATATAGGTCTAAAAATCATCACGATCACGAATAAATTGCTTAGACTCAGTTCATTTCTCTGTAAATTTTGATAAAAATTAAGCTTGCAAAGCAATTTTTGTTCAAGACATATTGTATTGTATAAAAAAATTTGTATTCCTAATTCCACATGAATATACAGAAATAAACTACTCTTGCTAGGGGAAATTTGATTGTTCTTAAACACGAAAGAATTATATTTCTACTACATTTTAAGTGCTAGAATGGTGTAAAATGCGGTTAAAGGCTACTAAATTTCCAAAAATTTCATTCGATAACAAGAGCAAGTCGACCGAAGCTAAAGTCGAGTCGAAGAGGTGCAAGTCGACTCAAACACGACTTAAGTCGGGTTGAGTTGCAATTTCAACGGTTTTGGCTCTTGGCTCTACTTTTGTCGACACTGTAAACATATCAGTCGTGGGACGTTCATGCTTTCGAACTACTGTAGTTGAAGATAGAAAAAGAATGAGGATTCTTTAGTATATTCACCAAGACGGGAGTGATATAAATTAACAATTCATTAATTCGGACAAAGATCAATAGCATATTTATAGGGCCAACAATTTACAATGGAATTCCACTGGAAATTAATAGATTTAAAAAAAAAATAGGGATTGGTTTTATAATATTGGAGTCTACCGTACCATAGATAGGAGCTCATAGTAAATAGGATGTGAATAGAAATACGATTATGCATACCTACTTTAGGTACCATAAATAGTTTTTTTTTATTGTTGTATTAGTTATAGCAGCTAGTTAAGAATAGTATTAGCTTGATCTATCTCAAGTCTATCTTATATTGATGATCACCAGGACACCTAGTTTTATAGTGAGGTATCATATTTTTTAAATTTAGCAATCAAATGACTGTGTTTTCTATTTTATATATTTGTAATGTTTGAACTTATATCAATAAACTCGTCCTCTGGATGTGTTTTCCATCATGCAGAAAAATATTTTTTTTATTTATCATTAATATATAAATATGTAGGCAGTAGAGAATATCGAACTGAGAAATGCTTTTCAAAAACCAAAAATCACAATCGAAATTGCACTTGCAAGTCATACTTATGATGTCGTTAACACATCTCGACATTCTCGACTTACTATTCTAAAGGAATTTCTCATGTCTTGAGTCGACTCAAACTAGACGAAACGACTTTATATTAGATGACACTGAACCGAACAACTCAGCCATTCAATGATACAACTCAAGTCGCAAAGTGCATAGTGAGAAAAACGAAAGTCGTGTCGACATCATGCATGGCAAGTCGATTGAGTCGACTCAGGGTGCAAGTCGACACAAAGTCGACTTTTGAGTCGAAGTCGCCCATCTCTAGTTGAAACTACATTTGAAATTTCATAACTCCTCAGAGAACGGTGAATTACATGAATTTAAGTGCTATTATTAATGGAACGTTGGCGACATCTTGTATTTGGTCACAATCGCAATCTAGAATAGAAAGGGGACGATTATAAAAGAATACTGGATAAAGAGTAGGTGTAGAAGGAGGTGAGGAGATAAGAAAAGAAAATGATGAAAAAAAGAGTCGAGTGTAGAGATGAAACACTCTTTTATCAGTCTTTTGTCTGTTGAATCACAGTAGAAATTCATTTCTAGAAATATAGAATTAGCGTTTTAATGTTATGTTCTGTCACGACTCACAGTATGTCACCTATTCTCCTTGTAAATATGTCATAACACATCATCACAAGTCCTTTGAAAAAGTTTTACATAACTCACATGTACCTTTTTGTGAAGTGTGAACGAACAGTTTGAATTTTATTTTGTGTTTATGGATTCGCACATAACTTATGTCGGGTTGAATTTAAATTTATTTATATTTGCAATTACATAACATTTAGGCTTAATATGTTGCAATTGTCAAGGTATAACGTTGAACCACTGTTAAGTAGAAATTTATTTCAAGAAATAGTATTAGCAAAATTATTCAGATACGTTATTCAAGTTTTGCTTAACTACCGTAGTTCATGTAAAATTCACCGCAGAATACCATTTGAAATTATAAATCAATTTGTTAAAGATCATTTATTGTTAGATGCAACAAGAATCGGCTTTGCTTATTTGTAAGCCTGATTGTGAAAATTTCTTTTAGATTACCATTAAATCTTTTATTCAACAATTTTCTGAGATGTTTTCCATGACGAAATACTTGAACAATCTAATATCAAAACTGTATTTCAATTAAATATATAATTTTCACTCATTTTTACTGAAGATACTGGAGGGATGCATTTCACTACTAAAGAGAAGAGGTTGACGAAGCTTCTCTATAGTAGTGAAATGCATCCCTCCAGCATCTCCAGTAAAAGTGAGTGAAAATCATACATTTAATTGAAATACAGTGTCAGTTTTGATATTAGATTAATAATTTTGGTACTATCAACATTCACTTTAGACTAGGTTGTTCCTCCCATCAATAATTATTATTAATTTATCGTGGAAAACATCACAGATATTAATTTGTGGTTAATATTGTTCTAAGTGATTTAAGAATACATTTACTCTCCACTTGATGAGGGATAAGGTGAAAGAGGAAGAATTTGACAAAAGAAGAACAACAGTGCTAACATCTTAAACAAAACTAAAACTGCTCAACATAAGCAGCCAGATTATTGTAGTTTTCAAAATTTTCATTCTATATACAACTCTTATTTACACTGTCTCGTCTTAATTCCATTTCTTCTTGCAAAATTTGCGTCATGAGGCATAGGTTAGCCTATTTTTTCGGAGGATGAAACCAACATAGGTCTGAGACCTGTGCGTGGGTAATGAGTTGGATGATGGTGATTGATGAGTTGGACCTACAGTTTTAGGTGGGTTCCGAACCACCGGGAAGTGGTTTTACAGCAGAGAACAGAGTATCTATCTATGAAATTGGAATTTGATCTGGGACCACCTCTGCCGCATGCCCCGCGTGCTTCTCTCCTGTGCAACATGAAGCTTGATAGGTCCAAACATCTTAGCTCCAAAAAGCAAACTTTGATTGCTGGTTGATTGATTGTTATTAATTTTATTTCAAATTAATTGAGAATTATTAATATATATGCGTATGCTTTATTGGACATTACATCCAAATAACTATGTACAATTTTTAGTCAGGATAATTATTATAAATTCATTTGATATTTGATAGTCTTCTGGGCTGGTTTGGCAAATTTGGCCGGGAGAATCTATTTCAAATTAACATTAAAATAATAAAATCATGTACTTGTGTATGTTGTAGATCGTTCTATCGTTGTCATCTATTGAGAAATATAATTATTTTTAAAAAAAATACCAATTTAACCTTAAATTAAATTGAGTTGATCATGGACATGATGGGGCAAGAACTCGTTCTTCATACACAGGCTGTTGCCCATGTGCAGGACATTCTTATATATTTACTGTATAATTTCTGCTTATTTTATTGTTTTTATGAATTACTAGCTATTGTGCCCGTCCTTCGTACGGATTATGTTTAGAAATAAGACGAAATATGTTTCAGCTTTTTTGATAGCAACGATCATGAAGTTGTTAGCAGCTTAGTAAACGACTTTGAATTTAAACAATTCAGTGACAGTTATCAGAGAGAATATTTGAGAACAGCTGATTGATATATCATGATAAATTACGTGATTTGTTCTTATGTGGTAATAATAGTGCTACCTGGCGAATTCCCAAGAGCCTAGCACAAACCGCACCTTCCTAAAATGTTAATTTTTGTTTTGATAAATTGAAATTAGAAAATTTTGTTTTTTTTCAACAAAGAAATAATTGATGAAATGATTGATGAGCTTTGATTCACCAGACATATGTTTCCTAAAAGACTGCAATGCTCCGACTACACAAGTCTGCAGACAGCGTAAATAACGCCGCGAAGGGCCCACCATTTATATTTGAGAACAGCTGATTGATATATCATGATAAATTACGTGATTTGTTCTTATTCTTATGTGGTAATAAAACTTGGAAGAAATCTATCCAAAATCGCACAATACTTGGTTTTTAAACGTTTATTATTCTGTTAAAAAAAAATTAATTTAGTTTTTTATATAGCTAAAGACATTGTCAATAAAGTGTTCAATACTGTTCAATAACTAAAATCCCGATCGATGCTCTCGTTTTTCAGGAGAAGGCCGCGTAAAATGTATCCAAAATCGCAAAACACTTCGTTTTTAAAACGTTTATTACTCTGTTAAAAAAAAAGTTTATTTAGTTCTTTATAGCTAAAGACATTGTCAATAAAGTGTTCAATACTGTTCAATAACTAAAATCCCGATCGATGCTCTCGTTTTTGAGGAGAAGGCCGCGTAAAATGCCTTTGGGGCCGTGACAGACAGACAGACAGACAGAAAGTGAGATTAGACTATTTTCGGCTTATTTGATGTATAAAACGTAAAAATAACCAAAAAATATATAATTCTGATAAATGTACAGACAAAACTCTAATTTTATTTATATAGATGAACAAATCTGTGATGATTTCCATGACGAAATACTTTATGAACAATCTAATATCAAAACTGACACTGTATTTCTATTTAATATATGATTTTCACTCACTGGAGATACTGGAGAGATGCATTTCACTTCTGAAGGCTGACGAAACTCCTTTTTAGAAGTGACGAAATGCATTCCTCTAGTATCTCCAGTAAAAGTGAGTGAAAATCATATATTTAATTGGAATACAGTGTCAGTTTTGATAGTAATTGAACAAAGCTGACAATCAATAAAAATATTCAAGCGAAAGAAAATTCAAAGCTTACAATTTCAGTTCGCAGTGCACAATATTATAATTATTGTTGAGAAAGGTACGGTAATGCTACTTTTGATGCATAATAAGAAAGGCACTTAATTAGCCTACTAGACTAGGGAAGTGATAGCGGTGAGCCGTAGCAGGTTCCTGATCAGTCAGACAGAGATAAGGTACGAAAACCTGGGCCCTCTTTGTAAGGGTGACTGATTGAATTAGCCAGCAAAAAATACTCTGTTTTCTGCTGTAAAATTACTTCCCGGTGGTTCGAAACCCACCTAAAACTTTAGGTCCAACTCATCAAACACCATCATTCACTTCATTACCCATGCACAGGTCTCATTCCTATGTGGGTTTCATCCTCCGAAAAAAAATCAGATAGAGATAAGCTACGAGCTCCTGAGCCCTCTTTGTATGGGTGACCCATACATTTTAGATTGGCCAGCAAAAAATACTTTGTTCTCTGCTGTAAAATCACTTCCCGTTGGTTCGGAACCTACCTAGAACTGTTTCATCCTCAACAAAAAGACTCAAATTTAAGAAAAAATCGATCGATTTTCCGCGTGAAAAAGGATGCCACCAACCGTGAAGCGCCACAAAAAATTCCAGAACAGAGTAGTTTTGTTTGAAAAAGTGTAGAGAGTTGAGAGTGCACGGCTCGTCGACTGTAGAACACTGCAGTCCTTCGGCGACAATTGAAAACGTTTAGGTTAGGTTTTCGGCAGTCGAAAATCGCTGCAAAACAATCATTTGTCGTCATCAAGAGCCACTTTCACTGTGTTAATGAGTGAATTTTTTTATGCGCCGTCGCTTTCGTCGCATCTTTGCCATAAATAATTCCTGTGCAAAGCAGCAAACGCTTTGTTGTTGTTGTTGTTGTTGTTGTTGTTGTTGTAGCTGTTGAGATGCGCGAGCAATTGCGTCACGCTTCGTCTGTAGCTTTTTCATTAGGCGCACAAACCGCGAACCTGTGGCTTGCTTCATTTATTTTCACCTTTCTTTTATCTAGGCTGTCTTATTTCTCATCCTTCTAATTATTTATTATTCGTTCTGTTAATAAAATATTCATTTTTATATATTTTTGGTATTTTTTACAATTTATTAGCTATATGTGCTAGATAGTATACAATCTCACCTGTGCAGCCAGACCCTAAGTAAAGGTGGGAGTATACTGTAAAGCATAGAGCTCCAGAATCGGTTTCAGTGGGCTTTGCATATAGATGCAAGGGTATCTTATACATTTATTTACTTTAAAGTGAATTCAACGGCTAGCAGTCGAATGTTTATTAAGAATAAGTTGTATTTTACTTAATCTGTAGGCCGAACGTTTTCGAGTTGTTAAAACCCAAGGCCTTGAAGATGGATTTTAACAACTCGAAAACGTTCGGCCTACAGAGTAAGTAAAAAACTACTTTTTCTTAATAAAAATATGACTGCAAGTCGTTGAATTTACTTGAAAAGTTAATATTAATTACGCAGTTTGTCATGGAACAAGAAATCCAGGACATTTATTTATTTATTTATTGCGAATCATTGGTCAAATTGGTTGGATGTCACAATGATCCCGCCAACAAACAACACCTCTTAACATCAAAGGATAAAACATTGACAAATATAAAATGTTAAAGTATAAAACAATGCAACTCAAAGAAACACCCAATCATTTAAAAAATAAGTTGGATAACATGGGTACTGAACTTTCTCAATGAGAAAAGTTGTTAAGAATGTTGTTTGTAGTTACACTGAGTTATTAGTATAATAATTTACACCCAAAGTGTAATAATTCTTGGATTTTTTTTTTTTTTTTTTGAGGATGAAGCCCACATAGGTCTGAGACCTGTGCGTGGGTAATGAGTTGGATGATGGTGATTGATGAGTTGGACCTACAGTTTTAGGTGGGTTCCGAACCACCGGGAAGTGATTTTCAGCAGAGAACAGTGTCTTTTTTGCTGGCCAATCTAATCGGTCACCTTTACAAACAGGACCTACGAGAACGCAGCTTATCTATCTGATTGAACAGATACCTGCTACGGCTCGCGGCTATCACTTCCCACAATTATTACATAATTTATTGTTCCATAACGATCTGCGTTGTTAATAAACCGTTGTTTAACCGTTATCAACTTATTACTGTAAATTTAACGACTTGCAGTCAATTTAATTGTGAATAAATAATATTCCTACTCACTCTTGTCCAAACGTTTTCGAGTCATGGAGACTCATCTTCAAAGCCGCCCATGAGTCTCCATGACTCGAAAATGTTTGGCCAAAAGTGAGTAAAGATATTATTTATTCTTAATTAAAATTGGCTTCAAGTAGGTGAATTTACAATAATACGTTAGTATAATATTGCACAAGTTAGTTTGAAGTGACAATTGAATAAACTGACAAATATATATAAACGGTTAAAAGGAATTCGAAATTAATAAATTCTGTTTATAATATTGCTTTTCATAGGGTGCTTGCACAAAGGAGCAACTAATTCTCGATGATTATTGCCACCACAAAATCAAATATATACTGTGGAAGGGTTTTAATATCAACATCGCAAAATAAAATTAAATAGTACTGCTTCAGCGTGAATGCCATAATTCCTCAGCATTTATTTGATTTTACGATGGTGGTAATTCTCGAGTATTGGATGCTTCAAAGTGCAAGCACTCTCATACTATACTTGTAATTTTTTTCAATGTCTTGTAAATAATGAATTAGGTTGCTTATGTGGTTATGAAAAAGTGAACTAAAAAGATGTGAATTGATCGATTTTCATGATCACAAGTTAGTCGGGAGATAATGGATTCAGAAAAAGCTGGTCTGGAAAGACAGGGAAAGGATTTTTTCGGAGGATGAAGCCCACATAGGTTTGAGACCTGTGCGTGAGTAATAAATTGGATGATGGTGATTGATGAGTTGGACCTACAGGTTTAGGTGGGTTTTGAACCACCGGGAAGTGATTTTACAGCAGAGAACCGAGTCTTTTTTGCTGGCCAATCCAATCGGTCACCGTTACAAAGATAATTTAGCATATATTATGTTTTTATTCATATTTTACATCCACACCTGGTCTCTCTGTACTTTTTAAATTTTTTTTTTTTTTTTTTTTGAGGATGAAGCCCACATGGGTCTGAGACCTGTGCGTGGGTAATGAGTTGGATGATGGTGATTGATGAGTTGGACCTACAGTTTTAGGTGGGTTCCGAACCACCGGGAAGTGATTTTCAGCAGAGAACATTGTCTTTTTTGCTGGCCAATCTAATCGGTCACCGTTACGAACAGGACTTACGAGAACGCAGCTTATCTATCTGATTGAACAGATACCTGCTACGGCTCGCGGCTATATCGTTGTACGCTGTGTTGCAAATTTTAATCACTTCTTGATCATTCTGTTACCATTATCAAAAACATTTCTTCAACTCGACTCTGCCAATCATCAGACCGCGGTCATAAATTAATCTGTATACTTTTCGTAATTCGCCTCAACGACTATAGAGGTCAAGTGTAGACCTACTAAGAAGTCCTATTCAGTGACTATAGCATTTTCGCCAGCCTTATCTGGCCAATGGTAACTGCTAATTATTTTGAAAGTTAATTACTAGGCAACGCGACTTTTATTAAACCAACTAGCAACCATAATAATTAATTATATCAAGATAAAAAGTCAGATCATCAATCACATCAGTTGCAGTTTGTTAATGTTGTGAATTATATTTGATGCTGTTATCATTTGTATTGTTTAATAAGAAAGTGCTTTATCAGATTGTCTGAGAGGAGTGAATTTTGTAGAGGAGCAAATGAATAGATCGGATGGTGGAATTAATCCTTTCAATATTACAATAGTTCCTGGATTTCTTGTTCCATGACGAACTGCGTTGTTAATATTAACTTTTTATGTGAATTCAACGACTTGCAGTCAAATATTCATTAAGAATAAATAAAATTTATTTACTCTATAGGCCGAGCGCTTTCGAATCTTTGAGATCCGTTTGAGATTCGATAGCGCTCAGCCTACAGAGTAAGTAAATTTCATTTATTCTTAATGAATATTTGACTGCAAGTCGTTGAATACACATAAAAAGTTAATATTACAATAGTCAAATACAGATATTATTGAATTTCGAATCTCATTTACAATCTAATATCCGAACTGACACTGTATTTCAATTTAATATATTGTCTCTACTCAGTTATATTGGAGATGATAGAGGGATGCATTTCACTTAAAGACAAAAAATTAAATTGAAATACAGTGTCAGTTCTGATATTAGATTGTTCATTAAGTATTTCGCCATGGAAGACATCACACATCTCATTTACACTGTACAGAATCCTATGTGACTGTTGTCAATAGTTTTAATTCGGAAGTCTTCAGTACAAGTAATATAATTAAAGTGAGATTTTTGTTGGAAAGTGATAGCCGAGTGCCGTAGCAGGTATCTGTTCAATCAGAGATAAGCTACGAAACTCCTGGGCGCTTTTTGTAAGGGTGACCGATTGGATTGGCCAGCAAGAAAGGCTCTGTTCTCTGCTGTAAAATCACTTCCCGGTGGTTCAGAACCCAAGTAAAACCGTAGGTACAATTAATAGAATTAAAGTGAGGTTTTTTTGGGAAGTGACAGCCGAGTGCCGTAGCAGGTATCTGTTCAATCAGAGATAAGCTACGAAACTCCTGGGCGCTCTTTGTAAGGGTGACTGATTGGGTTGGCCAGCAAAAAAGACTCTTCTCTGCTGAAAAATCACTTCCCAGTGGTTCAGAACCCACGTTAAACTGTAGGTACAATTAATAGAATTAAAGTGAGGTTTTTTGGGAAGTGATAGCCGAGTGCCTTAGCAGGAATCTGTTCAATCAGAGATAAGCTACGAAACTCCTGAGCGCACTTTGTAAGGGTGACCGATTGGATTGGCCAGCAAAAAGACTGTTCTCTGCTGTAAATTCACTTCCCGGTGGTTCGAAACTCACCTAAAACTGTAGGTCCAACTCATCAATCACCATCATCCAATTCATTACCCACGCACAGATCTCAGACCTATGTGGGCTTCATCCTCCAAAAAAAAATTATTTATTGATGTTTAAAGCATTGATACATTTATTTCAATGAAAGAAAAAATTCAAATTGTATTGTACAGAGTGATCAGTAAGTCGCGCACATCAGAAGGTACCGTTAATTGAATGGAAAAAACAAGTAATCCAAATATATTCACAAACATTAATTATTTTTAGTACAATGTACACATATTACTTGATTTTTTTACAACAAATGTTCAAAATGGCTGCCTCGCTCAGTACTGAATGTTTTAATTTCATGCTCGATTTTCTGCTCTTGAGAAAACGACTTGCTAACAAAGCAGTGAAGTGCCAACTTGGTGTAGCCAGTGTCCATTTCAATGGTATCTAAATTAGTTTCGATACTACATGGGATGCTATCTTCCAGAAGCCACCATATTAAATCCAACGAACCTACTATTTACATAAATGTTTATTCACATGTGCGTGACTTAATTATTATCACTGTGTAACTGAGTATTGCGATTTGATTAAATTACAAATTCGAAATTTATTAACGTCAATAAATCCGGTAACCTTATTCTGGTATTCAAATCCAGGTTTATATTGAGATAAAATGATTTTTTTTTTGTAGATTACGTCTTGGAGACTCCAGTTAAGGAGTATGATGACTTTATAAGATTACGATTTGATCCAAATTAATTTGGTTAATCTAAATTTTCAGCGTTAGAATTAACCTGAATGTTTTGGACAATATAAAATATTAAAATTTGTGAAGAGCGCAGTTTTGGACTTGAGTCTATTGCACCTTCGCATTCATTAAAATGAAATGAAATGAAATTTTATTGCCATTATTAAAATAACAAATCATTAAAATTATGAAAATATTATGTTATTATAATTATTAGCATAAATGGCATTGCTAGCATAGACTAAAGTCTGTGCGCTAGCAATGAGTTGAGAATTTTAATAACAAACACCGATGAATATAATAATAGATGGAAGTTGGATATTGATGGATGATAGCCTAATTGTTTATATTCAAAATTAGCAGCCTTGGAAGACGGATGAGCACAAATTTGAATAAATTTTGTTCAATTATAATTTCAGTTCTAATCATGGTTCAATCTTGAAGAAGATTTTATTTTTAACCCACTCATCAATTAATTTCAACTGTTTTTTATTCATTTTTTGTGAAGTTAGGTTTCTGGGTAATATATTAATTAAAATACTACATTGATGATTAAATTGCCTGGTGCTAGCTGCAAGTCTAGAGAATTTAATGATAAAATGATTTGTTGTAGCCGGACGAGTGTGGTGGATAATTGTACGAGGTTGTGGACAATTTTTATTTCGTTTTATTGATAATATTAAATTTTTAATATACTGCTGCCTTATTGTAAGTACCTCCATTTCTTGAAAGATACTCCTGCTGGGGTACATACGTGGCCTACCCAGAGCTGATTTTATAAGGAATTTCTGTAAATTGAAAACTCTCTTAAGATGAGTATCATATGCTCCACCCCATGCCTCAATACCATATGTAAATAGACTATGTGCATATGCTAGATAGATTATTGTTACAATAAATAAAAAAATTAATTAATGAGTTTCCTCTGAAATATTGTTTGCACCAAACTAATGCAACCTTTATGCTTTCCCTAAAAATTTTTTAACATTTTACTTTAGTAGTGCGTAAACAAATTTAGTAGTACTCTTCATCAAACGCAGTGATTGAATTTTATTAAATTTATTTTATTGCAATTTATATTTTTGTATATTAAATTTAATTTTGACAAGTGAGTTTTAAAAGTAGAATGTTTTTCTTTCTTCAAATAAATTGTTATATTTGTTTTATATAATTTATTCAATTAGAATTTATGTATTAGTACGATGATTAATGTTGACAAGTGAGTTTTAAAACGTTATTTGTAGTGGCGAAGATGATATTGTGGAAGATATTAATAATGAATAATAACACGAAATTGTCACATCCACAAAAAAATATAGAGATACTAGATTCGGAAGTTACTCCATTATCAATCTCAAACGAACCCTGGAGTTATCCATAACCATGGAGTTAGCCATAACCCTGGAGATATCCATAATGAATAATAACACGAAATTGTCACAACCACATTTATTAAAAATATAGAGATACTAGTTTCGGAAGTTACTCCATTATCAATCTCAAACGAACCCTGGAGTTATCCATAACCCTGGAGATATCCATAATGAATAATAACACGAAATTGTCATAACCACATTTATTAAAAAATATAGAGATACTAGTTTCGGATGTTACTCCATTATCAATCTCAGACAAACTCCTGTCTGAGGTTTGTCTGATATTTATAATGGAGTAACATCCGAAACTAGTATCTCTATATTTTTAATAAATGTGGTTGTGACAATTTCGTCTTGAGTTTTAAAGGAAAATGTTTTTTCTCCTTCAATAATTTTTATTTTTGTGTGTTTTAGGTGACAATGGCTGGAGACTACATTCTTGCAGTTGCAGCCATGATGATCGCACGACTACGAAATGATGACGTCACTCTTGTTCTCAGTCAAGTAAGTTTCTCGATTTTCTTTTTCTTTTTCAGACTCTTTATACATGGGAGCAAGCTTGAAATTTTAGTTTCAACTTTTCAAAATACATAATAGTATGTGTATAGGAGTTCAAAGGCACTAATGTATGTCCACCTTATTAAATTTCCAAATCAAAACCTTTTTGTTTCATTCTTTCCCTTCTTTTTTTTCAGAAAACATTTATGTATTCCAATGTTACACATAAATTAGCAGTTGAGAGGTAAACTGAAAAGTTTGAAAGTAAAAGGTAATAATGTGACCTCCACCTCACAAGTAAAGTTTGAATCATAGTGCCTTCGTCTCCTTTATACTCCTCCAATACTTTAGAAACAGTGTGGAAATAATTTTTAACTTGTTTTGTGTTTTAAACACCCATTTTCTTGACTAACTGTCTGTAGTACAAATTCTATGAAGCAATACCATTAGGTCCCATTCTGGAGACTGCAGGAGTATAAAGCAATTCAATATGCATAATAAATGTCCATATACAATTGGCAATAAATTACTTTACCATTACTACGCAATACCATCTCATTCAGAATATGAAAAGAACTTTCTGGCATTATAAACAGTTGAATACTTTTCAATGTTGTTTCCAGGGTTAATGTATTTTCCATTATTGTGAACAAAATGTCTTCAATTTAAATGAATTTTATGAGAACGTAATTTATTGATACGCTCATCTAAATTGATGTAATCTAATGTGAAGAAACAAGAAGCTTTTGGGGTTGCGCCCCAGACGTTCAAAGAGTGTTGTTGCTACAGAAGAAGGCAATAAGAATTATTTCTGGTGCCGCATATTTGGACCATTGCAAGAAATTATTTACAAAGGAAAAATTATTACTGTGTTTTGCATGGTAGCATTCAAACTTATGCTGAATGTAAAGAAAGATATTGATTCAAATCATTGCAGAGATGACATCCACAACTATAATACCAGAAATATGAAATATTTCCAGAAATATGAATACCAGAAACGAAAATTGATGTACCTTATACAAGGGTGAAGAAGATATTGACTAACACTGGTCATTTATCCTTAAAATTATTCAATGTCCTTCCCATTTCAGTCAGGAATCTGTCTGAGACAAAATTGAGAAAAACTTATTTTACTCTATTTCCAAGTTCCTCCAGTTGCCAGTAAATGATTATTTTTAGATTTTTAGCTTTTAAGAACTTTGAATTTATTTTTTTGGCTCTGTTGAGTGTTTAACTTGTATATTTTTTAATAATTGTTGATTTGTGAATGTTTAGTTTTATTGACTGTATTTTCTATGTGTATTGACGTTTCCAATAGCATTGTTCATGCCTTAAAGGAATAAAAGCATTCTTATTCTTATTCTCAAAACTGCTTTCATCAAGTACATTTTTTATTTACTCGGATATATTTTATAATCAATGTTTAATGTTCATGACATCATCCTCAGGTGATAACTAGGATATTTGCTTGTAATGTCTTCTTGTGGTATTGACTTTTTACATCCATTACACAATTATTACACTATTCAATAATCATATGTGAAATTTTCCCTGTAAATGAGATGCCTTATTACATTTTCTAATTTTTTTTATTTGCTGATTACTCTAGTTAGTCATTTGTAACCAGAACTTTATATAATATAGCATTTTTTTTCTTATAGCCTTATTACATTTTCTAATCTTTTTTTTTGCTGATTACTCTAGTTAGTCATTTATAAATAGAACTTGATATAATAAAGCATTTTTATCGTATAATACGACTTGATTTTCTCCTAATGAGGGCTGGATCCATCCAAGAGTTGACAAATTATTTTATTAATTCCTTACATTGCTGTCGTTCCTTGAATAAATTCATAGAAAATTTGTATGTATTCTGCAATCTTCAAGAGGTTTCTTTTATAAGGATGTATACCTTATACATCATCCTCTTTTTAGGATTCATGATAACTTCTATTATTCTTCAACTTGGAGTGAATATGCCATTAATATTTAAGTTTTATTTCTTGTCGTTTCTATGTCATTAAATTCATTGATGCCGGATTATTGATTCTAATTTTTAAAAATACCGAATAAATTAGATTTACAAAAGTGAATGTGTTGATTTTGTGCAGATAGTCACAGAACTCGTTCAAGGAGAGTTCATGCAGCTGGGATCAAAAGAAACAGAAAACGAAAGGTTCGCACATTACCTCACAAAGACGTATCGCAAGACAGCCAGTCTCATCGCCAATTCACTGAAAGCTGTAAGTATTCTATTGTATTGTCAAGAAATATCAGGTGCAAGCATCAGCCAATAATGCAGACTAGTAATCTATAAAAGTGAATTCAGAATTTATTGATTAATAGATAGCTTTTAAGAACTTATTTTGTTGGCTCTGTTGAATGGTTAACTGATATATTTTATAATGGCTTCTTTTTCTTCTCTTCGTGGTAGTATGAATCAATACAATAAATAGATAAGTTTATATTTGAGTTTGTTAATAATTTTCAATATCTAGTTATGGGTTATAAATACCACAATAGATATAGATAAATATAAATGTATATATAATAAATAATATAAATAAAATATAAATGTTTATAAATAAATAGTTCTTTGAATGAGCTACCGAAAAAGATGGTATAGATATGAAGACTCCGAAGAATGCTACAGAAAAAAATGTCATTATAGTGGTATAACAAATAAACAAGTGGTAAAAATAGTGGTAAATAAAAATATATACTCGTAAATAAATAACAATTGAAAGATGAAATGAAATATCAATTATTAGTCTGAAGCCTGGAATCTTTCAGATTTCTCTTAGTCAAGTTTTGTTTCGTAGGTAATTCGTATGTATTTCAAACAGCCTATATATATTATATATATATATATTATTTTTAACAAACTACTTCTAAGAAGAAGTAGTTTGTTAAAAAATATACGACTTTCTAAGAAGAAAGCTATTGAAATTTGAAATCGTGATTTTATTGTATCGGCTTTGCCAGACATGTTTAAAATCTAGATGCAATTAATTGTATCGGTTAGGGCGCTTGTCTCTGATAAGACTCTGATTGCTACTCCTAATGTCTCAGGTTCGATTATCATTGGCATTCAGACGTATCTTCTTATACTGGATGACTTCTACGCGTTTGCCTTTGTTCACTGAATTCAATGACAGTAGAATTATATTTATTAACTAGAAGCTTGCCCGATTCAATTGAATTTGAATTTCAAGAACGTGTAATAACCTATCTACAAATTTAATAGTTATTTTGCTTATCCTTTTCTTCTTTTAATTCTTTTTCTTCATCTATTTCTTTTTTCTTTTTTCCTTCTCTTTTTTCTCTTCTTTTTCTTCTCTTTTATCCCCTTCTTCTCCATGGTTTTCCTCATTCTTCTTCCTTCCTAACTTTCTTCAATTCCTTATTCTCCAGTATCGTCGACAGGTAGCAGCAAGTAGCCGATTATTATATAGGATTCCCGTTCAGCCTGGCATATTTTATACCATAATTCACCTCAACACCATCGCACGAATCTCAAACTTATGACAACACCATCAGCAAAAATGAAAATAAATAAAATAATGGAATGAAATCAACATCGATTAATTAGCTATGATTAATGTTTTGTTTTTTTAAATTTGTATCTATTGATGTATTATTGGTAATAAGATTCAATGATTGTTTTAGCAAGCAATGTTGGTGGGTGCCGATGAGAAGTTGTGTGAAGTGGCGTTCCAGTACGGGCGCAATGTGGGTCTGGCCTTCCAGCTGGTTGACGATCTGTTGGACTTTGTGTCATCTTCGGACGCCATGGGCAAACCGACCGCTGCCGACTTGAAGCTCGGCCTCGCCACTGCACCTGTATTATTTGCCTGTGAAAAGGTACACTGATTGTTCTCCCATAATTATCCATATAAATTTCCAATTAACTAATATAGTTACGGGTTCTATCTTTAAAATAATGCTGGCAACACTTAAAATTAACACTCGCACTTTATTACACAAATTATCCACAACGCACTAATCAATAAAGTCATAATCAATCATCTTCAGCTAATAAAGCATTTGCTATATTACTGTTCAAAAATCAATCACTAACTGTTAAAAGGCCGATCAAATATTGAATAATAACTGTTCAATAAACTGTCCAATAATTCAAGGAGAAGCGTCTGAAACATAACAGTTGGAACACTACAAGCACTTACGAGTCACTGTATAGACTGTTGAAGAAGCCTGAATAGTAATAATATTAACTCTAACAAAGCCACATTTAGATTAAAGCCACCTCGATATTTTCACATTCAACTGATACTGCATAATGTTGTAACAAAGCATTGACATAAATAATTATTATTCCAGTACTATTTAGAGTGTCTTGTGTATATGGAGTGAGTAGAATTGTACATATGAGGATAGTATGCACATACATGAATTACGAGTATAATGGGTACGCTGGCTAATGCAGACTATTTTGAACAGTTGAACCTTGTCGTTCCCTATTGATCTCAATGAAGCGTATTATACAGCTTGTTAAAAATGTTTCTTTTAATTAAAGTGTATGGGCGAAAAAATGTGAATAAGGTAAGAATGACCTCTAAAATGTTGGTCTCAGTTGCATAACCTCTTTACTAGACAATGTGGTTATTAACTTTTGAATTATAACACTACTATCATAAGTATTTGTTGATCCATACCGATCTGTGAGTCGAATAATTAATATTTTCACTTTTTATTGACATACAGAACAATTTATAAATTGATAAAAAAATTAGTTTTTCTCACATGAGGCTTCAGGCACTGATGATGGGGCGATAAAAATGTTCTGCCTCATGTAAGGGAGGGAAATTTAGTTTTTATTCATTTTAAATTATTCTGAATGTTAGTCGGAAGTGAAATATCAACTATTCAACTCGCAGATCGGTATGGATCAACAAATACTTATTATAGTAGTGTTATAATGCTACAGTTTTTATAACCACCTTGTAAATGATCATGCTACATTTTATCAAAGACAATATAATGTAATGCACATTATATTGTCTTTGATTTTATTCATTTCATTCTTTTCACATTTTTCGCTCATACACCTTAAGCAAAAGAAGCATTATATGTAAAAACGAATGATATTAGCCAAAATCTTGATGTACATGATTATAATACAAGAAGCCGAGGAGATTATCACTTGGTGAGTCACAATAGTAGCTTATTGAAACAAAAACCTAGTTATATTGGTAGGAAATTCTACAACAAGCTACCGCAGTTTTTGAAGAGTCTTGAAAATATAGAAATATTTAAAAAAACAATTGAAGAAATATTTAGTTGATAAAGCTTTTTATAGTGTACAAGAGTTCCTTTCACATCAAAATTAAGCCTCACCTCAACTAATTGAAGTAATTATGGTATCTAGTGTATAATATTGTTGATCTGACTTGTCTTATACTCCTTAACTGGAGTCTCCAAGACGTAATCTACAAAAAAAAATACAAGCTGTATAATATGCTCTCAACCTTCATTGATATGAATAGGAGACGACAAAGTGTTTATAATAGTCGAATTAGCCAGCATACTCGTTATACTCATAATGATGTTGTTACTACTGTATTACCACCATACTACTTATACTATTTAAACTTATTTAAATAAGTTAAATAAGTATTGGTATTTGTTGATCCATGACGAACTGCGAGTAGGATAGTATATATTTTCACTTATACTAAATGCAGAACTAATTGAAATAAGTAAGAAAATCTGAATTTTCTTTCTTGCTTGAGGCAGAACATGTTTTTGGACAGTAAGATCAACCAGGCACTGAGGATGGCCATCCTGCCCAAAAACATGTTCTACCTCAATTAAGAAATACGAGCAGTAATTAATAGTCACGAGCGCTCAAGACTGCGCTTGGATGGGTGACCATGAGTCAATGACTTGATATTATAAGCTTTATTATCACTTACCCGGTGGTTTGGAACTTACATTTGGAATTCATACATTTTTTTCTCTTAGAGGACATGCAGAACTAATTGAAATAAAAAATTTTAAATTTTATTTCTTATTATTATAATTAATTATAATAATAATAATAATTAATTATAATAATATAATAATAATAATTATTATTATTATTATTATTATTATTATTATTAATTATAGTAATAAGAAATAAAATTTCAATTTTTTTTATTTCAATTAGTTCTGCATGTCCTCTAAGAGAAAATATATTCTTATACTATTATTACCTCTATACAATTACCTCAATGCCTTTTCTGAAACAGTAGTACCATACATGAGCTGTTCCGTGTTCCACCCCACATAAAAATGACTCATTCAAAGAGTCCAAACTGAATAAAACGAATTCAACATCGATTTTTTTTACTCTTATTATTATGGGACTATTCCATAATACAAGATTGTATCAATATCAAATCAAATTTATTTTTTCTTCAAATGTACAAATAAAGTTACTACAAATGTTTTAGTAAAATTAAAAAATATTTAATAACATCAATTTAATTACTGTAATATGTTTCTCCTAAAATATTTCAAATTACATTGAAATATTGTAATATTACTTACTCATACTTACTCCCAGGGCCATCTATATCGAAGTTGACATTTAGCCACACCAACAAATTGTCTCCACCTGGGCAGGTCCCTTGCATCCTCCTCCTCCTCCTCAGCTCCAATCTTCTGCATGTCAGTCTTGACCTGCTTCCACCATCTCCATCGTGGTCTTCGTCTGGGTCGCTTTCCCTCAGGATTTCCTCTCATCACCTCCCTTATTGAACACCCTTCGTTTCTTCTCAACACATGTCCAGCCCCCCTGATTCTTCTGCTCTTAATTTCACTTATGATGTCAGCACTGTTGTAAAGGTCTCTTATTTCTTTGTTATGTTTCCTCCTCCATTCCCCTTGTTCATAGGTAGGTCCATATACTAACATAATGTAATATTATATTCCTAAAATATACAAAATTAGCTATCAATAACAATTACTAAAAAAAATCGTTGTTTAATTTATAATTATTATCTAATGTATTGTTTGCAGTACCCAGAGCTGAACCCAATGATAATGCGGAGGTTCCAAGAGAAGGGCGACGTAGAAAAAGCCTTTGAGCTGGTGCACAAGTCGCAGGGTCTCGAGCAGACTCGTTTTCTGGCCAAGAAGCACTGTCTAGAAGCGGCCCGACTCGCCTCCTCAATCTCAGATTCGCCCTACCAGAAGGCACTGATTGTCGTCGCCGATTTGGTCATCAATCGGATGAAATAGCATCGACTTGAGATGTTGATAATGAAGAGAAAACGACGGAAAAGAAGAAGAAGAAGCACTGTAGTCATCAGCACCTCTCACAATCGTCCCATGTCCATTAACCATTCAACCAACTGCCAAAAAAACTCATTGCATCTTTAGTTCCATCTCACAATCACCGATCATTATCAATCACCATGCATTTGTGCTGCTTCCAAAAATACTTATTATTCTCTAGTGTGTTTGCATAATTCATGAATGTTAGTTTACTGATGAGCAATGAAATAAAACGTCATGTATTTATGGTTTCACTACTACTCTACCAAAGTAAAACAATAATGCAGTCTGTCAACTCATTCTTGGCAGTGTGGGGAAACATATTAATTTGTTTGTTTGCACAGTGTTCCAAGTGGCTGTACTAAGAACTAATGATTCTACATAATTATGATGAAGTATAGGAAATAAAGCATCATGTTCATATGGTTTCACTACTGCTCTACCAAAGTAACATGATAGTCTGTCAACTCATTCTTGGCAGTGTTTCAAGCGGCTGAACTAAGAACTAATGATTCTACATAATTATGATGAAGTATGGGAAATAAAGCATCATGTTCATATGGTTTCACTACTGCTCTACCAAAGTAACATGATAGTATGTCAACTTTTTCTTGGAAGTGCATAGAAGCCATTTTGTTTTTATGCAGTGTTCCAAGCAGCTGTACTAAGAACTAATCATTGTATAATTTTATGATGAAGTATGTGAGAACATCTCACATCATAGATTAGTAATCATTAGTAGAGTGATGAGATGCACAATACAAATAATTCATACAACTGCCAAGAATGAGTTGACAAGCTGTACATCTGGTTGATTTGCCACTATGGTTACATCTCATGACACAAGTTGTCATGTGAGACATATTAAACAATTATGTAATTACAATTTTGAGACTTAAAACAATCTAATCGCAATAATTCAACTGAGTTGAACCTGAACCCAACACACCTTTAAAGATCAAAATTTATTTTATTTTTGTACTTACAATTCAGGAAAACTTTCAAATGATTCTAGGTAAAACAATTTGATGAGTAATATAGCAAATCCAATTTTGAAATTATTGTTTTAGTCCTTTAATTGTCTGATGATGTAAAATTTTGTACATAACCAAAATTCAAATAAAATTGTAATTATTGGCTATGTGGTAACCATTGCATTTCCATGGACCAAACTTTTTTGATAGCTGCAAATTAAATAGAAATTTAATTCAATTAAAATATGGATTCATCAGTTAGAAATAATTTTTTGAACAGATATTAAGCTAATTACGATTAATCTTAATTAATCATGATGTTGATGAAAATTTTAATTGCTCAAATTTTATGTTTGTTGATAAGATAAATTATATTTATATTGAATCTTGAGTGTATGCTCTTATATTATAGTTTATATGCATAGCTAATTTTGTTGTATTAATATAATGTATAACAGTTTATCATAACTGTAATTCTTTAAAAAAACCTGTCTTGTACTGCGTTTAAACTAACAATTTAATTATAGATTTAGATACCATTTTTCTTGATTATTGTACATAGAAATGCTCCTGTAAAAAGCTTCAACTAGTAATTTACATTGAGAAAACAATTCATTTTGTAAAGTATCACATATTCATTGTGAGCTGTAAATAGTTTGTTCTCAAATTTTCCTGTTACAAAAAAACTAGAAAAATTGAAAAAATTACCAAGGTTTCATGATTTAATGGTTTTTTTCTCAATTCAGATGCGAATCCATTCTGTTCTATCAATAAAAATGCTAAATACTTAAATTTTCTTATTTTACAGAGAACTATTTTTCTAAACAAAAATAATGTAAATAGCATTACTTGACAATAATAGTAATACCAGGAAGCGTTAAATGTGAGATTAGATGGCATGAATCTATTGTAAACATTATATGTAGGGTATTAAGATGTTGGTGTTTATGTAGCACATGTAAATTGTTAATGTAAATATGTTTACATAAAAAAGATAACAACAATAACTGAAGGACTTGTTATCACATAAAGAAGTATTGTTGAAATTTGTATCTATTGTTATTGTTGTAATTTAAAGATTTTTATAGACAAAACTAAAAGCTTTAAGTTTTTATCAGATTCTTGAAAAGTGTTTTTGGATCTTCTTAATTTATCAATAAATGAATAAGCCTGTTGTTCTGATAAATTTCCTATTACATTTATTTCATTTTTTGAGTTTGCCAAAGTGCATTTTTCAACTTTTGGTGAAGATTCGCTTTAGCCTGGTGCATAAGTGATTAGAACTGAAATTTTTCCAATTTTCATTTCCTATCCCCATTGCAAAACTCAGAATTATCCGTTTTTTGGCATTAGTCATTTTTCTAGTTTGATGAGTTGGTAAATAAAATTCAATCTAATATTTGATATTAAATAATGATATTGTTGAGTTTGATATGTTTAATCTATTCATATTTGACTACATGTTTATTAGGGTTCAGCAACCCTAACTTCTGTTCTGCTAATAGTTGAAAATATTTTCAAATTTCATAACCACGTGCTTATGATAACATTCTATTTTGTTGGTTATCTATTTCTTAGAGGTCTCATCAGTACATCCTTTATTATTACTTACTTTTCAAATTACAAATATCTTTATCTTTCATGCTAAAACTGAATTCATTAATACAGAATGTCTCACTGTTTCAACCTACTAGGATCTTTGAGTAAATAATTAAAGCAGCTTAAAAAAATTAGAAATAATTTCTAGTTGAAATTTCGGAATTGCTATTTTTGGTGAAAAAAAATGATGTTAGCAACTGCTCTAAATTTTCCAATTTTTACATTTCTTTGAAGTATTAATTATTTATCTCAACAAAAAGTACCATTTATCAGAGCTCTTGTAAAATTCACCAGCAGTTTGAATGTTGTACCCATAGCTGTTGAATGTTTAGAATCATTTATTTCCTATTTAACAGAGTAGTTGTTGCTTTACAAAAATGTTACAATTTTCTATCAGTGAGTTTTCAACGAATTTTCCTAATATAGATATCTTGATTTGTTGATTATATGTACTATTGTGGATGATATGATAGTTGATAAGACAAATAGGTTTTAATAATTTGTTGTCTTCAAATCAAAACATAATGTATTATTCTTCTCCTTGTTAAAACATATATACATAATCTTAATAAAAATATCTTTGTTAATTTGAGAAAATCAAACAATAAAGCTTTTATTTCAAAATCTACAATGTTTTCTTTAGTAAATTATCATTTAAAATTTAGTTTCAACATGTCTAGTAGTCTACTTGAAATGTATAATATGATCATTCATCTACTCAACTTTGTCCTAGAGTGTCTTATTACAAGAATGTTACTTTAAACAATATTTTAATAAATTAGTCATTCTGATTTGAATACATATTTTTTCAAGTACCAATTTTTCATTCAAAGTTCCACTATATGGGAAAGTGGAACATGTACTTAATTTCAATTTCTTTAAAAATTCATTCAAAGTATTTTCAAAATGGATTATTTTTTAATTCTGATGCTTCAAAATACATGTTATAGTTTATGAAATTCTATCACTATGCATTTGTATGAGGTGCAATATTTGATTGTATTATGAGAGAATGTATGTCTTACCATGGAAGGTGTTACCATGTCAAGTGTATAAATTATTTAAATGATCTGTTTCGAAATTTACTTTTCCAAAACTGAAAATATTTCTGTATTATAAACGCATCTCTCCTGGATTAGAATGCCAAACTGTCAAAACAGCGTGAAGTTGACGAATGAAATGTAGTTGTGTCTCTAGCTTAAAATTATTTATAATTGTTCGAATGTATGAAGAGTCTGTATTTTGAGTGTATAAAACATTATAAAAATTGTTGTAAGATTGTATAATATAGCCTAAATAGTGAATGATAGTTGTATGTATATAACCATTTTAATGATACTTCGACTCTGCCAGTGGGCAAAAATAACCCTGCCCAAAAAAATTGGTTAAAAATTTTTTTATTCGGTAATGGGTTGAATATGTTATTCTTATTATATAAATACTATGTATACATTGACTTGTATGTTATTGGATTTTTAACAAAAATTGACTTATGAAATGATAAACAGTGTTATTATTATGAAGCTCCTTGTATTCTTTTGGGTTCTAAGGTCATTGTAAAACTCATTTCTCATAGTGCCTTTGTACTGTAAACTGAGTTGTTTGCAATATTGTCCTGGCATCCTATGTTTCTTCCTCCTTCCAAACTTTTTTTAAATAAAGTCTATTGATAAATGTGTTGTAACTTGATTGATATCATACCTTTGAGCATGCTCTTATAAACTATATGCTGTTTATACAATCTGATTACAATTTTAGTTGGTTGAATTTTAAGGACTTAACGTTGGAATATAATAATTTATTGTTTATTTATCTCTTTTGTCTGCACTTTATTTACCAACTAAATAAATACTACAGGAATTACCAAAAAATTAATAGAAGATTGCTACTGGTTCAATTCAAGTTTTAATTGCCATTAATTATTAATTTCCTGTTAGTTTTGTCAACATTAGTTAATCATATTCATTGTCAGATTACATTAATTTTAAGACTGTTCCCTCAATTTTCTTTTTTATTCTATCAAAATTTCGGCTTGGCTATTCAATATAGTGAGTAAATTTTCTTCATTAAATTACTTCTTATATTATGGCCGATCAAATGTACAATAATCTGTTTTTTAGGACAAGTCATCTTTACTACGAGATGATCATAAAAATACTCTTGATACCTACTTATAAAACTATTTTTAGTAAAATTCTTTTAAATTATTCCGACATTTTATACTTTAAAGTTTAGTTTCTTTTAGTAACAAGGTTTTGAATGTCTTGAAAAGTTAGAATTTTCAATATCATTAATGAAGTAAGCCTATCTGTTAGTTGATCTCTGATGATATAAATATAATGATAATTTTATTGTGGAGATCTGTAAAAAACTAGAAATTGCACCACTATGCATCCATATTTTTCCAAAAAATAATAGATAAAACGTTTTCATCTCGGTAATATATTTTGAAAGCTTACCCCAATACTAGTTGAATCACAAAACTTTGAAACAATAAAATTTAAACGTTAAGTGGACGACAGACTTATAGAAGGAACCACTTTTATTCAGAATCATTGATCCAGCCAAAGATTTGTAAGGTGAAGATTGAACAAGGAAATCGTTTCCAATGGTGATTGATTTGAGTTTTTCAAAAAATAATAATAAAGCCATCAAATTCGTCTGTAGTATACATAGTTTTGCTTTGAGCGAATGTGCTTTAAACTTCCCTCTTTATGAATTATGTCGATATAGGTAACCAATTTGAACAGTCGATGAATACCTCGATTCATTCAAACAGCTGACGGCCGACATCGATTATTTCACTTTTCGATATGAAGCAAAGATGGCTATTATTTTGAGGCTAGAATTCTGTTTCTTGTAGACGAAACAATTTTATGTTTTTTTATCAATGTGAAGATTGTCTATAAGTTTCTATATTATCAATTTTGGCTTCTGAAATTAACTTCCTAGTTTCGTGAAATGACTGTTCTATTAACTGCAGATTGGTGGCCCCACGGCCGAGATGCTTATTTCAGGTAAGTGATAAATATAATATATTTCATTGAAATTTTCTAATTTGAAATATCTGATGAAGAATTGAGCTGAACATTCTAAATAATTTGTCAGAAAATCCAGCTCCTGTTCTATCTTATTTGTCTTTGGGACCGTTCCTGAAGACTAATTACTTTTTATAACAACTGAGTTGATATTAAATTATTGTAAGTCTAGGATTCTATAGAATACTACCTGAACTTACTTACTTACTTACTTCTTACTTCTGGTGTCTTCGCCACGGGCCATGGATCGGGGAATCGTCATGATATCAGAAGGTGAATTCAATAATTAAGGATTCCCTTAATTATTCCCTCCGGTGCTGAAATGTATGCTCCTCGATAAACTCCGTCACAGTGTAGTATGGTCTGGCAGTGAAGTACTGCTTCAGTTCCTTTAGGAAGCGTGGGTAGGAATGTGTCAGCGACTTGAGATTTCCTGGGAGGATATTATAGAAATGCGAGCCTGCGTAGATAGGCGTACTTTTGAATTTTTCAAGCCTATGTTGTGGAAGATCAATATTTAGGCGGCCTCTGGTGTTGCAATTATGTTGATCACCTCGGAGTGTGGGGCTTTGCCCCACAGTCAAGATTATTGCTTCTAGAATGTAGATAGATACCACTGTAAGTATGCTGTTTTGAATGAATAATGGTTTACAGTGCTCCCTGAAATCCAGTCTTAGAATTACTCTTAAAGCTTTCTTCTGACAGCGTAGGACTCTATCCATACAGCTCTTTGGCGCTGATCCCCATGCTACAATTCCGTAACGCAATAAGGAGGCAAACAGGGCGTGATAAGCGACAAATGCCGCTTTCTCATCTGTAATGCTTCTGATTCTTCTGATAACATACAGGGCCGAGGACAATCTCTTGCATAATTGGTTTGTGTGTTCAATCCAGTTTAGGTTTTTGTCAATTATCACACCAAGAAACTTGGTCCAGCCAATTGTATCCGTGCCGTTTTCTGTATCAGTTTCTTGGGTTTGGTTGGGTGTAAATACCATTTTCACAGTTTTCTCCCTGTTAATTGTCAGTTTAAGGTTATTGCATACTGATGTGGCTCGTTGTAATGCTGAATTTACACTGTCTTCCCTGCTTGATCCTCTCACCGTCGGAATTATGATTGTGGTGTCATCCGCAAATAATACACATTTGTTATTCTTTTCGAGTTTTTCTGGAAAATCATTGATGTAGATGAGGAAGAATAAGGGGCCAAGAATTGATCCTTGTGGTACGCCTTTATATATCTTTCTAAAGGTTGATTTGACACTCGTAATGGATGTTTGATGTTGATAAACAATCTCAACGTATTGTTGTCTGTTGGTGAAATAATCCCTGATCCATTGCAAAGCTTTCCCCTGGATATTTAGTTGTTTCAATTTATCCATAAGTATTTTTTGGTCTAAGTTGTCAAATGCTTTTTGCAAGTCTAAAAACAAGCCTGTTGCTATCTTCTTACTCTCCCATGCCTCATTTATCACCTTTAACAAATATGCAATTGCTGTGTTTGTGCTACGCCCCCTTCTAAAGCCATGCTGAAATGCTGTCAACAGTCCATTTTTCTCCAAGTGTGCCATTAACTGTTCATAAACAACCCACTCTATGAGTTTGGAAACACTGGGTGGATTGGAAATTGGCCTATAATTGTTTGGGTTGAGCTTGTCACCTTTTTTGAAGACAGGGTAGACTCTGGATATTTTAAGTTTGTCTGGCAATGTAGCTTGGTAAAGTGAACTGTTGATTATGTGGGTTATAGGCCTCATAACCTCCTACTTGCAGAATCTTAGTATTTTCCCCGTTATCTCATCGAATCCAGCTGAATTATTTGGTTTCAATTTCTCAAAAAGTTTTTCCATGTCTTGGAATGTCACTAAACCAAACTTTCTGAGAGTCGATATGTTGCAGCTGGTTGCAGTGTCAATGTTGCTATTTTTCTCTGCGACCCCAGAAAAAACTGGTTGGGTGAAGGTCTCATTGAAAATATTGCTGATATCTATTGGGTCAGTCACTAGTTTCCCATCTGAGTAGAGATTCAAGTCACTAAGTTTGTTCTTTTGCTTATTTCTTTCACTATTTACCGTTTTCCATAGCTCTTTAGTTTGATTTTTGGATTGTTTTATTCGGTTCATTGTGATATTTGCTCTTTTTTTCTTTATCTCAATGTCATAACTTAACTTTGCAGTATCAAACTTTCTTTTATCCTCCACAGATCCTGACAGTATGTAACTGTTATACATGCATTGAAGGGAGGCCTTCATCCTTAGTATATCACAGTCTGATATGGGAATTTTTGTAGAAGAAGTCAGTTTCTTTGGACCCCTGGGCATTACCTGGTCAAGGCTGGAGCGTATAATATGTAGGAAGTTATTATACTTTATTTCTATAGACTTTGGTGTAAACACTGGTACCCAATTTGTAGCTTTCAAAAGTTCCTTCAATTCATACAGTTTTACTTTAGAGAAATTTCTGGAATACTGGTATGCAGCCTGTTGCCTTTTGTTCATGTTTCTTATACTGCACAACAACAGGTGATGATCAGATAGTGGTGTGAAAAGTGCTTGGATATTTAAATCTTCTGGTCTCATAGTTGTATAGCAACCATCTATGCTTGTTGCAGTAGTTGGGGTTTTCCTTGTTACTGGAATGGTGTGGATCCTGCACCCAAATTCAGATAGTGTATTTTGGAGTTCTCTAACACCACGATCATCCGGTTGCAATATGTTGAAGTTTGCATCACCCAATATTACAACATCATTCTTAGTGTTTGTATTATTCTGTAGGAGGTTACCCAGTTTTTCAAGAAATAATTCCATAGTGCCAGCAATTGGCGATCTATAGGTGCCAATAAGGACTAGGCTTTGTGTTTGATACTTAAGTTTTACAGCTATAGTTTCAAATATTTGTTCCACTGGCTTACAACATTCTGTCAGCTTGATTTCTTCTATTTTAACAGGTATGTTATGTTTGATGTATATTGCAATTCCTCCCCACATGTGTACAGTTCTACAGAAACTTGAATATAAACTAAAGCCCTCTATGTTTGTGCTTTTCAGGTTGTCTATGCCTAATCCATGCTCAGAAATAATCAAGATATCTGGGTTATATTTTTCTAGTTCCACTTGTAATCTATCTAATTTGCTCTGTAGTCCTCTCTGAATGTTCAGGTGAAGGACTAATAGGGTTTTGTTTCTTGTGGTGTTGTGATTTAATTTAGATGTGGATTGGTTGAGGCTGTGGTTCCGTTTGGGTGCTTTGTCTTGTTTGCCGTAATACCGAGTGCTTCCACCATACTTTCAGCTAGTATTTTTGATCCACCTGGATTTAGGTGAACCCCATCCCACTGCAGGTGGTCTCTAGTGATAAGTTTAGAGTTATCTACAAATACTGCCTTCAGTTGATCGCACATGAATCTCAGGGCATTATTGGTTTCAACAATGAGCCTCTCATTACAGTCATCACGTAACGGGATAGAGTTTACGTACCATTTTGTAAGAGGGAATCTTTTGCTATTTGCTTCTAATGTTAGCCATAACGGCCTCATAACATGGTTCGGAGTTCTTGATCTGGGTAGATTATTTGAGCCTATGTTTAGGAGTACCTTTTTTGGAAGGGTGTGCCTATATTTTATATTCCTACTGACATCTTGTATTTTTCCTCCTGAAATAACATCTACTTTGACTTTCTGTTCGGCACTACTATTTATTATATTTATGGCATCTTTTATCAATGAATCTCCTATTACTCATGGGGTTTAAACTCAAATCATGAAATCTTTTAAAGGTCTAACGTACCTATTTTATTACTTGAAACATGGTGCATCAATTCAAGGCTTTGTTTGATTTCAATTAGAAAATGCGGTGTTGATTAATTTTAATCTACTTTTAGTATTTTATTTGTTTATTCTTAAACAAGAGAAAGTTATTCCTGCTATATTTAGTAAAATATATTCGCCTTATCCCCAACTTTGAATGTCTCGTTTGTCTTGAGATCTCATTTTCAACCTGTTTTCATTTTGATTTTTGATATCACAGCTCTGTAGAGCACTGCATGCTCTTTTACCTGGAGAAGCCATAGCTTATTCAATAGATGATGCCAAATATCTGTCGAATTCTAGACTGTGTGAAGACAAATGGCTAAGGTATTAAGGCCTGTTGTTTCTGGTGTGTATTTAGGGAAGTGTTAGCCGCTAGCCTTAGTACGTATCTGGTGATCAGGGCAGGTGACCGATTGGTTCGGCCAGCAAAAAAGACTCCATTCTTTGCTATAAAATCACCTCTTGGTGGTTCGGAAACCACCTAAAACTGTAGGTCCAACTCATCAATCACCATCATCCAACTCCTTACCCAAGCACAGGTCTAAGACCTATGTGGGCTTCATCCTCCGAAAAATAAAAAATGAGTTATCAGGACCAGTAGTGGACTCAATGTAACATCTGAACCTCAGGTAGCATCCAGCCAACAAAAGTCTTGCCATATATACTTTCTGTTTATTACATTAATTCAAGTAAGCTAATGTGAAATTTTAGAATAGATGGATAATTAGTTTAACAGACAGTCACCTTCTAGAAAATGCAACAGTAGGAAACTATTGTCACATTTCACTATCACCAGTCTTAGCTCAGCTGTAGTAAATTGATGTTTATTTTATTCATTACAAATGATTAATTAGGATAAGTAATGATGTAACGAGAGAGGGATTTAATTTCAATTGATCAGTAATGAAACTCTTTCTAACAAAATAATTTAGAATTTGGCAGCACAACGGACCTTTCCAGTGCGCTTTTGGATTAGCTGACCATGAAGGGGATAAGAAGGTTTACTTTTGAGCAAAGACCTACTTAAACATAAATTAATCACGAAATACTTTTGTAGTGACTATGGAAACTTACTATATGTGTGTAAAGTAACTTGCTATAAATGTTCACATCCACTGCAAAGGTATTTCATTATTAATTTATGTTTAAATATACTAGTGAAAATGGAACAAAAACTTCCTGCTTCTTACAAATGCCTTGGAGTCAAGGTAACCAATGGACCATCCTGATGGAGGGTTATAGAGGTCTTGATGTTAATGGAGATATTTTTAGTCCATCAACGCAGTTTTCTCACGAAAAATAATTATTGCATCAACTTACAGGAAATTTGAAGTGTATTCTATGGAATGGCAAAGAGATCCAGACGTGAATCTGGACAGAGTTATTTTGACTACTTCAAAGTATGGCGGCCCGATCGCTGTAATGAGAGACCCGACCAAGATTGTCAAAGTGCAGTCCACTGGTAAACCAGTTATATCTATTTACTCGTCATCGGGCTGTTTAATTTCATCGTTCAAGGTAAGTTTATCTTTATAACTTGAATATTAAGGTAAACCTACCAATTATCGGTCGGTAAAGTATATGTTTGGCTTTATGCTCCAATATTTATATTTTAGATACAATTACTAAAGTATATGTCAGTGTTTTCTTAACTTATTCGCACAATTTGGAATGAAGAAAACCTTCAGAAATTCATACTATTAGTCTACTCCTTTTTTAACTCATGATTATGAAACTTCTTAATGTTGATCATCCAATGTCCTTGTTACAAGCGATCGCTTAAAAACAGAATCCTTAAGCCAACGGCAAAATTTAATTCATGCCGGGAGATCACAGCCTACTAAATTCTTAATTTCTCATCGATTTTAATAAGCCATATTTTTTTGAAACTAAGAAATCATTTCCTGTTGAAAAATTGAAGCAGGCGCTTATTTTTTAGGTTAAATGTGTTAGTGGCCGATAATTGGTAGGTTTGCCTTGTTACGCTACTGCATAATGATTGCATTTCAGCTTGATACTCAAGTCTCTATTGGCTTCAAGCTTCCGCATTGAAAGTTGAGTAACTTTTGGAGTCTGTTTACTCACTACTCAAGGTTGTTAGTTATTCAAATTTTGTTGTATTATGCTCACATTTATTTTCTGCGGATGATAAAAATTCACCTAGGTAGCTTTTTTTATTAAAAGATACCACTTTTAATTTAGGTGGTTATTATTGGTTACCATCTCGTCGGTCATCGATTTACTGGCCATCTTGTCAGTAACTAATTGACTAGCCATCTTATAAGACACACATGGACCAGGCAACTTCAGTTACTGATAAACCAGCCAATTAGTAAATCATCAATAATTTGAACAGCCATCTTGTCAGTAACTAATTGCCTAGCCATCTTGTAAGTCACACATGGACCAGGCAACTCTTCAGTTACTGATCGAGTTGTGCTCGGGAATGAAAAGCTAGAACGCAAGTCATTTCGGGCTCCAAGTTTTTCTCTCTTTTAAGCGGTCATTACTCTGAATTAAGATTTTAAACTTTGTACGTAAGTGTGTAAATATTGTATCTTTCTATAACGTGCTTCAGTTTGGCAGTGTGTTAACTATTTCGTGAGTATTTGAAGTGAATTTAAAATGTCCAACAAGCCAGAACCCAAAGTGTTACGATCTACTGCTAGCCGGCTGAAAGATAAGGATGACGACGTTATCGCCACTACAGCTGAACAATTGCAGCCTTCTGCCGGTATGCCTTCTCCTGATCCTAACCTAACGTCTGAAATGATTGCCGTAGCGGTTTCATCAATACTAAACAACGACATATTTTTGAACAAACTTATGGACAAACTATTAACAAGAGTTGCCGACACAATAAATTCCGCGCTTGAGAAGTCATTGGAATCGATGCGCAGTGAGGTAACTGCTTTAAAAAGTGAAGTTATTTACGTGAAAAACGAACTTGATAACGTTAAAATATCTAACTTAAATGAACTTGATCAAATCCAGCAATATCAGAGAAGAAACAACGTCATAATAACTGGTATATCAGAGTCTCCTGGTGAAGATACCGATGAGAAGGTACTTGACCTATTTAAAAATAAACTTAAAGTTTCCATGAACATTTCAAGTATCGATAGATCTCATCGATTGGGTAGGAGAGTGGAAGGTCAGTCGAATAAATCTAGAACAATTATCGTGAAATTTGTGAGCTACCGTGATCGCCAAGCTGTGATGAACAAAAAAAGTCTACTCAAAGGATCAGGAATTGTTTTGCGTGAGCATTTGACGGCTCGACGAGTCGCAGTGTACAGAGAGGTATCGCGTATTCACGGACAGAGGAACGTATGGTGTAGAGATGGAAACATCTTTTATCGGAATGCCGAAGGTCGGGTGATAGCTGTCGTCTTGAAGAATGATGGTTATGCAGAATGTGAATGAACATTTCCTATGCACTGATCGGTTATGAATAATACTTATTTCATAAAATTATATGATCATCTTTGTTACATTTATACAGTATTTTCATTTATTTATTTTTCTTTCTTTTTCTATTAAAAGTAAATTAAAGTAATCTTTCATTATGAAACCTTTGCAGAAAGTTAATCTACATTGATCCAAGTTATATTTTACAATTATTATGAACTTGAACACTTTTTTTTTTATTACTTATATGCAGTACGTTTCTTTATTTATTTTCTTTTTCTATTTTTTTTTTCCTAAGGCGATTTTTCATTATGAAACTTGTTACAAAATTATTCTACAACGCTCCAAGGTATATTTTATAATTTATGATTATTTTATAATTATTATGAACGTTGAACATTTTTATTACTTTTAAGTAGGCTACGTTTATTTTTTTAAATTAAGGTAATCTCTCATTATAAAACTTCTTCGAACGCTATTCTACATTGCTCCAAGTGATATTTTCCATTTTATTTGAATAAGCCTCTTATTATTTGTTTATAAACTTTATTTTTCTTCTTCCAAGAGGAAGAAATCTAAGATCACGAAAGTAGGCTTTTTTCACTATTTTTACTGGTTTTTCCACGACTGCTGTCTAACCTAACTAATTATGACACTCATTTCTTAATGTAGCTCTCATTCATTCTATGTTGATGCATTTTTTCAATTTTTATTATTTCATTTAAAAAAAAAATCTTTTTTTTTTTTTTTTTTTATTCCTTGTTATTACTTCTCGAATTGTAGTGCATCATCTAAATTTTCCCTCAAGTTTAATAAATTCTGGTTTATTGAAGATTCAATCTTCTAAACGTTACTTAACTGAATCTTGTTGTTAGACATTTTGCTAAACTTTTCTTTATCTTCTGTTATTGTCTTGCGCCTAGTTCCAACCGAAAACAAGATAATTGTTATCATTCTTTGAATTTTAATTGTTTTATTATTATGTTTTTTTTTCACTGCTTCTTAATATTCACCATCTTAGTAATTCTAGATCGTGGAGCCCGTGATGTTTTCTAGCTGAAAGCTTTATCTATAAAAGAAAAAATAAATTATTTTTTTTTTTTTTAATTATTAAGTATTATTTATTTGTGTGTTGTGTATGTGAGTTGTTTGAATGGATGTGAGTGAGATTCAAGTCAAACTGAATGACTATCCAACTTCGTTAAAATTGTGTCACATCAATGCTCAGTCTCTTCCAGGGCATTTCGACGATTTCAAGGAAACCTTCTCGTCTGTAGGTTTTGATGTGATCGGATTAAGTGAGTCTTGGTTGAAGCCCTCATTGAGTGATTCTATATTTGAATTGACTGATTACTCTCTGCTCCGTAACGATAGGATTGGAAAGGGTGGAGGGGGTGTAGCTGTCTACGTGCGATCATTGTTATCACCCAAAATACTTCATTCATCTCCACAGCACTATTCCAATTCCCCTGAATTTTTGTTCATTGAAATAACAGCAGAGAACTGCAAGATTTTTATTGGAGTGGTATACCGCCCTCCAAAGGCAGGCAGACTGTCTCTTCTTGAGAATGCGCTTTTACAGCATATGCATGTATATCAGCATATCATTTTACTTGGAGATTTTAATTCTGATTTACTGAGCAACCACTTTGAGAAAATGCAACTTTTAACTCTGGTCAACTCTATGGATCTTAAAATAGTTAATTCAACGATACCAACCTATCATCTCCCTAACTCTAAAACTCTTTTAGATTTGGCAATCGTTAGTGATTCTGACTATGTCACTCACTATGGTCAATTTCCTGCTCCCTGCTTTTCTCAACATGATTTGATTTATATAGTTTACGATCTAACTTCATCAGCAACTAATATACCTTTCACTTATAGAAACTTTAAAAACTTTAATATTCAAATGGTCCTTGATGAAGCCATTAATATGCCATGGCATGTGATTGGTTTAATTGGTGACATCAATACCAAGGTATCTGTCTTCAACGAAATGATTGTTGAGGTGTTTGACAGACATGCACCAATTTGTATTGGTCAGACAAAACATAAACCTGTGCCATGGATCAACACAGACATTTTACAGGCTAGGCGTGATAGGGATAGGGCTAGAAGAAAATTTAAAAGGTCTAGTAGTGAAGCCGATTTCAGTTCCTTCAAGGTCTTGCGTAATAAAGTGAAATCACTGTGTCGTAATGCAAAACTTCGTTACTATCATGATAGTTTCAATCAAAGTAATTCCACATCTTCTCTATGGAATAATGTCCGACGGCTGGGCGCTCATAAGTGTAAGCATAAGAATATTCACATAAACCTTCCACTTGATCAACTCAATGACTACTTTGTTAAGCCCATAAATCAAATGAACCCAATCAGTAATGTTGAGATTGCACGAAATCAGTTTATAAATCAGTTTCAGCATACCCTTCCCAAAGACTCTTTCTATTTCTCCTATGTTACTCCTGCAGATATATCTTACATTATATTAAATACAAATAAAAATTCCAAGGGAGTTGATAACATCCCTATCTTGTTTTACAAAAAGTTACTTCCTATACTACTTCCTACAATCACTCACCTGTTCAACTGTTCCCTGCAGTCGGGCATCTTTCCTGATCTGTGGAAATGCGCATTGGTCAAGCCCATTCCTAAAGTAAAAAATGCATCTAATCCTTGTGATTTTCGACCAATTAATATGCTCTGTTCTATTTCCAAAGCCCATGAACGGATAGTACATAAGCAGGTCATAGGATATTTGTCTCATTGCAACTTTTTTGCCAAATTCCAATCAGGATTCAGACCGAACTTCAGCACCTGTACTGCTCTCATCAAGATGACAGATGATTTTCGAGCTGCCATGGATAGGAAATTGGCTACACTATTGGTACAGTTCGACTTCAGCAAAGCTTTCGACAGTGTTAGCCATCCTATACTTATAAATAAATTGAAAAAACAGTGCAACTTCTCTGATTCAGCAATTGCATGGTTCTCCTCTTATTTGACTGGTCGCTACCAAGCTGTTTTGGGGAGCTCTAATGATATTTCTTCCTGGCGTCTGGTCAACCATGGTGTACCTCAAGGTTCTGTGTTGGGGCCACTACTTTTCTCCATTTATATTAATAATGTCCCTATGATCTTCTCCTCATCCTCTTACCACTTATTTGCTGATGACCTTATCATATATTCCCATTTCCCTATCCATCAGTTTTCACACTCCATAGATAAAGTTAATAGTGATATCACAAAGCTGGTTGAATGGTCTCATGCTCATAGATTAACACTGAACCCTACCAAAACTAAGAGTATTGTCATTGGCTACCCCAGGCTGGTCAATCAATTGGATTTTGGAAATTCACCTCCAGTGGTCATTAATGGCACTTGTATCGCTTTCAGTCCTAGTGTTAGAATTCTTGGTGTATTAATTGATTGCTCCTTAAGTTGGCGTGAGCAGACCACACATGTCTGTAATAAGGTTTTTGGTGGTATGCATCAGCTGAAGAGAGTAAGAAGATTTCTACCTAAAGCCGTTAGGGTGACTTTGGTAAATGCCCTAATTTTACCTTTTTTAGATTACTGCAGCATTGCATACAATGACCTTTCAAATGAGTTGAATGGGCGTCTGCAGCGTTCTCTAAATTATGCAGTACGTTTTATATTTGAGGCAAGACGTGATTCACATATAACGCCATTTTTTATTGAGCTGGGTTGGCTTAAATTGAATAAGCGAAGGCAGTACTTCATTCTGTGCCTTGTTTTTAAAATTCTAGTTTTGAATGAAGGACCTAGCTATCTGTCTGAATCCTTTACACTACTGGTGAATGTTTACTCTGGCCGTGATACTAGATCGCATCAATTTACTCTACAAATTCCAATTCACCGTACAGCAATTTTCAACCAATCATTTGTAGTTTCGGCAGCCAGACTGTGGAATTCACTTCCGGAGCATATGGTTCTCTCTGCATCACTCAGTATATTCAAGAGGCGAATATTTAGATACCTGCTTGACAGTCCCTAGCTACACAATTGAGTAGTGACACGGTTATTGATTGTGTGTGAGGTGTGTGTGTGTGTGCATGTGTATCTATTCAAACAATAAACTGCAATGAAATTTGTCATAATTACTTTACAGGTTTTAAATTGGATGTAAGATACTTCATTCATTATTTTTATGTATTGTTTTATTAATTTTAATTTCACTTCATTGTTTAATCAATAAGCTTTTTCTTTATTCTCAATGAGTACTTTCATTGTGTTTAATTTATTCACTGTCACTGCAGATATTATTGATATATTATTGTTCTTGTTTATTATTATATTTTCTGTGTACAGTTGAATGAATATTTAACAGCAATGTATGCAATGGGTCTTATCAGACCTAGCAATACCTTTGATCAATAAATCTATCTATCTATCTATCTATCAACCAGCCAATTAGTAAATCATCAATAATTTGACCAGCCATCTTGTCAGTCATTAGTAGCTAGCTGGCTTAGTCACCAATTAATTGACTAAAGATCGTTTGTTACTAGAGATTTGGTTTTGGGCGGTGTTTCCTGTGAAACTTTTATACTACATTGATCAAGATAAAACTAGTAATTTGATATATACAGGGTGTTTCAGAATTAGTGTCGAACATTCTAGGGTATTGTTCCTGGATGATAGGAGACTACAAATGTCGTATTTAAAGTTTCCAAAATTCAGCGGTTATCCTTATAGCAGCCATTTTGTTTTTTTCACTTGGGAATTTTTATCTCAAGAACGAAATGTTGTATTGATCTGAAATTTGGCATGAATATTTATGTTATAAAGACACAACTTTAAAAAATAAAGACTTTTTGTCTCTTGTAAATTTTCTGTAAAGTGATTGATTTTCGTGAAATTTGCCATCAAATATTTAAAATGGCCGCCATTTTGAAAACTTTCATCGAAATTTTTATTTTTTATTTTTTAAAGTTGAGTCTTTATAACATAAATATTCATGCCAAATTTCAGATCAATACAACATTTCGTTCTTGAGATAAAAATTCCCAAGTGAAAAAAACAAAATTGCTGCTATAAGGATAACCGCTGAGTTTTGGAAACTTTAAATACGACATTTGTAGTCTCCTATCATCCAGGAACAATACCCTAAAATGTTCGACACTAATTTTGAAACACTCTGTATATATATATTTTTTTTTATTTCAGTGGAATAGTGGACACATTGTAAAAATAGGTTGGTCATCAGTGGAAGAGCTGCTCTGCATTCAAGACGATGGCAATGTACTTATCTACGACATGTTTTCAAATTATCAGCACACTTTCAGAATGGGTCAGGTAAGTTATTTACATTTTGGTCACCATAGAAGAAAAGTGAATAACACAACTATTATCCCATTGGTCACGGGCTCGATTCCGGGTTAGGCCTGGCGTTTTTTTTATTCATTATTTTACCTCATCTACCAGACACACAACCCCTGGCCTGACAAAATAGAAACTCAAGCTTAGTGGCAGGTCCAAAGGTGACATTCTGTGAAACACTTGAATGAATTAGACTGTATATTTAGAATAGTGGGTGTGTTCTAATGCGTCCGTATTTCGCAAAAGTCACTCTGAGTTTCGACACAACTGATTTTTGGGTCGAGTCCATGGCTCATGACTGAATTATTCGTAATTATAACAAGCTTAATATTAATTTAATAAAACAGTCAACTAAACTTCATTTTTATGAAAGTTTTACACGTTGCATTGCTACTTTATCTAATTGAAGATTTTTTATTGATATTGTTACACAAATTCAAATAAGGTTGTTACTATTAATTTTTCATGTGAAATTTAACGACTTGACTGCAAGTCGTTAAATTTCACATGAAAAGTTAATATTAACAACGCAGTTTGTCATGGAACAAGAAATCCAGGAAGGTTGTTACATTGATCATTCCATTTTTTTATTATTTGGTGATCACATTTACAACATTTGTAAAGTACTTACTACTTATTCACAAATTCGAGTTGTCAATTAAAATTTTAAAAATGAAATGAGTAAAATGAACAATAAAGGCCTAATTTTGTTAGTATATTTTGTTCCCCAATTCAGTATTGGAATCCGGTACTCGGTTCTGCTATAAATGTCGGACTTCCTATGTAAAATCCATCTTGTAATTATCAACTGTATTGTTTATCTTGTACGCAGTACGCACTGTATTAAAATATGTACGATATTTTTAGTAACTACTGTATGTTAACTTTAAAATAAAGTAGAAATTAGTTTTAAAGTAGTTGATTTTCATATAAAAAGGTTAAAGCAATCTTTGTTTTTTCTACTAAGGCGGTTTTATTACATTAAACAATTTTTTCCCAATAATGTTATTCATTATATGTATTTTGCGTTTGTGCAGTCTGGACTTAGTTATGGCATTTCTTGTTGGGCCTCAACTTATTTATCCCACTTTATGTCATTAATTAGACGTCGGAAAGCTATTTTTCGTGTAATTTGCGGTGAAAGTAGGCTTCCACATTCATACCCTCTTTTTAGAGCAAAATCTATATTGCCATTGCTTCACTTGTACATTTTTAAATTTCTTGCTTTATTTTTTAGACAATGTGGGTCTATCTATGATTATTTTGACTGTGATGTAAATCAGGTGTTTAAATTTTGAATTTTGTATTGATGTTTTAGCTTGTTACATTTTGACTATGTCTTATTCATTTTTTATGTTTTTGGACAATAAACTATATTCTATCGTGGAACTGATATTGCTTACAATACCAGAAGTAATAATAGAGGATTTATAACCTTACCCAGATCGCATTGCAGTCTCTTTCATATTCTTGGCTCTAAATTCTGTAATAGCTTACCAGTAGAAATTTAAAATTCAGTAACTTCTAGCTCCTTCGAACATAAATTAAATCTATGGTTGCTGAGTTTGTCTCCTGATGAGGCTGAGAGGTTATTCATGACTCTTGTATAAATTTATTCATCCTATAATAATTATACTAGTGAACATGCATCTATTCAAAAAAGGTTTCCTGCTTTCTTGAAGTGTTTCTTTTTATTGTGCCTACTGCTCCATGTAGTGCTTGTGTGTGAGTTAATAAGTCATAAAAAATTAATAATTTTATAACTGTAATAATAAATTTTGAATTTAACTTATAATTATCTTTCTCCTGCTTGCAGGCAAGTTTTCTTCAGCAAGCAGTATTTTTAAATATTGTATTATTGTATATGGTTTAATTAACTGAAACTTTTTTTTGTTTATGGTGTGAATAAATTATTTTTCCTACAGTGACCCGAAAAAGTGCCTATTTTTGCACTAACTGTAGCACGCAAAATAGTCTATTCCTGCACCAGTGCGGGAAAGTAAATTACAGTGCGGGAATAGTTATTTATGTATTAATGCCAAAACATTTACTGCGCGACGCGTAGCGGAGCGCAGTAATTTTGCGAGAGCGATAAAGAAGCTTCACGCGCGAATTGCATACAATATTTTTCCTAAAACTGCAGTTCTGGATTCCAAAACAATAAAAGCTTGTAGTTTGTAACATCACAGACCATGAGCGGATTTGGTTAGCGTACGCCATTTTTGAGGTTATGTGAATTTCACGGATTCCGTGATCCACCAATGACAAGGCATCAAAATCAAAACAGAAGCGTAAAGAAAACAGCTGGCGAGCGTAAAGTACTTTACCGCTTGCTGAGCAGTAAAGAGGTATTTTACAATTAGTTTTCAGTACGTAAAGAACTACTTTACGAGCAGTTGTAGGAAAAGTACTTTTCCGCACTCCAAATTTGCAACCTAACAACACAGAATAGTGAGCATGTAATACGCAGGTTCCCTATTCTGCATTCAAAAATAGGTTGGCTACTCCGCTTCAGCTGTGAATAGTTGTTGTAGTTGTTGTTGATGAAATCGATTTGATTCAAAGATAGGTTATGTGAGGAATTTTCAGGTTATGTATGCCCTGTTTTGTTCTGTTTGAATTACTTTATACATTACTGTAGGAAAAATTTAATGTGTAATTCGAGCGCAAAGTATTGTTTCTGCACTCGAGAAACTTTTTTCACTCGCCTTTGGCTCGTGAAAAAAACTGTTTCTCTCGATGCAGAAAAACGGTGCTTTGCACTCTAGTTACACAAATAGCTATTATTTGATATTATTCGTAGATATTTAGATTGTAGGTATACAATTATTTGTAATACTACAGAAAAAAGGTGATAATTTTATGTATGTATTATAAACGTACTATTTATCGTTGTTTTTATTGTAGGAAGCGCAAGACTCAAAAGTAATAGAAGCGAGAATTTTCACCAGTGGAATGGGAACTACAGGAATTGCTGTGTTGACATCCAGCTATCGTATGTTTGTAGTGAACAGCTATAAGGAACCAAAAGTTAGACGACTTTCATCAGTTTCAGGTGAGTTGAAAAATAATACTAAGCTAATGTTTCTACTTCATAAATATTTAATCACTATTAATCCATTGAGATTGATGTCCGATTTTATTACATGTTTTGCTTCCATTGGAGAAAATTTAGAACTCGTAGGCTTGGCGCAATAAATAGGGAAGTGATAGCCGTGAGCCGTAGCTGGTATCTGTTCAATCAGATAAAGCTGCTTTCTCCTAGGCACTCTTTGTAAGGGTGACCGATTAGATTGGTTATCTAATCGGTCACCATGAGTAGTTGCCATGCGATCCATGAGTTGGATTGGTTAGATTAGATTGGAATCACTTCCCGGTGGTTTGGGACCCACCTAAAACTGTAGGTCCAACTCATCAATCACCATCATCCAATTCATTACCCTCACACAGGTCTCAGACCTATGTGGGCTTCATCCTCAACAAAAAAAAAGAAAAAAGGTCCTCAGCGATCCAATATCCTTTGTTGATTTTTTTTCTCTCAATTGCATTTAAATCATTGAAATATTTCCCAGACAACCAATAACAAATTCGGATGTGTTCTTTCTTTTAACTTTCGAAAATATTATGCAAATTTGTACCTGTGTCTACTCAGTTGTTGTTAATTTCAGGTTATGTTGCACCAACGGCATGGACAGTTGTGAGCGAAGAGCGGCATACCCGTGTACTTTTGGCTAGAGGCTCGGAATTGTTTGTTTTGAATGAGTCCGAGCAACGAGCTATTCAGAAGGTACTTGTTATTGTTCAGAAGGAAATTAGTTGCAGTTATTTCAATTTTTATTTCTAATGGAAACATTGTTTAGTAGGTGTTTGTGAAGTAATAATGCTAAACTCCACTAAAATTGTAAATGATTATATCTGGTAATTTTATCAGACCAATATTTCAACATAAAATACCGCCTCATTTGAAGTAGTCCTACTTATAAACTTACTTTATCAGACCAATATTTCAACATAAAATACCGCCTCATTTGAAGTAGTCCTACTTATAAACTTACTGGCTAATATATTAATAGCATGAACTTACTTTAGCTGGCTCTACAGTCCTGGGTGGACCTTTGCCCCATCAACAATCCTCTTCCATTCGCCTCTTTCCTGTGTGATATCCGCCTCCAATTTGCCACTCCTAGTACGCGGATATCACCTTTCAGCCATCTCGTCCTGGGTCTTCCTCTCTTCCTTGTTCCCATCATCCTTTCATCAAGCAGTCGAAGCGGCATTCTTTCCTCGCCCATTCTTACCACATGTCCCAGCCATTCTATCCTTCTTGATTTTATAAATCCTACAATATTCCCTTCCCCCATAGTATGAAGGTTTTAAAAATTAAATTAACATATTAATGTACTATGTAATTTCACATATTAACAATAGAGGCAGTTTTGGGATAAAAGCCGGTTGTTTCTTTACAACAATGTATTTTACCTATATCAATAAAAGAATATTTATTTGTTAATTCATTTAACTAAAATACAGTCAATGTGAATACAACAGGCTATTGCCCAAAACCGCTTTTCACAAAATGTTGAAGTAGGATCAAAATCTTAAGTTAGGTCGCTGTTTCACTTGAAATTTCACCTTGAAGCACAATAATTCAAAAGTCTTTTGCAGATAAAGAATATTAATTTTTTCATTTCAAACAAAGCACTATCACAGTCCGAAAATAAATGATTTAATTTTGAAATTGGACATTTTTAAGCCAAAAATCTTCACTAGTTACACTCATTACCCTAGTTTCATTGTATCAGTAGTTGTGATACGGTTCTGGTAGCAAAGTTGCTTGAAGTGCTTGTCTGTGATTAGATAAGATTGGCTTGCTTCGTTTTCTGCAGCCTTGAGTGTGAATCACATTCAGCCATGGATGTTTCTCATCATGCACCTCATTATTCACGCACAAGTTTGCAGACATGTGGGCATCATCCGCAGAAAAAAGTATGAGCTTTTTAGTGCCTTTTTTGTTGAAACTAAATTTCACATTGTTTTTTTTCAAGCACATTGATCTTGGCGATGATAACAGTCTAATTGTGGCAATGGCTGTATCGGAAACGCAAAGAAAACTGGCCGTCATGACCAACTACGGCATGCTGTGGATTGGCGGCGTGGATCTTCATCATTGCTACAGACTATTTGACACGCATAACAAAACTCCTCCCAAAGAACTGGCCTGGTAAGTTGCAATAGTATATTTCGCACGAAAATGTGTGTTTGCTGGCTCGAGATCGCGGTAGTCGAGAACTTGAAGCGTTTGAGAGCCGGCAAAACATTTTTGCCCGCGTTGCGAACGCTATTTTTCGCCACACCACAAAAAAAAACAACAATGTTAAGTTGGAAATTTTGAAAGCGAAATTTTAAGGCTATGGTACTTGCAAGAATACAAGGAACGGCTATCACCTTTTTATCCAACCTACAGCGCTCTGGGTGGGCATTTTGTCAACTACTACAACTGTTCACCAAAAGGTTAGTTGGTTAGGTTTTTTGTTGTTATTCCTGTTCCTGATTCAAAACCTGCATAAAACAACCAAAAACCTAACCAACTAACCTTTCTATACCAACAGTAACCTTTACCAACAGTTGCAGTAGTAGACAAAATTCCTAAAAACAAAAAACCTAACCAACCAACCTTTTGGTGAGAGGTTACCAACAGTTGTAGTAGTTGACAAAATTTCCACCCAGAGCTCTGTAGGTTGAATAAAAAGGTTCTATTGCTTGATATCAAAACTACAAAATAATACATATTAAGTTATAAAAAGTGATCATTTTTGACATTTTAAATACTACGTACATATTAAATTATAAAAAATAAACATTTATTGATGGTTTAAATCTTTTTGTTTTACATAAAAGTTGGAAGGATTCATTTTTACAATCATGACTGCTGTATCCAGACACGATCAGCTGTCATTCAAGGTCATTTTCTTTTCCGCCCTAGGGCGGTAAACGTTTACAGACCTCGTCGGAAACCAAACACTTTCGGCCTCCATATGACGCACGAAAAACAGTTCATTACGTCCTAGTGTGGCGAAAACATCATATTTATTCAAATGAATGCTATTAAACTGGAGCTTTCGTTTTTAAGCTCATCAAAGTACACTTTATACAAATATATTCTTAGATCATACTGTTACAGGTTCTGTCTCTAAAATAATGCTGGCAACACTTCAAATTAACACTGGCACCTTATTTACACAAAATGCACTAATCAGTTATATCTCACAAAATAATGTAATAAAAAACAGATAAATCGATAATGTTTAGTTAGTAATGATTTGCTAATATTACTGTACAAAAATCAATCACTAACTGTTAAAAGGATCAAATATTAAATAATAACTTTTCAATGCACTGTCCGATAATTCAAGAAGAAACGTCTAAAAAGAACAATTAAAACTTATGTAGCACAAGCACAAGCCTGTCACAATAATAACTAAGAGTATGAGTCCACTTGTGTAAAATGTAAAGGAAGTCTGACTAATATAGTCACAATTAATGTACTGCAATTATCACTTTAACAACAAACATTTGTACTATGAACTGCCACTTGTTATGTCAACGAATTTCAAACAATGAATGAAACTCATGTTTACCTATATATATAAGCTTATGCCTTTATGGGCCAACACAAAGTACCAAAAAAAAAACAAAAAACAAAATAGAAGCGTCAGTAGTGACTTGTCATAATTTAAAATAACACATTGAACATGCATTAAACATTTAATCTTTTCAATACTCCTTCAATCCATTTCAGTCCCACCTCACTTGCTGCATGCACCTCCTGCAATCCTCCCTCACATGGGAACAGGGGGCAGTTGGACACCATGTTTACCTGAGCGTTCGCTTTAAATAAATTTTTAATGCTTGAGAGAGACGGAGAGGGTTCTATAATGTTATATCAAATTCTAAAGTAAACAAATAAGGAATCTCCCATTTTCTAGTCCATTCCATAGAGTTCCAAGTAAACATTCTAAGCTGCAAGGTGAGGAGAGTACCGGGATAGCAAACAACATGCTGCTTAATGGTAACCTGAAGACAATATTGACACAGCAGTAATTACGCTGAAAATTACTGCCCGTTCTTCCATAACAATACTACCGTATTCTATTGTATACTGTAATTGAATATACATTTTTAATTATCTAAACAGTTATTTTATCTTAAGTTTGAATATAATTTTAATTATCTTGGAATGAAAATCGGGATCAAACAGCTATTAGAATTGTTGAAAAATTCATCATATGTTATTATACAGTATAATTTTTTGTTATTTGAGTGATGAAATGAATATTATGGGGTTGTTTCAAATTCACATAAATTAGTTATCAATTTGTTTGAAGCTGTATTGACCATTTTCATCACCCATTATTCTTATCTTTTTCAATATCATAAACTTTAAATAATCTAAATAATCTTTAAATAATCTAATGAGTAAATAATCTAAAAATCTTGTTATTCATCTGTGACAACTTTTTTCACCTAAATTCCACTGATAACATTAACACGTTAGATATTCTAATCTCTATCTATAAAAGGATGATACCCTGACTCACTCATCAACACAGAGCCAAAACTACTAGGCCTATGAACTTGAAATTTCGTATGAACAATCCTTATAGGATTTCACCGTGCAATAAGAAAGGATTTTTCAAAATTCGCAATTTTAGGGGTGTTTTAAGGGGGTTAAAGTTTTGCCTATGCAAAGCACGGGTACATGGCTAGCTAGCTTACTGGGATCTTTTAATCATATGGAAAATAATTTGAAATTTTTCGATCTGCTGTACACGCTGTTTTGATGGACAAGCTGTTTGTGTGTTTTGCAAATCATCATTCACCTAACCTACTGAACTTGCCGGCCAAACAGCTTAAAGGAACAGCTGATAGAAGTCAACAGTTTTTAATCATATGGCAGGCCCCTTGGCGGCGTTATTTACGCTGTCTGGAACGCAAAAACTTTGAATGTAGGATACCGTGCAGTCGGAGCCTTGCAGTATGTGGGAAACATATGACTGGGTATATGATGAAATGTAATTATGCCGGGTTGATGACATCTGTTAACCAATGCAGCTATAAATTTGAAATGTATTCTCAGTAGGAGATGGCGAATAATAAAATAAAAAACCTGGCTTCTACTCTAATAGTCGTGGAAGGTTTAAATTTGAAATATTCATTGAGAGGTGGTGAGTAAGGTCTTACTGTGTAAGAAAACAACGAAGGAGGCCTCTCTGATCAGCTGGGAAAGCCCTAGGACTAACTTCTCCCCTAATAGTCCTAGAAGGTTGAAATTTAACCTCAGTGGGAGGTGACAAATAATAAAATCAAGAATTTTTTGTGAGAACGCAGCAACGCGCGTCGGGCCAGCTAGTAAGTAAATAATTGGACTGTTTTAACCTGCGTTACTACCCAGAATACACTTTAAGAAAATATATTTTATGATCCCAGATAGATAGCCTACTTGATAAACAAATATCTTGCATCCTACATTATGTATATTTTATTGTATAATTTAGTTCTCTTTGAATGAAATTCAAGATAAATATAAATAACCATCAAATTTGTTAAGAAAACCATGATATGTGTTGGATAATGTTTTGTGTTTGTTTTAATGTTGCTTTTTTTAATTGTACAATTATCAATTTTAGGTGTGGTGAAGATGCGGTTGCTGTTTACAGAGAAAACAATGTGGAAATTATCGATGAGACTGAAGACGCTCTTAATTTTTCGTAAGAATCAAGAATATTTATTGGCCATTAAGTACAGTGTCATTATACAATAGGCTTTGTCAATATTGAGGAGATCACAATGCACAGAACAGTCACAAGTTTTTACAAATAATAGGCACAGTCACAAAGTATAACATACATTGACTAAAGATACAATTCACTCTTGTATTAAACTATATCAGATTAAGTGTAAAAACCTACTGAATTTATTGTAAAGAAGAAAGATGATGATATATTAATTTTGAAATTCTGTTTAATGCTTTAAAATGCTACTAAATTCAGCAATTCACCATAAATTAAATCATCTTCCAAATAACTTTAGGAAGAAAGATAATAAGGATTGATTTTGTTGTTATGAGATGCTAGTTCAAAGAGTTTTTGCATTACCTTTTTTCAAATATGTCTCGCCTAAATATGATGGTTCAGTAAATTAATAAATTTATTTATAGAAATCCAAATAAGTCAACAATTTGTCTGTTTCAACCTACTGCATTCACCATTCATTAATATTGCTTTTTTAAAAACATCACGTACTAAATAATTAGTAGATTCCGTTTATTCATCTGGAATATAATGTCTAGAAACCATCTTCAATATACTACAGACAATAATCTATAGACAATAGATTTAACAGGCAATAGCTGTCTTTAATAGACAATGGATCTGTACCCGACAAAACCAATGGACTCTAAGAAATTTGTCTAATCAAATAGGGACGAAATAGTCAAGACGAAAACATAATCAAATCTAATAATTAATTCATGTTATATTATCCTTGTTTTATATTCGTTTAGTGTGAAAAAATCCTCAATTCTTAAGTCAAATTTATAATTTTGAAATTCACTTACAGCTTTGAGATTCCTGTCAAGTTAGTGCAAGAGTTGGACTGCGTACGGATTATATCGCAGTACAACCATGAAATTCTACAGAAAGTACCATTTGTAGTGCAGGAAATATTCAGGATAAATGGCACTGGCCCTGGAGCTTATTTGCTTGAAGCTTCCAAGCAGTTTAAGGTAAGAACATATATTCCTGTAACTAATATTATTGATTTTTTATCTGATTGTACTGCAGATATGCACTCTATAATACTCCACATATTCTATTGTGCTGTAAATCAGACTAAAGATTTCCACTAGTTCTGATTTTACTATTGAACAATGAACGTTTAAACGATTACATTCTGATGTTGAAGATCCATCTTGTTTCCACTAATATGTAATATAAACTTAAAAAACACTTTTAAATGGAAATTGACTCACGTTATGGCGTGACGGCCGTTTCGCTCTGTTGTCTAGAGCATCGTCAGACGACCCACAGTACACTCGTCACGCCGTCACGCCATAACGTGAGTCAATTTCCATTTAAAAGTGTTTTTTAAGTTTAGATTACATTCTATTAAATGGAATTTGATATCTTCTTATGCTGCAGATATGCACTCTTATAATGCTCTTTTGTGCTGTAAAGATTTCCACCAGTTCGGAGTTTGGAATCATTGTAAAACAATCAACACTCTCCAAAAAGTTTTATAAATAAATTATTGCGTTTTTCAAATTCTTGCTTCAAAACAGTTGAGCCTTAGGTAAGAAAATGTATTTCTGTCAACAACAAAAATTATTTTGTCTCTATAAATAAATAATCATGATTAATTTTTGATCTAATCATTTTCAATATCTTCATTATAATACATTCATAATATGTATGCTCTCGATCTCTAGATATTTGATGAGTATTGAATAATCAACTTACACAATTCACACGTAAGTCAAAGGATTATAGCCTAATCTCATTTTATCAATTTATTTTGGTTTTTATGATTTCATCTTTCAAATTGTCATCAACCATTGCGTGTATTCTTTGATATTTTTGTATGATATATAATATTTTCCAATCCAAATAAATTAATGATTCTCATCTTATTTTATTCGTTCATTTTGGTTCTTGTGTCCCTGGCTTAATGAACAGTGCACACTCACTGATCAATGCTATCAGCGATTGACAAGACTGTTACACCTGCTTTTGAAACCTTGATATGACATGTCTGGACACAGAATGATGATTTTGGTTCTTGTTTTAAAACATGTATACATTACGGTGTACTATTGTACATTAACAAATAATTGTTTTTTCTTTCTTTTTTTCATCAGAAACGATCTCACAGAGCAGACGAGTATATACATCTAGTCAAACCTAAACTGGTCAAAGCCGTAGACCAGTGTATAACGGCCGCTGGTCATGAATTCTCGCCCGAAGGCCAGAAGATGCTGATGAAGTCGGCCCAGTATGGCAAATGCTTCCTGCCTGAATTCAATCCCGATCCCTATGTAGAAATGTGCAGAATGCTACGGGTTTTAAATGCTGTCAGAGATGTCAAAATTGGAATTCCTGTCACTTACAATCAGTATCCTTTCAACAAAATATTGAAAAATACTATAAATAAAACTAAGAAGCAGTCGAATTTGAATTTTTTGGATAGTAAAATCGAAAAAAAAAACAACTTTTATCCTGTGGAATTCCACAACTCCTTTGTTCAGGAAGGTTTCACAAATCGACATGTATTGTATAGAAATATTTTATTATTTATTCGTATTTTTATTTTTTAATATTTATTTTCTTATTTTACTTCTTGTTATCAAAGCCTGGGAAAGGTTCTTTGATGTCACTAGCCTTTCAATTGTCAACAGTGAAATTAATGTATAGTAATATTTATTATTATGTTTGGAAAGAATCCAACAGTTTTCTCTTCAGTGGATTCATACAATTTGTTCATTTTTGATTAATTATTTATTCTTGACTAAAGTACAATCATTGCAAATATACAATACAAGATTATATTATTTCAACTAAAGAATCCAAATTGTCAATAACCTAATTTGAATATTAACTTTTTATGGTAAATTTAACGACGCAGGCACTTTTAATTGAGAGTAAATAAATCATTTACTCCCCATGTAATTATTTTCTGTTCACAATTACTGAAATATTCAAATTAGATTCTTCTTTTTCATCAATATTGACGAAGCCTTTTTTAGATTCCCAAGCATTAAATACAAAATTTGAATGAGTGCCATTGCTGAATTTCTTTATCCATAACAGTCTACGTTGTTAATATTAACTATTTATGGTAAATTTAACTACTTGCCGTCATTTTTAATTGATAAAAATAAATAATTTACTCACTATTTATTTATTTACTTATTTATTCTCAATTAAAAATGACTGAAAGTCGTTGAATTTACCATAAAAAGTTAATATTAACACCGCAGACTGTTATGGATAAAGAAATTCAAGAATCTAATTTTAATATTTTAATAATTGTAGTGAAAATATTCTAATAATATTGTATTAGGTTATTAACTTTTCTTTTGGAAAGCTTGGAGATTTTATTTATTTATTTATTCATTCATTTCCAGGCGCGGCTCCACCAGGGGGGCGCTCGGACACTGTCCTCCCTGTCAATATGTGATAAATTGCATAATTATTGAGAATACAATAATTCCACTATATTTTATATTTTCCTCTTTTATTTGTATTTGACAAGAGGAAAGAGAGTGTGGAAGTCTGGAAATAGACAGTAAGATAGTTGAAAATGATCAGCCGCATCGTGGTACGAGAAGAGGTTTTCAGCGAGCCTTTGTAACTATGTTGGACATTGCTGGGACACTTCCTCTTGCGTCCGGCCAGTGCAGTGCTGCCATATCGAAAATGCTATTCAATGAAAAATTCTCTGAGAGAGAAATGGCAACATGAGCCCGGCTGTAAAATACGCTCTTCGGCCGGCGGCCGCAGCTTCATTACGCTTGCGTCAATCATGTGGCGCCAATTATCCTCAAAGTTTTTAGTAGAATTGAGGTTAGAATTCATTGGTTGTTTATAAATTATTGTGGATGCAGTAGTGGTACGTGGAATTTGTATTATTTTCTCAATCATCAAGTTGTCCATTCAAATGTGATTAATGTGAGCTGTGATTAGTATTAGTTGACTGTATTTAAAATAAATTCCGTGGATTATTTGAAAAATAACGTTTGTGATTTCAAAACGCGGTTGGCAGTAAAAAGGCCGGGTCCTCTAAAAATGTCCTGCATAATACCATCGCACAAAATCACTATACTATCGCACAAGATAAAATTCCCTAGCAATGCTTTCAGTCGAGCAAAAATTAATTTCTTAATTTCTCAACTTCAATGAAGTTGTGATTGAACATTTTGCTTCTGCTAAAAACCGTAAAATTGAGCTAACTTTCAAATATTGCTGTTTAATCAAACTGTTGAAAACTTTCTGATGATATAGGCCTTTAAGTAGTGTAAATACATATTTTATTGTCCGATTGACTCTATATTTAGTGTGCCTCATATTCAGTTTTTGGACTGAGCCAATTAAAATAATGCCCCTTTTTAAAGTAAATGACAGAATTATAATGACGTTTATTTAGTAGGGAATTATTAATATCAATTGAATGAAACACTTGTGAAAGTAAGACTTAGTGAGAAGTAGGATAATCTTGTGATAAATCTGAGCATCTGCTTACAATCTGGATAATGTGCTGTATTCAGTGCTAGGTTTCAAGATGGAGCACTTATGCACTCTATTGATATGAATGGTGAGTGAGCCTACACATTAAATTTCCTATTTTTCACAATTACTGTATAATCGGTTTTTCAAAATAGCCTTTATTCAACAGTACATAAGAGCCCATATTCAACTATATTTGCGGAGTTGTATGATGTGGGGGGGGGGGTAGTGTCCTCCTCAAATTTCTCTGTCAGAGCCGCCACTGTTCATTTCTCTCCTGTCTCATTAAATTTCTTAGTATATAAATGTTTTGAAGACCTCGGAGATTGCTCTGAGATTCTCCATGTTTTCACGGTATTCAATTTTAATTTTTGGTATTTTGTCATTGTTTTTAATTTTTATGTGCTGTAATGAATATTTTTTCTTGACACCTTCACTACAGAACAAAAGTTATAGGAATTCAAAAGCTTCTTGATATGCTACTAATAAGAAGGCAATATTTCTTGGCGATTCATATTGCCAAGCACCTGAGGCTACCTGACTCATCGAGGATTTTGATGCATTGGGCGTATTACAAGGTAATTTGAATTAAACTTAATGTTACGGGTTCTAATGGCTAAAATAAGGCTGGCAACACTAAAGTTCACACTTGCAAATTAGTCTATTTACACACACTAATTGTAAGTTCAATTAATAAAGAGAAACAGATCAACAAATGACAAGCTAATACTTATTTTCAATAATTATTTACAAGAATTAATGAATAATTAATTACATGCTGATCAATAATAAAAGAAACAAGAGTCCAATAAACTATACAATAATGTAGAAAGAAATAATAAAAAGAGCAACTAATCACTTACAAAACACAGTCCAATTCGTTATTTGACAGTCCCAAATAATATCACTTGACACAACGTCTTTAAACTATTAGTAAGCTGCACAAATAGTAAACACCTGTCTCTTCACTTTACACTGGAATCGAGCACTGTTTACTCCAATGGCACAAGATCTGTAACACAATCCGACATGCGAGCTTTTAGACTGTCACAAGCTTTTGTAAGACTCAACTCACTGGTTCATGTGAGATCCTTTATATACGATTGTCATATTTCCAAGAACTAGCAGCTTCTAGATGATTCAAGGATGCCGTGGAAGGTCACAGAATATAGTAAAACACGACCTCAATTGTTCAGGAAGTTGGTTGAATTCTCGAGAAACTCAATTGAGTGCAAGGGACACAGATATAAAGAATAGGAGTGAGAAAGACATCTAATGAGAGAGAACGAGAAGAATCAGATTGCAAGCCACGTTTGTCCATGAAAACAATGGAACAATGTAAATAGAACAAGTGCATAAATAACTGCTTTGTTTACTTTCGTAACATTAATTTACATATTTTACAAACTGTACAAAATAAAATGTTTTTGATTGTGTTTCTTGGTTAGCTGAATCTAAAATATTAGGTGTAATTGATACTACATTGAGACAATTTTAAGAAATAAGTAAAATAAAACCATGTAAACCAGATTTTATATTTCATCAGTACATGGCTGCATGTATGAGATCCTGTATTTCCTGGTTATTCCTGTTTAGAATTTTATTATTATTGATTATTATATTATAGAAGTATTCATATCACCTAGTCTAGATGACAAATATGTTTTTATTTTACAAACTGTATAAAATAAAATGTTTTTGTTTGTATTTCTTGGTTATCTGAATATAAAATATTAGGTGTAATTGATACTGCATTGAGACAATTTTAAGAAATATGTAAAATAAAGCCATGTAAACCAGATTTTATATTTCATCAGTACATGGCTGCATGTATGAGATCCTGTATTTCCTGGTTATTCCTTTTTAGAATTTTATTATTATTGATTATTATATTATAGAAATATTCATATGACTTAGCTTAGATGACAAATATGTTTTTAATGTAAAATGTATGCATGTATGCGGTACAAGGTCCTTAGCATACCGCATAAATTTCGTAGAACGTTAATCTCATTCGAATAAATTATTCAGAGTGCTTATTATTTTTCGGTGTGCGCCTGAGAAAAATCATACAAAAAGCTGAAAAATCCTTAAATCTGGCTAATTTGCTAAAAATTATAATTTCTACCAGGACTTTGTTTTTATTGCTATTTATTTATCATATTTATCTTCGTTTAAATTAAAAAATTGATGCATTTCGAAATAACTAGTTCCATATGAACTAGAATAAATTAATATGCTGTTATGCGTATTTACAGGTTCAACAAAGTCAATTGGATAGAGAAGAGGTTGCTAGTGAAATTGCTGACAAATTCAAGCAGAATCCTGGAGTTTCATTCTCAGAAATCGCCATGAAAGCAGCTGACTGTGGAAAGACTCAACTAGCCATAAAGGTATCCTCCTTAACAATTAAATTTATTCTAATTAACAGATTATGGTCTCAATTAACATTTATTTATTTACTAGCTGGCCCAACGCGCGTTGCTGCGTTATCATAAAATATTCTTGATTTTATTATTTGCCACCTCCCACTGAAGTTACATTTCAAATTTCAACCTTCTAGGACTATTAGGGAAGAAGTTAGTCCTAGGGCTCTTCCAGCTGATGAGAGAGGCCTCCTTTGTTGTTTTCTTACACAGTAATAACTTACTCACCACCTCTCAATGAACATTTCAAATTTAAATCTACGACTATTAGGGTAGTAGGTAGGTTTTTGATTTTATTATTCTCCACCTCCTACTGAGACTACATTTTAAATTTCTAGCTGCATTAGTTAACAGATGTCATCAACCCGGCATAATTACATTTCATCATACCCAGTCATATGTTTCCTCCATACTGCAAGGCTCCGACTTCACGGTAGCCTACATGCAAAGTCTTTGCGTTCCAGACAGCGTAAATAACGCCGCTAAGGGGCCTGTCATATGATTTTTATAAAAATGTAATTTCCCTTATACATTGTGTTTCCTGGTAATTTTCCAGTTCTGGTGCTACCACATTTATTTCATTAATTTCAACAAAACAGAAGTTGTCAAATTTCACTAAACTAACAATTTGATTCACAGGACTATGGTTTCGTATTTTACTAACACAGTACAGCCGAAGATGTGTTAGTAAAACATGAAACCATAGTCCTGTGACTCAAATTGTTCGTTTAGTAAAATTTGACACCTTCTGTTTTATTTCAATTGTAGAGAGATTTCACAATATCAACACCAGTTCTACAAATTTTATTAAAAACATACATTTCAACTTGTTATTTATTATTATTATTATTTATTTATAATTTTTTACAACCATCTTGAAAGCAACTGATAGCCAGGTATCCTTGCCTCCATAACATAAATGAGTATTATCAGACTGAACAATTGTATTGAATACCTAATTGATTTAATAAGTTAATTTAATTCAAAATAATCTTGAGTGGAGCCTCCTAGCTAAACGGCTAAGGTGGGTTTGGCACCCTGGGGCGACAGTCACGGCGAGCAAAGCGAGACTATCGGCTAGTAAATAACATGGATACCTGAAAGGGTCTCACCACCAATAACAGCCACATGTATTTACTTTTAATAACATGGATCAAAATTAGAGTTATTTGAAATTGTTTTTTCATTCTCAACCAGTAATTTTGTTTCTGAAATGTTTTTACAGCTTTTGGACCATGAGAAGAGGGCCTCCCTGCAGGTGCCTCTGCTTTTGCGTCTCGGCCAGGAGCAAGTTGCTTTACAAAAAGCTGTCGAAAGCGGCAATACTGATTTGGTCTATACTGTTCTACTTCATCTGCGAGAGAACATGCCTCTTGCAAAGTTTCAGGTAACTTTCATCTTGGAAAAATCATATTTATTACTCAAACTGAAGCAATGACTAATGAAATTCTTTTTGAGCAAATTATTTCACTGGAGTGTATTTTTGATCCTTTTTTAGAGGCTTTAAGTAAAATTAATATTTTTTAATGAAATTTGAGTTACGTTTTGTGGAAGGATTTTCAACAAGTATCTTATACCTGAGCTCCAAGAATTCCAAATAGGTAGTTGTTTTATGTTGTCTATCTCTAATCGCCAATTAAATATAATAGAGTCGATTACCACTTTGACACTGAAATACAAGACACAATAAATAACAAGAGTTGAAGAGTTTTCATGTTCAATGCTGTGCTTCATCTTGAGCAGACCTATCAATCGAATAGGACTAAACTATTCGATTAATAGGGTGGTGATTGGTCATGCGGTGAGCGTGGTGTTCAAGTGGTCGTGATGTTCAGTCACGACCGCTCAAGACTGCGCTTCGATGGGTGACCGTGCTTCAATGACTTGATGTTACAAGCATTATTATCACTTACCCGGTGGTTCGGAACCCACCTAAAATAGTAGGTCCACCATGTTCCCCATAACATGGCACAAACGGCGAGGTGGAACTACCCGTAAGGGTCTCCCCACCATTAAAAGCCATACGCTTATTATTATTATTATTATTATTCGATTAATATGACTAGTAGGACTAACAGACGAACTAACAGAACTAAACTATTCCTAGTGCTATTCCTAGTATTCCTAGATGAAGCACATTCATAGAATTTTGTTATCGATTGTGTATTGTATTCCAGTGTCAAAGTGTTAGATGATTAATTAAATTGTCATATTTCTCATTAATTGACCGAGCGAAAAGAGGTTTCTGTTTCAAGTCTACCGTTTTGCATTTGTCTGCCTGTCTGTTAGTACCGCATTTATGCAAAAACACATGCACCAAATTCATTGAAACTGCTCACGCTCTTTTAACACCGTCTAGTGTGTAAAAGACTAACTAGTTCAGGCGTTCTCTACTCTGAGATTCTTCAATAACTTGTTTTTTTTGAGGATGAAGCCCACATAGGTCTGAGACCTGTGCGTTGGTAATATTTCTATATAACTTTCAGTGAATTTGCAATATTACTTTAAAAAATTAGCACTGATATTATTACCGATTTCAGTTTTTCATTTGCTATTCACAATTTACTAGCTTGGAATAGATTTCCGGTTATGTATTCTAAATTCGTATGAAATGTACGCTTGTGTACTAAGCATATAGTTAATCAGTCTAAAATGTCTAAATAAACACATAAATAATTGACTAGGAGAATCAAAACCCCTAGATTTTAGGCATGTTTTTTAAAACTAGTGTGTTTTACTAGCTTCGCACTTGACAGACATTAAATTAGCCTACGCAAATTGAACCTAGGGTTAGGTCTGATGATTGTGTTTTGTTTTCCGAGGATGATTATCATTGAGTACTTCGAATACCTGTATGAAGAAGATGTCCGTATGTGCAAGCCTTATTCTTGGGCGTTAGGTCTGCTGTTCACAGAACTACTAGTTAATATCAATTCATTTATTATGAATAGTAGGTAATTTATTACCTAAAATAGTAGGTCCACCATGTTCCCCGTAACATGGCACAAACGGCGAGGTGGAACTACCCGTAAGGGTCTCCCCACCATTAAAAGCCATACGCTTATTATTATTATTATTAATATATTTCATAACATACTAATGAAGGTCTTATGCATAACAATAATCTTCATTTCCTGGTTATTCCTGTTTAGAATTTTATTATTATTGACGATAATACGATAGCCATTTTTATATCACCTAGATGACAAATATGTTTTCAATTTCAAATGATCATTTTCTATATTTATATAATTGTTTTGTCCAGATGGTGATAAGAAAGTTTGCATTAGCCCAAGCCCTGTACTTGAAATACTGCAGAGAAAATAACAGAGAAACATTGAGAGACGTCTACACACAGGAGGACGATCATAATGCTTTGGCAGCCTGCTCCATATATGAATGCTATGATAATAAGGTGAGATACTATTATTTAATAAGTGCAATAATTAGAAAATAGGACCACCTTCAATCTACATTCATTTGGCGTAGAAAATGTTCATCCTACTACCATAAACTTTCTTTTTAGCGGTGAAGGTGATATTATAGAAGATATGAATAATAAGACGAAGTTGTCACAACTACATTTATTAAAAATATAGAGATACTAGTTTCGTTTGATACCTAAAGGTTTGAGATTGATAATGGAGTAACATCCGAAACTAGTGTCTCTATATTTTTAATAAATGTTGTTGTGACAACTTCGTCTTATTATTCTTTACTACCATAAACACATTAAATCAATGATGCTTACCATCAAATACAAAAATCAATTTAATAACTGGCTAAAAAATGTTGGCACACCAAACATATGGAGGTATTTTGTTGTAGTGTATAAAATAAAACACCCGTTCTAGAACATGGCATGCCATAGTGAAGTAGGGCAATTTCTATTATACAGGCGTATTGTTATGGACACGGAAAGAAGGAACAGTGATTTTCAGCATTATCTGCCCGTGTCAATATTGATTTCTGGATGCGATTAATTACTCTTCCTCCTCACCTTGTGGACCATCTAGATACCTATGCAATGTTTATTTAGAACTTCATGGAAAATTGGAAATGTCTTATCTGTTTACTTAAGAATTCTATAGAACATTTTAGAAAATTCTCCATCTTTCTGGATCATGATAAAACCTATTTAAAGGGAACGCTTAGGTAAACATGAGTTTCATTCATTCTTTGAACCTTATTGACATAACATGTGGCAGTTCCGTTAATAGTAGAAACGTTTGTTGTTAAAGTAATCATCGCAGTATATTGTGACAGATTATTATTCAGGCTTCTTTAACAGTTTATACCGTGTCTCGTAAGTGCTTGTAGTGTTTCAACTGTTATGTTTTAGACGTTTCTTCCTGAATTATTGGACAGTTTATTAAACAGTTATTATTTAATATTTGATCGACCTTTTAATAGTTAGTGATTGATTTTTGAACAGTAGTATAGCAAAATCTTTATTAGCTGAACATTATCGATTTTCTGCCTCTGATTGCTTATTTTGTGTAAGAAATAACTGATTAGTGCTAGTTGTGGATAATTTGTATAAATAAAGTGAGAGTGTTAATTTAAAGTGTTGCCAGCGTTATTTTAGAGATAGAACCCGTAACAGTATTATGTAAATTGAATTTTGAAATGTAAAATATTTTAGATAGTACTATAACAGATTTAGATGTAGACAGATGCAGATAGTAGATTGTATTAGTATGTGGTCAACTTTAACTTAATGTGGAAATAAATTACTTCTTTAGTTACTTTGGCCAATCAACAATAATTTTGCTTTTTATTCATGAATACAAGAGAAAATTATTTTTCAAGTGAAAGTTTGTTTGAAGCTCTTGCTTTTTTAGTCAGTTTTTATGTAACTTTCCAAATTCTATTTATATTTCGAAATGTTGTTTTATTCCATTTTCAGCTCTTTTTATAAAGCTTCAACTAAAACTCAGGCTTAGGGTAGAGATCATTTTTTCTTTTATTCTAGTGTCACCTTCATGTACAAATGACATTTCTCAAATGTACTTGTATCTCATCTGTTATAAATAAAGATGATTCGTCCATTCAACAATCTTATTCTTATCACTAGTCTCCTAACATGCATTGTACCTGAAGTATAGGCCCATATGCAAAATAAGCATTTGAACTGAGTTAAATATAAACCAAGTTTTTGCTAAACTAGAGTTTAAACTAAAATCGGTATGCTGAACAGAAAGAAAGAAATTTTATTTTTCAAATCTACAAAATAAACAAGGAGTATAAACTATTACAATAATGATAAATAAAATGGATGCCACCCCTGAGTAAAACTGTGTGGGGTCGATCTAGTTACAATAACATAAAACATAAAACTATATTTGGTATGGTTCAGTAAATTAAATAAAGTAAATTAATTTAAGATAATAAAAAGACAGTGCAGAGCTCCTCAAGATTAAGACAAATGTAAATTATGTTGGTTGACAATTTTATATGTATTCATATATATGAACAGGAACGAAGCAATCATTTAGTTTAAACGACCGTTTAGAAGCACGAAGGTTTGGCTAACCTGATGTTCCATTATTGCAGCGAAAATATAGGCATTGATGTTACGTTGGCTTTTTCATAAAACATAATACGACAAGCACTCAAGAACACGTTTTTAGAAAGAAAACTATTCAGTTATTTTTCTCAAATAGTTAATTATTTTAGATCGATATTTAAATAGTTATTTGATGTGTTTTTAGTTCAATTTTACATGGTCAATAGGTTAGTTGGTTAATTATTCATTTTTAGCCAATTATGCAGTTTTTAAACTTTCACATGTATGAAACTTGTACCATGAAAACTGTATTTCATTAGTCGTAATTGTACTTTATTTTATTTGTTTAATTTAATCATCTCTAATTTGGATCCGATTTCACAGAAGAAGCTTATTGAAGAAAAGTGGCGTACGCGTGCTTTGCAACAAGATGCTTAAATTCAGCATGTGATGTATGGATTTCAACCGCCAATGCTAATGCAATTCTAAAAAGGGTATTAGGAGCTGCAATATTGATACGGAACAAATGTGTTGAAGCTTACTTGAAGCATAGTGACGTATCATGTATCAGCAGTTCTATGAGCATCCTGCATCTAAACTCATTTTAAAACATGATTATAAGTGAAATTTGATCATTAATTTTGAAAAATGTATAAAGAAAAAAAAATAGGGCTTCGAGGTGCACTTAATCGAGTTTAGAGGTAGCTCTGTGCAAAATTTAGTGTTCCAAATCATTGACGTTTCTTTGAAATCCATTAGACTGGCATACACACACCAACATAGACACCCCTACTCTCTCTCTCTCTCTCTCTTATTATACAAGGTGATTAAGTATGGAAACGGCTTTATATTGCGTAACTGAGACGTTCTTGGCGAAAGAAGCTAAGCTTATGCGGATCTACATAGTTTTAAAAATCCAACTTTTGCTGGGTTTGAAATTCAAGTCCGCCATATTAGATTCAACTTTATTTTTTTAAATGGGATGGTGGTCATATGACACATCATTTCAGTGTGAAATTTCAAGAAAAAACAATGGCGTAAACCGTTTTTCAATAAATGCCTTTGTTCTCGATTTATAAGCATTTAAATTTCCAATTTTGGGAAAATTGTGTTAGCAATGAAAAACGTAAAACGCACTGCATAAAACATTTTATTGAATTTTTCATTCATTAATTATCTAATAACTAAAATGTGACTCATTTTTAATAATACCAACATTATAAAACAATTTTTTTCTTGATGATACCTACTGGCTGAAATTAACACCGGTTGCTGAATTGTGGTTACTGAATAATAAACACAGCCATTTCTTTTGTTGTATTGTTTACTTATTAATTATCATGTGTTACCACCGTGTAAACTTAGTTATTAGATAATTTATGATAAAAAATTCAATAAAATGTTTTATGGAGTGTGTTCTACTTTTTTTATTGCTAACATAATTTACCCAAAATTGCTAATTTAAATGCTTGTAAATCGAAAACAAATGCATTTATTGTAAAACGGTTTACGTCATTGTTTCTTCTTGAAATTTCGCACTGAAATGATGTATTATATGACCATCATCCCATATGTCCTGGGTCTTCCTCTCTTCCTTGTTCCCTTCATCCTTTCATCAAGCAGTCGAAGCGGCATTCTTTCCTCGCCCATTCTTACCACATGTCCCAGCCATTCTATCCTTCTTGCTTTTATAAATCCTAAAATTTTCCCTTCACCAATAGCTTCATCAATCTCTATGTTGTGTCTGGCTCTCCAATTTCCTCTATCACATATTGGTCCCCAGATCCTCCTGAACATTTTCCTCTCAAAGGACCTCAGCGCTCTCTCATTTAAAACTAAGCAGATCCGCATAAGCTTCTTTCGCCAAGAACGTCTCAGATACGCAATATAAAGCCGTTTCCATGTTTAAAAATCACTCTGTATAATATATGGACTTGTAACTATTACACTTGGTAACTATTATTTAAACTCAGTTTCTATAGATTTGTTAGAATGAAAATCTTGTTTTGCAGACCAACAGTCTGGAAGAAGCGTCTCTGTCAGCGGCGCAGGAGTGGTTCAAGCGCGCCAAGAACGACGTGCACGCCTCGTTCTGTGAGGACCAGCTGAAGCTGCGCCGCCACCAGCGCCATCTTGAGGAAAAGTTCACGCGCAGCTTTGTGGATCGGTCGCTGCACGACACCATTCGCCAGCTGTTGCTCATCAAAGAACTGAAGCTGGCCGACAAACTGCGTGCCGAGTACAAAGTGCCTGATCGCAGGTAACAGAGTGTGTGTCGTCAAAGCCTACCACCGCTGTATTCTAGAAGCTAAAACAAATAGATAATTGAAAATAAATAATTTTTGAAAATAAACTTTACTTGTAAATTCAATACTTAATAAGGGAAGTGATAGCCATGAGTCATAGCAGGTTCAGTCATAACTGTTCAATCAGTTAAAGATAAGCTACGAACTCCTAAACCCCCTTGTAAGGGTGACAGATGGGATTGGTCAGCAAAAAATACTCTGTTTACTGTAAAATCACTTCCCGGTTGTTCGGAGTCCACTTTAAACTGTTGGTCCAACTCGTCAATCACCATCGTCCAACTCATTACCCACGCACATGTCTCAGAAGAAGCATATCGAAACACTGAATCTCATTGATATTGTAAAAGCAATTTTACAAGAAGTTTATTATAAATCTGAGGTTTTGGCAGGATTTGCTGTTTAGGCTAGGGCCAGACGTGCAGTAAATTGTCGCAGATGTTTGCAGTCAAATTTCGAATGTAATGGGCTGAAAGGAGTATAATGGTAGGTGGCCAGACGCGCAGTAAATAGACGCACTTTGTGGCAGTATCAAGGTTGTGTCGCAAACGAATAGGCCGAGACCCATTTTTCTGCTGCTAGTTACTGCAGATACGTGGCCACACATGCAGTAGATGACTGCACTCCAACACACCCAATTAATGAATCCGATGAATCCATACTTTCTTTTTTACATTATTAATATTAACGATTTATAATTATGTCAATTTTTGTACTTTACTACTTATTTTATTAAATAATTCATCATTCACTAGGTTTTTTTACTTAAACTAATTGACAACCTTTCTTCTACACTTATGCTTACTCTCATCACAGTATTTTCCTTTTCAATCCTTTCTCTGATTACTGACAACAAGTTATCAAACGAGGCAATAGACATTCGATAATATTCGAAAAACCTTTCTGGATGAAGTTTAAGTGTATTATGTAAAGTGAAAAATTGTCCCCGATTTGATCTGTCACTTATAATAGGGTGTATCCACCAACGTCTACTTCTATTTTCTATACATTTTTTTCCTTCAAACCAACAAACCTAGTGCCACTTTACTTGTTTCGCCTAAAAATTACTGACATTTCTGAGCTTGTCAACTACCTGACCGGTGTCGAGAGGGAACTGGCTGTTTTCTGTCGCAAATTAACACGTGTGGCATGTATTTGACTTTCGCTGCAATTTGCTGCATGTGTGGCATATGTGCGACTTTCGCCTGCCGCTGCAATTTGCTACTGAATTGATGCGACAGTTTACTGCTCTTCTGGCCGTAGCCTTATATAATATAATCGTACTTTCAGGTTTTTTCTCTTGCTATATTGTTTCTAAGACTAGACTATCAGAAAAATAACTTATTCAAATACGTGAATATGTAAGTGTTGAATTCACTAGTAAAGCTTATTTTCAATAATTATTTACAAAATCTTTATGCAACTACAACAAAAAAATGTTGCCAATTTTCCCTGTTACCCGGTTTTTTTTATAAAAATCATATTTTGTGAAATAATTTGTATTTTTCTTAAAATTTGGAATAAATAATATAAAATTTGTGTTCCGCAAAATGAGAATAAAAGTGGACAACTCCATTACCATCAATGTATTCTACATGCTAAAACAAACGGAAAATGCTAAAAAAAAAAAAATGTAAATTTCTCCTTACTTTTCCCCACTATCCGCCATTTTTATTTTTGAAAAGAACCATATCTTGTTTAGATTCGAAATTCTTCTTAAAATTTGTATACTGTCAACGTTGTGTTTTACAAATTGAGTATATTAATATCAAAATTAATCAATATTCTAATTTTCCAAAATGGCGGTCAAATACAGTGTTTGTCAAAGCAAGGCTCAAACTATTCCTGTATGGAATTCTATTCATTTTATTGCTGATGGGGGAAAAATATTCATACAAACAATTTTCTTTGTACCACACTTTTATGACAATTGATATACTGTAAATAATTTGATTCTTATTTTTTCAGATACTGGTGGCTAAGAATAGAATGCCTTTGTGAGTTGGAAGAATGGGAAGAGTTGGAAAAATTTTCAAAAAGTAAGAAATCTCCCGTCGGCTATGAGGTGAGTTTTCATTGAATTTTCATTATTTTGTGTTGGAATAGCAAATAATAAACAAAGAACTTCCTATAGATTTCCAAAACATAAAGATGTCGTATTTCATTTTAATGAGCTGAAAGTTAATTATTTTTAAAATTAGGGTAATATACTTTTGTTTTATTGATTTTCAACAACTATTCGAATAATAATAATATTGAATGCTTTATTGACCACTATTGGTTTGCCTGTGCTTTGCAACGGGATGTTTAAATTATATAAACAGAATTTATTAATTTCGAATTCCTTTAATTGCTATCAGTTTATACTGAAGACTTCTGCAATGGCGGATATTGACAACAGTATTTAATAGCTGATGGAAATCGATGAATGCTATTGTACAAAAATATCAGTCACCACCGGGAATCGAACCACGGACCTCCCAATTGCCGGTCGGGCGCCTCAACCACTAGACCATGGAGACCCTTCTGCACAGTAGCATTCATTTTTAACTTGGCCATATCGGCTCGTATCTCACAAGTTAGTTCGAAGTTACTGACAATTGAACAAACTGACAAATTTACTTAAACAGAATTTATTAATTTCGAATTCCTTTAATTGCTATCAGTTTATACTGAAGACTTCCGCAATGGCGGATATTGACAACAGTATTTAATAGCTGATGGAAATCGATGAATGCTATTGTACAAAATATATCAGTCACTAGCAATATCCTCCATTGCGGAAGTCTACAGTATAAACTGATAGCAATTAAAGGAATTCGAAATTAATAAATTCTGTTTAAGTAAATTTGTCAGTCTGTTCAATTGTCAGTAACTTCGAACTAACTTTTAAATTATATATAAGATTTATGGATTTCAACCGCCAATGTCAGCACAATTCCAAAAAGGGAATGAGGAGCTGCAATATTGATGCGGAACAAATGTGTTTCTTTGGCTTGTGACTAGAAGTTTTTTTGCATCATAGTGACGTATCGTGTTATAAGATGTTTTAGGAGCTTCCTGATGTTTTAAAACAGTAATAGTGTCCATGAGTGAAATTTGATCATTAATTTTAAAAAATGTAGAAAAAAAATGAATAACTGGCCTTCGAGATGCACTGAATCGAGTTTAGAGGAAGCTTTGTGCCAAATTTAGTACTTCAAATCGTTGCCGTTTTTGTGAAATCCGTAAGACTGACGTACACCCACACACTCCTATTGTCTTATATAGATTACATTCAAATATGTTATTAAATTTCTAATTGAAAGCATTTAATTAATTTAGTAGCCCTTGGGCTAGTTTGGCCAATTCGTCCGAGAGACATAATAATTATAATAAAGAATAAATAATATTATTATTTTTCAAAATTATTTTTTGTTGTTATTTTCAGCCTTTTATTGATGCTTGCCTGGAAAGTGGCAAGCAGCTAGAGGCTCTAAAGTACATGCCTAGAGTCAAAGATGAGCTGAAAGTGAAGTATTTTTGTAAATTAGGGTGAGTAATATTGTTTTATTTATTTTAAGCAACTATTTGAATATTAGCTTCAATTATCAATATTAGCTTTCATTCTATTGATGCATATATTTTCGTAGTTAACTTCGAGAACAAACAATAGATGTTGAGCTAAATAAATGTATGTTAGACCCAATTTAAATACTTACATCGATTTCTTTTCGTCTAGGGTTAGGTGTAAGTTTTGCTAGAATTATTATTTCAAGTTGTCTTATCGTTTTATCGTTCTACAAGTGAATTATTCTATTTTTTTTTGTAGTTGAGGAAGCATTTTTAATTCTCGAAGCTCTTAAACCCAACTCTAACCTTTATCGAAAGCCTTGGGGGGGCATAAAGTATTGTGTACCCCGCCCGACTCTTGTCCTTGTTGTTGAAAATCAAGGCCATTGTTAACCAGTCTTCAGATTGGGAATATATTTATTTTTTTTGATGATGTTTCCCACATGAGTCCAAGACGGGTAATGAGTGGATGATGGTGTTATAGATGGACCTGCATTTTTATGTGGGTTCCGAACCACCAGGAAAGTAATTTCAATGAATTGCAGGAATTGCTATGCAACAGACCCAATATTTGTATTAATTGTATAATTCAAGTAATATTTCTGTGTTTCTAATAATTAATTTTGCTTTGTTGCAGTATGTTTGATGAAGCACTCCAGTATGCGACTGAAAAGCGCGATCCAGAAGCAAAGAAATACATTCTAGCTCAAAAACAATTGGCTGACAAGTTACCAAAGTAAATAGATATTTATTTTGAGCTCTATTGTAATATATCGTATATATTTCCCACATACAGCATTCCAATCTGTGATAGTCAAAGAACTCAGTTTGAAAACATGGCCATGCTCATTCTTGTCATATTGTATATTTAAATAACTTCTAAAGCTTAATTCCTGAGAGAATTCCTATATTTTATATTCATAAATAAAATACAGGTCAATTTAGTATTATAGTATTGCAATTTGTACATTTTATATGCCCATGAACTAGTAAATAATTATTGTATAGTGCATATATTAAACATTAATTATAATAGATCTGAATTTGATTTATTAAATGTGTTTTACAACATTTATTAATAGTATTATTATTATTATTATTATTAGCGAAACTTGTGCTGCATCAAAGCAGTTGTTTTCGGACTTAAGTACATTATTTAGTTCTAGACTTGAAAATAAGTTCTGTGTCGTAGAACTTTATTTCAGCTTACTATTGTCCATCGTTGCAATATCCGAAATAGAATAAGCAATTCCGGTGATCTGGTGAATAGAACTCCTGCCTACAAACACTTTGAACTTTTTGTTGTAATAGCCTGCAAGGTCTGGCATTTTATTTTTTCCAATTTTACTTGTTTTCAGTTTTAAGCTCAGGGAAGCCAGTTTCGAATTTCAGAGAGTTCAGCTTACCCTAATTAATAAAAATTTTGTTAGCGTGATATTTACAGTATTTTTCCATTTTCTGTCTTAAAAATGTATAAATGTACGGTATCTTTAACTTTAATGATTATACAGTTAAATGATTTTATGTAAACTGTGTTAAGGAAGCTTTTTTGGGCGTAGGCCTGTAAGCTTCCATCTATGCTTTGTACTAAATAAATAAATAAATTTTAATTTTTATATTAAGTGGATGAGACAGATAATTTGGTTCAGTATGTTCATTGGACATTGTTTTTATTAAAAATCCTAGCAATTGCTGAAATCAGAGAACTTTGAGATAGTCCATCCATATGACTGTCTACTGATCTTACTTATTCAGGTATGGAATAATGCATACAAATTTGATTAATAATTTGGAGATATGTAGTTCGAAACAAATTATAAATTATCTGTCAGGAAGATGCAGCCAGAAATTACTGGAATACAAAATTCTTGAAATATAGTCACTATATCGTTCAAATTCAGTTGAAGAGAAGTATATTATTCTACTTTTAAAAATAATACATTGTGAATTGAGTCTTAAATAATTGTAATACCAAGGAATTCTTGAGTAAGGTTTGCATATTTTAAATTCATTCTAAAAACTAACTTAAATATGAATGCAGAGATTCATTCAGACAATAATTATTTTGCTACAGAAAAATTAAAACTGACGTAGAACTAAGTGACACGTCAAATTACGCATCAATGGATGAGTTGGATAAAAAAGCGTGAGTGATCTAAAAAACAAATAGGCTACTGTAGGGTAAACATTCAAATGTTATAAATCACAGTTTATTTCACTGTCCATGTATCGTAATGAAAAATGTGTATGGATCTTGATGAATAGAGGGAGAATGATCGATCAGTGAGGAACAAGGAATGAGTTATACAGAGTATTTAGTTTTATCAGTTTATCAGCTATTCATCAGTGCAGTGTTATTTATGAGTCATAATCTAGCCTACTTGTAAAAATTTGAAGGAGAAATTTCAAGAAGGGGTCTACGATAAGCAACATTTTAAATGGTGTAACCAATAACTGTTATTAATTCAATTAATAGTTCATTTATAACACAGGTTCAAAGCTTACCATCACACATCATTCGGTTTCAACCAATAGAGTTTACCATTTAGCTATTTTTATTAAGCTCAGTAACCGCAGTAGCTGACATATTATAAAGATCTAATATTTCAATGGAGAGTTTCAACGGCGGGATGAAGTGGAGAAAAGTTTCTTCTCGGTTTATTTTCGTCGAGGAAATTATTCCTTCAAGGTGGAAAACTTCAAAATTCTTGGATGTCTTGTTCCATAAAATACCATATAACAACGGCGTTGTTAAAAAAAAAAAACTTTTTGTTGTAAATTTAACGACCTGCAATCAGTTTTAAATTGTATAAAAATATAATAAATGTACTCACATTTAGCTAAAATGTGATTACATTTATTATATAAGTTACGGTATTCACAATTTTAAACTGACTGCAAGTAGTTAAATTTACAACAGAAACTTGCAGCTTTATATTTGGTGAGCGTTTGCGGAAGTGAATGTGATGGTTTGCCTGCAGCGCATTCTCTGTTGCACCGGTCCTGGGATTCTTGTGGATTTTATTTGTGTTGACGAAATTCCAATGGTTTAAGCTTATTATAATGATAAATTTTCAGGAGTTGTGAATCCTGGCAAACATGACTATTTTTTTTTTAAAATAACAGGTAAAAATCCACAGGTAAGTTACTGTGCATTTAAATCTCTTCAACCATACTCCATGCTCCAGATAAAAGAATAAATTTGAAATATTTCTCTAGTGCTCATGAATACAATAAAGTAATAAGTATTGAAATTATGTCCCTTTAATATTTTTTTAAATCGAACGTGGGAGATTTTATATCAAGATAGTGACTCCACCTGGTGTCAAAGATTGGTACTTCAGCGATAGTAAACAGCCAATGAACGTCAGAATAGTAGTCACGTGACGACGTAGTCGTGAGTTTAGTGAGCTAACTGGTGTGTGGGAATGCCTTGTCATCAGTGAAGGATTGTGAATTATTTTCAGTTTTCTTTAGGATAATTTATTACCCGTAAGTTATTTTAAAACAATAAAGTATTTCAAACTCCATATAACTATAATCTAACTTTGCGGATGTGTGTGAATGTCTTTGCATACGTGTTCTAATGCTCCATTGATCGTATCTAATCACAGGGTTTGTGGCCGCCATTTTGTCAAATTCGTGCTTGGATTTCTTGCTATTTAATCGTAAATTCCATTTAACTTTTCATTGTATTTTTTGTTTGTAATAATTCAAAAGTGAACTAGATTTTCTGAGAGAAATCTCTATTTAATATTCGGTTTCTAGTGATTTTGTGTGTGTGTCCGAGAAATTGTTCGTCACCCGTACGTTCAGTATTGGGAGTACAAAGGTGAGAGAAAGGCTTGTTCTTATTATATTGTACGAAATACTGAATTAATCATGAGGGACCGTTTGATATTATACTACTAATCATTCATTATGTCTTACTTATTTCAGTAATGGGAAAGAAATCATTAGATTTCATTGCAGCAATGGTCCTTGCTTATTGGTCGGACATGTTGTTTCACCAATTGCTAGCCTACCATTGGTAAAGGCAGAGTACAGAACAATGATTTTTCAACAACCTTTTTAAAACTGGGGTTCTCATTTTACTTCTTTTTAATTGAGTTAGCCTCATGTTGATTTAGAATTCAATAATGGTTGAAGAAATCAAATAATTATTACCTAGCCTACTCTTATGGTGGTGGTGGTGGGGCTTAATGAGTATACTCGAGAACCTCCCGTACAGCCTAGAAAGCTGATGTTATTGATTTGTTTATTCATTGATTTCCCCTGATAATGCCTAATTATCGGTTTTTGCTAATTATTGTTCTACAGATTACTAATTTCAAGTTAGTCATTTCATTCAGCAATCCGAAATCTTAATTTGTCAAAACACCACTTGACCAGGTTCAGTAAGACCTCATTTCAGGTTATTTTTTCAAACTTTTGATAACATACATCTCTGAGAATTATTACTTGAGTGGATTGCGGAAATTTCTCTCTATATCTTGTAAAGATGATGAAATAAGACCGCTATTGAATCACTGGTTGCAAAAACAACCAATTCCAATTTCTGGTTAATGTAATTTTATTGCATTTCATAGCGGAGTATGGGTGGACTCATCTTTTGAGTACAAAAGCAACTTGTTGTGAAAGTGGCCAGAAATTGATTTTTAGCTGTTTTGCAACTGGATCACAGAATTGAAACCCCGTTCTATAAGTTAAGGGTTGATTACATTGGCATAGTTACTTGCTAAGCGAGTAGCAACGTTACAGACCGACCGTGCTACAGCAGCTCAGCACACCAAGCCGAATTATATAAAAAATTTAACTTTCAGAATTACCCCCATACTGTGGAATTTCAAAGACAATAAATAATATTGCAACACAAGATTAGCATATGAAGTTTACCAACAATTATTCAATAAAATTTCATCAAAACAGTTCAAAGAACAAACAATATATCTCATTTGCATTGTTATGTTGGCAGTCTGCGCGACTAAATGTCGGCTTTGGTCACAATAATATTGTATTTTGGTGTTGGCAACTCTGCCAGCGAATTCCAAATTTGACCAAATTCAAAGTTGAGAGCCTGTCTACTTTGGATTTGGTCAAATTTGGTAGTCGCTGGCAGAGTAGCCAACACCAAAATACAAAATTATTGTGGCCAAAGCCGACATTTAGTCGCGCAGACTGCCAACATAACAATGCAAATGAGATATATTGTATGTTCTTTGAACTGTTTTGATGAAATTTTATTGAATAATTGTTGGTAAACTTCATATGCTAATTTTGTGTTACAATATTATTTATTGTCTTTGAAATTCCACACTATGGGGGTAATTCTGGAAGTTGAATTTTTTATATAATTCGGATTGGTGTGCTGAGCTGCTGTAGCACGGTCGGTCTGTAACGTTGCTACTCGCTACTCGCTTAGCGAGTAACTATCTCAATGTAATCAACCCTTTAAGCATGTAAAAATTGGTCATTCCGGATACAGTATGTGAAAAACTGCAGTACGGTGTGTTATTTGCTACTTGTTGATTCATTAGTGATTGATCTCACAATAAGTTATTAACATTGTGTTAGCTGGCTGGCTCAGGTTTGGTGTCAAGAGATTTTTCATGTCATAACTGAAAAAGTTAATTTAAGGCCTCATTTGTTTGACTTCATTTGTTTTTTCGACAGCTGTGACAGATAAGTTTCAACATATTTCCTCTAAAATACGGGAGTGGTCGTTGAATAAATCTAAAAAATATGCTATTTGCTGAACCTTCTACAATTACAATAGCTCTATTAGTAGATCAACTACAGTGGAACCTTCATAAATCGAATCTCAAGGGGAACGGCAAAAATTCGATTTATCAAGTATTTCGATTTATTGAGGTTCGATTTATCAAGGTCCATCTCAAAATACTTCGATTTATAGAGGTTCAAAACACTTACCTTTTCAGAATTTTATCCAATAAGCATGCAACTTCGATTTACTAAGGTTCTCTTATTACAACTTCGATTTATAAAGGTCCGAAAACTGCAAAACTTCGAATAATAAAGGGTTTCTGCCGAACCTTCGAATTATAGAGGTTATTATTGAAGCTCAATAGATCCAAAAACTTAGATTTATCAAGGTAATATCCATGAAATCTTCGATTTATAAAGGTAAAATAACATGGTGGTAGGATAGCAAGTTCTAGGGGAATTGGAAAAATTCGATTTATCAAGGATTTCGATTTATTGAGGTTCGATTTATCAAGGTTCCACTGTAATATGTTAGTTGGGGCAATATTAACAATAATAATTTACATGATGACTTCTGTTAACAATAATAATTACTGAATATTATAATGAATTTATTAGGGTATTTTCATATTATACAGAGGCCACTATATAACAAGCTCAACCTATCCTCTCTAGTATTAAACGTAAGTACCGAATTAAAAAAGAATACTATTAATATATATACATAGGCTACAGAAATATATCTTCTATATAATTATCTTATCAAGGTATTGTCTATATAATTGTGATCTTATTCAAATATTCTAAATTTCTATTTTTATTCCAATGGTGGTTCGGAACCCACCTAAAACTGTAGGTCCAACTCATAAATCACCATCATCCAACTCATTACCCACGCACAGGTCTCAGAGCTATGTACCTATGTGGGCTTCATCCTCAAAAAAAAAGTCTACTACTCTGTACCTGATTAAGGTTAAACAAAACTTTTCATCTTGTTCTGTTGTCAAACTCTGAGCAATACCGTAGCTCATTAATTTTAATCTGATGGTATCCTTTATTATGCTACATAAGTTGTAAGTTATATCAATTGGAACATATTTTGTTAGTTGTTATTATGATCTCATTGTTTCTGTTGTGTAATTTGAGAATTCAATTGAAATCAGCAATCACTGGTGTGTGATTTCTATTTTCCATTGTTGTCATTTGACTTTACGTTCTCAAGCACTACTGAATATTTTCGACAGACCCTTCGGTAGCAAGCAATTCAACATCTATTGTAATATTATGAGTGTTATTAACAAATCGTAATCTTAATTCAAGAAATTTTGAATATTGAAAAAGTATAGAAATCTAGCTTCGAAAGTTTTTAATGAATCTCTGATCTTCTGAGGAACTATTATTTTTCCACTTAGTTGGAAGTAATAAGTTAGGCTTATGCCAAATTTAAAGTATGCTCGATTGACATTAGTTTTTGATTTTACTTGTGCCTGTTTTTTGTTGTTGAAACCACCATATTCAATTGCGTTTTCTCCCCCCCCCCCCCCATGGTTTTGTCAGTCTTTTGAAACTTCAATTTTATTCTCTTCAGATTTTGCTTTCATTTGCAAATGATTTCATGAGATACTCGATTCCTTTTTAATAAATCGTTCTTCTATCTACCAGTATTTTTTGCTGATGATGACCACGGCTGTCTGAGACTTGTGCGTGAGTAATAAGGTGAATGGTACACAGTATTGCCAGGCTGAACAATAGGAATGGAACCCGTGACCTCAGGAGTAACAGTCAGTTACTTCTCAGTTTTATCAGAAATAACGCCCCAACCGATTACACCATTGCGGCTACTAGCTCTTTCTTTTCTTTTTATTTCCTTGTCAAAATATGTGTGACAATTTCAGTTATGTGGCTCCACTGAATCATTATTTAAATTTAAATGTTTGAACATTATTTCATTCAGTCAACCTTTTCACGACGTAGAATGTAATAACATTGTTAACTGTAACTGTAAGCACATCGAAGAGGTTGTACACTTGAAATACCTTGGAATTACATTAGACGCTCAATTGAACTGGAACGTGCATATTCAAAATTTAAAGAAACATTTAGTTATAGCCTGTAGAAAGTTCTATTACTTGAGAAAACTGTGTCCTGATCATATTCTAACGATGCTATACTGCGCACTAGTAGAAAGTAGGTTACAGTATGGTATAACAATGTGGGGTGGTGCTTATTTCAACGCTATTAATCCATTAATTGTCGGCCAAAAGTTTATTATAAGAGTAATTAGCAAAAAACCAGCCCGTCATCATTCACTCGTTTTATTTAGAGCCAGAGAGATCTTACCCTTAAGGTACTTGTATTTTTACAGAGTTCTGGAAGTCTTTTATAGACAAAGCGGACAAAACCCCAACAATTACAATTACAGCCATCCTATGTTACGAACAGGAGGCGCCATTGTCCCTCCTAGACCAAGAAAAGAAAAGTTTAGAAGATTTTTCCTTTATGTGGCACCTCGTACTTTCAACTCTCTTCCTGTAGAAATTAAAAATAGCAACAGTTTGATCTGCTACAAACGTTCAGTTAAAGAGTGGTTATTAGAGAAGAATGACGTTGAATCACTATTTTAGAATATTGAAGGTATTAGCATTGCAATATAGTATTAATTCTATTAGGCTATATACTTAGTTAATTAGTACTATTACTAGATCTTACGATGTATACATATAAAATTGTCAACCAACATAATTTACATTTGTCTTAATCTTGAGGAGCTCTGCACTGTCTTTTTATTATCTTAAATTAATTTACTTTATTTAATTTACTGAACCATACCAAATATAGTTTTATGTTTTATGTTATTGTAATTAGATCGACCCCACACAGTTTTACTCAGGGGTGGCATCCATTTTATTTATCATTATTGTAATAGTTTATACTCCTTGTTTATTTTGTAGATTTGAAAAATAAAATTTCTTTCTTTCTTAATTTTTTCTTTCATTTGCAGATGGCATTTCTATGACAGTGGCTGTCTGAAGATGCAGTGGTCGTCGTCTCCGTCACAGCCTGTTCTAACACAGTACAACGGATCTTTTATTCACTGCTAGCCCTTCATGCTATGGTAAGTAGACATATTCCTTTTTTACTTTCAATAATAACAACTGACTATCAGAATAAATGGAAAATCCTTGATAATAAATGCTAATCATAATAAATTATTTTCTGCCTAAAATTATTCACACGAAATACATGCTATAATTGTTCTGCTTCACCACGAGATAGCTTTTATGCCTGAAATCATTTTAAAAAAATGCAAGTATTATAATTGTACTGCTCCACCATACGGCAGCATTTTATCTCAATGCTACTACATCAATTATTACAGATACTTTAGGCCCATTGAAACCCAATTTAAAATTATTGTTTTGTCATTGACCTCCCATTCAAACTCTATGCCTTTCTTTTTCAATTTTTATTTGTGGGTTAATAAATAATATTATAGTACCAATTTCTGTACTGCGCTGGAAATACTCATTGTATAAAATAATACACAAAGTAGTAAAACTGAGGCGATTTTGTGTTGAATTCAATATTCTTGAGAACAAACTACTCAATTTTGTTTTCTTTTTTAAATGACGATCTGTTGTTGTTTTGTGTTCAATGTATCTGTTGGCCAATTTTGTAGTGCAGTAGAATTTGCAAATTAGTTTTATTTTCCGTAAAAATATACGATTCTAAAACAACTTGGCTGTGTTCCAAGCTATCAGATTATGAAAAAGTTGACCTAACCCTTATTTCTGTGAATTGCAACTTTTTGTTATGTTGGTCACTCATGAAACATTCATGGTACTGTATTTGTTGGAAAACAATAATCATCAGATGAGATTGAATTTGTCTAGTGATTTGATGTTAAGAGCGAATGTTTTGTTTACCATGTTATGCCTATTTTTATTGCTCACCAATAATTGAGGGTTCAGTACAAGTTAACAAGTTTTTTGTTTGATACGTATATCATTTTTCTAGTCAATTTCTGGACTAGTCTGATTTCAGCAGATGCGACATGAGCATGATTTATTTACTGGTCGTTTTTCAAGAAGTTTGTAAACCAAATTTGTTCTTGAATGCTACATTTTCCTTTTTCCACCTTCAATCAAGGATCTGGTAATTCAGTTGCAGGTAATTCGTAACTCTTGTTTTTCACAGCGGTATGCAGATTTTTTAAAAACGTTGTCTTTTAATGTAGGTTGTTATCAGGAGACGATTTTTACATGTTCAGAAAACACATTTTGTTCTATTCCTGCTCGTGTATTCACTGCATCTATTTATAGTTCCTGCATAATATGTTACATACACAAATTTAATTATTGAGCAAGAAAAAACTTTTCTACGGGTGGTAGAAAATATGAGATTGAGTAGAAAATTGTAAGTAATTTACTCGATTGGTACTGAAATTTTATATCATGGAATTCTTTTTGAATAATGTTATGTCTCTTCGCCATTAAAATAAGATTATACGTACTCAAAGTCCAGTTAACATCAATAAAGAACAAATATTTGATATTTATATATTTGATAATAACAGAAATAGGGAATGTATGAGAACTCTTCAAGCGTTACCAAAGCTTGAATTCACCTATTGAACCGAGTTTATTAGCGGCATCTCCAGTCATTGTTTATCTCTATTGCTGCTCTTATAGGTTTTTTAATGTTTATTATTTCTTGAAATTTTATAATGTGACGAAATCAGAAATGCATGCTAATCAAACGGAGTTTTGCACGGTACGGCATGTCTCGGCTGTTCCAAAAAGTATAGATCAGTCATTCCCCTCTCATTAGTGCATGCTGTAATGCATTCTTAAAAGTGAAAAAAGAATTTTCCGCTTTCCAGGGGGCGTACTCGTTTTATCTATGTGTAGTTTCTTTTCAATTGAGATAGTGCTTAGTATTATAAGAAGAAGAAAGCTCGAAATATAGTGACTATCAAACGTTTGTCAATAGAAAAACCTAATAGATATTGTAATCTTAGAAGAATTAAAACAAATATTTCGCTTGTGATTTTGCAATAATATTATTTAAAAGTGTTAACCTTTGGTATAATTTATGTGTTTGAGCTATTCTTTTTTTAAATGAAAACTTATAAAGCTTTCTATGATTGTTTAAGGGTGCTTGCATCAAGCAATCCCATGCTTGATCACCACCGCAAAATCAAACATATGCTGTGGTGCACGTCAGATTAGAGCATAGTGAATGTCACCATTACACATTACCGGCCAGTTTCACGAAAGAAAATTAAATTTGACCACCGTAAGATGACGTCATTTGACGGAGCCAGTGCAACGACTTCCCTACTGAGCTCCGTAAAATGACGTCATCTTATGGTGGTTGAATTTGATTGTCTTTCGTGCAACTGGCCGTATGTTTTTGATTTTAAGTTTGTAATTATCTTCGAATTGTATTCTTCACTGTGCACGCACCCTTTGATTTGAGTGCGATTAACAATAATTTTTATTTCGTTACTTATTTTTAACCAATTTATTTGACATTACAACTCTTGTATCAACCCTTTGATTTGAGTGCGATTAATACATATATTCAGCTTCTTATTTACAACTAATTTATTTTAATTTTTCAACTCTTGAATTCTTTTCGCTTTTTATGCATTCTGTAAATATTTTGAAACTGCGTGATAGATTCAGACCCTGAAAAGTTTATTTGAGTGCGATATTAGTGTTGACAATTCAGACATTGAAATATAAACTAGAGCGCGGATGTTGCCTTGAGCACAACATTTTGTTATCGTTGTAAATCCCTGTGTTTTTCATTCTGATTCTTAATTTCTCTCTCTTTCTTGCTTTATGTCCTTTTTCTGTTTTCCGCGTCCCCTCCCCCCCCAATGGGAAACGTTGGATCAATCTCAAGTTGCAGTATGGTGCCTATTAATTTGTTAATTTAAATACAAAAGTGCGTTGGCTGCTGTTTTTTGGACAGGGGCCACGTGTATCGGTTGCCAGATATTGTTCTCTAAGAGCATGAAGAGGTTATTTTATTTATAACTTTCGGATGTGAATGTTCTAAAGAGAAAGAATCATTTGCATAGATGAAGGCTTTTAAGTGACAGAACACGAAGCATCAAACATTCTATTTTTGCCCTCTTATGTTCAACTTGTTCACTTTGATTTAGTGCAATCTATTTCCTATATCTTACTTTCAATGGAAACAATTTTCTAGCCATTATTTGAATCTCATTGCAAAAATGTCAACTTGTAAATTTTATGGCTTTCCATTATGAATAGAAACAAGTAAATTGCAAACGAATGCACTTCTCGCAAAATATGATTTGTTTTCGTGGCCGTTCTTGAAGAATAAATAGAATCATAAAATAAGGAAATCAAGTTGATTGTTGGTCTACGATAGTATGCAGACAGCTGTCGTGAATGGTTAGAAGTTGAGTAAGTTTGTCCGAATGATGGGATAAAAATTCATGAAACCCACCTCTCATAAATGACAGACATCTCATTACTAATTACTTTGTCTTTTGCCAATATGTTTTCCGAAACTTCCTCTAATTTCAATGTGCAACATTACATGATTTTATGGAGGAGTGGAACTGGGAAATCTAAATCTGCTCTTTCTATGTCACCATTTGACTTCTGTGACATTCATGTATAATCCATCTATCAGTAAATTACAGCCCATATTTTGATTGAACAGAATAAGTTAATCCATAGTATAGTGTTATGGGTGTCTAAACTTTTTTTCGGAGGATGAAGCCCACACAGGTCTGAGACCTGTGCGTGGGTAATGAATTGGATTATGGTGATTGATGAGTTGAAGTTTAGGTGGGTTCCGAACCACCGGGAAGTGATTTTACAGCAGAGAACAGCGTCTTTTAATTCGGTATTTACGTGTTCCATTCTTCTTGGCTGAAACCATTCAAGATATTAAAAGACCACTGAAAGATTTTAATGATATACAATCAATATTTATTGGCTGATACACAATATGTTGGTTTTCAGTATTTTTCATTCAGTTTTGGGCTCTGAAATATCCTGTCACCTTGTAATGCAGTTCTTCGCTTTGCGTCTTCATCTGACCAACATGAAACAAGTGACGTTTCAATGGAATGTATAAGGTTATTGTTTGTTTAGTAATGCGTAACGATAATTGCAAGATAATTTTGTCATATCACTAATTTCCATGCTCAATCTCAATTGGAGTTCCCTTTCCTATTTTGATAATATGTTTCATTCCATTTATTTTGTATTCAATAGCAGTGGATTTATGTATTCTTTATCTTGTATCAAAGAAAGATGTAATCAAACTGTACGAATTGATAAAATTTCGCTTGATATAGTCTCAATTTGTTTTTGTTTCACCCCACTTTGGGATACGTTGAATCAACTTTATGAATTCGCCCCTATGTCTTCCCCAATACTCCTTCATTCTTTCAGAAGAATCTTTTCTCAGATCTTCGGACATACCTGTACCTGTTCTACGCTTGGGCTTTACCTGGAACCTTTGATTTTGGTTTTTCAAAATATTCCTGAAATTGTTACGGTTTTTGATTATGTCATCTGTTACATTTGGATCTTCCTGAACTTTTTTAAACCAATTGCTTTTTGTTTTTCTATTGTAAAAGAAATCGAATGTTGGTTTTGTGAGTCTTGTCCATCCTGAGGATGTGGGAATAGAAACTTATTCTTCTTTTTCCTATTGTGACTAGTGATTTTTTTCAATTTTTGTCTACAAGTTTTTATTTGATATTAGTTTTATTTCATTATTCTGAATCTTTAATCCTATTATTTTTCTTTATTTTCCCCCCAATTTTCCAATAGTACTTTATTATACAATGTCAGGGTTTCTGCAACATGTAACGCTTCTGGCTTTATGAATGTGCAGTTTCCATCATTAACTTTATTAATTTATAACTTTAGTTATCGGATTAGACTTTGATAATATTGTTTTTTGCTTTTAAATCAAATCTTTGACAGACTGGGGCTTTTTTAGCAAACTTGTTTCACGATTCAGGCGAGTGCATTAGTGCTGCCAGAGCCAAGGTCATTGTCCTGTTGCTTCTTTTTCTTTTTCTTCTTCTTCCTCTGCCTCCTTAATCGCTACCTTCTATGCGTCACAATCAGTGGCAGGATTTCACAATGGCACTCAATCGCGCTCACTGCCATGGAGGAAGCAATTTTAGTCAATTCAATGATTCATTCAATTCGGATTGTCAATCTTATCTTTGTACAGCATGTATTATAACTGAAACCCACCCTGGGGTAACCCCCCCCCCCCACACTTTACAAAGTAATCGATTATAAATTATTCTGTTGTGTACCAATATTTTATTAGTGTGTAACACGATTCTAGATTCTACATTCTAGATACTCTCAAAGTTATATAGTACTTGATACTGCACAAAAAAAACTTATCACAAAATCGTGTAATTTCGCTCACATTAGAAGCTTAAGAGATTTATTAATCAACTGACAATCATTTCATTTAGTATTCAAAAGAATAACATTAGTTAGAACCAGACCACACCATGCTATACATAAAAAAATAATACTTGAATATTATTTTCACAAAGCATTATGTAATCACCAGTGAATATTGTGCAATATTATCAGCATACAGGATTATGTGCAATAATCCTTACAGGTTTTATTCAGCTAGAAGATACAAGTGGTACATATAGACAAGTCAAATAGATTAAAAAAAAATTATAATGCTAACATAAAACATACAAACACATACAATACACAAGGAACAAATCTCAGTTAGGAAGTCAATGAATACTACAAATATGATAATAATGAATACTGAGCTGAAAAGAAATGAATTTATGAAATTAAGGCAGCTCAGTCATATCCTAACGGAATATAATGTTCAATGGTGCTATGATTTTGTAGAGAAAACTAAAATTTCATACTTAATAATATATATTTTAATGAAAAATGTAAATTTATTAACTTTATTTGTACTCGTCTGAGTCCATTGTTTACTATTTTTTTCAAGTTTTGTTTCTCCTTTAGTATAATTTTTCAATGAAGAATTTTGTTTTCAACATATTGACCCAATTAACTTGATCTAATAAACTAATATCACATACCGTACTGTTTAACTGCTCTCTCACCTGAGACAGTAATTTTCCTTTGTAATTTGGATTTCTGGATAACAATGTAGTAGAAAATATTCCGTATTCAAATATTCCTTATTGTTTTTTCCATCAGATAAGGTTGTAATTTTTTATTAAAATATATTGGAATAATCTAAACTGAATATGTTAGGGTGCTTGCACAGTGGATCATCCAATACTCGATGATGTTTATCATCGCAAAATCAAAATCTGAGTGCCGTAGTGGTATCTGTTCAATCAGAGATAAGCAACGAAACTCTTGGGCCCTCTTGTAAGGGTGACCGATTGGATTGGCCAGCAAAAAAGACTCTGTTCTCTGCTGTAAAATCACTTCCCGGTGGTTCGGAACCCACCTAAAACTGTAGGTCCAAATCATCATCATCATCATCCAAATCATTACCCACGCACAGGTCTCAGACCTATGTGGGCTTCATCCTCCGAAAAAACATGTTTTGGAATTGTTTTATAACAGTTGCTCCAATTTGTCATAATCCAACCATAGGATGTGTTTTTTTTAGGATGAAGCCCACATATGTCTGAGACCTGTGCGTGGGTAATGAGTTCGATGATGGTGATTTATGAGTTGGACCTACAGTTTTAGGTGGGTTCCGAACCATGTTTGATTGTGCAATGATGATTCAAAAAACAATTTTGTTCGATTCAATTCGGATTTTCAATCTTATCTTTGAAAAGCAGGTCTTGATGTTATTCACGCTGCTTCAATATGTCACGCATCATTTCTCAGCATGAGTTTGATTTTATGATTGGTTGCTCCACTGTGCAAGCTACAAGCATCCCTAGTCTCAGGGTTGCAGTAAATTTTGATTGATTTATTTATTGTCTGTACTAGGTCTTGACAGACCCATTGCACATTGAACGGAAATACAAAATTATAATAGAAGAAAAAAAATATATAAATTTGACACATTGGAAAGCGTCTGAAACGACTCAGGCAGCCACATCAGTGCCCTGACGTTGTCCCTTGTGCTGATCAGTAGTACACAGTCCTGTCAGGGGGTTTTACTACGAATAGGAGGCATTTTGTTGTTTACACGTCAGGGGAAAGCTCAGCACTCCACTCCACCCCACCCCTCTTCATTACAACAGATGTCACAGTCATGACGTCACAAAGCAGCCAGCCGATATTATGACGTCATTACTTCCTACTCCTTTACTTCCGTTTCGCCCCACTCTTGAGTCCACCAGTCATTCCGCACTCCGCCGGCTGAGAGAGCTGCGTGAGTAGGCTGACTGCAATGGCAATTGATCAAACAAAACTGGTCGCACAACTTGCGGGCTGCTGCCTGCTATGCTGCTTCTTTGTGATTTCCCTCGGCTCGTTCTTATTGTGTAGTCGACTCTTTCGTCAAATCTATTTCCTTATTGTTAACATCTATTGTCTTGTTGAAGTTCAACAACAGCCCGTTTCAAACCAATCTCAATATTGAACAGTCACGTGTAAGCAATATTTAACTGTACTTGATGCTGAGATGTTGAAAGCAATTGCTGAAAATGATGATAATAATATTATTAAAAAAATTAAACCGGTTGAGGAAAACAGTCCAAAAATATATTTGAAAGGTTTGTCAAACAATTTCTTATAAACATGAATGATATAGAAAATTGGCTGAGGTCATGGGCACTTTTTTCAAAATCTTTTTTCTTGTAATTTTTCAAACTCTATCAAGTTTTTATGCTGAGGCGGAGTACTGGGCTGAACCCGGTTTTTTTAAATATATAATTAGGCAACCCCAACACAATTGTTTTACAGGGATGCCTTATATTTCTGCACCACAATACACTAAAATCTTATCTGTTTTTGTCAATTGTATTTGTTTTATCAATTTCTTTTTCACTTGAAATTTATTGAATCAAGTTTATTTTTTCATTTATATGTCATAATTAAGGTTACTGTGTGTATTATTTATTGTATGATGTGTGCTGCAGAAATAAATTATTATTCTATTCTATCTTGTGACCAGGCTGGCTCAGGTTTAGTGTTAGTTTTCAGAGAATGTAGGTACATTTCAGAGAATGTTCCCAGGGAACTTTGTGTAAATCCCAAAAAGTGGCCCTTTTGCGCCCAACGCTCGATCCTCAACTGTCAAAAACGAGTCCTTTCTCTAAACTATTCTACCCATCAAACCCTTTTTCTTGGAATGCCATTAACCAGTAGCTCGATCCCGTAATATTTCCCCCCACCAATACTACTTACTACCAAAGGCTTCGTCGGTGTATTTACACTACATCCTCAGTACCTCAGTTCTCTTCCAATATCTGTGAATAGTCTGTGGAGCACCAACGATCAACTGTCATACTCTTTCAGTACTACTATGAAGCTCTAATTTAATTTAGAATTTTGACCCCTGCCTTTCTGTTATAGGCAGTTTTGACTGTACCTTGATTATTTTTGAGATCATAAAAATAAAACAATCTTTGAATGTGGTAGAGATTCAGCCTGACCAAGTCGAATCATATTTTGTAGGGGTATTGTTTGTAGTAATATTTTTGCCGAATAGAAATTATTTGAAATGCTCATTACACTCAATTGAATGTAAAATCATCAATCATTCAAGAGAAATTAATAATTTTTATTTTTCATTCATTTAGTGGAAAACATCAAACACATTCAAAAGTGCAACTAAATACTTTGAGTTGCACAATCAATCAAATTTATTTAAAAATTTACAAACATTGTAGGGTCCTGCTAAACCCGCAAGGTTTTTCATCCAATCTTTGTGCCAATCTTCACAAGTATTGCAAGAAAGAAACAGATCAACTTATAGTTTAATATATACAGGGTGTTTCGGAACTCTCTACCAATACTTCTAGGCAGTGTTTCTGGACCACTAACAAAAGTAAATATCATAATCAAACTTTTCTAGAATCCCCAGTTAGTCACACAGCCGCCATTTTGTTTTTCACTCATTATTTTTTTATTCGAACACCTCTGAATGTATAATTTAAAATTTTTGCATATAGCTTCATAACAATTGAAACAATCTAAAAAAAATTAATCAAAATTTTCCGAAATCAAAAAACAAAATGGCGGCCATTTGAAATCTTTGAACACGATTAAATTAATAATGGCTAATGATATCAAAATTTGACTAGAATAACTTTTTTTAGATATGTTTAATGCAAATCCATCGATACCTCATTTTTCAAGATTGGCTAACAACTAACAGAGATATGCTACTTTTTAGGGCGTGCGGTGGTTGGAAGCGAAAAACTGCAACCTGTTCTCAACCGCCGCACACCCTAAAAAGTAGCATATCTCTGTTAAGTATTGACCAATCTTGAAAAATGAGGTATCGTTGGATTTGCAATAAGCATATCTAAAAAAAGTTATTCCAGTCATATTTTGATGTCATTCGCCATTATTAATTTAATCGTGTTCAAAGATTTCAAATGGCCGCCATTATGTTTTTTGATGTCGGAAAATTTTGATTGATTTATTTTAGATTGTTTTAATTGTTATGAAGCTGTATGCAAAATTTTAAAATTATACATTCAGAGGTGTTCGAATAAAAAAATAATGAGTGAAAAAAACAACATGGCGGCTGTGTGAGTAACTGGGGATTTTAGAAAAAATTTATTACGATATTTACTTTTGTTAGTGGTCCAGAAACACTGCCTAGAAGTATTGGTAGAGAGTTCCGAAACACTCTGTATACAGTACTCTACTGTATACAGAGTGTTTCGGAACTCTCTAGTACTGTAAACAGTACTGTATTTAGTTGAATAAGGTTTTTTATGTTTTGTTAATTTACCTAATTGCTAATCTGATGAAAATGTAATGAATGTATGCTATGTAATGCATGCGATGTATGGGAAAGTGGTAGGGTGCTACGGTCTTTGTAGTCAAGCAGTTTGTGTTGAACTAGCAAGGTCGCCATTGCCTGGCTATTAACAGTATTCGAAGGTCGTTTCAGCCTTCACCGTTCGCTATTGAAATGTACAGCAATGGGCTTCAAGTCTATTGTTTCCAAAACTTATTATCTGTTCGTGTTGCTTCCTAGATGGTGTCGCATCTTTCCTTTAAATAACATAAAATGTCGGTGTATTTATGTAATAAACAGTATTTTTCAGTCTATTTCTCTTGAAAAAAAATATATTGTTGATATTAATGGAAAAACTTTCATTATACAGAAAGTACTTGACTGTGACGGTTCAACCCATGATGGGTTCAACCAATGACAGCCTTTCATAAGCATGGAGTCGACTCCTCGCTTGACAAATGCCCCATGTGGTCCTACCTTAGGATTGCCTGTTTTCACTTGAATATTTTAAGCAATTTGTAATGTCCTATTTTGGTCAATCAGGTGAGTTAAACAAAATAATAACTCATCTGATTAGACGTACCAGATATATCTGATCGGAAAGCTGAACCAAATTTAAAGTACAACATGATAATTATTTAATTTAAGAAGAAGAAAGAATTATTTTTGGTTTGTCGAGCTTTCTTATAAACAGTTTTGTTCTTTATCTAGGTTTAAGGAGAAATGTTAATGAGCTCGAGAATTAAAGTGAATCTTATATTTGAAAATTGTTTTAATAATTGAATAATTATTCAATAAGTAACTCTGCGACGCTACAACTTCTTGATATTTTGAACATCAATTATTAGAATAGTCTTGATAAGTGTGAATTTTTGTGCAAATAGATGTAATATATTCTATTGAAAGATTGAAACGTGGTTTCAGGCATTGATCATTACTAAAATATCTAATGTAGTCAAAATATCAAAAATGTATTATGAATTTTTCGTAATGAATGCTACGTTTTATATCATTTAATGAACGCAATTAGACGTGTGGTGGTGACAGTCTACTTTTATTTAATATCAATATCTGCCACATCACCACCATCAATACAAAGAGGATTTTTTATTGTAGGTTGTGTGGGTTTATCTTATCCCCCATGCCAAGATCTCTAGATCGTATCTTCTGATGATTGTATAATGATGTAATTAACAAATTTATAGCTTGTCAATTCATTCTTGGATGAATTTACCTCGCGAATTCCGGCTGTCTACTACTACTACTACTACTACTATTACTACCACAACTACTACTACCACCACCACCCAGGACTATTACCACTATAGAAACCGATCTGACTACTTTCGCTCTTTGCTACTAGAAGACTCACATTCTTCGTCATAAGGAGAATAACTAGGTCCGAGTATAGCCGCTTTGAACTCTGTGTTACAGAGATGCGTAGTGGGGCATTAATTGTGATTCTGCGCACTGCCAAGAATGAGTTGACGGACTCTACACATATTATATTTATAAAGTAAATACAAATCAACACATATTTAGTTCATTGAATAATATTGCAGTATCCTGTTGTATTCTTGCTTTATGCTGTCTTTTTTTAACCAATTCAACGCAATAGTTTGGTACAAGGGTCTCAACAAAAATTTAACAGTTGCGAAATTACATTGAGTGCTCGCGGTGTGTTATCATAAAGAGTTGTCTGTTGATGAAAGTGAGTTCCATCCGGCTAAAAATGCGACTGCTTTGCGGCACCAAATATTACATTAAACTGTTGTCCGGTGATATTGCGGTAGAGGTCGCACGAGTCCAAATACAAGAAAAGCATGACGACTTTCAAGGCGAACTACTTCAATCTACATACTGGAATACGACCAGGAAAATATAATGAGAGATCCAACAAGAAACTGGCATGTAGGGTTGTTTGTTGATTGTTGTAGTTATTGAAGTGTATATGTTAGACTTGAAAAAAGTTGAAGTGAAATATTATACAGTACTCAGGATCACAACATGAAATAAAAGTGTTTTATAATAATGCTCACCTATAAACTCTGGTCCAGATCGATTTTAAGTCGTATCTAGTTCATAAGCATATACTGGAAGCGATCTATTGCGAAATCCATTTAGTTGAGTTGTGTACAAACTGGATTTAAATATTGTATGCCTATCCTAGGTGGTTTCAGTGTTGCTACAGTTGGAACAGAGTATGTGAAGGAATTTTATGATATTTTAGTTTTACAGCTTAGGCCCTTGTTATACAGAGCCACCATAAGATAAAGGATAAAGTTTACCTTCCGGGAAAATTTGATTGAAAAATCAGCTGATGTTTCTTAACATGCCATCATAAGGGTATCTGTTCAATCAGAGATAAGCTACGGAACTCGTGGGTGCTCTTTGTAAGGGTGACCGATTGGATTGGCCAGCAAAAAAGAATGTTCTCTGCTGTAAAATCACTCCCCTGTGGTTCGTAAACCACCTAAAACTGTAGTTCCAACTCATCAATCACCATCATCCAATTCATTACCCACGCACAGGTCTCAGACCTATGTGGGCTTCATCCTCCGAAAAAAAGGTGGATCGCCACGAGAATGGCTCCTATAAGAATACATGTTTTTTTCTGTTGCCATTCTCATGGCGATCCACATATACTTTGGCATTTTTGAGCTCGTCAGACGCTCAGCTGATTTAATTTAGCCTAAATTGTGGCTCGCGACCGCGACTTCAGTACCTCTGTATAATGAGGGCCTTTGGTGTTTAGCAATTCTTATGGTTCTCAACCCAAAATAACACGAAACTTGCTGGAGTTGTGTATTTTTTGTTAAGAAAAAAGGATCCATTATACTGAATCTACTAAACAATGAAGTAGTTTTGCGTCTTGTCAAATTGATATTTTTACAGAGATTTAATTTATTGCAAAATTAATTTTTTTTAGGATGAAGCCCACAGGTCTGAGACTTGTGCATGAGTTGGATGATTGTGATTGATGAGCTGGACCTACATTTTTAGGTGGGTTCCGAACCACCGGGAAGATTTTACAGAGAGAACAGTGTCTTTGTTGCTGGCCAATCTAATCGGTCACCATTACAAAGAGTGCTTAGGAGAACGCAGCTTATCTCTATCTGATTGAACAGATACGTGCTACGGCTCACGGCTATCACTTCCCTATAAATATTTTATTGATGTAAAGAAATTAAAGAAATATAAAAGATATTTTCTTGGCTACTAAATCTTTGGCAACATTTCGAACTCATTCAACACGGAAGCTCACTTCATTCACTACGTTCTGCAGACGCAATTAAAACCTTTTTAACATTAAATGAAACATTACATTTACATTACGTTATTACATTCCTTAATCTGTGGTATTAAGCACCAGTAATATTTAAAAAAATATGTATGGTACACTTGCTTCATTGATTTTTTATATTGCCGAATAATACTTTTCCAGTAACTGTCATACAAATGAGGTAATTTTCAGAGTTTATTTGATAGTATTAATCACGTCGTTACGTAGGAAGTGAGTGTTGATTTTCTTCCTGTATAACTGAACAGCACGTGTTGATTAAAGCCAGCTATCGGCCAGCTAACTGACCCTTGTCGTTTGAATTTCAAATGTCACGTACAAATAACATTTCGCCGTTCTCATTGTTTCATACCTTCTCTCTCTTGACTATTATTTCTTTACTTCATTTGTCTCTCTTATTTTCGTTTTAATTTTGCTCTGCGGTGTTGTGAACTCCGTTTTATTGTTTGCCAAAAACTTTCGAGACCTGGTGCAATTGACTAAATATTGCTGCTGTTTTTTAATTTACTAATTCTTCTGCTGTAGATAGTATAGCTATTGAAGATCACCAATATCAGTTTCCTATTGTTTACTTTTTCACTTTGAGAAAGACTTTTCTTTCGGTTGTTTTTCTAATAGTTCTGGAAGCTGCGTTCTCGTAGGTCCCGTTTGTAACGGTGACCGATTAGATTGGCCAGCAAAAAAGACACTGTTCTCTGCTAAAAATCACTTCCCGGTGGTTCGGAACCCACCTAAAACTGTAGGTCCAACTCATAAATCACCATCATCCAACTCATTACCCACGCACAGGTCTCAGACCTATGTGGGCTTCATCCTAAAAAAAAAAAAAAAAAAAAAAAAAAAAAAAAACAGTTCAATCTATTACCAGCCGGCCAGGTCACACGATATTATTATTATTTTATCATCATTAATTGTTTGCTTCCCAAAAGGTTTCTTGTGATGAGATTTTCCTCCTATATCTTCCACCTTAATTGTTTGAATTTTTTTTTTAGGATGAAGCCCTCATAGGTCTGAGACCTGTGCGTGGGTAATGAGTTGGATGATGGTGATTGATGAGTTGGTCCTTCAGTTTTAGGTGGGTTCCGAACCACCGGGAAGTGATTTTACAGCAGAGAACAGTGCTTTTTTGCTGGTCAATCTAATCGGTCACCGTTACAAACAGGACCTACAAGAACGCGGCTTATCTTCATCTGATTGAACAGATACCTGCTACGGCTCGCGGCCATCACTTCCCTATTTATCCTATTCTTGTTTAGCTACCTGTTTATTTGAATAATATTTTTGTACTCTTGCCTCACCGTTAATTTCCTCTGGACATGTTTTAGCTCTTGACCTCTCAAGAAGTTACCCGCAAGGGAATGATAATTTTTCCACTTACGTATTCCCCTAGGGTGCTTGCACAATGGAGCATTCAATACTCTTTTATAATCACCATCGCAAAATCAAATATATGCTGTGGAATGATGTATTACATATTGGAGCAGTGTGAATACCATCATTCCACAGCATGTGAATGATTTTTGAGTATTATTTTGGCTGCTCCACTGTAGAAGCACCCTATTTGGTATGATCGCTTGTTGTCTATTGGGTGATTTATTTTGGGGATTAATTTTAATCATCATGCTCTGCCCTAAACCCTCATTGTTGGTGTAATTTCATTATTTTTTTTAGAGAATTGACAAGTGATTTGAGATAAATTTTCTCATTCATTGATATTTTCATTGGAATGTGAATGCCCATGTTTGTCTAGTGGAGGGACTAACCGTGAAGCAGGAGCGGTCCCAGAGGGAATGTTGGGTGGGGGGTCACAAATGGGAAATTGAGGATCTTTTATCAAGACTACACCTCTTTTCTTCTCTTCTCCAGCGTTTTCCCGATTGTGGGGGGAGGTTGAACCCCCCCCCCCCCCTGTGACCGCCCTGCCAGGAAGATTTTATAATTTTATATTTAATACTTTTTACTATAATTGTGCAGTATCTTGAAAATATTTACTCTTAGTTCTCAGTGAACGAAGAAACAAGATTATTTTATCAGTAGATAGTGTATTTTCATGTACATCCATCACTGTCTAGACTAATAAGAAAAATTAAGTGGTAAGTGACTATTATCTTTGTTACGGCATTATTATTTGAACGACAAATAGGCTTTTTAGCCATTCTGATCAAGGCTAAATAGAAAAAATTGTCAGCCAACAAAATGTTGCATAAGCGCGATTTGGGTATTCAATTTTCAGTTCGTCTATGAAGCGTAAATAAATGCTATTTGTTAAGTTATTTGTTGTAATTAAGATATTTTTATTAGTTCCATTTTTATGTTGTAAAATTATATTTCTAAAAGCCGCTCATTAATGATTGAATACTTCAAAATAGACCTTTCTAATAGAAATGATTCAAAAACTCAATTATCTTTACAGCTTTATCATCCGAAGTATATCCGTTTTTAGCATGAATAAGCAGAACATTTTAATTACTATTTTATCCATTCATCTACTAAACAAGCACACTGAAAGGGTACACTTTGGGATATGATAGCCGAGTGCCGTAGAAGGTATCTGTTCAATCAGAGATAAGCTACGAAACTCCTGGACGCTCTTTGTAAAGATAACCGATTGAATTGGTCAGCAAAAAAGACTGTTCTCTGCTTTAAAATCACTTCCCGGTGGTTCGGAACCCACTTCAAACTGTAGGTCCAACTCATCATCCAATTCATTATTCACGCACAGGTCTCAGACCTATGTGGCTTTATCCTCAGAAAAAATAGCCTTTCCAGCCAATAACTGTTCCTTTCAAGAAATTCCAACTCAACAATAAATAATAATACACTAAAATTTGATGATTATTTTTTGTAGAAAGGCTTTGTTTTATGTAATATTTTATAGCATTCTTTCGATACCGATACTAACGACTTGCAGTCATGATTTTAATGCGGAAATATAAATTTACTCACTTGACTAAAAGCATACTTTTAAACTTATATATTGTCAAGAGTCAATTATTTATCATTCAAGGAGGAAGTAAGACATTTTGAAGTGGAAAAGGTCTTTCTCTTGAACTGGGTCGCCACCAGACCAGAAGAAAACAAAGTCCAATGTTCCCGTGAAGTTCTATTTTCAAAATGCTGTAACATAAAGTCCGACCTCGATAGTGACACTGGTCAAGGTTTCAAGCTCTTCGCTTCGGCGAGCCGATAACAAAGAGTTGGCGGCTTAAAAAAAACGAAACAAAGAAAACTGGAGAATGAAGAGCAGCAACAAAGAACGAACGACTCAGAAAACAATACAATCCAATTTTACACCACTGCGATCTTCCTAACCAAGCTCCTTCATTCTCCAATCAACAGATGATTGACAGATAAGTGCAATGCTTGAGCTTCATTTGTATCCTAGGCTATTTTAGTGTAGTGTTAACTAAAACATTTCCAAGGACACATCCCTTAAGGGTATCATTAGGTTATCTCAAGTCCATAGATTTCAACCCTGAAATCCTTTAGATTGTCTTCTCTAAGTATTTAGTAGCAATAACTTATTGGATTGTATGAGAAGATTTTTTAAAAGTAATATATCAAAGCCCCATATTTCAATAGATAACTCAATAGATAAGGGGAAGTGATAGCCGAGTGCCGTAGCAGGTATCTCATTACCCACGCACAGGTCTCAGACCTATGTGGGCTTCATCCTCAAAAAAAAAAAATTGTTGCTTTCACAGTGGATCATTCAATACTCGATGATGTTTAACATCGCAAAATCAAAATCCGAGTGCCGTAGTGGTATCTGTTCAATCAGAGATAAGCTACAAAACTCCTGGGCGCTCTTTGTAAAGATAACCGATTGAATTGGTCAGCAAAAAAGACTCTGTTCTCTACTTTAAAATCACTTCCCGGTGGTTCGGAACCAAATTAAAAATGTAGGTCCAACTCATCAATCACCATCGTCCAATTCATTACCCACGCACAGGTCTCAGACCTATGTGGGCTTCATCCTCCGGAAAAAGCTCCAATCTTGCACACATTGATTTAATAAGCCTTCACAGCAGAAACATATTTCTAAATTGAACGATTTTTTAAATAAAACTTCAAATTTGTCTGACGTTTTTGGCTTTTCATACTGAAACTTAGCTTCAAATTTTGGACAGTTTTGGAGATTGCAATTCACAATACCTAAATGAATGGTATCTGTTCAATCAGATAGATAAGCTGCGTTCTCGTAGGTCCTGTTTGTAACGGTGACCGATTAGATTGGCCAGCAAAAAAGACACTGATCTCTACTGAAAAAATCACTTCCCAGTGGTTCGGAACCCACCTAACCTAAAACTGTAGGTCCAACTCATAAATCACCATCATCCAACTCATTACCCACGCACAGGTCTCAGACCTATGTGGGCTTCATCCTCAAAAAAAAGATTTTAAATGCAACTAATTATGCTTGTAGTTATTTCAGTCAAAAGTGAATTGAACTATTTATTATTATTTAATTATGTGTAAACATTGAACAAGCAATTTCTATTTTTCCATCTAAATAATTGTTTAAACGTATTTTATCGACTTTCAAACAGGATGTGTACAGTATTAGATAGAATGGTGCTTGTAGTATCTTCTCTACTATGCAATTTGTTTCAAAAGGCATTAATAGGATTTCACTTGTACCCTTGAATGTATTTTTAATAGGTTAATAAATATTGCGATCTTGCGAGAAAGACGGTGATTACAAGATTAGTGTAAATGAGTCTCAAAACCGGTTTCAATATAATAATCGGTTGTATTTCTAAATTTCTAATCACATTTTCATAACATTTCAACAGATACTTAGGATCCTAACATTCTACTACTGCATAGTATAATGTGCGTACCGCTTTAGCCAAGGGCTTGTAGCGATCGATCGGTGCGGTGCGCCCCTCCGATATCTACTCGTTCGTTCTTCTTTCTCGCTCCTCCGTATTTTTCGGCCGTCCCGTGACAGTTTCGTGTTATTGCTCCCCTCCCGTCATTCCTTCTTAACCCCTTCTATATGTATTCTCATTCCAACTGCGCAGAACCCGTATGCGCCACGAAACGACCGTGATAGTGACGTCAAGGCTGCCAATCGGGCTTTCCCTCCTCGTCGCTTTCCTCACACCTCCCCTACCTACTTCCCCCACTCTTTCCTCTCCTTCGAACAGCTGTTCTCATCAGTGCCAACCTCTTCAGTCCGTTTCAAGCAGCCTTTCCGTAGAGGCGGGCCCCTCCGCTCTTAGCTCGAATAGTATTTCGCAGTTTCTTCAGTTTGTTGTCTGGGAATATTTTTGTTTCTTTATTCAACACAGCTATTGTATCTTCAGATTTTATTATAGTTTACAACCGAATTCGGCTGTAGATAGGAAAGTGATTTCAAATCTGTGATAACGTTGGCTTTGTTGGTTGCCAGCAACAAAAATAAGTTACGTCGTAGTTAGTTGTTTTGTTCGTTGCTACCAGTTTTCTGTGTTTTCTAAATTGTTCAGTGTTGGATATCTTTCAGTTCTCCAGGATAGTGTTTCACCTCTATTTTTCTAAAACATTGTCAGGTAAGTTGAATACGCATTATTTTTGTTGTCAGTAATAGTGAAAGTGTTGTATTGACGTCATATCGCTATCAAACAATGGAAGAGATTTCATTAAAAACGGAATTAATTTCAAAAACTTAATTTTATGACACATTACGTCATTATGTTATGTACAAATATTGCACAAATTTGTAGAGTATTGTACTATAACAATTATGTTTAAATTACGTCCACGAATTTGTAAAATATTGAATTAATGGAAAGAATTACGTATGAGGAAATATCTACACTCCACATGCACACACGTTTTACAGCAATCGATTAAGCCATTGTTTGTTTAGTTATTGAGCAAGTCATTGTTCCTGCCATACAATGCTGTTTGTATTGATTGGCGAATAACCTCAAAATTTACAGTAGGCCATTACTCATACAACGTGATAAAAATGTAAACTGGTGAACCTAACCAAACGTGATATTTGGTTTTGGTATTGGAGCGTGGTATTGGAACACTTCTATTTCAATATGATTCATTGTTTGTTGAAATGATTTTATAGTAAATATTGTTGGGGTTAGGTATGAATCATTGTTTGAAAGTTTTGTGGTAAACATTGTCTTGATCTGGGCTCTACTCAGTGGAGTGAGTCATAATCAGAAATGTTACTCATTGTATTTAAAAACTTTTTTAAATAAAATTTCCAGAGAATGTATTATATTATTTGTCTATTAAAAGAGAAAAATGCATTACAGGAAAGATGTACGAATCACAAAGTACAATCAAAATAAAATTAATATACTAAAATTTAAAAAAAATGGGCTTTTTTCTCTAACAAAAATCCATAGCTTATAATTTTATGGAGTATACAAACAGAAAATTTCACTAAATGCTGATATGAATTTTAATTTATAATCAAAACCGTTATTCGGATAATAAATGATAGAATTTCCTCCATACGTTAATTTTACATTGTAGTTCTTTGCCTTCCCCATTGCAGTGTGTGATCTCAATTTTTTGTTCATCCGAGGTTGCATGTATGTTTGGTATTATTGAGTGTTTTTATATATTGGCATCAAATCTTTATTTGTATTTTTTCCCATTGACTCTTGTAGGCCTATAGAAACATATTTCTCTGCCATTTTATAGTCTGTTATAGACTAGGTATCAGGCACATCTTCCTTGTTTAATCCTCAAATATTTATTTCAGAGAATTTTTGCAACTGTAGGTCCAACTCATCAATCACCATCATCCAACTCATTACCCACGCACAGGTCTCAGACCTATGTGGGCTTCATCCTCCAAAAAAAAAAATTGAGAAAATATATCTGGCATTAATCTATTGTAGTCAGGTATGAGGAACGTCTTCCGGATCTAATCACTTCCTGGTTTCTCTGCAGTATTTGAATAGACTAACTATTAATTAGTCATTAATCTATGAAATAGTCTCAAGTGCTATCGAAGTCTACAGTGCAACAGTTGCGTCTCGGTGTTGTTGTAGTGGGTGTGTTGTTGTTGATTTTGTCAACATGGCGTTCTATTTCTGTTGAGACCTGTCTTGTTATTGGCCTCTTATCGCCCAGAATAAACCGTTCACTTCCCAATCTGTTGATTTAATTGAGGCTATGGGTGTTGACCGTTATACAGTTGTTACAAAGTCCAAAATCTAAATTAAAGGAGGGCACCAGTCAGTATTGTGCTCTTTCTATTAATAGCCGAATGGTACATCGAACGTTGGGGTTGACAGTCTATGTTTTGTCGCCAAAGATTACTCCCTTGTGATGTTTATCTCAGAATACTTATCCTAATGAGCCTAGAAATAACGATCCTAGAAACAACTAGTACTGTAGTATTGTCAAAATGTCTTATCTAATCCGGTGCTTTTACTGATTGGTAATTTATTGTGAGACTATCAATGTGTATTTTTGTCAGGAAAGCTATATTGATGGTGTAAAGTCGATGGATTCGAAATCAATATGTATCAGGAAAGCCATATTGATGGTGTAAAATCGATGCATCAAAAAGATGATTTCGTTATTCAAACACCATGAATGAAAGCCTGAGCTTTCTATAAATCTACAGCAATATGTATTACGATATTTGGATAAAAAAAATCCATATTGATGGTTTAAAGTCATATTGATGGTCTTTACATTCAATGTGGATTTCGTGATTCAAACACTGAATGAATGCCTCAGCTTCCTATAAAAATCATATTAGGCTACATTCAGACCAATTAGAGTCCTAGTATAATTGCATTCATCATCTCTCAATTGAATGGTAAATAAGTAAAAAGTACCATCCTCTGCACTCATATTTATTCAGATTCCTGTTCACATAATTGATTATTGAGGCTATTGATTCATTTTCATACAAAGCCCCATCCCTTTTACGTATCAATCCCCTATAATTTGTTATTTATTAGTTACCAATGAATTGAAACAAGGTGCCGCCATGCTCCCCGCTTGTCTCAATCAGCTGATAGCTGACGAACAGCAAGCTGTCGATGGTGCGACTGACAACGAAACAAAGAGACAAAGGCGGCTATGTTGCATCATCCTAATAATCATCGTACATTCACTATCGCTGTCAGGCAGCCTACAAAAGCAACAGCTGTTCAGGAGCAGCTCCCGTTTGCTCACAGAAAGCGGCAGTCCTAGCAAACGTCTAGATAAGTTTAAAGATTCGGCTCTAGCGTCTCGACGCTTCCAAAAGCCGGCGTCGTTGACACAATGACCCATTTTAATAAAACGCGTGCGTACACGTGTGCGCTACTTGTCTTTGTTTAGCTGCGTCTGTGTGTGTGAGTGGGTGCGTGCATTCATTCAGTGTTGTCACCGTCATCATAGGCGTAAAACTGTTATTGAGCAACGCCACTCTTCTGAATTCAGCTACTGAATTATTTTTACACATCATGAAGATCGTCTTCATTGAACTTTTCGTCTTAGAAAATAATATTAGGGAAGTGATAGCCGCGAGCCGTAGCAGGTATCTGTTCAATCAGATAGATAAGCTGCGTTCTCCTGGGTCCTGTTTGTAACGGTGACCGATTTGATTGGCCACCAAAAAGACACTGTTCTCAGCTGTAAAATCACTTCCCAGTGGTTCGGAACCCACCTAAAACTGTAGGTCCAACTCATCAATCACTATCATCCAACTCATTACCCACGCACAGGTTTTATACCAAAGTGGGCTTCATCCTCCAAAAAAATATGAAAATTAGCGAGTGGTTTGGTGATTAAGAAAATAGAACACAAACAGTTATAATAGAATTACGTTCATCGTAAATTTTACGTGGTATCTGTAACCTAGGCCCATATTTATGAATCTATCTTGAGGCTTTCTTAACTTAATTTCTATTCGTTAAGTTGCCTTTACACTTTATAGCTATGATATATAGCAAAATCAGGTAAGGCATTTTTACTTTACTAGTTGCCCGATTCAATCAATTACAAAATCAATTTATCTTAAAATATGTGTTTCCCTATAGGAAAACCTGTGTGGGAACACTTCAATACATAATAAATCATATAGCTTACTGAAACCTCTCATGCATGCACACACACATACACACGTCCGCTTTTACTCTTTCACACAACTAGATTATCTATGGAGTAGTGGCTGCTTTTTTCATTATTAGTTCTATTTATTAAATTTTGGCTGTCGTTTTTAATGAAATACTTAAGTGCTGTTAACAAGTCTTTTACAAATTGAAAGTAATTTTTAACTTTTTACAATGATTTAGAAATGAAGTCACTTGTTTTATCTATTTATATTTATTGGGTAAACCTTATACTTGATATATTTTCAAATAAATTTAAAAAAAGTAATTTGCGTTATCTATTTGTAAGATTATTTTTTTAATATTCTTCCGAAATGACTGACGTGGCGTTATTTCTCTTGCTGTTCGTGGAATGGAATTGTACAGTTGTTTTGATCAACCAATCAGCTATATTGCTGCAAAAGCTATTTGTAGTTCTGCTGCAAGTTTTATTTGCTATCGAATAGCTTGTATCTATCTGTAAAGCAGATTTTCAAAGACGCTTTTTCAACTTCTAGCAAAGCTGTATAGCTGGACTGCTGTAGACGCAGCTTTAGTTGTTCATTTCATTTATTCTGCACAACAGTCCAACCAGCAAACACATAGACCAATGATCTTATTGACTATTGTAAGACCATTTGGTCTTATGTGTTCGCTGAGTCCAAGCAATTCAGTATTCACACTTGAGGGAGGAGCCTGTTTATGCAACACGCAGAACAGACTTTCCATGCAAGTTGTGCAATTTAGCAGCAAGGCCCGTGTTTGTGAACTTACCTTGAGGCTTTCTTAATTCAAGAGAGACTTGAAAAGCCTTTCGAGTGAATGCTTGAGTTGAGGAAACTTGAAAGTTCTTACAAATATACGGAAATTTATGATAATAACCTTATAATTAAAACCTTTTGTAATCTATACCTTAAGTTCAATTCCTTATTCTTTCAATTCAAGTGCTGTACATCATTTACTTCATTTACTTTAGTCTGTGATGCCATTGCGATTTCAAACATTGGTAGTAAGTGCTCCTACTTCAGTCACTAGAGAATTGAATTTATTTACATTCCAAACATTTGTTACAACAAACTGAGAATGAGTCAGTACATGCAGGTCATATTCATACAGTCAAATCACAAGAACAAAAAAAAAAAAAAAAAAACAATAATCATAACAACATCAATATGTGATAATAATTATTCAAAATTCATACAAAAATGTTCATTGAATTGACTTCAAAAACCTAAGAAAAGAAAAAAACAAAGCATTTCACCCATTAAGGAATTCGCTCATACAGTAAAAAGCCTTCTCAACCTGAATTTGAATAAAACTACGATTACCTTAACTCCAACCTGACCACTCTAAGCCGCTTAATCTAGATGCAAGATTTTGTATAGCAAGCTGAGACACAGAGTGGTTAGGCTAGAATTATCGTAGTACTGCTCAAAATATTTTATCAGACACTTGTGCATCATCCCATAGGGATTCTTTAAATTTACTTCTGTATTGTTTGGGGTTTTCCTGTCTGTATTACTAGTTTCAACAATAGATAAACAAAAAAGTACTTCTGGCTGTCATGAGATTGAAACACCTATTTTAAATTGGTGGTTCAACTGATCAATCACCATCATCTAATTCATTACCCACGTACTGGTCCCTGACCTATGTGGGCTTCATAAAAAATATTGGAGGTGCAGTAAATTTGAACTCTCGCTTTGACTATTTAATGGACATAAATTTCCAACCATCATAAATTGGACAACAGGTGTGATGCTTTGTGTAGATGAAATGTCATGTCCTTGACCCCACATCTCCCAGAGTGGCCATATCAAGGCCGTTGAGTGTGCGTTTTCAAACGCAGTTGCGGTGCTCTTTTGTTCCTGCCGCCCCCGCTTGGGATTTCCACCGCCTCCCATCCCGCCCATCCACCCTTCATTGCCGCCTTCGGTGCGTTCGCGTTGCTGTGTTTATTTTCGTCGCTGGCACGAGATGTTCATTTCGGCCCGGTCATCGAAACTCTGCCCAGTCACCTGCTACTGCTAATGCTTCCGAGAACAGAGCTTGGCAAACGCTTGCTTAAAACCACTATTCAAGATGTCTGGTTTTGATCTTGAAGCACTGCTTACTTTACACATATCATTTATTTAATTATTTGAAATCAAATTTAAAATGTTTTGTTCCGCAAAAGTGTATAGAATTTTCTAATTTTTTAATGTGCCAGCATAATGTTTTAATTGTCATAAAATCTCACAAACGAAGGGGAGAGCCATTGTTGGCGAGAAAAATTTTGAGGTCATTAAAAATTGATGACAATTAAAATTATACTATTACATTACATAGTTATATTATAAAGTTGACTCATGAAAACATTATGAAATTAATAATAATAATAATGATGATTGTAACCAACTCAAGCGAAACATTCTCACATAGGCTAAGAATCGTCTGTACGTGAGAAACTTCGATAATCAATGTTAGGCTCTAGGTTTACATTATTGTCAAACTCCAATCTTGGAGTTAGGGAATAATACTGATGTCAAAATTGAAAATGAGGCTGAAATCCGACGCAATTTGTAGTTGCAACACTAAATTTGCTACTGTACGTTCTGTTCGCCTGTAAAGCCACTTTGTGGTATTTAAGCCCGGGATACAAATGCAACTAAAGGATTGTGTCTGGGTTTCAGGCCTAATGCCCCAATATTTTAACCATGTTTAAAAAATTTAACTCAATTTTTAATTAATAATACTAGTGTATTGCTTTTGTTGGTGGGGAGACCCTCACGAGTAATTCTTTTGTTGGTTTTCTCTGATTGAAACTGTTCGTTTCTGCACCTTTAATGGGAAGTAGCCTTATCATCAACATTTTTCCACTTTCTTGGCTATATATTAGGAGACGAAATCTGTAGACAGTATATCTCTATAATTTATACTTCAAACTACAACCAAATTCCGAAACATTGGTCATGCAGTGTACTTTATACCGGACACCATCTAGCCTGCCGGTTCCAGTATTCAGATTGAAAGTGAAAATAAGAAGACAGCCGAGTAATGACACATGATTACAAGGCCCAGGCTAAACTCTTCATCCAAAATGCAGGCGTACTGGAAATAGAAAGCGTTGTGACTCGATTCATGAGTTCGGCGTTTTTTCCCGCCTGTAGACGCGTTTTTCCAGTCGGGTACGTGTGTCTGTGTGCGTGCGCACGTGTCTCAATATGACGACAACGTGTTGGCTCGGTCGCTGACGGAGAAATCGAATAGGCGAACCGTGGACCGACCGGTCACTATCAGCGACGCACGCCCAACATGCCAATCAGTTCATTATCGGACCGACAAGAAGTGGCCTGAAGCTTGTCGTCTCAATTGCATTCCATCAGGGAAATTCCTCAAATTTCAGTCTTCTCTACTGTAATTTGATTTACGAAAATTCTTCCTTGTCGTTGTTTGGAAATTGATATTTCCTGATTAATTTCGCTAGGCTTTATCCATATTGAACTCCAGAATATTTTCACATTTTATAAATTGAATTTTCGGTTGCTTACAACTATGTTTACAACTATGTAAATGTTTCATAATGTTTCTATGTTTACAACTAAAACAGTGCTTTACTAAACTAACTTCTAAATTAATATTCGAATGCAAAGAATCGGAATTGTATTTTAGTAAAATTTCTAGTAAAACTTTGACCTAACTTAAAATTTGAATTTCTCAGTTGAAAATCTGTTAAGAAAACATTTGTAGGCAATTGTTAGCCCGTTGTATGTTTGCAATATATAATAATATTAACGGCCAGTTGCACGAAAGAAAATTAAATTTGATTACCGTAAGATGGCGTCATTTGACGGAGCCAGTGCAACGAGTTCCCTATTGAGCTCCGTAAGATGACGTCATCTTACGGTGGTTGAATTCAATTTTTTTTCGTACAACTGGCCATAGAGTATGGCTTTTATTGGTGGGGTCGCCGTTTGGACCATGCTATGGGGAACATGGTGGAACTGCTATTTATGGTGGGTTCCGAACTTCCGGGTAAGTTATATTAAAACTTATAACATCAAGTCATTGAAGCATGGTCACCCATCCAAGCGCAATTTGAGCGCTCGTGACTGAACATCACGATTTCGTAAATACTATGCTCACCGCGTGACTTTATCTTTCATCTCCACTTTATCTTTGCAATGGTTGTGTTGTATTCATGATAAATAAATGAGTAAATAAATGTGCGTAAAACTCTTGGTGTTTAATTTTGGTTATATTTAGTGATAGAAGCAGTATTGTTATCTAGAAGCCTATTGCTCCTTCACATCCAATAATTGTATTTAATATTATATCACATCCATTTAATGTATTTAACCTTTATAAATGAATAAGTAATAATTAGCGTAAGCCTTTGATTGCTGGAAGACACCAGTTACATCTAAGATGACAGTCCCAGTTTCATCGTGAGATTATTACGATGTTTTAGGTGGGGATAACACACGCGTTGTCTATTGTTTTTTTACCACCTGTTATTGGAGTGAACCCTTTGCCCCTCGTTGTTAGTTGCAAACGGAATTAATAACCCTGTCTGTCCTACCTTCCTGTCTGCAAGTTGATAAGATGAAGATGGTGAATGGTTGGCATGTTTTATTTATAGATGTCACGCAAAAACAACGTGAAAGATGGAGCAACGGTTCCTCAGTCTCTGGCTTCGGTTATCGAAGCTTTGTAACAATCATTGTCCTTCTGTTGCTATTGATTAGAAAGACAGTGCTGTAAGACATGTAACTGCTTTTGCAGACTAATATTTCCTGGTCTCTGACAAATTGGAAAATAATGTTATATTGGAAATATGAGGATCAATTTCCGTAGATTGGAGCTCCATGGATCGCCATCTGTATCACTTTCTTAGTCGTTACGCTTTCGATAACAGTAATGCTTTTATTTGCTTTAATACCTATAGCATTTGGAACATATTGTTACAGACATACTAATACTGAAGTTTCTATTTATGATATATAGAATTTATTCAAAATGTTTTGTTATTTTGTAGGCTCACAGTGCTTATTATAAATATGGATTCTTCGTTTAGTCTACTTATTTAGAGGAGGTCAAGCCAATGGGTTTATCTTTTCCATAATAAATAATTAGCAATTTAGGTTAAAAAAAAATAGCTTATTAGTCTCAGACTAGGTGCTAGAATAACGTCAGCAAAAAAGTCTACTTATTACAGAATTATTGATGCAATGATTTCTCCATTGCTTTCATAAGTATCTTTCAAAGTGACTAAAATGAAACCTAGAATTGAATAAAAAAGAAAACTATTTTGAAATAGATTTTCCAAATATTTGTGGTAATGTATGAAGCGTGGTTAATAAAACCTATAATTGAATTGACAAGAGAAATGTCTTTGAAAATAGATCATCCAAATGTTTGTGGTGTGGAGCATCTGAACTCATCTGGTTTCTCAAATATTCTCCTCCACAAAGTCTTGAACTATTGTAAGCTAATCTCTAGATTGAGATACATGTACAATCAACACACTTTATTAAATTGACTGTCTTGTAATTAACAGAATTCTAGTTTACATGTTTGGTTTTAAGGCCAGCTTTAGATGGAAACAGGTAGAGACCGTGCCGAATGAGCCGTCCGCTATCATGAAACCTTCCGTTTCTGCCGTTGCTGAAAGCTGTCCATCTTTGGATTTATGACATTCTTCGGAATTGTGTCAAGATCGCAACGTGAGTGGGAAGGTCTGAGTGTTTGCTTTTTCTCATTTCTACCTGTTCTCTACTGATGCTAGTTCTTCCAGCAACAATAGCAGCATAACTGCCGCCTCGCTCGTGACTGTCGATTTCTTCTGCCAATGATGATGGGGATGATTGTAATGATGGGAGAAGAAAAGCAGTCGAGGAAGAAGGTGGTGGTGGGGCCATAGAATGTGCATCTGATTCTGGCTGGAGCATATGAATTAGCTCACTTATCACGAATTGAAGGTTACGAGCGAGCGATTGATTCATTCTATCGGATTAGTCATTGGTTTTATTATGGCCTATTAATATTATTGTTTCTGACCTTTTGATTTATTTTGGACAAATTTTCATCTCAGAATTCTGTTGGTAGTTGATTACTTTTGATGCATTATTTGGTAGTTGATAATTGATATTGTACGGTAGGCTGATTATTTATTGCATTAGACTTACACACAATAAATTTTAATAGAGGAAAGATTGATAAAAGAAGTTTACTGAGAAAATGGCGATAAAATATCATTCAAATATCCCAGAATTTTGATACCTTATGTGGAGTGAATGCTGAAGAATTCATGGTCCAAATCATGCTCTGGTTTTTTTTCTTAGTTCTTGTCAAATTTTTTTCAAATCATTTATTCCTCATTGAAAAAACATTATAAAATACAATACAAGAACATAAACACTGTCATATTAAAAAAACCAGAAATGTAGGATTTACTAGCCCAAAAGAGCAAGCTCGAGCTTGGGGAAGGAGCCCACCTTACTATGGCGGGCTACAGTGAATAATACATAAAAAACTTAATCCTTCTAATTAACACTGAACTTGAAGTAATAAAATACAAATAATAATTAACTAAAAATTATTTCCTATAAGTAAAGAATACATAATAACCGTACAATAAGAATAAGCATTCAATGTACATAAAAAACACATAAATCCATAACTAACAAAACAGTAAAGACTAACAAACGAAACAAGAGTAATAGAATTGAAAAAAAAACCATATGTGACATTGATAAAAACATGTGTAAAAGTTTGTGACATTGATGGAACAGACCCGCATGAGATTATATTATTATTTAAATTGTTGTTTCAATCTTTGAATATAATAATAATCAAACTGGAGAGTATCGTTGCGTGCTGAAATCAATAATGATGGGTTAGAACAAGAAGCTACTTTGATATTCAGCTTCAAAGGAATTTAGTAGCCTATACCTTTTTCAAAATATTGTGCGATAAGTACTTGGATGTATATAAAGTTTGAATTTGTAGATATTGTTCAATTCAGATACAATATCGTGAGAAAAACTCCTGAACTTTGCATTGTATCAACAGAATAATTATGTTAAATTACATTTTCCTACAGTGACCCGAAAAAGTGCCTATTTTTGCACTAACTGAAGCACGCAAAATAGTCTATTCCTGCATCAGTGCGGGAAAGTAAATTGCAGTGCGGGAATGTACTTTTCCGCACTCCAAATTTTCAACCTAACAACACAAAATAGTGAGCATGTAATACGCAGGTTCCCTATTCTGCATTCAAAAATAGGTTGGCTACTCTGCTTCAGCTGTGAATAGTTGTTGTAGTTGTTGTTGATGAAATCGATTTGATTCGAAGATAGGTTATGTGAGGAATTGCCAGGTTATGTATGCCCTGTTTTGTTCTGTTTGAATTACTTTATACATTACTGTAGGAAAAATTTAATGTGTAATACGAGTGCAAAGTATTGTTTCTGCACTCGAGAAACTTTTTTCACTCGCCTTTGGCTCGTGAAAAAACTGTTTCTCTCGATGCAGAAAAACGCTATTTTGCACTCTAGTTACACAAATAGCTATTATTTGTGACTATCTTCAAAATTATACTCTACGTCAACATAGAGTATATTAATAATTAATTATTGCCTATTTAATAATTATAATTTATGATAAATAATCTTATAATATAAAATTTAATAATTTGCCTATTATTTGGTGTACGTTGACATAGAGTAGTAATAGTGGTGAGGCAGTTGAGTTCATTTAGATTTAGATCATTCTCGAGAAGTTCTTTTTAGCTCAATAATGGCACTGATAGGCTCATTGGTGATTCCTTATTTGTTGAAGTAGACACACTAAGGGTGAGGGTAATATTCTCACTAGTGTGTCATTCTAATTCAAATGACATGAGGGTGTATGCGGGTTTCTCTTGTTTCCTGACTGAATAAGGGGTAAATGACAAAGCTAAAGATGTCCTTTGCCGCATGTTGAACTCAATAACTGACTTTTTCCCACTGTCACTTCACTAACTACTCGGTCACTTGAGTTTCTATTTCCCAGGCTATGTCGCGTGCCAGATTTTTGCCTTTCACAGTGGAGAAATTGGGCAAAATTAATCTTTGAACATTGTTTCCATTCTTGATGGTTCTACTAGTAACACTTTTGAGTATTTGGTCAGGCAGTGTTTCAGAAACTGTGTCATTCTACGGAAGCAAAATCCTAGTTCATTTTTGAATTTTTAGTGTGTGTCAACAGGCACTCCATGTGCCCTGAACTGGGCTCATTCTCAAACACATTCAAAGTAGGAATTGTTTTTTTAAAATGGTAGGGCCAATCTTCATTTTTTTGTTAATTTTATAATAGTCTATCATTTCTTTTGATTCTTCCTCTGAATTTGCAATATGACAGTTATTTCCAAATTTTATTCATTGTTATTTTTTTACAGTTGATGCTTACGATCTCATTGTTGCCTCATCTTTATTGTGATTGAGTTTATTCATTATTATGAAGATTTTATTGCATTATTGTTCAGCAAGATGTTTTATATCTGCATGTGACCTGTACTTTACTATAACTATTGATTAGGGTATTATGAAGATGGTGGCGACACCGCTTTGAAACCAAATAAAATCCTGCAACTGCGGAAAGTTGCAATGTAAACGTTGAGGAAAAGAATCTTAGCTAAGTTCTACATTATTTTTTCTTCTATTTTTCTGAGGATGAAGTTCACATTAATAATCGAACTAGACAGTATCATTGCGTGCGCAAATCAATAATGGTTAGAAAAAGAATTTTTTTCTGAGGATGAAGTCCACATAGGTCTGAAACCTGTGCGTTGGTGATGGGTATTGGATGATGGTGATTGATGAGTTGGACCTACAGTTTTAGGTGGGTTCCGAATCACCGGGGAGTGATTTTGCCATCATTCTTGCAAGTGTATTGGTCCAGAATAGTGGTTATCAAAAATAAAATATCTAAAAGTCGAATATTGTTTTGAGGGGGTTTTGAAAAGCAACTTGTCCTTGGCTTCTGTTAACCTCAATGGCAATGTCAGCTCCAGGCAGGTGCTTATGGGAAGGCTCATTGCTTTTGAGTAGCCATAGCCTTTTGTGTGGCGGGGGTTATTCACATGCTCTACCCCTCTACCCCTGTCTCTCTCATCCCTTCTCTTTCTTAACAGGCCCTTTACTTCAGTGCATAGTCCGTTCGTTTTCTTACGGTAGACGTCATACCACTACTACATAATGCATATAACAGGGCTTAACCTCCGGCTCTGCATTCTCCATCTTCCACACCCTTATGTTTCTTCCTTTTTGCGCCAGGTGCTTCGAACACCTGGCCAATGCGGTGTTGCCGTATTTTCCTATAATCCAGCGTGCTTCCGATATTCAATGTAGGAGGATCTGTGTATCTTTTTTAGCATGGTGCAATTCTATATTTTGGTTTGCTCGTTTTGAATTTAGATTTATAGTAATTTCTGTGTATCCTTTTTAGCATGGTGCAATTCTATATTTTGGTTTGCCCGTTTTGAATTTAGATTTTGAAATTCCTGCTTCATGGCAGATGTATTTATTTTAATTAGAAGCATTAATTTATAGTAATTTATGTGTTTCTTTTTTAGCATGGTGCAATTCTATATTTTGGTTTGCTCGTTTTGAATTTAGATTTTGATATTCCTGCTTCATGGCAGATGTATTTATTTTAATTAGAAGCATGAATTTATAGTAATTTCTTTTTCAGTGGTTTTCTTGAAGAATTGACCAAATCAAGTCATTCAGTTTTAATGATTTTTGTGATAGCAATCTTAAACAGTATGATTTAGGTCTAAGATGCTGAACTGTTTATATTTCTGCAGGCTATTCAGAGATCATTTCTTAATCTAACAATATCTTCTTCTTCTTCGTGTGCCTATCCGTTACGAATGTTGGCTATCATCACGGCAATCTTTACTCTCAACAGCGGTGCGAAACAGTTGCAGGGTTCTTCAACCAGGACATTCTTCTCCTTCCTGGTCCTCGATTACCCAATATTTTTCTCTGTAGGATGGCTTGCAGGAGTGTATTATCTGGACTTATTCCTCATAATGTGTTCAAAGAACTGTAGCTTTCGTGCTTTTATGGTAACGAGTACTTCTCGGCTCTTCTTCATTCTTCTGAGAACCTCTTCATCAACAATATGTCTACCAAATTTTCTAATCTATCTAGCCTACTTTGTTTCCACACGATGTAGAAAACTCTACATTCTTCAACTATTAAATTTACTAGGAGCTTACAATCATAATATTGTTCAAAATATTGAATTTTTTTTTTTGAGAATGAAGTACACATAGATCTGAGTACATCTACAAAGATCTGAAGCAGATCTAAGTATGTGGGTAATGAGTTGGATGTTAATGATTGAGGAGTTGGACCTATCGTTTCAGGTGGGTTCCGAATCACCGGGAAATGATTTTAGAGCAGAGATATGAGTATTTTTTGCTGGCCATCCCAATCGGTCACCATTCCGATATTTCCGAGCGCTCGTGTCTTATCTGACTGAACAGATACCTGGCACGATTCGTGGCTAATCATTTTGTCAATTAGAGAATGATGGTTGTATTAAAATTGAGCAAATGAATGTTTTTTCTATCAAGTGAATAAAAGGTTGTAGAATTTCATGAAAATATTTTCAATACTCTATGCTTACTTATTACTTGTAGGTATACACTCTGTAACTTCGCGATGTCTAGTTGTCTAGGAAATACCTGGTTCTGGGCAAGACAATTTTGAAATTACAATAATTATACTATCTACATTTAAACACTTGTATATTATTTTGCAGTATCTACAAATTAACACAAGTGTAAACAGTAATGATGTGTTATTTTGTAGTTAAAATCCAATAATTGCATTATTTTGAAAATAAAATCACAATATAGAGGAAGTGATAGCCGCGAGTCATAGCAGGTATCTGTTCAATCAGATAAAGATAAGCTGCGTTCTCGTAGGTCCTGTTTGTAACGGTGACCGATTAGATTGGCCAGCAAAAAAGACACTGTTCTCTGCTGTAAAATCACTTCCCGGTGGTTCGGAACCCACCTAAAACTGTAGGTCCAATTAATCAATTACTATCATCCAACTCATTACCCACGCACAGGTCTCAGACCTATGTGGGCTTTATCCGGAAAAAAAATATTCTTCTCTTTTGTCTATAATTATGATGACCAATGTTGTATATCAAAATTATTGAAAAATAAAACCCCTCTTAAGAAAAATACTACGTGTTGGCTTTGAGTAATAGCAAGCCACTATCAGTTGAAATATTGTGAATTTGTATTTTTTCTTTATAGGCTATATAATTTTTACTAACATGTTGACTTTATGCTTTCAGGTAAGAATTCAACTTCGCCTATTGCACCATCACCTAACGAGTAAGTTGATTCATTCTCTTGAGATGTGGCGTAATAACTTTGAGAGGTTGTGATGCAGAAATTGGATTTCTCACCCACTAATGTATTACGTAACGTGATTGTCATACATTTTTATTCAATTTTTTAAACATCAATGAGTTCGTCATAATGATGTTTCAGAATTGTGGCTCGTTGTATCTGCATATTATCACTTTTCTGAGCAAAGGAACATCATTGCCATGCGATTAAATGTGTAGAGGAAAAGCTAATGCGCTGAGAGTTATGGCTGTCATAAAAAATTATCAATCCCGGTTATCTCAATTATTATTCTAGTATAGTTACCATTATATATTAGTTGTTATGAGCTCCATTCTTAGTCTTTATTAAAAAACCAACGATCGTGAATGGCATTAACAGACTTGAATAAAGATAACGTCTTGAACATTACAAGTACCAGCATGATGTTAATTTTTTATTGTACAATAAATCTCATCATCTCTATAATATAGATAATAATATGATATATTATATAAAAATGAATGTCTGTCTGTATGTATGTATGTATGTGTGTTCCCTATAGACTCCAAAACTACTTGACAGATCGGCATGAAACTTTGGGAATATGTTGTGTGAATATTGGGGATGGTTTCTGACCATAAATTTCAATAGGGGAGCTAATAATTATTATTAATTAAACCATTTTATAGACCTAACCTACTGAACTTGCCAGCCAAACAGCTTAAAGGAACAGCTGATATAACAGTTTTTAATCATATGGCAGGCCCCTTAGTGGCGTTATTTATGCTGTCTTTGAACAGCAAAAGACTTTGCACTTTGCATGTAGGCTACCGTACAGTTGGAGCCTTGCAATATGTAGGAAACATACGACTGGGTATGATGAAATGTAATTATGCCAGGTTGATGACATCTGTTAACCAATGCAGCTAGAAATTTGAAATGCAGCCTCAGCGGGAGGTGGCGAATAATAAAATAAAAAACCTAGCTTCTACCCTTATAGTCATAGGAGGTTTAAATTTGAAATGTTTCTTCATTCAGAGGTGGTGAAACGAAGCCTCTATGATCAGCTGGAAGAGCCCTAGGATTAACTTCTTTCCTAATCTTAAATGTAACCTCAGCGGGAGGTGGCGAATAATAAAATCAAGGAGAATTTTTATGAGAATGCAGCAACGCCAGTTGGGCCAGCTAGTTATTTATAATTATCATTCTAAATTTTGTTATTTTATGCTTAATACAATAGATAACAGATCTGGTGGTCTGTTAGACTTTGATTGCTCTTAGTTAAGAAAAGCATGATTTTGTAATTTTTTTTTTTTTTTTTTTTTTTTTTTTTTTTTTTTTTTTTTTTTGAGGATGAAGCCCACATAGGTCTGAGACCTGTGCGTGGGTAATGAGTTGGATGATGGTGATTGATGAGTTGGACCTACAGTTTTAGGTGGGTTCCGAACCACCGGGAAGTGATTTTACAGCAGAGAACAGTGTCTTTTTTAATTAATTAATTAATTTGATTGTACAATTATTTTTGTTATTGGTTTACAATTTTTATGGCCAGCTGTAGTGAAGGCAAGTGTACTAAATCTGTGTTCATACGAATTAGTATTATTCACTCTGAATCATTGTTCAACTTATTGCCAATTTTTATTAGTCTTTCTATGCTTCCGGCTGCATAAAACAGTGTGTAGGTTGTTGGAAATCGTTGTAGAATAGATTGAAGATCGGTAGTAAATGTTACATATATGAGCTACCAGTTTTATTCAACTCATACGGATTTTTTTTAAATTTCTAGCATTTGTGCCTAGCATGAATTTCTGTCAGATCTCTACTGTATTATTTTGCTTGAGGATAGGCTACTTCCGGTAGTTATCAATTCAGTTGAATAATGTTTTCATTATTATAAATATAAAGTATCAAGCCAATGGTATTGATATTGACTGCTTGTCAAGAATCAGCGGTCCTGTAAACCATGAAAGTTACACTATTAGAGTGTCACTTGGGAAACTTTTCTTCATCTGGCCTTATACCTTTTACTCTTGCAACATTTGTGTTATGATGCATGTCTGAGCAACAAGAATTGGGTTGCATGCCCCTCTACGTTCCTGCTACACTTGCAATATTTGCGTCTTGAGTCATGTCTTAAGTAGTGATTGAGCAGCAAGAATTGTGTTGCATGCCCCAAAACTTTCTCCTACTTGGGCAACATCACTTTTGACGACCAAATGCTGGACGTGAACCATAGCTTGATTAGTTTTCAATATTCGAATTAGGTACCTACATTATCAGTGAATTTATATCCTATCAGGAATCAATTTCAGATCGGATGATAATTCTATGAACTGTAGAATTATGTTCTGATGTATACAATGATATAATGTTAGAATGATATACATATATAAGGTGTCTCTGAACTCTCTACCGACCTTTACAGGTATTATTCTTGGACCATAGACAAGCCAAAATATCATATTCAAAATTTCGAAAACTCAAAAGTTACTTGTATAGCCGCCATTTTGTTTTTTTCACATAGGAAATTTCAATTCGAGAACGACTAGTTATAATTAAATTAAATTTTCTATTTAGCTTTATTACCTACAGATCTAATTACAGGGGAAAAATAATATTTTACAATTATTATTTTTAAAATGGCGGCTGCCTAAAACTTTCAAACGTAAATATCTTAGAAACCACTCATAATAAAAAATTACATTTAGTAAGTTTTATTTAGATAATTTAATTGCAAATCTAATGACACCAAATTTACAGAAATTGGTTCATAAATAACGGAGAAAATCCATTTTTAAGATATTACATTCTTTTCAATATCAACACTGTTATCATGATTGTGACATTGCTGCTAGTGAGTTACGTCTGGTTGAAAAAATTGATTTTCTCCGTTATTTATGAATCGATTTCCGTAAATTTGGTGTCATTAGATTTGGAATTAAATTATCTAAATAAAACGTAAGTATGTAATTTTTTCATTATGAGCGGTTTCTAAGATATTTACGTTTGAAATTTGTAGACAGCCGCCATTTTTAAAATAATAATTGTAAAAAATTATTTTTTCCCCTGTAAATAGATCTTTAGGTAATAAAGCTAAATACCAAATTTCATTTGATTATAACTAGCCGTTCTCGTACTAAAATTTCCTATGTGAAAAAACAAAATGGCGGCTGTACGAGTAACTTTAGAGTTTTCGAAATTTTGAATATGATATTTTGGCTTGTCTATGGTCCAGGAATAATACCTGAAAAGGTCGGTAGAGAGTTCATAGACACCCTGAATATTAGAATGGGAATCAGACAGGTTAAGTGCTATTTTTATAAGTTTTAGGTTTTGACGAATCCATATTCCCCTCTCAGGAGGTCACATTCCTTGTCTCTTTTACCCCCTCTTCTGTTTTGTGGTTCATAACTGTATGTGTGAGAATACTGTAATAGTAATAACAATGATAATCCGTTTAGTTCTGAACAAAACGGTTTTATAATGTTCGTTTTGTTTTTAATAAATGAAGTTCATGAATTAAGGTAATGGAGTTTGTATGTGATTACTGATTAGTAGGCTACTTGTGGCTGTCATTCTATGGTAATTTCAGCTATAATGAAGCAGGTTAATCACTTTCTTTACTACACTTTCTCTTGGCTATTATCTTTATCGCGTCCACTTTTCACAAGCATTTATTTGATGGCGTTTGGAAGTTTCTTACTTCTCAGACACTTGATTTATCAACCTGTATTGTTAGTTCAGAATGTATACTTAGTTCATATATAGTTAATTTAATTTGAGCCGGTATGCTAATATATATCTCAAGTAGCCGTGCGCGCAAAATTCACAAGGTCTTTTCCTTATTAAATGGCCGGCCTTTCGAATTAACACATATGAAGCAAAGTTACATCACTCGAGCTCAGTTGACTCAGAAGTTTCCAAATCCTCACAATTGCAGCCGTAATTAAATTTCTTTTCAACGTTGAACAGTCGACTATTTATACCGCTTTGTGAAGACGAGCAGTAATGAAACTGTAATTTACCTTGGCATGCAAATTACCTGTGTAAAAAGACACTGTATTACCATCCACGATCATTGTTAGGCCTGATTTTTCATATTAGAAATTCTGCTTTTCTATGGACGTTCTGTAGCTTACTTCCCGTTATTTTAAACAGATTTATCATGAATTATAATTTTGTTTGATCATCACTTACCCTAATAGTTACTTGTTTACTAGTCAATTTCGAGAAAGAAAGCATTTGAGTTTCAAGTTGAAAATAATCTTGAAGAACTACTCAACTTGGGATATTTATTGGTGACTTGTTTCGTAGATTCAATTAAATTTTATCTATTGTCAACAATACATAATAGAACAAACAAAAATTACACCACTTCTTATAATAATAATAATGAATATATATATAAAACATCATAAATGAAATAATTGTTGCATCCCTCTTTAAGCAAAGCTTGTGCTGAGGGATGGTGCATCTATAAAATGCCAATATCATATAAGACATTGAATAGAAAAATAACATGTTTACTACAAGAAATCTGAAAACACATATCTGTTGTGCTCATTATACAAATAATAATCATGATCATAATAATATCTACATAAAACATCATAATTGTTGCATCCCTCTTTAAGCAAGCTTGTGCTGAGGGATGGTGCATCTGTAAGATGCCAATATCATATAAGACATTGAATTAAAAAATAACATGTATACCACAAGAAACCTGAAAACACATATCTGTTCTGCTCATTATACACATGTTTGTTTACCGATACAATTGGTTTAAAAGCTACAATTGAATATTTAAAGCAAAATAATAACAAGTTTGATACCTAAAAAACACGTCTAGTTTTCTATTTTTATTTTAAATGAAAGTAATCTTCATTATAATACAAAATTGTAAAATTATATAATTTAACACATAATATTATAGGAATTTATTACAGTATGTAATTTTCCATTACCTGCCTGTACTATAAATCTTGCTATTTTTAAAAAATGAACTGAAGTTTGTTACAAACATGTAGTAAAAGAGACTAAAGACCTTATCTATGGACGTACCCTTAGGCTTTCTCAACTCAAGATAGACCTGATAATCCTTACCTGAAGCGGTAATTACACTTAGATGGTATTGTGGATGGACAAGCTAGACAACTACTTCTTGACAAAGGAGCACAGTCCTTGATAAGAAGGGAATAAAGTCAACAATTTGTACACTGCGTACAGCTACAGGGGTCTTGGCTACAGTTTTTAAGTGAGTTTACAAGCTGGCAACCCAGCGAGTAGCTGCACTACAAGCCGACCCACTTCTCACCAAAGGCTTGACTTCTGACAAGACCAAGTCCCCCAGCAATGTTTGCCTCGTGGGTTTTGTGAGCTTGGTCGATCTTAAGGTTGCTACTCGCTGGCTTTTTAGCCAGTAAACTAGTCTATTTAAGTATATAGTATATGTACTGCCGAAGCAAGTACAACTAGCTTATTTTTGGTAAATGAGAAGTTAGCGGAAAATAAAAAAATGTTTGAGGATGTGTTTGTCCCTTTAGAGGAGTCCAGTTACTTACACAAAACAAGGACAGTGCACGAAAAACTTGACCGGCTATTTGTTTGTACTGTACTTCTTCTAGTGGCATGATTCCCGCTACCTGGGTGCCGCCAAGGTTTTTCCTGTTGTTGTTTTTAGGCAGACTTTGTTTGGTGGCCAGATTTTTGTTTTCTTTCCTGTTTACAAAAGTTTCGTCTCAAGTGCTCATTGCTCTACCTGCGTGGAATACTGATTATCCCTTAATTCTTGGAATGCGGTCACACTGATTTAGGTGCTAAGGGTCTGGATAGGATCCATAAAATAATATGTAATAATATATAAAATAATGCCTATGGAATTTATTGTTGGGATCCTTATATTTTTATAATAATATTTCGACGGGTTCTGTCACTAATATAATGCTGGCAGCACAACTTGCTGTCGTTTCAGCGGTCGTGGGTTCGAATCCCGCTCCTCCGTCTGGCATCTATTTGTTATTCACCTCATTACCCACGCACAAGTCTCGGAGTCAAGTGGGCATCATCAGCAAAAAAATTACACAAATCACTTACATCACGCACAAATCAATTATATCACACAAGAAAAACTAATAAGAAACAAACAGATCAATAACGTTCAGCTAATAATGAATTTACTATATCGCTGAACAAGAACTAATTACTAACTATCAATAGGCCGATCAATAATTTGATAATAATTATAGGTGTCCAATAGACTATTCAATGATGTAAAGAGAAATGTCTAAAAAGCAGCTAAACCCTGATCACTTACGAAGATCAATGGTCTGTCACACTTTTCTCAATCGCAATATATTGGTACTGTATGTTAGTATGTTCTGTCACGAAGAGTGTCTACTGTTAAAACGAATTAATCGCATATCTTATCACGAGCACTGTTATGTGTGTTTTTACACTGCCACTCGTTAATAAAAGGAAGTTTGAACTGAACTCACCACGACATCCGCTTTTATAAGTTTTTTGTGACATTCTAGGAAACTCGAAATCTCCATAGGCTTCTAGATGTTTCTATTTACACAGATAATGTTGTCTCAAACATTCTAGATGGCCATTTTAGAGTAAGAAAGGAGATGATGGGAAGAGGAGGAGAATAAACAAAACGTGCCTCATCAATGAAAACGGAAGTACTGTTGACACAATGGGCAGCGCAGAAATATGCTCTTTTCTTCCTTACGTTTCCTAACAGTATGTAGTTTTGAAATTTATTTTTTATTCATCTTGACAAGCCAATACTGTTGAATATTAAGAAACTACGGGCTTTCCAGCCTAAAATGCTTTCTTTACAAAATTTGGGCTAGAAAATCTAAATAGAATCTTTGTTTAGAAAAAGAGATGAGTTATGATAATCTTTGTTGATAAGCCCGTATTTTTATGGACTAACGTTGAGACTTCCTTAAAGGGAGACTTTGAAATTTTTAAGAGGAGAAGCTTTTGAAGTTTTCCTTGAAATTGGCCGGTCTGATGCCACACTTGAAATTTTCATATGAAAAATATAATATATAACTTGATTATTTTTTAGTTGAAGAATATTAATATGGAGGTTCACTTGAAATGAAAAACTGAAATTAATTCCAAAATATTTCAGAATATTTTTGAATTCTTTGAGCCGAAATAATACAATTTTATTGTTTTTCGTAATGACTGTTAACATGTCTGTATAACCTAGCGTAGCTGTATAATTTATATTATAAAGAGAGACTCAAGGCAAAGTTAACGTAGGGCCACAGTTGTTCTTGTTTTAAGCGTACAATATGTCAAATGATAACGATTCAATCAATATTTAGAAATATTTAAAAAACAATTGAAGAAATATTTAGTTGATAAAGCTTTTTATAGTGTACAAGAGTTCCTTTCACATCAAAATTAAGCCTCACCTCAACTAATTGTAGTAATTATGGTATCTAGTGTATAATATTGTTGATCTGACTTGTCTTATACTTCTTAACTGGAGTCTCCAAGACGTAATCTACAAAAAAAAAAAAAAAAAAAAAAAAATATGTATACAATATGAACACCTGTCTCCAATTCTTTGATTCTAACTTGTCACTAGGTAACTGGATCAGTATGTTAGCTCCTTTTAAAATCATTGTGAAGCGTTGTCAAATTTTTTAATAGTTGACAAAAAATGAAATGCGTTTTAGTAGGCGTACTTGAGTGTTTCAATGAAATTGGTGCCTCAGAATAATGGCGGTGAAAGTAGGAGTTGATTTTGGCAACAAGGCTGAAAACTTTCCAATAATGTTGTCTTAAGTACTTCTATGTAATCAAAATCTTTCAAGTACTGTATTTATTTGGATTACTGCTTAAATTTTGCAGCAATTAATTCAGTTTTGGAAGTTGATTGAAAATGGACAGGTGATTTCTGCTGGTGTTTCTCGGGTGACCCAGTTGCTGGAGTTTGCTGCACGAGTGGCACGGCTGACATTCACTCCATTATGAAGCAGGCCATCCTCCAGCAGTTATGGAATAGAAGCCGTCATAGTCGTCTCAGTAATACTCTCACTCTTCAGTTCTCTTCTCTCCTTGTCACTTTCACTTTTGACAGCATGTTGTCGTCTGAGACAGGAACCTGCCACACGGTTTCATCTAGCCACAACAAAGAAAAAGGCATCGTCTGTCTAGACTTAGTACAGTACAGGCTAGTTAAGTACCTAAACCAATAGAACTTGAATGTTGGTTTCTGAGGTTTCATTCCCAGTATCTTGTATTAGAATAGTATAATATATAAAAGTTTATATAATCGGCAGGCTCGCCACGCCTCTCTGGAGGCCTCCAAGGGGGGATTTATAAAATCTCAAATCGAGCCTGCACTCTTGTTTGTTGATCAGCTGTTGTCGGACATAGTCTCTGGTAGCGCAGTTGATTGGAGCGCTTGTATGTGATAAGATGGCTTCGTTTCCTACAGCCTTGAGTTCGAATCTCAGCATTTGTTTGAATCTCGCAAATGTTTCTCATCATTCACCTCATTACCCATGTACAAGTCTCCGGACTCATGTGGGCACCATCCGCAATAAAAAAGTTTCAATTCACATCTCATGTTTATGGCACATAATGCTTAATTTTTCAAATCGTAAATTTTGTCTGTATTCTTGGGTTTTTGAAATTCTTGAGCAAGCGTCTAGGGCCTCAACTGGACATGTGTACTAAATTTCCTCTTATTTTTGCCGCGTAGTTTTCAGGAAACTATAAAGGCGTTGATATTTTATGTATTTAGGTGCAATTCATATGTATAAACTTACTGTGCAGAACTAACCTTTTTTGAGTCACAACGGACGCGTTTCGAACTATGTCGTTCTTCTTGATCTGCAACCAAGCGCCGAAGAAGAACGACATAGTTCGAAACGCGTCCGTCGTGACTCAAAAAAGGTTAGTTCTGCACAGCAAGTTTATACATATGAATAGTTCTACTGCAGTTCACGAAAAATGGATATCCACTACAATAATTTAGGTACATCTGTATAATAATGAGCTGGATGCTGTTATCTGTTGACGAAACTAACGCTACTGATGACAAACAAAAAAGAACTAGATGCATGTTGATTAGCGAGTCTAGATCGCCTGTGTATTGAGTAGCATTCATGGCCGAGGGGATTAGAGCGTGCACAATACCATTTATTATATTTCTAATTCTCGTTCACGTCGAGGGTTCAAATTCCATTCCAGACACTTTTTTCGCATTTTGGAAAATATTTTTTCCAAGACTGAGCAGATGTAATTTTCAGCCACAAACATCGGGCTGTAAATAATATTCATGAACTAATGTCTGCGAGAAAATACTTCCAACACAGCAGAGAGAGAGAGAGCGGTCCGGTGCTCTATCCCTTACGATTCACCCCCACCACATGGCGGCGTTTACTCCGTTTCTCACAACGACAACTGAAAAGTGACAATGCGCATTCTACTGTGCGCAGGTCCGACTTTCCTCTCTTCCTCCAATGCTACTGACTACGATACAGAGCTTTTGTGGTGGTGGAAGATTGCTTCTCCTTTGGAGCATGTCGAGATTCTTCTTAAGTGTCATCTATTAATGCTTGTATTTATAGCCAAGTTTCATATATTCTACTATGTTAGTGATTGAATTTTTTCAATTTTTGGACTCATCTGGCAATCTGCATCGATAAAAGAGTAAATGACATAGGGAACTGTGTTATTTAAAAAAGCCAGTAACGCCTACCGAGCTAGTAATTAATCTCTGCGATATCTATTGGAATGGGGATAGTTACTTAACTGACAGTGATCGAGAGATAAAAAACTCGAAAACTAATAAAGATTTTGGTATGAAAGAGATGGATAGACAAAATTGGAGTACAATACAGTAGTATTTTTTTTAGACAGATTATATTAATTAAAGATAATTTATTAGTGAGAGAGAGGAAGGAGTGAGAGAAAAAAATAGTGAGAATGCGTTGAGTCTTATCAGAAGTTTGTAAGTGGATTGGTTGAGAGGAAGAAGCCCACAAAACGAGCAATAAAACGGTTGGCATTATTATCAGTGGACTGCTATCTGAATGTAGTACGAGTTTATGTGCGTGTGTGTGTAACTAGCTAGCATTATCTAATTGAGTTCACGGATGTAACACGTGACAAAGACACAATCGGAAGGAGATAATGATAGCAGGCAAAGGCACTAGCACCACTCCTTGGCAATCATTTTTATTGCACTCTTGCGTTGGCCCAAGAAACGCCATGTTGATGATAGTAGAAGAGCATCATCAATGTTGAACATCGTGGTTGAAAGCAGCGACCATACTTTGGTCACTGACCCTAGGCAAAACCGTTTCAAAAACATTGATGATTGAGCATAATTACAACGCAATAACATTCAATACTCTTGGAAAAATCATTATTTTTGTGTATTATGTTGAAGGAAGATATGCGAAAATTGTTCACGCCATCTTGTTGTTACTCTGGATTGTTCTGAAGCATGAAACTAGTTCAATTTTCAACAATGTCATTCAATTTTATCTTCTGGTTATTAGTGGTTTTTGACTTGGAAAAAGCAAATAGTTATTACAAGTTCAATTTTCAACTTGAGTTTCGAAGTGGATAGAGGAAGAAAAGGACTACTATGCCAGATAAATTATTGAAACATGGAACTTTTGCTTACATAGCACCTGAGAAACTATTGAATATTGTTGTGTTGAGCGTATTGTTCGCTTTATTTTGATCCAATTATTTATTTTTTCTTCAGGGTGCTTGCACAGTGGAGCATCCAATACTCGATGATAATCTCCATGCAAAATCAAACACTTTCCTTGGAATGGTTTATGACAGATTGCAGCAGCATGAATACCACCATTCCATAGCCTTTTTTTTGATTTTGTGATTGTGATTATGGATGTTCCACCGTGAAGCAACCCCTAACGGTTAAATTTGGTATGGCTGAAGAAGAGATTAACATCTTCAGAACATGACAAAAACAACAACTACTACAAACAGGAAGAATGCTCTATTTTTCACAACCACAGAGAAGACAGAGGAATTCGTATCGGTTCTTTGTAGCTCAGCGTATTGATGATTTGTCACCCCGCAGACATATAAAATTGTTTACCACGGGTAATATATCATTATAATTAATTAGTAATAACTAGCTGGCCCGGCAAACTTCGTACCGTCAAAAAGTCACTGCATCTCATTTCATTTTGACTTTGAAAATATCTACTGTACCTACTTATTATATACAGTAAAACCTGTGTAAAGCGGAACTCCGCCGGACTGAAAAAATTTCCGTTTCAGCAGGTTTCCGTCTTACAAGGCGTCCGTCTTAGACAGGTTTTACTGTATCCCAAACATCTGAGGAACAGACTGGGGACAAGTCAAATGTGGAAGACGTGTATAGACAACACATAAACAAACAATAAAAATAAAAAAAAAACCACTATGACAAAGGCACATGGAGAGAACATTAATTACTCCATTGCAGAAAATCACCAACAGAATAAAAGGTCCGCTCAAGGAGCCACCCTTTCAAGTGTTTTCTAAAGTTGTCAAGTCTATTTACATCCTTTAAGTTGTTGGGTAACTTATTATACAGTTTGGGACCCTTGAACATAGAGAGAATTCTCAACAAGCAAATGACTATAAATAAGTTCAATTTTCAACTTGGATTACAAATAAGTATAAAATCTGTTCTGTACCTCTATTGACTGTATTGTATGTGAAAAACTTCAGTTTTTTACTTGAAGGAATAGGTACCGTACTTCTTTCCCGTAACGTATGTCCGTCAGAACAGCTGTTTCCTGTTCTTGAAATAATGATCACGTTATTCTAGTTTGACGTACAAACAGGTGGAGTGCGCTGTTTGACAATTTATTGTTTTTTTCAAATTTGGTGTTGTATCAAAAGACCTAGCCCACGGAAACAACTTTACGATTCAAGTCGCTAGCAAGATTTGGCGAAGTAGCGATGTCAGTGACACCAAGACAAAGATTCAGTAGCGAGCGGCCCACACAATGCGTGGTTCTGTGCGCGCGCTGTATTGGTGGACTTCGTCTTTTGTTGTGGAAGTCAAGAGCAGCCATAAACTTGTTTTGAAATACATGTGTTTCCGTAAACGAAGTGACCTCCCAGTATCCCTCCCCCCACAACATTTGTCACCTTGTCACGAGTGGTGTAGAGGGAAGGGTATTCTTGGCCACGAGGTCAATGCTACTTCCGAATTTTCCCACTTCCTAGTTTGATTTTCGCTGCGCCAACACCAATTCCGTTGCTCGTGGTCTTTGGGAATGCTAACGCACCTCTTTGTTTTGCTTCTCTCTCACGCTTCCTCACTCTTAGTCTGTCTCACTTCATTTTCTTTCTTTCTCTTACATCTATATTTATATCTTTCCCTCTATATCTTTATCTTTCCCTGTATAGGCAACCACTGCTACTCACGCAATCCTGTTGATTCTCTCTCTGTTACAATAATTTATTTCTTTATCTACACTCTCTTCTCTCTCTCTTACATTTTGTAAATAATATCCCATCTGTATTGTTCACAACATATTAAAAAAAAAACACTATTTCAATTATCTTCAGAACTTTTTCAAAAAGTATTTAAATTTTATTCAAAAATTACTAAATATTTAGTCTCTCAGTTTGAAGTTATCAAGGTTATGTTTGAATGGACGAATTTTTGTCCAGAATTCGCCCTTATTACGTAAATGCTTCACATAAAATATCATTACTATCCAAGCTTTTTCTTATATACAATCTATTTTGTTGTTAATAATATTCTTTCTAAACAGTCAATGGAATTTTGTAAATTTACGTAAATAAAGTAATTTTATCTTTATCTTATCTCTTTAATTTATCTCCCACGGTACCCCATTCTCAGTCCTTCCCTCACACTCTTTCTTACAGCTCTCTCTCTCTCTCTCTCTCTCTCTCTCTCTCTTCTCTTTTCCAGTTATCCTTATTTCTCTAGCCTCCACTCAAGCATCTCCAATATTGTTTTTCTCAATTTATATACATTTTAAAATTATTGTTAAAATTGAAAATTTATTATTATCATTTACAGTATTCATTTGTTTATTGTGCAAATATTTATCCAAACTTATTTTTCCCTTATAATATTCTACAGTTGAACAAAATCGGTTATCCAAGCAAAAATTCATTTTAGAGAAGTATTCCAGGCAGTATTGCATTTTCAAGGGACACCGTATACATTTTTTACGTTGAGGATTTCGTTATTTGAAAGTTCGTTGTATAGAAGTTTGGCTGTTTAATAATTTAATATAAAAGTGATATTAATTTTAAGTTGGAACTGCATGAGTCGACCGTTGTTTGCGCCTTAAATTGGCCTTCCAAGATCCAAGGAAAAAAGCATCAATTCTCTCTCTTTCTCTCTCCACCTATTCCTTCTAGTAACTCGTTTCGTCTTTTCCATGCTTATCTGTTATCTTTTGCTCTCCCACTCGTTCTCATCTCATCTCTTTCTCTCAATACAAGTCCTCATTCTGGCTTCCCATTTTCTTCTTCCATTTCTTCGCTACTTCTGCTCGCACACTTACGTCACAAAGGTGTGTTCCTGTTTTTATCACTGAAATAACGACTCTGTCAGTGTGTGTCATTGTTCGCTACATCTTCCTTTATCTGTGCGTTCATTTCAATTCCTGCACGCATTTCAATAGCCAGCTTCTCGTCTCATCATTCGATACTCATTTGGCGGCTCTGGTGGCGCAGTTGGTTGGAGCGCTTGTCTGAGATAGGATAAGGATCCACCTGGCTTCGTTTCCTGCAGCCTTGGGTTCGAATTTCATTCAGCCATGGATGTTTCTCATCATTCACCTCATTACCCACGCACAAGATTCAGACTCATGTGGACATCATCAGCAATAAATAAATAGATGAAATAGAATAAAATTTGGCAATCAGTAGAATATAACAGTTTTTAAAACAATCAACAAATAGAGTAATAGAGTTTTTTCAAGATTTCTGTTTTCTGATGAAAAAAAGAGGCAGATGCAGTCCTTCTCATACACTCAGTAAGATACTTCCTAGACCTATAACATTGTTAGGGGTGTTACATATTGAATTAGACCTATAACATTCATAATACGTAGCAATAATGAATAATATTGATTAAATATTCAAAGTACTAACGTTTGTTAAAGGGAATAATAACGTTTTTAACTTGGAGTATCAAATCAAGATACAATGCATCTATATGTTGAAGTTTCTAATAATTATTATTAAAAATTCATTTATTTTGCCAGTTATGGGCAAAGCGTGATGGCCAGACATGTCTTATGATGAATGAATTGGTAATGAGGAGTTAATAAGGAATGGAAGTAGTAGTAAATGGTAATGAGTTGATGATGATGATGATGATGATGATGAAATGAAAAACCTGGAATACAGCAGTATGGCAGTAAATGACATATAGGAGCTCTATACGTTCAATGTTGAATTCTATAATTTTGTTTCAAAATTAACCTTGAGTTGTTTAATTTTTTAATTCGTCTGAAGGTAAACAATGTCAGAATAGTTGAATCCTTTGAATCAGCGAGTATTATTAGTATGCCTACTAATAAACTTGTAGGTAATTCATCCATAAATTGATTGCTAAGGACTTTAGTATTATTAATAATACTGTACTGGCAAGGTCTAATACGAACCAAGGAAATAAGTCGATGAGATGGATTGCAATTTCCATTCGCAATTGCTGGCTCGTCTACTAGATGAATGTAGTTTTGTTTGCATTGTAATTATTGTGGTCAGTTGTAAATTACCTACATACAGTAGAATTAGGGCGGGTGTCCACGGACGACTATCGCTTGTGGTATGTGGGTACTATTGATCGGGAATGCGAAGAATGCGTACCACAAATCGCGCTCACTGGTGTCCACGATATGGTATGTGGCGGCTGCTGCTCTGCTATTATAAGATATGTTATAAGATCTGTAAGATGGGGTGGCAGTATTCCATATAAAACAACCTCTCAAAAACGAATACCTCCCTACAGCGAATTTTTTCTCAGAATAATCGACTTTGTTATACAGAGGTTCAACTGTACTTTGTCCAATCGTGATAAGTAAGTTATTGTTGAAAGTTGCATAAAATATGCTAACTTTGTTTTCTCTTGGCATCTTTTCAAAAAATAACAAGTTTTCGTAAAATTTGGCAGTAAATAATTGAAACGGTCACCTTTTTGGAACAATTTAAGATTTTTAAGAGAGTTTTGTTTGAAAATTTGTTTCTAATAACAAAAGTATTTATGCAAAATTTCAACGTTGTATCACAAAAAGTTTTTAAGTTATGAATTTTTTGTAAACAATAAAATACAGAAAACAAAGCATCGTAGATCCATGTTTATATTGTAAAAATCATTTGTCTCGACCTAAGGAACAATATTTGTAATAAAATGTTCCAGAGAGTTCCAGGACACCTTGTATATTTTATAATACGATTAGGCCTTTCAAATGATAACAAAAATTAAATTTTTACTCTACTGTTTTTGTTTCATTAATTTAACTAGTGTTTATATTTCACCACAAAGGCCTAAGTTACTAGATAGTTACACATCATTATTTCATTTTGCTTATAAATAAGTTATTTTACAACAATGTTTTACATAAATTTCTCCACTTTCTAGCGACTCATATCCCGGGACCATGATAGTGCACACATCTTCCCATGCTTGATGTTTAGAATGTTTATTAGAATATTCCGGTGAATGAAAATTCCAAAGCGCCGGCCTACACTCAATTTCTATAATGAAACGTTCTGTGTCAAATTCAACCATATTTATAACAGCAAATATAATATACACACACAAACACTGGGACAGAACGCAGAAAAAATCGTCCAGATGACGAGGGAAACAGGCTGCGACTACCACAGAAGCTAGGGGACAGTGGTATGCACGGCGAGTCGGTACTACTAGCGCACCTCATAAAAACCCGAAGACAAAACGCGTGGTCCGTGGACACCGATAGACGCGACTGCCATTGTTTCAAATGTACTGACCGGAGCTGCGATTCCGGACCGACAATTTCAAGAATTGTGGTCACTTCGCCGTTCTGCTATTGTCGTCGGTGGACACCCGGCCTAGGTTGCAAGAGTGCTGGAGTTGTGTAGGCGCATGCGCATTCGTCATCAATTCTTCTGCCTATCTACCCAACTGGTTTTTACATAGTAATTTTACTGTACTAATGTGTGTTCACTAGAATTTACTGTTAGTATTGTGTTTTTCTGCCTAGTATACTTTTTTAATGAGAATTTTGTTCACTAGAATTTACTGTTATTATGGTTTTTTTCTACCTAGTACACTTTTGTAATGAGAATTTTTGATATAGGCTTACTAGAGATTTCACTCTTGGTTATGGCGGGGTGTCAAGAGTTCAACATCAGTAATTTTAAGGACAATTAAGTTGAATCTAACTAGATATTAAGGATTATATTGAAGGTGATTAATAATAATAATATTGCAATACATGAAAACGGAATGTTACAAAAAGTGCATCCAGCCATGAAAGCTACCATTGCAAAATCCACATGAGGTTTACTCCTCACCGGGAAAAAACATTTTACAAAAAGTACTTTCCAGTCTATTTATTTTGGCTGTGTATTTTTGGTTGATTCACTAGAATTGATGTATAATTAATAGTTTGCAAAGTTTGGAAAAATCGTTGCAAACGTGTTTTTTGTTTAATCACTGAAATAGATGAATCCTTTCAAAAATTGAGTTTTCAAAAATGAAGTGAAGATGTAAATCGACCATACATATACTGTGCATTATAATTTAGGATTTCGTAAGAAACAAATGGATTTAAATTATTATAGGCTAGTATTTCATTGAAAATGTTTTGCTAGTATTTCATCATTGAAAACGCTGAGTGTGGTCATTTAAGGTTGAATTGGATTGGAGGGACATAGCAAATGGTCGTATTATATTAATAATAGAATTGATTGATAGTAATATTATAATGTACATAATTATATAATTCAACAATTAAATATGTTCTTAGTGATTCACTTATAATTTTATAGTACATTAATTTAATAATATAATAAATTTATAGTAGAAGTATGGCTCTTGGATTTATTCGAGCTGTATTGAAATAATCGAGATTAGGGATTGAGATGTCTAAAAAATCTAAATCGACTGCTAATTCTGTTTTAGTTTATAACATTATATTATTAATTTGGTGTTCGGAAGCAGTAAGTGGTAATTGAACGAAAAAGCTTTCATTTACAGTAATTCGTAATTGGATTAGACACATGACACATTCATGCGTCACACCAAATAGCTAACACTACATTAAGTGGGCTGAAATGAGTCATCACTTTGAACGCAAATGAGCATTTCAGACTGAAGGTAAGAGTCGTCAACCCCTTCCAGTTTATAACGGAAAGCTGTGTGTTTGTATGTCCTAAACTTGATGGTGTATTTTCGTATTGCGTCGTCTTTTTACTGTCTGTGTACCGTAATTCTCAATTTCTGACAGGTTTACTATGACAGCTTGCCGTGAAATAGGTCTGTAGTTCGTTTACAAAAGAATATGAATCACTTTTAGCGTATTTTAACATTTCAGGCCATTGAATCTTTCGTTCAGTATTAGTAGTTGATCTCTTAACTCTATCAGCATACGTGTCACTACTATTGCTTTTCTTTTTCTGATTTGAATTGTTTATAAATGAATAATGAGACGAAGTTGTCACAAACATATTTATTAAAAATAGTGAGGTACTAGTTTCGGTTGTTACTCCATTATCAGTCTCAAAGAAACGCGTTTGTTTGAGATTGATAATGGAGTAACATCCGTAACTATTATCTCACTATTTTTAATAAATATGGTTTTGACAACTTCGTCTTATTATTCATTATGGATATCTTCCACAATATCACTTTGAAAAACCAACCATCATAGCATTACTGTAATAATAAGATAGTTTAGTTCCAAAATTCCAACATTCAAAAATATAATTTGTGAATTTCAATATTTATCTCAACCCAATTTACTGCTTAATTATTGTTTTTGTATTTTTTTTCTCTCATCATAAAATCAATATACTAGTGCATTACGCTAAATCAGGTCCAAAGATGTTTCCTTTGGATGGCAACTCTGCAAACGCACAGGTAGTAAATGCCTGTTTGCAGATTCCTATTAGGACCAATTCTTTGTACCAAATAATATATTTTTTGTTACATTTCTAGTGTTAAGTTGTTTGTAACTTGATATAAGATAGTTATATAATATAAAATGTAACTTGAATAATACCTGAACATTAATTTGTAATATTGTATAATTATTGTAATCACGTTGTAACAAGGAATGTATCATAATGTTTAGGAATAAAGTTGATTTGATTTGATCACCTTCACCACTAAAAAAAGAAAGTGAATTGGTTATCCTTATAAAAGCAAATAAAATTCACTGAGTTTCAGTATGAAAAATCATTGCTAAACAAGGTTCCACGTAATTTTTATTGAAATTAGTAACACTAAATTCTTGATTGGGATTATAAGATACACATATTAGCTGGAATAAAAAATTTCGGCATTGTTTGATTATCATTGCTTAGTTTACTGTAACTGACACTAGATGCATTCACAAGCAAGCATAACATTGTTTATATTTTTCTGTTGAAATTATAAACTCTACAAAAAGGTGAGAATTCAATTGTTGGAATTGAATCTCTTGGAATTCAATTATTCATTCAAACACAAGCCTCATTTTGTAAAAGAAATTGATAAAAAAATTAACACTTTTCAGAGATATTGTAGAACTGTTCCATGATTGAATAATAACACAGATATTGTCAATTTCTACTAGTTTTTATTACGCAAAACCAGGTTTTAATGCTCATGGCATCATCATCAGTTGCATGGTGAGTTAAAAATAAAATTTGAGTTGAAAAAACCAATTTTATTTTCAACTCAACATGCAACTGATGATGATGATGATGATGATGCCATGAGCATTGAAACCTGGTTTTGCGTAATAAAAACTAGTAGAAATTGACAATATCTGTGTTATTATTCAATCATGCATGGAACAGTTCTACAATATCTCTGAAAACAGTGTTAAATTTTTTATCAATTTCTTTTACAAAATGAGGCTTGTTTTTGAATGAATAATTGAATTCCAAGAGATTCAATTCCAACAATTGAATTCTCACCTTTTTGTAGAGTTTATAATTTCAACAGAAAAATATAAACAATGTTATGCTTGCTTATGAATGCATCGATTTAGTGTCAGTTACAGTGAACTATGCAATGATAATCAAACAATGCCGAATTTTTTATTCCAGCTATTATGTGTATCTTATAATCTCAATCAAGACTTTACTATTACTAATTTCAATTAAAAAAAAAACTTGGAACCTTGTTCTACAATGATTTTCATTCTGAAACTCAGTGAATTTTATTTGCTTTTATAAGGATAACCAATTCACTTTCTTTGTAGTGGTGAAGGTGATATTGTGGAAGATATCCATAATGAATAATAAGACGAAGTTGTCACAAGCATATTTAAAAACCTGGTTTTGCGTAATAAAAACTAGTAGAAATTGACAATATCTGTGTTATGATTCAATCATTGATAAAAAACATTGAAAAATGTCATGACTCTGTAACAATTTCCAAACTTTTGAGCGTTGCTTTCAAAAACTCGAAACCCCATGTAAATGATAGCATAAAGTTAGTTAGTTTGATAGTTTAACAATTTATTTTCGTATTGCGTTGTCACACCTGTAAAAACAATATCCAAGGTTCACACGATTACTGAAATATTTCATATTTTTAACAACGCATTTTTTATATGATAAATAATAATAATACAAACTTAGTTTAAAAATAACTGATTTACAGGCCTATAAAGTATTGGTCATTAAAATGTTATACGAGTGCCAGCTTGGCCTGCACGTGGCTTAAATTCAGTTTGATAGGCGCAACGGCGCGTGACTTGCCAAATCAAGGAACTTTGACTAGGAAATGAGTCGGAAGTTACGTGGAAGGGTCGAGCTGCCAGGGTCAAGGTGGCGCTATTCGACTCCTGTATTACCATATAAAATGATATGTGCGGTTTACAGCCATATTAGCTTACAAAGACTAGTTTGTTGTAGTCAATACTTTATAGGCCTGTAAATCAGTTCAACCATGTTTGTTAGTAAATATTCAGCCAATTACAGCAAAGCGAAGTTTAGCCTATCAGATCCTTTCTTTTAACAAATTTCTGTTTGATTGAGATTGAGAGTAGCGTGATTGCCGAAACTATGGTAACTTGTTTGTGATTATATCACAAATTTTTTTGTGATGGTAATAATAATTGTGATGAAAATTGTCTGTGATATCAAGTTTTCATTAGACTTGTCCAGTAGAGATAAGATAATTTATGTACTGTAGTTTTAAATCTTAATTTGTTGGCATGGAAGATACTTTTTGCTAATTTATTTATAGCTTACATGAAATAATGAAATTTATTCCTTCAAAACTAAACAAAATATTTTTCAAATAATATACAGGAACTAGAGTTGACCACATTATCGTGGTCAACTTGAAACTTAAAATAATTACAAAATGAAAGTACAAATTAAATTTGAGTCCAGCACATGTAGAAAACACTCGCACTTTATGACGCCTGCACAAGTAAAATTAAAAAATTATACAGCACTAGCTGGCTCGACGCGCGTTGCTGCGTTCTCATAAAAATTCTCCTTGATTTTATTATCCGCCACCTCCCGTTGAGGTTACATTTCAAATTAGGAAAGAAGTTGGTCCTGGGCTCTTCCAGCTGATCACAGAGGCTTCGTTGTTTTCTTAATCACCACCTTTAAATGATGAAACATTTCAAATTTAAACCTCGTACGACTATAAGGGTAGTTTTTTTATTTTATTATTCGCCACCTCCCGCTGAGGCTGCATTTCAAATTTCTAGCTGCATTGTTCAACAGATGTCATCAACCCGGCATAATTACATTTCATCATACCCAGTCATTTATGTTTCCTACATACTGCAAGGCTCCGACTGCACTGTAGACATGCAAAATGCAAAGTCTTTTGATGTTCAAAGACAGTGTAAATAACGCCGCTAAGGGGCCTGCCATATGATTAAAAACTGTTGACTTCTATCAGCTGTTCCTTTAAGCTGTTCGGCCGGCAAGTTCAGTAGGTTAGGTCTATAAAATGGATTAATTAATAATAATTATTAGCCCCCCTATTGAAATTTATGGTCAGAAACCATCCCCAATATTCACACAACATATTCCCAAAGTTTCATGCCGATCTGTCAAGTAGTTTTGAAGTCTATAGGGAACATACATACATACATACATACATAGACATTCATTTTTATATATATATAGATTACAAACAACAACACTTTGCTCCAGACAGCTGAGACAGTAATGCAGTAGAAAATAAGAAAAATAATGGCGAGAGAAATACGTATTGTACAAAAGGCAAATCTAAATACATTGGTTCATAAAACCCTGAATTACAGAAAAAAAAACATTTAACTTGAAAAATATATTTATCCTTTCACATAACCCTGTGGAAAATTCAGTCAACATACATTATGTTAGTGATGCATCAAGAAAACTCAAGTCTTCAGAAGACACTAGCCAACTTCTCAAAAGATTCAAGAAGCATCTTGCATTTTCACTCGATTTTATTTACATAGTCCTACTTGGATCATAATTATTAGATGGACTGTGGGCAGGTGGTCAGGGTGTGTTCAACTCTGTTCATTCCTTTTTTTGTGGAAGCCTACATAGGTCTGAAACCTGTGCGTGTGCAATGAGCTGGATGATGGTGATTGATGAGTTGAACATACAGTTTTAGGTGGGTTCCGAACCACCGGGAAGTGATTTTACAGCAGAAAAGATTCTTTTTTGCTGCCCAATCCAATCGGTCACTTACAATGAGAGCCAAGGTGTTTGTAGCGTATCTTTATCTGACTTCCCCAATAGATTACTTGAGTAATGTGATAACAAGATGGATGGTTCTATTTCCATCTACATTGATTCAATTATACATACTTGTAATATCCGTGGATTATTTCCACCTTTAATGTGAGAACATTATTTTATTTATTTTGAACATTATTAATCTAATGTTTTAGACGTTGAAAACTGTGCTTGCCTGGTTGATGAGATTTTAATGGTGGTTATTAGATTATCCTATCTTGTTCTTTGAACTACTGTATTAAATTTATAATCGTATTGATTTTGAACATTGAGGCCACTGACATGTCTGTGTCACGAACATTAGTCACACATAATTTACTTTTTTTGTAGAGTACTATTCATTGCTCTACTAAATACAGCAATACTAAATACTACAGTATTTATTATATTTTTTATAATGTTATGTAATTTATATAATGTATTATGTTGGAAATGTCCTATGACATATGCAACTTCCATTTAATAATGTTCTTGATTTTCTTATGATTGAATAATATATATTATTATTGTGTGCGTCACGTACAGGGGTTTCAACCTATGTGGAACCTAATTTACAACCAAAGTTATTTATGTATTTTTTCAATAAAGGCTTCTGCTTCTGAAGGTTTATGGAAGTAATTTATGTTCAGAGACAAACATAAGTTGGAGAGGTCGCATTGTCGACGAGGAAGTGAAAAAAGATGGTGAAGAACAAATAAAATAACATGTCGGATGTTGAAATGCATCAGAGGCAATCGACAGGTAATAACAGCTAGCGCCAATTGCGGTTTCAAGGTGGCCGTGGCGCTGGTGGAGGTCAGCCACAGCCTTCTTGATTAGCAACTGGAGTGGAGTGCAGCTAGCTAAACATGCAATGGCCTTCTTCTATTGCCGCCAGCAAAAGAGGCGAAAATTATTGCATTGCCCGGCCGGAAGTGCCAATTGGTTTGCGGTATTTTTCTCAAGATCCGGGCTCTTCTAAGGCCGCGTACATACCAAAAGCAACCGGTGATAGCAACGCAACGGCAACTTGAGTTGCCTATGAACAACACAAGCAGTTTAATGGGCCTGTGTATACCAAAGCGACTGTGATGCGACGGTGATTCAACGGTCAGGTGACTGAGCAGTGCAGGCAACTTGAGTCACAACATGCTGTAAACATACTGAGTTGCCAGTTGCTCAGTTGCTCTTGTGAAGTGCAGTACAAATAAATTCATTTCATTGAATTTACCTTAATGTGATAGTTAATCTTATAAATTTTTATAACTTTGAACTTTAACAACAAATAAATACATTCCATTGAACTTACCTTAATGTGATTGTTAATTTTTCGCCTACATCAATAAATTGGGGTTCTGTAGTTAGTATCTTTTTTCAGCAGTAGAGGGGTCACTAAATCCAGCAACATAATCATAGCTAGCCTTGCTCAACCTGTAATAGTTAAATAACTTTTCGGGATATTTTTCCAATTCTTGTAAGGCATGCCACTGGCTTCTATGTATGTTGCTGCCATTATACGTTTTTTTTCTTTTTTCTAAGCACACATTGAAGAACTGCCTCCTCCTCGGACAAAGACATCGGTACAAGTGACTGGACAACTTGTCAACTTGGGTTTCTTTTGTATGTACACGTTGTGTAAACTTGAAAGAAACTCCAGTTGACTGAGTTGAGTTGCCGTTGCGTTGCTATCACCGGTTGCTTTTGGTATGTACGCGGCCTAAAGAATGATTATGTGTGAAGAATGAGTTTGAATAAGGAAACAAAGAATTGTAAAGTGATGCTAAAGATAAAATTACTTTATTTACGTAAATTTACAAAATTCCATTGACTGATTAAAAAGAATATTATTAACAACACAATAGATAGTTTTGAGAAAAAGCTTGGATATTAATGAGATTTTATGTGAAGCATTTACGTAATAAGGGCCAAATCTGGACTAAAATTCGTCCATTCAAACTATAATGGAGCTCATTCAAGTGAAGATAAATAATTGATAAGAGAAAATAAATAATTTAAATGTTGAGATGAATTTTGTCGTCGATTAATATTCATATCGTAGCTGTATTGGAAGGAGATTGTTAAGGGGGTTGTTAAGGAGGTGAACAAACGTCATCTTGGGGAAAATCAAGAAAAATTGAATAGAAAAAAATAAAAACTATATATATGTATTATTAAAATGCGCTAAGGTTCGTATAAAAACCGACGTGGAGGCTTCCTTAACTCAGGGCATACAGTACTTGAGAAGCCTTCAGATGAAGGGCTCGATAATAAGTTTGAAAATATAATTAATTTCGAAAAAAAAAAACAATTTTTCCTACAACTGCTCGTAAAGGAGTTCTTTACGTACTGAAAACTAATTGTAAAATACCTGTTTACTGCTCCGTAAGCGGTAAAGTACTCGCCAGCTGATTTCTTTACGCTTCTGTTTTGATTTTGATGTCTTCTCATTGGTGGATCACTGAATCCGTGAAATTCACATAACCTCAAAAAAGGCGAACGCTAACCAAATCCGCGCATGGTCTGTGATGTTACAAACTACAAGCTTTTATTATGTTGGAATCCAGAACTGCAGTTTTAGGAAAAATATTGTATGCAATTCGCGCGTGAAGCTTCTTTATCGCTCTCGCAAAATTACTGCGCTCCACTACGCGTCACGCAGTAAATGTTTTGGCTCGAGCGATAAAGTCGCGCTTCACGCTCTTAATACATAAATAACTATTGGAGATGAAAATCTTATTAAGCAATTCAATAAAAATTGTAAAATCTACCTAAATAACACGAGAAATAACATTCAAGTTTATTGACTTGGGATGCTTGTGAAGTGGAGCATCCAATACTCGAGGATGAACACCATTGCTAAATCCAAAATATTCTGTATAATGATTGTATTCATGCTGCTCCAATCTGTCATATCATAGCATTCCATAGTATCTGTTTTATTTTGCGATGGTGATTATCATAGTGTTGGATGCGCCAAGAAGGCACTCTTTTGAAAAGCTGAAAAATGAAAATTTGATTTTCATGTTTATTGTATTGTAAATAGCGCCCAAAATGAAAGAAAACTTTTTGAGACAATAACTTGTTTTGCGGCTTCGTTTTCAAACCAGGTACATACTACCAAACCTCGAAAAAGTGGACGTTTGTTACGTTGCTGGGCGGTGTCAAAGGGGCGCGTACCGAACGTCCCAAACGTCCAGGACGCTTAGTACGACGGTGTGTGAAGAAGGAGGAGTAGGAAGCGTTGCAATTGAAATAATAGATGAGGAAAAGACAACGGGCGTTGTTTCAAGCGTGCAAGGTTGGATGCCTGATAAGGTGTCGCCGAGGCTATCTCGTCTAATTTACGGCTGCTCTGCTGCTAATTTTTTGTTCTCTGCACCAAATGTCAAGATTATTCGTCTTCCCTTATTATTTGTGGCCCGCTGATAATGTCTTCTGTTGTGTACTTACCTCTAATTACCTGTCTCAGTATTCTACTCTAATTTTTTAATGAATTTTTCCTTAATTGAATTCGAATTTTGTGCTTATTTTTCGTCTGTATTGACTTTTTAAAATTTTGCTTTCATTGAAACGGTTGATGAAGTTTTTATTTCTATAGTCAATTGGTGTTTGTGCGACTTTTCTATTCTAGTGGAAAAACCTGTTATTTTTAATCAATCAATTATTTATTTAAAAAAAAAAAAAAAAAAAAAAAATACAATCATTTAATGGCCCCGCTAAACCATACTAGGTTTTTCAGACCCTTCAAATCTGTTTGAAAGCATAAAAGTATAGAGAACTCAATTTTTATTAATAGCTTCTATTCTTCAAATTGTTTTAGCCACTGTAGATTGAAGAGATTTCTCTTCTAATTACCTTCATTTTAAACGGGATATTTTTTCATGATGTAATCGTAATGTCCATTGCATAATGTTGTCTATGATGATTATTTTATCATTTCAATTCTATTGGATGCTAATATTTGCAACTGGATTGGATAATGAATATATTATCAGTATTCTATGTGATGTAAAAATATTGTTCGTAAGCACACATTTAAAAAAATGTAAATTTATCATGAATAAAGTAATCTAATCTATTCTAATCACATCAAAGATACATTTGGAGCATCTTGGAAAATTAATTTAATGATTTTTTTGAAGTTTGTCCTGGTTGGCTTTCATCTTCACAACACTTCTTTTACAATTGAAACAAAACAGAAGTTGTCAAATTTCACTATCTTTAATAATTTGAGTCACTTATTAAAGTTTAGTGAAATTTGAAAACCTCTGTTATGTTTTAATTATGGAAAGATTTCACAATATCAACACCAGTTCTACTAACTTCTTTTACAGACATGTTGCTTCTCGTTGGTGCTTGAAAAATAAACATCAATTTTTAATTTATAAATCATAGAATGTAAATTACCGTGTTATAAAAAAATATCAGATTCAAGCAGAATATTTTTACTAGAAATTTATGAAGGCCGTGTCCCATAAAACCACAATGATAAGGAATAGCATTGACCATGACCCAGTTCTTTTCGAAAAAATTGAATGCTTTGTCGGCTTTACCTCAATTTCTATTGACAACAATACGTTTAGTCGTTAAGCATTTCAATGGTTGATAAATCAATTGACTATGGGTCAGGCACCGATCCAGGCACTAAAATTGACTTGTTTAATCAACTTAATCGATTGGGAATAATATTCTGCCAGTATATTATTATCATCCTTGTATTTTATTCCAGTGACCTAAAACACAACTTTGCATAGTTGCTAGGTTGAAATAACGGAGTTTGCTTTTTGATTCAATTTTGAGTCTCATTTGATGAATTACGGTATAGTAATGGTCTGAAATATCATGTGTGTGATTTGTACCATCTCATTTATTATTTATTTATTTATTATTGAGTTGGTAATGCTTATATTTAGTTTTTATGTTTATCTAGTTTCATGTTGCTAATTTTGTTAAATTGCTTTGAGATGCTTTCAAGAAATAGTTTCTTGAGAAACAGTTTTAAGAAACTGGTGGACACAAAAAATTGTTAGAGGATTTTCCAGCGTTTTTGACAGTTTCTACTTCTTTTTACCGAGGAAATCGTCAGTTAATTACGTCTGTTCCAAATAACCTAATCTTCAATTAGATATTCTCAGCAAATAGCAGGAGTTATCAACAGGAGATCCTTGGTTCCAGCTCCAAAATTTCAAATTGAACTAGAATCGTTTTTTCTGTTCATTCTAGAAGAAAAATCTTGTCAGTACAACGTTTTCCTGCATTATTTTCTTTCTTTCGTCTATCAAAACATCAATGCAAACGTGTCCAGAGTTGTTAGTAAGGTAATTAATTGCTAGGGCACCCAGAATATATTTCCATGGCATTGAATTGCAAAAGTCGACAGATTAGTAGCCTATTTGTAGTTGGAAGTGTTTGACGTTTTGTTTTTATCGATTTCAAGTTGTTGCGGAATTTTTGTAGTTCTTCAAAGCTTATCCCCGTTGATTATCTCATTTCAATTCACTTAATTCCATGGCCATGGTGTTAATAATACAGATTTAGTTGTCCTGAATCCATTTAATGGAATGTACGATTGATGTCTTAATCCAGAATAGCGGATATGATCTTTAGGAGATATTTTTCTATTATTAAAATTCATTTTGGAAGATTTTTTACCATCAATTTTATTCTAGTAAGCCAGTATGAATAATCTCTTCCACAATAAAGCCTTGCTCACATTCCCCTACTTTACTACTGGCTGACACGCTAGCGAGTAGCAACTATAGTAGCCCGGCTTTCAACTTTTCTCGTATACAGTTACCTAGTGAACACGATTACACTATTTGGCAAGTTGACAATCAGATGGTAAACTCGTGGGCGAATATAGCTTGTAAATTGTCGCTTACGTGGAAATTTCTGTCCTGAAACTACTAGTACAGTAGAATCTCGATTATCCGAGGTAATTGTAACCAAGACCACCTCGAATATGAAAAAGCTCGGATAATACGGAGGTTAAGTGCTACTACCAGAAAAAGACAAATAAAAGTGAAAAAACGTGACAAAAATTATTTATAACAAGGTTAAAACGTAAAATAAAGTATTTATTCACCTTATTTTAACTGAGGCAATGACATTACATCATAAAATATATGAAACGCATCTTCTCACCGTATTATTTTTAAAATAAAAAGAGCTTAATTTAATTTTTTTCATATCACTACGTCGGATAACCCGGAGGCTCGGTTAACCGGGACTCGGATAATCGAGATTCTACTGTAATACCTTTGTATAACAAACTTCCAAATGACGAAATCCTCTATGTAAAGATTTTTTATGGTGTCCTTTGACATTGTAATCTATGCAAGACGACCTCAGATGGTAACGAATATCGCTCTCATACGAGTTTTTTGCCTGCATAATCAATTTAGCTATTCAACTGTGATTTAATATAGTCGTAATTTTATATAGTGTAGTTGTTAACATAGTTGACCCAGCGCTCAAGCCCAACTTTGCAGATATCCAAGAACAATAATCCAGTTCTTAATTTGTTTATTTTAGTTAATTTATTGAATGCTTTTTATCTGCATAATTTATTGGATTTTGTGTGTCGCAAAATTCATTAATTTTTTGCAGTGTTTGAAACCCTTTTAAAAGCAAACAGTTGTAGCGTTCCAAGTTTTCAGACACGAATTTATGGAGACTTGTATTTTACGAGAGCTGTGCCGGCATAGCCAGACAATAATGTTCATTTTGCAACTGTCGTCTAGATGTGAGGTTATGGTTTCGGTGCAGTGCGGGGCTTGCAAAGTCCGCGTCCGCCTTAGTTACTTGGTTACTAGCTTAATAGGCGGGCGACAGTTGCTGCTTGAGGCACTCTCTTGCCGCCTGCTTGTACGCGAATTTATAAATAACAAAACGCACCGCCTCCGGATATAGATTGGAAAGTAGAAGCTGTGTCTACAAGTACCAGGTAGTGGTTGGAGTGAGTAGTCTTGCATATCTTTCATTCTCTCTTTGTCTATTGCGTTCTTCGACCGTGTATTTTGGCTCATTGCCTCACCAGTTTCTGGTCTGTCCATGTGCAGTTAGCCTGCATATTTATTTATTCCTGTTCCTTTTGTTTGCTTATTGAGGAGCCTTTATTGTTTCCGTGAGTAATCTCAATCTGTAAGAATGCAGAATTGAAAATAGTTCTGAGCTAAGCAGGGGTGTAGATGTATGTGACTATGAGAGGGGAAAAGAATATTAATTGTATACATTCGTGGAGAAGGCTAGAGTTGATGAGTGGGTTAGAAAAGACATTAATAGTCGGGAAAACACTTGAAGAAAGTAAAAAAAAACAAAATATAAAGTCGCAGAGAAGTTAGCTTAAGAATTATTTGGTTAGGAAAGACAAAGTTAAAAAGACGTTAGTTAAATACTGGGGACATTGTGAAGAAAAGTTCAATCATGAAGTCGCAGAGAACACTTGTGTTTGGATTAATTGGGTTGGGAAATACATTAGCGTGTGCAAAATAATTGGAAACAGTGTGAATTAGTCACATACATTAGGGAAAGAGGGTTTGAAAATACTTGTAAAGAAGTGTGAGGAAAAGTCCAATATGGAATCTATATCTATATAATCGAAATACCACTGACTGACTGACAGACTGACTCACTCACTCATTCATCACAGTTTCTCAGGAACCACTCGACCAAAAACGATAAAATTTGGTACACGTATTCAGTAGGGGGACTTGACGCGTGCTAAGAAAGGGTTTCAAAATTTACCCCAAAATGGGCCCAAAATTGAAGATTTTTGAAAATTCAGGTGACAACAATTTCTAGAGAACCATAAGGTCAAATCAGATAAAATTTGGTATTCATGTTAAGTATCGGCCTTAGATGTACCTTGGAAAAAAGTTTCAAAATTAGCCCCAAAATGGGCCCAAAATCGACGATTTTTGAAAAGTTTGGTGATATAAATTTCTTGAGATTTAAACAGCCAAATATTTTGAAATTTGCTACTCCTGTTCAGTTGGAGTGCCAGACCCGTGCTAAAAAAGGATTTCAGAATTTATCAAAGATTTTAAAAAATTACACTGCCAAATAAGGTGAAATTTGGTATTCATGCTCAGTTGAGGCCCTAGACGTGTACTTAACAGATGTAATCAACCTGGCATATCAATAACAATAACAATAATCAATAACATTTCATCATACCCAGTCATATGTTTCCCACATATTGCAAGGCTCCGACTGTATGGTAGCCTACATGCAAAGTGCAAAGTCTTTTGCTGTTCAAAGACAGTGTAAATAACGCTGCTAAGGGGTCTGCCATATGATAAAAACGGTTGACTTCTATCAGCTGTTCCTTTAAGCTGTTTGGCTGGCAAGTTCAGTAGGTTAGGTCTATTAATGAATAATAATTTGTTCTCTAACTAACCTGTCAGATTATTTGGACCCCCCGGGGGTCCAGGGGGCGGAGCCCCCTGGCTAGACGGTTAAGGCGAGCGAAGCGAGTCTGCCGGCTAGTCATAGTATATAATATCTATTTAGCCACCCAGATGTTACATCTTAATAATACTTGGGGCAGTCTACAGCAATATATTATTTTGCTTTAAATACCAATTATTTATACAGTATGTATAATAAAATAGATAACACCATATAGAATACCGGCTGATCAAAAACAAACATTAAAATTACACAAATACACAAAAGTCTCCTAATGTCCATCTTCTACCCACAAATTACTTAATTGTATAGAAAGGATTAATTCAGTAAGAACAGATTGATAATATTCCTGAAATTTCTGTAATCGAGCTGTCTTACCTCTAAGGACAGCTTATTCATTAATCTTGAGGATATATTGAAAGGAATTTTATCCTACTAAGTGGAATATTCAAAGATTGGCTAGATCTTGTTGAGTATGAGTAACTTTCCTCATTTCCATTTTATCTAGGTTGGATTTAAGATACAATAAGCATTGTAGGATATACAAGGAGTAAAGAGTGAGAATTTGGAGGCGCCTAAAAAGATTTCTAAAGTGATCTCGTCAATGAGAAGGCTTGTATCGTATTGACTTGTGTTGCGTTTCTTGTGTTAACGCATATTATTTTATTGCGTTTCTGCTATTATCGCTTGTTTTGTTTTTGATTTGTTATGGTTGGATAGGGGTGTGGGAAGACATTAAAGTCTAGGAAAAAGTGTGAAGTAAAGTAGTGATATATGCTCGTAGAATCGCAGAGAAGGCTAGTGCAAGGAATAATTGGGTTAAACAATACATTAGTCTTGAAATTTCTTGAAAAAAATTGCAAACAGGAAATTATCAAGGACAATAATTTTTATTTTATTTTTGTGAAGTAGGTGTCTTGAAACACAAGTCATGTTTTCAACTTTTCAACCACGGTATTGAAAATAGCTCTCAAGAATGAGTTCTGGATTGAACTTTGTATTCTTCAAATATCAGCCCATTCTTAGTAAGCTATTAGTTGCTTCACAAGTTGATTTGAAAAGAATGTTCTCCGTGTTGGATAATTTGCTCCCTGAAGTGTGTTTATTGATTGGACTGTTGTGCAGAAATAATTGAACTTGGGACAAGTTGAAAAAGGGCATCTTCAAAATGGAAAATATTTCTAGGAATTAAATCTGTTTTTAATTGGTCGGGTGTACATGCGCGTGCGGGTACCAGTTGCTTCATGGGATTAGATTGGAAAAGGAAAGGCCGAAGAAGCTTGTCTCTGAGACTGTGAGGCGTACAGTAACTGTTTTCCTGCTTTCGATTTTTATTGCTAACACTGCTCAAGACTAAAGACTAGAGCACTGTCTCGGCAAGCATCATTATTCATCCTGGCTGTGTTAAAGTTGGACCATGGAATTTTTCGGCTTCAACTCGATTTCCTTTATAATAATGCTCCTTATTTTCCTCCTTCGCCCGTCCTTATCTCCTTCATTCCCCCTCTAGAAGAGGATCAAGTCCTTGGCATATTTTAACGATTCATTGCTCATTCTACTTAATTTTTCTGCTTAAAAAGTCTTACTTAATACAGTCTTACAAAATGACGGGATGCTCATTGAATCTTAATTGCCACTTAAATTTGGCCTGCGCATCTGTCTAGTGGTCTTATAGCTATGAGTGTGCGATGGTTATTTCTGTTCAGGGAGGTGTATTTTCCTTGTTTGTTGTAGTGTGCAATGTACTAATTTGACTTCTTAAAATATCTACATACGCTTTCTATCAAAGATGCTACTCATTACATACTACATCTTTTTTTGGAGGATGAAGCTCACATAGGCCTGAGACCTGTGCGTGGGTAATGAGTTGGATGATAGTGAATACCTTTTATGAGTATTCACTCATGTGGGCATCATCAGCAAGAAAAAAATGATCTTTAGCATTAATTCAATGCTAAAGATCATTTTTCTCTTGCTGGTGATGCCCACATGAATCTAAGGCTCCTATTAGACTTGGTCACCAGGCGACGTCACCGGTGACGTCGCCGGTGACGTCACCGGTTACTGTACGCGCAGCCAGCCACGTCACCAGTAAAGTCACCAGGACTGAGGCCAACACCCAGTTCCCCCACTCCAGTGTCAAAATTAGCCAAAACAGCGCCAAAATTTCCATAAACTTCTAAAATATAACATAAAAGAAATACTTAAACAATCTAATATAAAAACTGACACTGTATTTCAGTAAAAGTGAGTGTAAATCAATTGAATTGAAATACAGTGTTATATTTGATATTAAATAGAATTTCTTATCAATTTTATAAAATATTTGGTGTCAACTTCAAAAGATTACTTGTATGAAATTTGAAATTTTCTAAGTTTAAAGTAAATACTTTATTTTAAACTTTTTAGTATGTGAGTACTAAAATAATGTTTAAATAATGTTAAACATTATTTTAATAAAAATTAAATATTGTTTGAGAATCATTTCATTGAAATCAGTTTCTTTTTTTGTTTTAAAATTTGTTTTATTTTCAATACAATTTGTAAGAAGATTTGGTTTTGAAAAATGTTTACTAATGTCAATTGTCTTTGCCAGTAACACATCTCCATTATTATTATTATTATTATTATTATTACAGTTAGTGATTATTGCAATTATTTTATAGTCCTGGTAGTTAATTTATTAATTTACTTTAGTAGAAATAATGACTGCAATGGCTGCAAACTCAAGTAATGTATAATATATAAAATTAATAAAACATAAAGGAACTCAGTAGCTAATATAGTGATAAATTTTACTGTAATCCAAAACCTGTGAGTTATTAAAATCAGAATCATGCTTTGAATATACAGATGAAGTAAAACACGTTTTTTTACTTACCTTAAAGTAACTACAAGTTTTTCTTCTGGAGAAACACATTTCCTCATTCTCGTATTTGTTACGGTAATGTCCACTTTTATTAGAGAAAGCAGTTCAAAAAAGGAGGATTTTGACATTCTCATGTAATTGAAAAACTTGTTTTCATCAGCACAAAGTTCGTCAAAAATCGTATAAAACAATCCTTTTGTTTCTTGAAATGATAATATCGGATGCACGTGCATTTTCCTTGCCCGTCTCCTTCTTTTCCTCAACAAAAGGGCAAGAAGCAGCATCTCTTCATATGTTTCCGACATGACCGCTCACTACACTAGCTTCAAACAAACTGAACTTGCAGAACACAAAAATAAATACAGTGGTGACCCAACATTGGTGACTGTGTGTAATACATGTCATTTGATTCAATACCCAGCGATAATTCTTGGTCACCAGTGGTGATTCGTCTGGTCACGGGGAAGGGTCACCAGTCGGTCACCAAACGCTGGAGACGTCACCGGTGACCCTAATGTAATAAGCGCCATAAGAACTAGTGCCCAGCGACTAGTCAGATCACCGGTGACGTCACCGGTGACGTCGCCAGGTGACCAAGTGTAATACGGGCCTAAGACTCATGCGTGAGTAATAAGGTGAATCTTTAGTTTTAGGTAGGTCCGAACAATCGGGCAATTAGAAAGCATCTTCCCTAACTACGCCTTTCCATGCAAATTTATCATCAATTTTTTATATAATATAATTTTCAGTCGTAATTTCATGTTTGTATGTAGATAAACCGTTTATGTAATAAGTGAATGATAATATTTTGTGTAATAAAACTTGGCGATGCCTATTATATTGTATTTTACACTATTGTAACTGTCGAATTATTATTTGTGAGTATAAAGTAATAAATCAATCAATCTTATGTCTAAAATTAATTCATTTTTATTTTTTACAGGTAAGCCTCAAATTGATTCATATACATTTGTCTGTAGAACGCCAAGAGTGTAAGTACAATTTGAAATATTAAGTTACTAATTGCTACCTTGTTTATAAAAACTGTTGAAACTTATCTTAACTGTCAATATTCTGAGAAGAAAAGCAACTCCTATTAGGATTTTTCTATAGTTGTCCATTTTTCATTTGACTTCATAAATTCTGTTGCTGCTTGAAGCATATAATAATACACACTTAATAGATGTACATGTACTCATAATCATCATCTTCCCCCTCCCCCTCCGTATGAAAGTAGTGACATTTTCAATAAATTGTTGTCCGATGAATACCCTTTATGAGTGAAGTAATGCTAAAGTGCTAAAGATAATTTTTTCTTGCTGATTATGCCTGACTCAAGCGTGGGTAATAAGGTGAATCTTTAGTTTTAGGTAGGTCTGAACTATCGGGTGATTAGAAAGCAGATAACGTCACTTATATCAATCTATAATGAATAATAAGACAGGGGTGCCCACCCCCCCTAAGCCTCATGACGCCCCCCCCCCCCACCTAAATTTATCACCAGACCCCCCCCCCATAAATTAGGCACCCACAAGCCTTTTGGTACACCCCCTTACATTTAGCACCAACCCCCCCCCGCCACCATAAATTAACCCCCCCCCCCCCCCAAAAAAAAATGTGAAAAAGTAAACCCTCGTATTCTTTCTAAAACTAAAAGAAGATTTATATAGCTATTGAAAAAATTCAAACTCAGTCAATAATATACAAAAAGTATGTATATTTCTTGAGATTACAAAAAAAATACATAGGTAATATAGGTAACATTTTTTTGTAAGGGTAACAAAGAAATATAATGGAATGAATATATGAACTTCTGCTCAATAAACTTAATTGCAAAATACCTAAAAAAATAATGAGAACCTAAATGGTTTTTATGCAATCAAATATTATTAAAAATACACAATTGTTCAATAAAATTGAATAAATACCTGTAAGTTTATGGTCGGTGTTCCAATTACATTAAGGTTAAATAATTCTACAAAGTTGTTCCTCTAAAGGAAGTGAAAACAATGAGTAGATAACTTCATTTGTAAAACACAAAAATTCAAAATACTAAGTCATTTATGCTAATATTTATTGGATAGTAGTTAAACAACAGGTTATTTACTTAGTGTAGTATCTTGGGAGAATTTATGTATGGATGAAGTACATAAAAGGCACAAATTACATGTATAGTTATTTACAACAGACAATCGAAAGAAGCGTCTTTCAAAAACAAAATAAAAACATAGTTAGGCCTATCAAAAATTACTGAATTTTCAGTATTTACTTGGTAAATTTCGCTATAGTAGTTCTTACTTATTAGTAAATAGTTATTGTAAAATACATGAAGAACATCAGCAGTTTGAAGTAAACACTTTAAATTTGTAGGCTGTGAGCATCTACAAGTTAGCTAGACACCTTAGCTTGTTAAATCTATCTCTTTAAACCCTACATAGCAGTTTTTGTCTTTGGGATGAGGAAACAGAAAACTCTTTAATTATTTCTTCGTTAGAAATGGACTCAAGTACATATTTTTTCTGCAGCTAGAACCATTAGATTGGACAACCATGAGTCTCCCAAAGCTGATCTGAGTCTGTTTTTGATAATTTTAACTCGACTCATTGCTCTTTCCGCTAATCAACTAGTAACTGCTAAGAAGAGTGAAGTCGTCTCGCTAAGCTTGAATATTAACTTCCTGCACAAATCCTAAACATAACTATTTTAACTAATTCATATTCAATAGTATAGTAATAATTATAAATTTATTGTCATTAATTGGCATTCTATCTGGTCACTTCGTAATATATTTTTGAATGTCGTCATGCTAGAAATGGTTTTAATCGACTTAACCCCCCCCCCCCCCAAACGGTTTTTGGGACGACCCCCCCCCCCCCAAGAATTTCAATGACGCAGTCTGCCCTGTGGGCACCCCTGAATAAGATCACAACCACATAAATTTATTAAAAATAGTGAGATACTAGAGTTTGTTTGAGATTGATAATGGTGTAACAACCGAAACTAACTTAGATGATGGAACTTGGTTTTTGCTGGTGTGTTTCCATCTTCTTATCCATTAGATACATTTAGTTTCTATCACTAGGCTATCACTTTGTTGAAACTTTGTATCTAGTTTTATTTTTCTCCTTTTTCTTTTCTTATTTCTCCTTAACATCACTATTAAATAAATAATCTCACTATTAGTATCTCACTATTTTTAATAAATGTGGTTGTGACAACTTCGTCTCATTATTTATTATGGATATCTTCCACAATATCACCTTCACCACTACAAAGAAATACATTTATAGCTACCGGTCATCCATCCAAGCGCATTGACAAGCGTTCGTGACTTAACCATATGAAATAATCATCAATTATTACAATTGTGTATACAGAAGTTTCACATGGAAAATATGTTTCCCGTTGTGTCTGATGTCTGTCTGTGTAAGTTTCGAACAGCAAAAGGAGAAACGAATGGGGAAGGCGCGCGCATGCGTATTTGAAAGGAACTGGAGGCGCCGTTCAACCTTGCGCAAGGCTGGGTCGCCGTTGACCTAGATACGGGTCTCGGCTGACCCCATAACGCCCGCCGGACGCCCTACCCTCAACTTCTTTTCAACTATATGCAGCAGCCGCTTTCTCCGTTGGTTTGTCGGCGGCAGTAGAACCAGTAGAAAACGAGGTGTACGAGTTGCAGCCGCAGTAGGAGTCTGAAACAACCTTGTCTTGGTCATGTGTGTCGTCCTGCACTCCGGAATCCTTTGGTTTCGTAACCGGCTTGTCAGAAATGTCAGATTGACCATTTGTAACTGGAAAGCAAGACTAGAGGCTGTGCGCAGGGTTTTTGGTCATATTTTTTTTCGTTGTTTCATGTATTGGATATTATTAGGGCTTTGAAATGTTATCTATTGCCGTGAGAAAAAGTTTTTTAACAATTATTTTGTAAAATATGGGGGTTCAAAGTTGATTTTTTTGTTTTGTTTTTAGGGCCAATTGATCTCACCGAGTGATTTTAAACTTTTCATAAATTTTAAATGAATTTTTTAAAATCTAAAAAAAATTTTTCTTCAATTATTTGTGAAATATGGGGGTTTAATGTTGAAATCTTTCTTTTTTAGGGGTCAATTGATCTCCTGAGAGTTATTTTAAACTTTGATAAATGTTCTATAATTAGAAGACACCTTGAGGAATACTTTTTTTTTCTCCAACCAATTAGTTTTTTTAAATATTTTTTTTTTATCTAGAAAAATTTCAGTTTTTTTAATAATTTTCTCGAAAAAAAAATATTTGATCTGAGTAAAAATTATGCCATTTTATTCCTCGAGGTGTCTTCTAGTTATAAAAAATCTATCAAGAGTTTAAAATCACTCTTAGGTGATATCAATTGCCCCCAAAAACTAGAAAAATTAAACTTAGAAACCCCATATTTCACAAAATAATTGATGAAAAAATTTTTCTCACGTCAATAGATAATATTTTAAAGTCCTAATAACATCCAATACAATAAAGTTCGAAAAAAGTTATGAACAAAAACCCTTCGCACAGTTTCACAGTGACATATGGAGGCCTTCGCTCTCATGGGGCCTGATAAGTTATTTTTTTACTTTTTAAATACATTTGTATTTTTTGGGGGCGCGGGGCCTGGGGCGGACCCCCCCCCCCTATCGGTACGCCACTGCCTTCGCACAGTCTTGAGCGGTCCTTACATGTGACACTATTGACAACATCAATGTCATTGGATTGGAATGTCAATTAATATTGTCAATAGTGTCATCGTGTAAGACTGTAAGGGTTGCTTTAGATTTTTTCCTCAATGATCGCTGAAAATGTTAGGGCGATCACCTGTAATTGGAAAACTCGACATTAATTTCTCCCTTAATTTAAAATCGCCCAGTGTAAAATTACATGAAAATCAATTGGGTTTTATTCGTCATTCATTTTACAATGATCTCAAATTTAATTGGATTTCTTTAAAATTTCGCTTATTTACAGATATCTTTCAACGTTTTTTACATTAATTTCAATAAAAAATCTGAAGCCTCAAATTTGGAGGGCTCTTGAATTGCATTTATTGAATTACTTTCCTCATTTCCTCAGAACTGAGTTCATCTGCATCAAGGTATTCCTCAAAAGTACACAGAGTGTATTCAGATGCTAGAGACTGTTGTATTTTTAATGAAATAAATATGTACTGTACTGCAATTTTTGATCGGGCAGACATTCTAATCTAATTTAATTCTGGTTGAGAAAATAGGATTCATCTATTTAAAATCGCATTGCGATCAATAGACTAATAAATTTGAATTTTATTTATTAATTTTTTTACAAGAAACAGTATCAAGTAAAGATACAACAAGCACAGTCCACTACTGCTTCCTTTAAAACTTTTTAACAAAAAATAAAAATTCTAGGTTATATCCAAGTTCAACTAGAAATTTCACTTTGAAGTACAATTCACTTTGAATCTGTCAGTAACATAAATACATGTATTAAGCGTTGGTGGTGGGATGTATTGAAAGATCAGTTATATTGCTAATTCTTTTCATCACATGATATCTCTTGATAACTAGAGTGGGCCAAATCCCTTTGCTTAGAATAGCATTGGTGTTGGCAAGAGTGCTAAAGCGCTACAATTCGCACAGCATGTTTGCAATATTTTGGCAATGAAGCGTGTTATGAGGTATGTGCACAATCTCAATTCACATCAAAACCCCCCTCAACTCAAATTCATTCAAAATACCGAAAGTGATGACTATTTTTCATTTTTTTACTACATTTTAAGAATTGCTCAGGGGAAATGCATGTAGAATATAGAAAGTATTCAAGCATGTAGGTCATTGAAAATAGAATTGGTTCTCAAATTTCCGATCCTTTTTTATTTACAATTGTAAATTGAAGCTTGAGTCTACTAGAATTATTCACGCTGTCAAAATGTTTAGTAGGAAGACAGAATATCAATAACAAAGACCATTATCACATTATCAGACCTTGTGCCTTGTCTTCAGTCGTTTTGCTTAGTGTGGGCTCAGCCTTTCTACATGCTGAAGGTTTGTAGAATGTTTGCAGACATAGATAGATATGGATTATCTATTATCTAGCCAGCAAAAAAACACGGTTCTCTGATGTAAAATCACTTCCCGGTGGTTCGGAACCCACCTAAAACTGTAGGTCCAGCTCATCAACCACCATCGTTTTTAGTTTTTTTTTAATAAAAGTGTTAGTAAGTATTATACTTAGCCTATTCTTAACTTGTCCCCAGTCTGGCAATCAGATGTTTGGGATGTTAGATGATGATAATAATAATATTAATAATAATCACCCAACTCATTACCCACGTACAGGTCTCAGACCTATGTGGACTTCATCCTCTAAAAAAAGAAAAAATGACAAAATATCAACACCAAAGACCATCAGTCTTTTTGCTTAGTGTGGGCTCAGCTTTTCTACATGCTGAAGGTTTGTAATACGGACTGTGGTCCGTATTATTTATAAACCTAACTAGCACCCTACCTTATCTACTTACCTTTTGAGGCTTCCTTAACTCAAGGTAGATTTGAAAAGTAATTTCAGTAAATGTTTTGAAGTAGACCTTGAGCTAAGGTAGCTTCAAGGGAGGTTCATTCATATAGGTCCAACAACTGTACTGTAGTATTCATATAACTTGGCAGCGTGTAGAAGATGGGAGGATGTGCTATAGCAGAACCCAACTGCTGCCAAGTTATATGAAAACTACAGTAGGTATTTATGATCCAACCTTGAGCCTTCCTTAAGGATAATTGGGAAGCCTTTTGAGAGAATGCTTTTCAAGTATTCCTTGAGTTGAAGGAACCCTCAAGGTAGGTTCGAAGCTCTTGTTGTATCAATTGAAAGTTTCTACTCTGATTCTGTTCAAAAATACACAATTTAGAATGACCTAGTGCGCGTTGATGCATGTGGCTGCTCACGTTCTATTGGTCCAGTTCTTGAATCATCGTCCAGTCCTTTTCGCATGACTTTTCTTCTCATTCATGTATTTAGTCCAAGGGCATGGCACGCACCTTGCATAATGCGCTCGTAGGATACTTTCAGCTCTAGTCGCCCAACGGACGTCAGACAGACGTGAAAGTCTCCCATTGTTGAGCGATTCTCATTGCTGACACTATTTTTCCATTGTTGTTAGTGCTGCTGTGCTAATTTGGTTCTTTGAATTCCCAATTGAAAGGTCTTTGAAACTGAGTTGTTTGAAATATGTCAAGAGAATTTGGAAATTATTCTGATTAATAATTTTCAATTTATGATATTTGGTGGCTTCATGTCTTGTTCTTGAAACTACATTTTCTAGCTCATAATGGGGAGGGGGGAAGACTGTCAAATTATCGTTATTTGCGGTAATAATTCATTTTATTATACATTTTTTAAATCTTGATTAATCATCTATAAGAAATGTACATCATGATATAGGTTAATTTGGCCTACTTATACTGCAATTTGATGCCGTATTTATTCAGTTCAAGAGAAGAATATAATGCGTTGGTGTTTTCAGACAAATAACTTGAGTTGAATTCACTGTGTGAAACCTGTATAATGTTTTTTTTTCAAGGACTTCATAGTTTAAAATAAGTGGAACTTTAGTAGGCCTATAGGAACTGAAGTTAATTGGTTAAAACTGTTGTATTTTCAGTAAACTGATAAAAAAATACCTGGTAAAAAAAAATTACCAATAATTTTTCAACCAGGTTCAGATTAGGATTTCTCTCCGTGTACAAATGTCCAGTTGAGGCCATAGACGCTTGCTCAAGGATTTCAAAAACCCAAGAATGCGGACTAAATTTACGATTTAAAAAATTAGGCATTATGTGTCATAAACATGAGATGTGAATTGAAACTTTTTTTAATTGTGGATGATGTCCATTATGAGATTTGTGCATTGTGCATGGGTAATGAGGGGAATGGGTGAATGATGAGAAACATTCATGGCTGAATGAGATTCGAACCCAAGGCTGCAGGAAACGAAGCCAGTCAGAGCCTCATCTTATCACAGACAAGCGCTCCAACCAACTGCGCTATCAGATCCGACGTAGTTGCAACAATTAGTACAACAAAATTGTTCATTGACTTTAAATTTTACTAGTGTAGGCTAACTATAATCCTGTATAACATTCAGTGGGTTATTTCATCATGTCCTCATAGTAGCCTAATTAAGACAAATAATAGAGTGATAATATTTATTATAATAATAATAGTATCAGGAAACATTCTCTTTAAAACCTGTCCCCAATGTAGTTGAAACAAACGGATTACGACGAAATGGTGTTTTGGCTTTTAATTTGACTAATGTAGGCTGACTACAACTACTGTATAATCCAACTACTGTATAATCCAACTACTGTATAATCCTGTAGAGCATTCAGGAGATTATTCCATCATATCTTCATAATAGCCTAATCCAAACCAATAATGGAGTGATAACGTCTATATTAATAATAATTGTATCAGGAAAAATAATTTCAGAAGCAGTTTGAAGATGTATTTACGATGTTATCGATGTGTCCGAAAATACCCATAGCCAATTAGCTTGTTCTGTAAAGGCCCAATTCGTTCATCATTCACCTACGTCATCATTAACAGTTCATCTGGACTTTCTTTTAAGGAAGGGTGCCTCACTGTTTGAATGTTTGACAATTGATTTGTTTTCTAATCATTTATTAAACTAATTATTTCTTTAACATTAAAGAACAATCCTTATTTTTGAGTTCTTTCTGGAAGAAGTATGTGATCTTTTCAGTAGCCTTTGTTCCTGGTCAGTAGATCCCAGTCTGTTTCCAACTTTAGTGTAGTAAAATCAAAACTGTGAAGTACTACTTTTATAGGGTTATTACACGTAACTTTGTTACTTATTATTCAGAGCCACTTCGGTCACGAGCCGCAATTTAGGCTAAATTACATCAGCTGAGCGTCTGATCGAGCTCAACAATGTCAAACCTGGCATTAACATTTTTAGAACCATCAGCTGATTTTTCAAATCAAATTTGCCTGGCTGGTGTAATTTATCCTTAATATTGGCTCTATATAATAAGGTCCTTACTGTCACGTTTTTTTAGAATATTGATCGATTACGAAGGAAACAATTTTTTAAATTATAGAAATACGTATCTGGCATGCAGAGTATATAAATTACTGTGTTACATGAATCCGATACCAGCAATATCGAATTTTAGAAGTATGGAATTGACAGATTTGCGATTTCTTCTACTACAAGAGGCTCCACTGTAATAAAAAACTCTACCGACCGGCGATTGTCTTGTGCTTGAAGCAAATGCGGACCTAGTGTTATTTCGCTAGTGGCCACTGTATATAATTAATTGCACGGAATGAGCTCTATAGTAGTGAAAGTGACTAGCGTAGCCTGCACAATCACTGTAGGCTCTCTGCACAGCTGGATAGGAATTTTGCACAGTTACCTTGTTATCTGCTATCTCTATCTCTCTCATTCTCTGTCTTTCTCTATAATTGTTTCTCTCCACATGATGAATCTCTATGGAGGGACCGACCACCTGGATGTATGATTCAGTCATATAGACTGTATGCCAAAATGCGTATATACTGATAGCGGTACTTGTGTTTTGTCTCACTTTCAGATGTCGACATTGTAGCAAACCGGATGAGATGAGTCCAGGAGCGGTCCCAGTTGAAAATTTTGATGGTTCATAAATGGGTTTTTTTTCTGCCCTTTTTCTGTGAGGTGCCCCACCTTTCTTCCCCTTTGTCAAGTAAATTTTCACATTTGGGGGGATCATGACCCCCGCCCTGAGTCTGCTTTTGGACGAGTTATTTTTTATCAGCTACCTACTCTAAGAATATGGGTGGAAATTTGATAAGCCCCGTAAAAACGTTCAATGCTCCTATTTAGTACATGTAGATCCAATTTTTTTTTTCAACTTTGGTGAAATATAATCATTGATATAAGTTGCCCATTGTACTTATTTTTGAGATATTTTATAGTAAGACATTTTGCTTCTACTTGAATACAAAATCGAATTTATAGAATATTCTTCGATTACGAAGGAAACAAATTTTCAAATTTATAAATTTGGTATTGAAGGTATAAATAACTTGTGTGCCCATGGACTTGTTGCATAACAATAACTTAAAAACTAATTTTATCACTATTTGTATTTGTAGTTAATGCAAAATCATATAAAATTTTTATTTCTACATTTATTTATTTTGTCATTCTACAGGCCTAGAACTAGAATTTGTTTAATAGTTGTTAAATACTTTTTTTGGGGAGAGATTGGCCGCTCGCTGAGAGCGGTGTCAGGGTGATATTATGTTGTCATGAGCGCTTGGAAGGGTAATCGGTAGCAGTAACTTGAGGTTATCTGCTTACTTATCTGGTGGTTTCTAACCCACCTAAAATTGTAGGTTCACACTCCATAACTCCATTACCATGATCGAAAAAACGCATCATCAGCAACAAAAACTAAGATGTTGACAATAAGAAAGCAGAAGATGATTTTGTACAGAATACAACATTTTTCATCGCTGAATAATATTAGGTGTTTACCGGCTACTTTGGACCCAACAGTCTCACCCAAAAGGTGTTGTCCACAGTACTTCTTGATAATATTTTGAAAAGATTCATAAGTGCCATAAATCCACTACCATAATTGAAAAATGCCATCATCAGGAAAAACAAAGATGTTAACAATGAGAAAGCAGAAGATGATTTTGTACAGAATACAACATTTTTCATTGCTGAATAATATTAGGGGTTTACGGGCTGCTTTGGACCCAACAGTCTCACCCAAAAGGTGTTGTCCATAGTAGGCTACTTCTTGGTAATATTTTGAAAAAATTCAAATTCTTCAAACTTCAAAGGGACCACCACTCGTAACTGTGGCTAGTCAGTCATCACTCGTAGAGCACACTATTGAGTGGAAGTAAAACGTGATAATTAAAATATGTTGACGTCAAACTTTTTTACCCGATAAGTAAGTCAAATAGACAACTCTGGCCTCATTTGTATTGAAAGGTCAAGTTAATAATAATGATGATATAGTTTTTATGTGGTTATCGTGGTCTAGAAAATTCATTGGCCTAGTTTAGAAAAAATTAACAAAGGAGTCATACAGAAACACCAAAAAATTTCAAGAAAACACGTAGTTTGTTGCTGATTCAAAAACATTTTCTTCTATTTCGTAGTGTTAACAAAGGAATGAAAGAGAATATTAATAATTCGGATTTTCAGTTTTTAAATGTGTTCATTGTTTTATTTTTATTTTTTGTTGAATCTTGATTTATTATAAGAGCTATTCAGTATTGAAATATTACCTGAATACTGAATATTACCTTCCATTTCGTCTATTATCAGTAATTCTGGATTGGCATGCTTTAATATCACCCGCTTAAACAATTGTATTATGCCCTCAAAGTTTGTTTACAATGTTGTATTTGCAATCTACAGTACCTCCCAATAACCTCTTGTTCTATCATTGAAAAAGTTGTGACAAAAAATTTCAAATCCCTTGCAATTCTCTAAACTTAATCTGAAACTGAATGTTCAATTTTAAAACAATTTAAGCATCAGCAAAACAATTTGAAACAAATTTTTGAATTGGGTTGTCAGTTTCAGATTAGGTGTAGAGAATTAGATGGGATTTGTAAGAGTTATGAGATGAGTTATTAGGTTTCATAACCTAATAAAATAGGAGATTTATATTGGATTTGTAAAAGAATTTCCTGCAACACATGCTGTGGAATGGTGGTATTCACGCTGTCCCAACCTGTCACACACCAATTCACAGCAAGTGTTTAATTTTGCGATGGTGATTTTCATCGAAATTTCAAGGTTCTAAATGTTATTTCAAAAACCATATATTAGAGAGGTGCTGATTCAAAAACATTTTATTCAATGTAGTAGTGTTAAAAAGGAATGGAGAATCTACACTAAAAAATACTATATCAGTTTCAAGCATTTTATTACGTTTACGTGCGAGAATTTGGTGCTATCATATAACAGAGTTTCAAAAATGATGCAGTTGATTCAATAAATTAATGAAATATCAATTAATAGATGAAATATTCAAAAATAACTATAAAAATTTTTATTTCTGTGTGCCATTTTTGAATCCTAATGAAGCATTGCAACCTCTATGCCGGATCGGCCATTCTTGACATCAAGAATTTGCGAAGTTTGGAATTGGAGTTGGTCTTCTTGCCTAACCTAAATTTACAGAATGAGCTAGAGAATATGAGAGAGAGTTTGAGAAAGACTGTGCTCTGAGCAACCTCTCTAAAGCAACCATTTTAGTAAATGGCTTTTAGACCCTTGAAATTCTCGATGAGATAGCTTTTGATGTATTTAATGCAAATATGACTGATTAGATATCGATATTTAGTAATATCTAGTACATTTGGCCTACCAGCTACTTTATTATGGCAAAGAGAAACTTATGATAACTGATATTTATCAAAATATATTCTATTTCATTCAAATATGGAAAGCATAACTGCCATGCTTATTTTTTGTAGACGAGCATGTGTACAAGTGGCTTGAAACTGATTATATCGTAGTTTTTAGTGTAGTTTTGCGCAACCTCTAATCTCTTTTTCTAGTTTCTTACAAATTCATATTCAAAAAATTCACATTAAAACACAACCACTATATAAAACACATATGGCATATAGGAGAAGTGTGTATAGCACCTTTTCTCAGCATGTGTTTGATTCTGCGATGGTGACTCTTGAGTATTGGATGCTGCACTGTGCAAACACCCTGATATTTTCTCTTCATGAATATCGATTGTTGCCCATACAGACTCTGTTGTTTTTGTAGTTTGAGTGAGAGGGGAATTGAACGATGACGTAGCTGAAACAGCTGACCCTGCTTGGCTTTGTAGTCAGTGGTTGCGTCATCGTTTCAAGTTGGCTTACCTCGTGACGACACCTGCCTCTCACCACGGTCTCTCTCACTCTCTCTCTTCTTCCTCCTGTTCACACCCTTTCCTTTCATTCACTCTGTCTTTTCATCAATCTCACTTTTCCAACATTGTCTTGCACATTCCAACTTTGCAATATCCTGTCTCATGTTGAATCGTTTACGTTTCTATTTTTCTTTGTGGTGGGAATCAGGTTTTTCAAACACGTGTAGAGAACAAAACGATTTGTAATATTTTTGACTAGATCGTTTAAGAAGTTTTCTAGGTTTTTGTCGGATTGCATAATCACATTTTAGTTTTTGACTGAAAGATATGAGCCTGTTCCAAGCCAATGTTCAGTTATCGATTTTCAGCATGCATAGTCAATGCATTTTTCAAAAAGCTGTTGACAATATAGTACAAGTAGAAAGTCGTTAGAATCAGATTTTGAAAAGTGATGTTAGTTCAGTTTTTTGAAGTGAAAAATTCCCTTTTTCTTGGTTCTCTAGAGAAAAACAGATGCCAATGTTTCTCTAAAGAGAAATATATGTCAATGGAAATCTTGTAAACTCGACCAAAATCAGTCATTCTGTATTTATTTGCTGTTTACAGACTTTCAATTTTCGATTTGCTGTTTTCGATTCAAGCTGAGTGTAACGGGAAGTGACAAAGCTAGCAATTCGTTATAAAAACTCCAATATGAAAAGAAAAGATTCTAAACGAATATTTCTCCCCGCATAGACTATTTTGTATTTATCATCTTGCATTTTGAAATGGATTTAGATGGATTAGGCTTCAATCAATCTATCACACTGTGATAATTCAATTTCATTTTACTAACCACAAGAGTAGATTTGGAGGCTCCATTCTTAGATTCATAAATAAATAGAGAATCCTTAATCCTCAAATAAAAGAGGTAACAGTCATGATTTATACACAACATGTATAATGAGTAGATATTTATGAGCATAGAATTAGAGTTTATTCTACATTCGCTGTCCATGAAACAAGCTTTTAATTCAATGCTCTGTGTCCGTAGCTCATTCATCTATTACTCTAACCTGGGCTAAGTCACTATATTACAAAGCCAATTTGAATTTGAAGTTATGTCAGTTAGACAGCTGTATGTGAGAAATCTTATCAAATACATCAGCAAGCATAGAAATCTCTTCACCCCGCATCAAACTAATTACACTTTCCGATCTGCATCAAGATATCTTACTCTAGAACAAATTTGACTATATGCAGAAGACAATTTAATTACATATCGAACAAATTGATTAATATTATTCCTGATCATTTTATAGCAACCAAACCCACAAAAGCACTTAGAATAAAAATTGAAATTGGATCAAAACCGAAAATGTTACAACTGAAATCCTTTAGTTTTGATGTTTTCCTCTGTTACTTATGCACTACTTACAAGTTGTTACCTCTCAAATTCTATACTTTTATAAATTGTTTCAAACTTTCTCTCTTTTGAATTCTTCAGTACTTTAAAAAAGTTAATCATTGAATTCTATTTCATTACTGCATACTTACATTATTTCATTACTATATTAATTTTATTATAATTATTACTAAACCAGAGATCAATGATTATTTTTAATCATATATGATTACTAACTACATTCGCTATGTACACAGCTCTTATGTATGTCTCTTCTTTCTTAAAATATCAAACAATTATTTATTTTCTAGCTTACTCTTCTGTATCATTCTTACTAGATATCACCTTTTATCTTCTTATTTTTTTCTCTTTTCTTTTGACTTCTTACGTTTCTATATTTAATTATTTTCATATATTACTGATTACTCGTTGCCAGCGCCCAAACATTTGTTTTGCTGGCAACGCCAATATTAAGTTTAATTGTCTAGCTGTAAAAGCTTTTTCATTTTGTATAATTTTGTTTTTGATTGGCAATAAAATCTTTCTTTCTTTCAATAAATATTCCCATACAATTATGAGGTAAATTTTCAGCCTGGAAGAAGATTATGAAATTATATTTTATTATTAGTCAATATTACTTGGTTCTTTCCATAATTCACGGGTTCGTCTATAATTTGTACTCTAGCTGAGGTATGATTTTCAGCATTTGAGTGTATTGTTTGATCATCTTCGTGTTCTATTTCTCCTAATTCCATAAGGGATCACAAAAACACTAGAATTGGCATCAATGGATCGATATTTAATCAACAATCCATCGATGCAATTGAAAATACATGTACGTTTTACCTTTTAATGATGACGTCAGTTTTCAGCCCTTAATATTTGTTTGGGAAGGAGGTAGATGCTGAACAGGATATTTTGTCAATTCTGAACTTGGCCAGCTAGTGCAGTTCAGTAAGCAAGTCACATGAGGAGTGACTAGCAGTACTTTGCTTGTACATGCCCAGATTGGTGCAAGAGCTGAGCTGGCTCGGCCTTCACGTTGGGACGGTTTTTGGGTGAAAATCGATTTCTGCGGCCTAGACGGGCTCTACTCCCGCTCCTCTTCATCCGGCACATCCGGAAGGCGCGGCACTGTCAACAGGTGGGTGGTCGCCGGTCGCAAATTTATTGCCAACTGCCTCATACCATTTCTCCAACATTCTAGCTGCTGACCATGTCCTAGTTCAGGTGTCCATTTTAATGAAACTTCTACATTATTTAATTACCAGTTTCTGAAAAGTATCTCGTTATCTTTTAATAATAATTTCTCTGGATGATGGAAAACACATCCAGAGGAGTTTATTGATATAAGCTCAAATATTACAATATATTATTAAATAGAAAACACAGTGATTTGATTGCTAAATTTAAAAAAATATGATTCCTCACTATAAAACTATGTGTCGGAGTGATCATCAATATAAACCTTAGATCAAGCCAATACTTTTATAACTAATACAATAATAAAAACGATTTACCACCTAAAAGTACTTGAAGTATGCATAATCGTATTCTATTCACATCCTATTTACTTTGGGCTCCTCACTACGGTGGACTCCAATATTATATAACCAATCCCAATTTTTTTTAAAAATCTATCAATTTTGCCTTCTTCTTTTATTTCCAGTGGAATTCTATTGTAAATTGTTGGCCCTAATTAATTTCCTATTGATCTTTGTCCAAATGCTGTGTTCGTTCTGGGTACATCCTGATAATTGAGGCTTATTATTCTAGTATTGTGGTTAAGAGTTATAATATTATTTTCATTTTAATTTTCTTTATATAAGTAATTAACAACAAAATATACAATTGCCTAAGTTGCCAATTGCCAACAAAATATACAATTAAACTAAGTACTCTGTTTTCGATGAATAGTTCGCTGGTTGGGAAGCGAGCTTCCCTATTCCCCATTATAATGAAAAATAAGACGAAATTGTCACAACCACATTTATTAAAACTTCGAGAAACTAGTTTCGGTTGTTACAACATTATCAATCTCAATCAAACTCTAGTATCTTAAGAGTATCTAGTATCTTTTTTATTTCAATTATTGGACGATTATATTACCACAGCAAGGACTCAATAGAAGTTTTGAAAGAGAATCGTTTTACATTTGAGTTATACCGTTGTTCAAAGACACTGTACTTTGATGCCCCTATTTATGAACGATCCTTCAACTTATGCTATTGCCCATAAGAGGAACTATTTCTTCATTTTATTAATGATGTGTTATGTTATTTTAATGGTTTTATGAAGAAAATAAATAAATTTCAATGTCAATGTCTCTTGACTCGAAGGGCCCTTGTAATGCTTATATAAATACGTCACATTTAAAGAGTTCGTCGAGTAAGAGAGACTGAAGGAAAGCTCATAAAACGGCTCTAAAAGGCTGAATAATCCATCATAGTTCTTTGAAGACTACTATTGCATTCCCCTCTGCATCACTTTTACTATGACCTTTTACCTCCCCTGATTGTGGGTTAAGTGGAAGAGGGGGCTTTTGTGCCGCAATATCGCACACAGCACTTTGTATTGTAAAGCAAAAGAAGTAAAAACAATCTATACATCTTCCCCCACCCATTTAAAGGTCGATTAATAATTGGGAAGATAAAAACAAAACTTTTAATAGCAAGGATTGTTGAGACAGCATAAAAATGCTGTCTTGATTTCGACGATTTTACTTCAGAAAATTTGTTTCAAAGATGTGTTTCATTGATTGAAAGGTTTATACTTCTCATGAGAAAAATCCAAAGCATCGGAAGTTCAAAAATACTCTTCCATTTTCATTGTTGTACCTTGCAGTCTTATATAATAATGAAAAGTCCTACAAGGATTGTTTAGATCACATCGAGTCAAAAATATTATCACTATAAATAATTAATAGTATTTTTAGGACATATTTTAATTTGCTTCAATAGCATGAGATTCACATCAAAATAAAAATTGTTTATATTGAGAGAAAAAAATTATTAATTACTTGCAGCTTAATCATGAAGTTGTCTGCTTTCTACTCACATCTGGCGGTCCGGAGCCCACCTATAACTTTAGGTCCACTATTCATAACACGCTTGAATCATCAAATGAAGGAAAGTTCCATCATTAACCACAGTAAAGTTTCGTACTTGAGAAAAGTAACTTATCTATGAAATATCACTAATAGTATTCCTAGTACAGTGATAGACATTCGGAATTATCTTGTATGCTTTTAACTTGCTCTTTTTCCATCTTTGACGAATACGAGTTGGTTCTTGGTTGACTTTTGTAAGTTACTCGAATTTAACATAATTTCTTCATTAGCGATTTTTTCTTCTAAGGGAGGTCATAGTTGTAGGGTAGGGGTAAATAACTATGCTCGATTACTAGATTATGTGTAGTACCATAGCCAATTTCGACTGTAGGACACTCTTCAGACCTCAACATTAGGTTTTGGTCCCAGTGGCGTACCGATAATGGAGCGAGTGGAGCAGTCGCTCCAGGGCGCAAGGCTGTGAGGAGCGCCCCGTTCTTTAGAGAAAATTGCTTTTTACTTACAAAAAATGTATTAATATAATGAAGGCCAAAAGAGTAAAATGTAACACAATTTAAAAAAAATCGTATGTATACATTGCTGTGCATTACTAAAGGGAACATTCATGTCAAATTTAAAAGAAATCGGTTCACGCGTTCAGCCGTAAATGCGTTACAAACAGACAGAATGCAAAACGGTCGAGTCAAAAGAAGCAAATAGTCGAAAGTACCAAGCCAAAACAATTTAAATTGGGTGACAAATAAAGGTATAGCAATTTCAAGTAATTGAATGAAGACTTTAAACTTATTCTGGAAAAATAAATTCACAAGAAGTTAACAGGTTTTTATATTAACAAGAACAGGACTGAAATACACCACTTTTGAATCCTATTTCCAAAATATAAGAAAATTTTTGTAAGAACGACAAAATGATAAAAAAATAACTGCAAATGAATTTATAGAAAAGAGAAAAAATCCAAAACAAGCTGTTTGGAAATTGATAAAAGCAGAATCTGGCCTGGCAAAAAATCATTCATTGGAGATTCGCATCTCTGACAAATAAGGTGTAGTAAGAGGCGGGAAAAAGCCGCTGATTCATTAAATGACCACTATATTAATATCAGCCCAATCGGGTGGTTGAGTGTAAAGACTGATTTTTTTGGGGGGGGGGGGGGGGGGGGGGGGCGCCGCATCGAAAGACCCTTCCGCTCCAGGGCGCTTGAAACCTCGGTACGCCACTGTTTGGTCCAAAGAGCTTACTACACAAACGAGAAGTGAGGTAGTTGTTATTAGATTGCGCATATAAAAACTGTAAAAATGTGGTAATTCTGTTGAATTGGTTACGTGTGCATCGGTTGTTGATGACAATAACGACGTCAGTCTGTCATATCAAATTATTGTTTTCAAGTGCAGTGGGCACGTGCAGACCACGTGATTGTTAAAACGGGGTCTGTGAAGGTGGGAGGAGGTGTTTGTGAAGGATGATGATGATGATGATGATGATGATGATGATGATGATGATGAGGAATAGAATAGATGAAGTAGGAGGATGAGAGCTGCTTCCACGCGACATGGCTGTTAGCTGTGTTCTGTTCTGCAAGCTGCAAGCTACTATTACATGGGCTGGGCCTGGGTCTGAGATTGATCACTGCTTCAAGCTTCAATGCTAATCTTCCACTCGGTTGAGTTGGCTTCAATAATTCCACTCTCCATATCCATCCTTTTCTGAAGTATTTGCTATATTGAGTTCTTATCTTCATTTAATTATTTTATCATTATTAATTTTAATAATAATTCTTTTTCTCAATAAGATAGATTTGTTTAGTTACAAGATAGTAACTTAATAGAGAAAAATACAGTCTAGAACACAAGTAGAAACTTCCTCTAGATTTTATTGATTATTTAACTCTATCTTAGTACAGCTCTATGATACAGTGTTCTGATGTGCGCTATTATTACATTTAGGCTACTTATATTTTACGTACAAGGTTTATTTTTCTCATCATTTGTGCTATTATAATTGTATAATGTATTGATTCGCTAACAATAATTTCTCTTGATGTACTTATCAACTAAATATATTATGTTTAAACCTTGGTTTACGACTAGAACTGGATTTTGGGTTTCAGATTAACTATGTTTTTACTATAAAGTGAAATGTCTTTTTTATGAATAAAGTCTAGTGGATGGAATAAAACCCAATTACAATCATTCTATTTCCTCTTTTCTAACCGAGGGATTACTTCATTATTATGGGTTACTATTAAGATATCCAAAGTGAAAAAAACTCGAAATATTTATTGGAATGTGGCTAAAGAAGCGTCAGTGGTGGGTGTAGTAGAAGTGATACACGTTGAATTTATGTGTAGGTTGTTATTGGTTAAATTGATAAAAAGTAACAGTGGTTTGATTATTTTAATAAATATAGAATCTATTATCAAGTGATTATTTAGACGATGGCAAAAGTGTACCCCCATTTCGAAGGGCTCTAATTACTAAAAACAAGTACTTCTAGAACTTTGTGATCATTCAAGTGAAAAAGAAAGTTCTGAATTTCTAAAAATGATCAAAACTTGTAATAAATATTCAATTTGACAGCCACCAGAAGCCCAAATGAAATCGATGCATTTATCGAATTCTTCCCACACGCGTAGCAACACGAAGTACAGATTTCGATGGCTGCAGATATATGTTATTTGGACAAGTGTAATTTGGACACCTGTACAAAAATTCTTGGGCGATAAATTTGGTACACTTTCGATACATTTACCGCAGAAAAGCTGGGTGTGAGACTATTCTTTACCCCTAATTTGATCCCAAGTTATTCTTTTCTATGAGTGTACGTAGGAGATGATAACTGCAGCGATCGAAATTGTAGCACCAGACACTATGAGTTTTGGAAGAGATCGAATACCGCATAAATATCGTTTGAGCTCCTGGATACATTCACATTAAACGTTATGCAAAGTTCCAATCATTAATAAAAATTGAGAATTTCTTTTTTCACATGAGTGGTCACAACATCAATCAGTCATTTATTTACAAAAGTTACAATCATTCAATGGCCCCGCTAAACCATACTAGGTTTTTCTGCATGTGCCTGTATTATTAGTCATTACAAAATTAAATTAAATAATAGCTATTAATCAATAAAATTACTTAACAAAAATTAAAGATGAAAGAGGAATTCAAAATTCAGGTAGTTGGGAAAGGGATATGTGGATAGGAAAAGGTGGTAGTTGAAAGGGGGAGGGAAAGAAAAGCAGAGTAATCTATTCTACATTACAGAAATTAGTCGCTCTAATGCGGCGGCGGTGTATTAGGGTAAAATAGAAAATATGCATTTATACGTTTACCAGTAGTGGAAGAGAAAAGAAAAAACAGTTTCCAATGTATAAGATATGTTAACTTTGCTAGAAGAAATCAAGAAAATCTTTAAGTGTCTCAGTTTTGTAATTGAATCCCATAAAAATTGAGACATTCTTTTTACCCAATATTAAGAGAATTGATAAAAATGATTATGATGGATTGCATTGTAGTACGGATAACTTCTTGTTTTCTTGGTGCTTATCTTGTTAAAACTGAATTTATTTGTCTACTAATGCATTATTAATCGGATAGTAATAAATTGGTTCCTGGTTCATTGATTTGGCATTTACACATTCACCAATATTATTTTATATTTCTTACCATCCAAAGCTCTTTCATTGCCAAGATGCTCTTGAGTGTTGTACATTGTTGTGGTTATGAAGCCCTTTAGTTTTGTGTGTTTGAGCTGAGCAAGTTGCGGACAGAAGCACTGGCGTGTGAACCGGTCGTAGAGAGGAGGTCTTTGACCTTGCCGGTTTTTGTTTCTCGCGCTAGCATATGAAAAGCACGGCCCTCATTGGCTACATAGCCCCTGACTATAGATAGATATACATAGTATTGCATTTTATTTTACCCACTAGATGTATAGGGCGCGCAGACCACCCTTCCGTTGCCGATAGGAGAACTTCCTCCTACTTCACTCTCACATAAATGCTCTCTCTCACTCTTTCTTCTCTCTCCCGTTTCCGTTGACCGGCCAGGTTCATGTTCAGTCTCGGTGTAAGTACGGTAATGACTCATCGGAAGTATTCGCTATCATATCATCCCAACTAACTTGCTTTCGTAACTACTACGGTCGTCATCGTTTGAGCGATTTTCTATGTTTTTATATGCATGATTCATAGATGAAGTACATTTTATGAATGAAATTATACTGATCAGTAGTTGGTTGAATATAGATTACTACCTATATCATGAGATAGAAATTTGTGGGTAAAGGTGTGTTGGCACGGTCAATAGAAAAAATCTATTAGAGAAAAGGAGAAAATCTCATGTTATATTGGGGTTTCACCTATGTAGACAATGAATTGGAGTGAAATAGATGGATATGTTGGTACACACATTGGGTGATGTGAATAAAGTTGAGTCAGCTGAGTATCTCATATTTTTGACTCGGCGATTGGAATCCTTGTTAATTGATTGCATGTGAATTAAAACTGAGTAATTCACAGCTGTTTATCATGCCTTCCTATCGAACTCCCCTCGACTCAACAGTAGTTGACTCCAGTCAGTCAACAGAGTCCACTCACTCACCTTACCCAAAATACTCAACTTCATCCACACCACTAATTACCTGTACAATTTTTTTATTTTCTATTTATTTATTTGCCAATACAATTATTAGAAAAAAATAATCTCATTTTTATGTAAACTAGTATTATCACGAATAATTTTTGTATGATTAATTTGTGAATGAATATTTTTTATTTAAGCTCCATATTTGATGTAGCCTACTCCGATGTCATCTGTTTACTGCATTATGTATATGAATGATTGATATATAATGTATCATGCGGTTATGTTATTTCAAAATCAAAATCAATTTATTTTCCTTGAAAAACAAAATACAGATAATACAAAATATTCATTTTTACACAAATATGGAAATTACACTGCAAGGTCAGGGACCAGTGCGCAGTGTAAGAGTGTTGTTCTATTATTTAGAAAAATTGAGTCTGGAAAAAATTAAGGAATTAATACGAGTTTTATGTACAGTATCGTGTTAACTATGATGAAAAATTTTGATACAAGCTTTAAATAAAAAATCTAAAAAACCAGAGATCGTTATTTCTTGTTTATTCTCTGAGGAATTTTCCTCAATGTAATTTGAACATAAATAGTGTATTATGCAGTTGTGTAATTTCACGTTTCACTAATTCCTCTGTGTAATTTTCCTCAATGTGCCAATGTGATATGTATAAAATTAAGTTTTCTATATTTGGCTGTATAGTGGCTCAAATTTAAATTTTCCAGATCAATCTAATCAAGTTTTTTTCAACAGGTGATCCAGTGGTCCTGACGCAGTGAAAAAACTCGTCCGCATCAGTGAAGCAACAATAGCAGCAGCAGCATAGAAAACTCGCCACGTGTCCAAACCAAACGTGAAGCTCTCAACACTGTGCTACAGAATTTGGTTTCGATTTGTGCAAATTTTTCGAATAACAACAATCTAGTGGTCCAACAATAAAGTGAAAAGACAAGGCATTACTCCCACACACCTGTGAAGCGGCCAGATAGATTCGAGCGAATTTTAGTATACTGGAAAGCAATTATTCTAGTGAATTTATTGAAGGAGTTTGAAGGTTCCAGTGTTAACAAAATTGTTGAATTTATCAACGAAAAGTGTTGAAATTCTTGTTGACGTGTTGTGGTAAGATCTAGTAGTTGCAATGGAGCGAGAGTCGAACTCAATGCAAGCGCACTGCCGATCGGGTTGTGGGTTCTACGGCAATCCGGCCACCGACGGCCTGTGTTCGCTCTGTTACAAAGAAGCGCTGAAAAAGAAGAACCAGCCGCCTTCGTCGGGTCCGTCGGGTGGCTCCAGCTTTCACGCCGCCCCCACGCCAGTTGTCGCCGCCCCTACAGCAGCATCAGCTGCCGCCGCCGCCTTCGCCTCGTCGGTGTCACCGGCCAGCGTGATGGACACCGCCATTCCCACAATACCTGTCATTTCGCCACTACCTTCCGATCAGAGCAAAGACGTAAGTAGTTTTTAGATCTTATGCGCGGGCTCTCAGTCATTCAATATATCATTCAGTAGCCACTCCCGTGTTTCGGAGGACACGTTAAGCTGTCGGTCCGGTTGCCTAAAAACAGTCGTTAAGTCACGTCAGAGGCCCTGAACTTATTCAGGTGCGACCTGATAACTCTGACTCCAGACCTGAGCCAGCCAGGTCACACGATGTTATTATTATTATTCAATAGCTACAGATTCATTAGCTTCCCTAAAGCGTCGGTTTCCTAGAAAGCGGATTTGGACGAAATGGACAGCGGACAGGGCCGCATGCACTACATATATAAACTCGATTTCCTTTCGAAATTTAGTTAATGATAATAAAAAAATAATAATGCTTAATTGTCACTTCAAAATGCAGATAAAAACAATTGCAACACTTGAAGTAATACAATTCAAAAACAATAATATTATCTGTTATACTGTAGAACTGAAAACGTTTGAAAATGTGGCACCACTAGCATAAGATTAACTTGAGTGCCAGCAGTGAGCTCAAAAATAAGTTAACAAGAAATGTATACTTAGAGAGAAAGAGAGAGCAAAAGAAAAGAAAGAAATGAACCCTATAAGAGACAGTTTAACAAATCAAAAACAACCGATAACTTACAGTCATACAACCTGCCATTATACTACTTATAAATCTTTTTTCAATACATTATCTGCTTTCAAAAGTTGGAAGTTAAACTACAATTTCCAGCAACACGCTGTCTTGAGTCTTGATCTGTTCAGCGAGATATCAGGCTGATAACTTATTAACTCTAGGAAAGTGGAAATACGCTGGGGATGAAGCTTTTCATCTTGAGTTTGTGTCCACTGATGTAGTGTTGTAGGTTACCATCCCGATCTCACCTACTCGCTGGACAGATGAAGATGGCGTGTTGTTGGGAAAATGATAAGTTAACTTCCAACTTGTTATTGAAAGCAGATAATTTATTTATTTATATAGACAAAGTAACAATAAATGCAAAGAAACAACGGACCAGAGTACAAAACTGTTCACAAATTTTGATTGAGCTATTTCATCCAAAACATTTAAGTTAGTCCACACTATTGTTCCACTATTAGTCCACTCTAAAATGACTTGTTTCTTTTCACTTGAAGGCAATTTATTTTAAAACTTCACTCGAAAAAACCACTAAAACAATATTGTACAGAATTCAAAATATAAAATTTTGATTGAAACTTACGAGCCCAAAAAATACTAAATACTTGCTGCTATGGAAACAACAAAAGATATATAAATATAATAAGTTATTTGTAATTAATCTAATATATCAATTATATTCTTATAAACTATATTTCGAAAGGAAATAGAATTTATATATTGCAGTGTATGCAGCCCTGTCCGATGTCCATTTAGTGAAACGTTTCTAGGAAACCGACGCTTTAGGCTTGTAACCGGAGTCGTTTGCCCGACATAATTACATTAATCATACATGATTTCAACAATCTGGTTAGTGCATATGAAACAATATCCGGGTAAACGATTCCTGTTACCCGACTGCCAGGTATGTGTGAAACAAGCCTTAGGGCCGCTATTGAGTCAATAGCTAATGAACGATTTACTGAACGACTGAGAAACCTTGCGTGAGTGTAGTATAGTATCTTTACTACAGTATAGTATCTTTACTACAGTGTAGTATAGCCGTAGCAGGTATCTGTTCAATCAGATAGAGATAAGCTGCGTTCTCCTATAGGCACTCTGTAAGGGTGACCGATTAGATTGGCCAGCAAAAAAGACACTGTTCTCTGCTGTAAAATCACTTCCCGGTGGTTCGGATCCCACCTAAAACTGTAGGTCCAACCCATCAATCACCATCATCCAACTCATTACCCATGCACAGGTCTCAGACCTATGTGGGCTTCATCCTCCAAAAAAAACAACAGCGCCAAGGCGGCTGTGGTTGGAATTTCTACCCGGACTGATGAAGAATTTTCACTTTTCTGTTTACAGTCTCTACCTTTTGTAGTTTGAAAGAAATGAATGTTTCAAATCCGTTCCTTCTTTATGAATAGCCCTTTATGTGTGTCACAATATCTCACTCTCAGTTTTGGGTAAATAATAACCTCAAATGAACATGTACTGCACTGTCAGAATACCTAGGTCTTTTAAATATGCGGTTCAAGTGATTTGATTCTTTATATATTTCCCTATCACAGCTTTCTTTTTCATCCTAAAAGCTCTTTCTAAATTTTGGAACCACATCTCTCCAATATCATCCCATATGTAACATGATACTTTCTTTCATCTGTTGAGGTTAGGTTTTTTAAAGTGTTCTTGAAACTGCCATTTTGACATGTAATATTCATTTTAAATCAGATTAGTTCACTGTATCTAAGGAGAATTTTTTTATTAACGGACTCACCAAGAATAATAAAATTTCTACTTTGTTCCCTATTTGAGTACGGTAATTGATTTTTGACAGACATTAATAAACCTCTTCCGTCAGTCCGGGTATGGATTGAAATAGGTTGGTCTTATCAGTTCAGTTTGTTTGAATCAGTTGCTTAGTTACTCTTTTTTACATTTAAATATTTGCTTCAAAATCTTAAGTTATTTGATAAATTATTGTCCCAAATTGTATGGTCGAGAAGAAAATGTCGGATTCCAAGAAATGTGACACCCCGAACGAAAGCTCAGAAGATGAAGGAGTAGGTATTTACGAAGTAAACTAAACCAAGTAGCTGTTTGTAATAGTAGACGCTCTTCGGTTTGGCGAATCCATTATCAAAAACATCTCAAAATATTTATTTACATTTCTTATCACAACAAGTAGCAAGTCTTTCAAGTCTTATCAATATATGATGAATTTTGAACGGGACTGTCCATTCTAAAATGAGTTTTATAGGTTGACTTGTCCGTTAAGAATGAACTAAACCGTGTTAACAGATGATTTTTTTAAATAAAAATTTCCAAGATAAGGTTATCTCAGCGACCAAAACTAAGAATTCTTCCATTAATGACGTTTGAAATGAAAAATAATGTTCAAATAGATTTTGTCCGTTTCAATTAGCACTAACTTTGTCACCAAATGTTGGATTTTGAAAAAATAATACACTTTTCACATTTAAATTTCAATCCTAAGTCGGAGCAAAAAATGTACACAACACATTTCATGTTTACAGCTGTAGAATATCATATCCTCAAAGTTTATCAAGAGAAAAGCCTGACCAATGATAGGCTAATCAAAAATGTATGATGATTGGAAAATCATTTTTAAGGTTTCATTACAAACAAAAACATCTACCATGTATCTGATCCACTCATGTATTTGATCATTTCCTTTATATTTTTTCATTTTTTTCTTGCTAATGAAGCCCACATGAGTCGGAGACTTTTGCGTGGATAATGGATAATTGCGAGGTGAATGGACAATGATGCTATGAGTAGTGCACCTACAGTGTTAGGTGGGTTATAATAAAACTGCGAACGTCATATCACAGCCAATCACCCTTCCAAGCGCAGTCCCGAGCACCCATGATAGAACGAAGTGATAGCCGAGTACCGTAGCAGGTATCTGTTTAATCAGAGATAAGCTACGAAACTCCTAGGCGCTCTTTGTAAGGGTGACCGATTGGATTGACCAGCAAAAAAGACTTTTCTGCTGTAAAATCACTTCCCTGTTGGTTGGAACCCACCTAAAACTGTAGGTCCAACTCATCAATCACCATCATCCAATTCATTGCACAGGTCTCAGACCTATGTGGGCTTCATCCTCCGAAAAATAAACATCACGACCGCCCGGACGCAAATCAAATAATATGATGAATAAGACGATGTTGTCTTATCTTCCACAATATCAAATCACCAATACAAAGGTGAAGTATTCAAATTATTCACCTTAATTTTTTCAAATGGATTAGCTGAATAAACTAAAAACTCTTCCAATAATTTATAATTTACTTTTCATTTGGAAAATATTAGAAACGTTTATAACACAGTTTATTACGTGGTCTTTGATTAATTGAATGATCAATCAATCATAACTTAACTTTAAACTATAACTTGAACTATTAACTAAACATAACATAATCTATAAACATAACTTAAACTATAACTTTAATGATTATATTTGACTCGAAGTGTAGACAATTTTTTCTTGTTGCTCATTTAAAACATCTTCCATCATTCGCCAATCGTTTTTATCTGGCTTTAAGTTCAAGGCTATATTAATTTTGCTGTTGCTATTTTTAAAGAGCATTCTATAGTGGGCTTCACATTGACTCTGTGTCGCAGTTGTTTATCCCTGTGATCAAAAATTGATATCACTTGAAACTATTAGTAAACTTGAACAGACTTCAATTTATTATTCTACGACTAAATGCGTTGGTTTGTTATAGAAAGGATTACAGATTGACTGAGAGTTGTGTTTGAAGAATGGCTAGACCTTGAAAACACCTACAGTTGTTGTAGATTGCTGTTTAGAATAGAATTCAAGGTGAACAGTCCAGGTGCTCTTTCTCTTCATCCCAATTGCATTTGAGGGTAGGGCTTGATTAGAGAAGGATAGAATGCTTAGAATAGTATGCAAAGTATTAAAACTAAAAGTACTAATCTATCCTCCTTGCTTATATTCGTGTATTAATCGGCTTAACTCTCAGCTTTCAAAACAAGAGTGTAGTTATTTTTGTTTGAAAACTGAGTTTTCTACTAACTAGAAGATTCAGAAACTAGTTTTGATCATAATAATAAAGCTCACTCTTGACGGCACATGAGAAATTTATGTTTATTGAAAACCATTAACAATCATTTTCAATGTAGATAACTTATTGATGATCTTTAGTTTATCAGACAGTTTCAGATGTGTTTTTTAAGTTCAACTGCTAGAATTTTGTAAAAGAACAATTTTCAAAACAGGACAAACAACCTGCAAGGTCAGCAACTGATTAAAATTGCGTGTTTGGTTGTATATTAGTAGTAATTTCTCTGATGATGGTAGCTTGAAAGGTCAAAGGACTAATCGATATTTACCTGGAATTGGCGCTGTCAACATAATTTCATTGAGGATTACTTCTAAAAGGTACTTGTGGCCAATTTTTCATTGAAATCGTGTTGTCTCTGAAAAGAGAGACTTGGTAGGAAAATTAGTCATAAATACTACTCTTTTAATCTATTATGAAGGTGTATCTGTTTTTTTATCCATTAGCCGTTTTCTCGACTTATATGGCAATAAAAAATAGGCAACTTGATCACTACATTGTTAATTAAAAACTCTGATAAGTTCAGTTCAAATTCGACTGATTTATAATTATTGAATAATTCATTGCAGTAGTCAGAAGCAGGTAGTATTTATTGCCCTTTCAAGATTTGAAATTTTGAATTTTTTTATGATTTGCTTTTATCAAAATATTTTACACATCTGTCCTCAAACAGGCACTTTCCCCGTGGTATTTAGAAGGAGACTCCTTAGATTCTCTTCTATTACCTTTGCTATGCCCAACAAACTCGCAGATAGTCTCATTAATTGAAAGATCTGGGGATGTGATAATTTTCAACTTGATTGTATTCAATACGATTATCAATACTCTTAAAGTGGATAACTTTGTCAGGCTTCTCCTTAGTAAGTTGATTCAAATTGAGTCATGCAGTTTACCGAATATATTTAATGGTGAAGTGAAGTGAAAACTTATCTAAATGTGATGATACATACAATTTCATATTTTCTATATCAACTTTTACATGTTTCACTTTTAGTGAAAACAAAATAAAGAGTGAAAAGATACAGAGGTGGCAATTGGAGATGTCATGTTATAATTATAAAATAATTTACAGACTGGGGAAACATAGCCAAGTAGCAGATGCATTCTCCAGGGTGTGTAATGTGACCCAAATTGATAAATTATACTCCTTACATTGCGACTTATGCCACCCTGAAGTGACTAGAATGTTCCATTGGGTAAGAACTCATAATTTACCCTATTCAGTCGAGGATGCCAAAAAGATGACTTCATCATGTTCATCCTGTAATGCCATAAACCTCAATTTTTCAAAGAATTGAAGTCTGCTCTCATAAAAGCGACACATCCATTTGTACGAATTTGCATGGACTTCAAGGACACTTTTCCATCAAAAACAAGGAACAAATACCTGGTAACAATAATTGATGAATACTCCCGGTTTCCATTTGCCTACCCTTGTCCCAATATGAACTCAACTGTAATTCAATGTCTTGTGGACCTATTCACCACATTTGGTTTACCTTCTTATGTACTGTTGTGGTCTGAGGAGTTGATCCCTGGTTTATCGGTGCGGGAGCGGGCGGCGGTAGTAGGAAGCCAACTGCGCATGCTCTATTCATGCTTTATTCCTAATTTGAAAACTACGGCCAGAGACAAACAGGTTTTCTGCGTTTCAACTAGCCTGCATTATGTCATTGCAACGCACAGTAGTAGTGTGTTGGAGGAGAAGGGGAAGAATCGGCCAGGAATCAACTCGTCAGACCACAACTGTACATACTGACCGAGCTGCAAGAATTCCTTAATAATTAAGGAGTAGCCACTTCTACGTCAGAGCCTTACAACCCAACGTGTAATGACCAAATTGAATGAGAAAATGGCGCAATTTGGTGCACAATATCTCTTGCACACAAATACAGAAAGTTGGATCCATCTGATTGGGAATCAGAATTCCCTGATGCTCTCCATTCAATTCGATCCCTGTTGTGCACAGCAACCAATGATACGCCCCATGAAAGACACAACAAGCAATCTTCCAAAGGTATTTCACTTCCAACTTGTCTTTCTCCTTCAAAGAAAGCGCTAATGAAAGTACATGTTCAAAAAATCAAATTTGATTCATTGGTGGAGGAAGTTAACATCCTTGAAGTCAACCAAGTATGTTATGCCAAGGTACGCCTTGAAGACGGGCCAGAGACGACAGTTTCACTAAAACACCTAGCACCTCAGGGTGAGGTGATGACTGAGCCAGAAATAGACGAACATGAGACAGAGCCAGAGACAATTAGGCCACAAGAGCCCAAACTTTCAACATCCTTTAGTCAAGATCAAGGAAATCAAGACGACCAGCATGCAGAATCACAGCCTCTGCGACGCTAGAGAGCGTAGAATTCCTTGAAGGACTTACAACTTTCTTTGTAGTGGTGAAGGTGATATTGTGGAAGATATCCATAATTAATAATAAGATGAAGTTGTCACAACTACATTTATTGAAAATAGTGAGACACTAGTTTCGGTTGTTATACCATTATCAATCTCAAACAAAGAGTTTGTAAAGGACTTTTCACCAAATTTTTAAAAGGAAGGAAGAATGTTGATACATACAATTTCTTATTATCATATGTTCTTTATCACATGTTCAACTTTAACATGTTTCACTTTTAGTTTAGTTTTAAAGCCTAGATACCCGAGGTTTTCGTTACACTAAACTTATTTGTCTTGAATGCATTTTCATGTTTGGTGATAGCTGTGATGAATTTTTTTGGTGTACTAGTTCTGTGTCTAATGGGACGAAAAATTGGTTGAAATTTCTTGGCTATGTTGAGCCTAATATTTGGATGAATACAAAATTCGATGAATACAGCCTATTGGATGAATACAAATTTGATATTTAATGGTGAAGTGAAATCTTATTATTTAAACTTATTTTTTTTAAATGTATTTTCATGTTAGTGATTATTGTGATGAATATTTTTGGTGTACTCGTTCTGTGCCTAATGTGATGAAGAATTAGTTGAAATTTCTTGGCTATGTTCAGCCTTATATTTAGCTGCTAGCTTTAATATTTGAGTTTTAGTGCCAGTGTTTTTTGTTTATTTTAAAATGTCTGAATCCACCACCACCTTGAATTTTTTCCCATTCGAATGTACGTTTTACAAGGGTATTATTTTTTGATCTAGTTGATTGGGTGCTTTTTAGCCTTAATAGGCAATGACTCACTATCGATATCAATTTTGATTAGTCATTTTATTTTCAAATTATATTTAAAACAGCCTGTCATTATTTTAATTAATAATCCTGACTATTTCCAAATTGCTTCCTTTGGATAATATTTAATTTCCGTTTTGCTTTGCTACTTTCATGTATCCGGTTTAATCAGTATCCGGTTATATGTTTTGATATTTAAACATTACATCACTCGGTCTATATCACTTAGACAAGCGATTTACGATATTTGTTGTATACATATCGTGATATAGACAAATTTAGAGTCAATTCTACTTAATATTTTATTTCCCTTTGTTTTTCCTGTTATTTAATAAATGAAACTACTTCTATTTAATTTCAAGAACATGTTACCTCACCGGTAACAGTACTCACTATCATCACAGTCCTTAATGTCTGGTAGCCCTTCTATGCAGAACTACTTGAAGTTTTTAAAAGCATTATAGATTTATATTCATCAATAATTTGAATTATTTTGATCACTATGGTAAGATGTTGAGATTAGAAAGCGTGAATATGTAGCATCAAAATCAGGTTTTTTTTTTTTTGTTTTTTGAGGATAAAGTGCACATAGGTCTGAGACCTGTGCATGGGTAATGAGTTGGATGATGGTGATTGATGAGCTGGACCTACAGTTTTAGGTGGGTTCCGAACCACCGGGAAGTGATTTTACAGCAGAGCACAGTGTCTTCTTTGCTGGCCAATCTAATCGGTTACCCTTACAAAGAGTGCCTAGGAGAACGCAGCTTATCTCTGATTTAACAGATACCAACTACGGCTCATGGCTATCACTTCCCTCAAGTTATCTTTATAATGTCATGACATTAAATTTATCTATTTATTTATTTATTCATTCATTTAACTAGCATACAATCAATGTGAATACAACAGACTATTGACAAAAACTGCTTTTTACCAAATTTCAAAGTAGAATCAAAATTTTAGGTTAGGACACAATCATTGCAAAGACATCACGCTATTGCCCACAACTGCTTTCTTCACAAATTTACAACTGAAAAATCCAAATTGGTTATGTCCAAGTTTCACTAGCAATTTTACATTAAAGTACAATTACATATTCTTTTCTTTTATTCTATTGAAGAATAAAAATTTAGAATTCATTCAAAACGAAGTACATTCCAATAATCCAAAGGAAGTAGACATAAATTTCTTATGTGTTTGAGATTTTAGAGTCGAAAATATTAAAATAATTATTAAAATTTTATTTTTAGAATTACAATATTGTTACATGCCCCCAAATCTGAAATTCACTTCACAGGGGGTATGAAGGAGAGACAATCTGGCAAAAAAGGTCAAAAACCCCATTTGTGACCCCCCCCCTCAAACTCCCGACCTTGGACCGCTCCTGTCAATGTTAAAAGAGTGTAACCGGAAAAAAGTAAGCAAGGCCCTACTGCATGGGATCTGATGCCATTCGCAGCTATATCACCACGAATTTAAAACTAGGTAGTTCACTTTTACAAGATTTCACCTTCATGTCAGTTCAAATGTTTGAACTGCTCTTATCATCTGTGGAAAACGATTTGCTTCTCGAAATGATATTATTTTGAAAACATAAAGATTCAGCAGTCGTGTATTAATCACTTTGACGCTAATTATGACTTTAACCTGCAAGAAGTGTAGTGTGGCGGCCATCTTTGAAGATAGTCATAGATTTCACATATATATGAAAACTACAAGGACTCTATATATAACTATAAGGACTATACCTATAGTGTAGCCGGATAGCTGCTCAAGATGACGTCGGCTTCACTTTTCAGATTGTATGCTCTCTCTCCATTTTCCTATACCTTTTTTTTTGTAGAGATTCCAGTTTAGGAGTTTAAGACAAGTCAGATCAACAATTATTATACTATCTGCTGCACTAGTTACCATAATTACTATATCAATTGGTTGAGGTGAGGCTTAATTTTGATGTGAAAGGAACTCTTGTACACTATAGAAAGCTTTATCAACTGAATATTTTTTCAAATGTTTTTTAAATATTTCTATATTTTCAAGATTTTAAAAACTGCGGTAGCTTGTTGTAGAGTTTCCTACCAATAGAACTAGGTTTTTGTTTGAATAAGCTACTATTGTGACACACCAAGTGATAATCTCCTCGGCTTCTTGTATTATAATCGTGTACGTCAAGATTTTGGTTAATATCATTCGTTTTTACATATAAAGTAGCTTCATACACATATAAGCAGGGTACAGTTAGGAGACCAAGTCTCTTGAACAACGGCCTACATGAATCTATTTACTCTTTCTATACACCTAACCGCATCTAACCTCCATGTATAATAAATTGTAAACTTCCAAACTCACCTAAAACTGTAGGTCCAAGTCATCAATCACCATCATCCAAATCATTACCCACACACAGGTCTCAGACCTATGTGGACTTCATCCTCTAAAAAAAATGATTCAGATTTAAATTTTCGCAAGATTATTTATTGTTTATAATTTATTCTCATAATGTATTATTGATTATATTTGTAAAAAGTTTTATGTTGTATGATTTTTTATAAGTTTGAATATGTGTTGATTTGTATATTTTTGATTGTCAGCAATCGGATGGTGGATTGGCGGGGGCAGCGGGGGCTGGAAACAGTGGAGCAGAGAGCGGCGCCGACCTCGACGACAGCCATGACGGCAAAGAGGACAAAGACGGCAAAGCCAAGAAAAAGAACAGATGCGCCCTATGCCGCAAGAAGGTCGGCCTTACAGGTAAGCTAGCCAACACTTCTATTGATTTAAAATGTATTTGCGTTGCAAAATTAAGTTTTTATATAGTAAATTTAAATTCACAGGAATCCAGCTGCGTTTACTCTTTATGTAACAATGTTATTCAACAAAGTTGACTGATATTATTAATTTATTTATCATCTATGTACATCATCACATTGCAGCAGTAGAATGAAGAGGAAGCAACAGGCTTTACAGCCAAAGACTGTTTACTCTTCTAAATTTTAATACAAAAATGTCCAAATAAAGGTCATGTCTAGAAGTTGCACTATTAATTTTCACTAGAGAAACAAATGTTATCCATTTATTTTTGGAAATAGTTGCTATTTTAGGTTTATCGTAAAACTAGTATATAAATGGAGATGAATTTTACTTTATTTTTATTTGTAATTCATCTGAAGAATGTTGACTTTGAGGCTGTGCGCAGGGTTTTTGGTCATAATTTTTTTTCTAAGTTTCTTGTATTGAATATTATTAGGGCTTTGAAATGTTACCTATAGCTGTGAGAAAAATGTTTTATATTAAATCATTTTGTGAAATATGGGGGTTCAAAGTTGAAATTTTTAGGTTTTTGGGGGCAATTGATCTCACCTATGAGTGATCTTGAACTTTTAATAAATTTTTCATAACTGAAAAACACCTTGAGAAATAGAATGACATATTTTTTATTTCAATCTAACAAATAGGTTTTTCAAGATAATTTTTTGAAAAATTGATTTTTTTTCATATTTTTAAAAACTTATTCTTAAAAAACGAATTAGTTGATTGGAGTATAAAATACGTAATTTAATTCCTCAAGGTGTCTTTCAATTACAGAAAATTATTCAAAAGTTCAAACCACTAATAGGTGAGATCAATTGCCCCCAAAAATCGAAAAATTTCAACTTTGAACCCCCATATTTTATAAAATAATTCAATTAGAAAAAATTTTCTCACAGCAATAGATTACATTTCAAAGCCCTAATAATATTCAATACAAGGAAATTCGAAAAAAATTATGACCAAAAACCCTGCGCACAGCCTTAAGATGTTGCATCTTCATCACATCATTCTCTTCCATTGTGTTCTATTTAAAGCTTCTTGTGCATTATTGATTATATAGTCATGTATTATTCATTGCATGTTGCTCTACAATTGCAATAGCCTAGAATTAGCACTATTTGCCTTTTAATTTCATATGCAGGAACTTGTTCCCATTTACGAATTACAATTACAATTCTCAAGTAAAAACTTCTATCAGATTTTTGAGTGACCATAAATATAATAATTATTATACATACTATTTATATTACTCAGTAATACTATTTTACTAATTCGAGAATTGCTTTAGCCCTGGAGAATGTTTCCACAGTAGGTAGCATACGGTAAAATAATAATTTGATTCTTCTACATACATTGGGTGAGAACGTTGGGTAAAGCGAGTGAGTGGACTGGAGTCGACTATTGATCTGCTGAGTCGACGGGAGTCCGATCAGATGGCGTGAGAAACACCTTTGATCGACTCGATTTATATTAACATCAAATAATAAAAATCCTAAGCGTCGAGTCAAAAATATGAGTCACTCAACAGAGTCAACTTTATTCACATGCCTTACCAGGGTTGCATAGCTATCTACTGCTAAAACCATCCATAATATTTTGCAGTAATTAAGAATATAAGTACTAATAAAACAGTCCTCTGTTGTGTCTTTGATCATTCTGTATTTTTAAATGAATATTTTATTTCCAAGAAATCTAAAACTAAAATGAATTGAATTTATTATGCTTCTTGATATTACCTTTTTCTTCTAGTAATAACTCAACATTATTATCCGTTATTTTTTAATCTCCGGAATCACAGAACGAAATTTAACACAAAAATTATAAAATATATTTTCCAAAAGTAGAACATAATCGTTTTGATGTGAGGGAAATGAAAAAATAAGAACATAATATATTTTAGGCGCCGTTAGCAGAAGCCGAAGCTTGAGCTCTAGCAGCGAGTGAATGAGAAAATCAATTATTTAATAAGCTGTAGTGGCTCGGTAAACAAAAAAGGAATTTATAATAATTTAAAAAGAAGCAGATAAAATATTATTGTACCATTTTTATATTACCATTTTAGTACAATTTTATAAGACTACATCTTCAACTATAAAATAATTATGACGTTGAAGATCCATCTTGTTTCCACTAATATAATAAGAAAAACTTGGAAAAACACAAGTGGAAATCGTGACTCACGTTATGTCGTGACGGCCGTTTCACTCTGATATTAAGAGCATCGTCAGACGACCCACTCAAAAGTTGAGTGTACTGTGGGTCGTCTGACGATGCTCTCAACAACAGAGTTAAACGGCCGTCACGCCATAACGTGAGTCACAATTTTCACATGTAAGTGTTTTTTAAGTTTTTATTGTAAAATAATTGTAATTTTTCAATAAAAGTGCTTACCGAACTGTCTGACGATTCGGTAGGCACTTTCATTGAAAAATTACAATTATTTTATAATATTAAAAACTTGAAAAACACTGTCAAGTGAAAATTTTGACTCACGTTATGGCGTGACGGTCGTTTCACTCTGATGTTAAGAGCATCGTCAGACGACCAACAGTACATTCAGCTTTCGAGTGGGTCGTCAAGTGAAAATTGTGACTCACGTTATGGCGTGACTGCCGTTTCACTCTGATGTTAAGAGCATCGTCAGACGACCAACAGTACATTCAACTTTCGAGTGGGTCGTCTGTCGATGCTCTTAACATCAGAGTTAAACGGCCGTCACGCCATAACTTGACTCACAATTTCCACTTGAAAGTGTTTTTAAAGTTTTTATTATTATATTAGTGGAAACAAGATGGATCTTCAACATCATAATTTTCAATTCAATTCAATTTATTCACATAACACAATAAAATAAAACAAAATATAGATATATATTTCAATATAAAATAACATAGCATTAAATAAGGAAGTGAAATGTAAAGCCTTTCCAACTATGGTAACACCATGTACTAGGAAAGGTTTTTGAGAGGGGTATGGGAAGAGGGAATAGGGAATAGGAAGGAAAAGGAGTATTGTAGTCATCCAGTATCATATATCAGCAAGCAAGCACACAATCAGAAAACCCTGTTTAAATTTCATTCACAAATCAAGAAAGTATATGCTCTTGATCCAGGCGATGATATTATATTTTATTTTTTGTAATTATTTTATAGTTGCAGATACAGTCTTATAAAATGGTACAATAATATTTCATCTGCTTCTTAAGTCACAATTTCTGTGTTTTTAATTTATTATAAAATAGTTCTAATTTTTCAATGGAAAGTGTTTTTAAGTTTTTATTATAAAATAGTTCTAATTTTTAAATGGAAAGTGTTTTTAAGTTTTTATTATAAAATAGTTCTAATTTTTCAATGGAATTGTCTACCGAACTGCTTTAGAGTAGGGTGGATTAAGTACAATAATTTTTGCTGATTTTGATTACGTTGTGGCAATTTTGCTAATGATTTTGTTGTGATGTGTTGTTGCAGGTTTCGAGTGCAGATGTGGGGGTCTCTACTGTGCGGTGCATCGATACTCAGACAAGCACGAGTGCACATTCGACTACCGCGAACTGGGTGCGCAGGAGATTCGGCGCAACAACCCGGTTGTGGTCGGCGAAAAGATTCAGAAGATCTGAACTGCCAACTTAATGTGCAACGCAACGCAATGCAACGCTTCGCCCCTCAATTAGTGCGCCGCCGTCTGTAATCGAACCGAACGTTTCGCTACAGCGACAGCCAACCCCCTCCCTCACCCCTACCGCGCTCCCCAACCACAACTATCCTATATCTTATGCGCATAGAAACACGAAAAAACTGAATACCATTACTTATATTATACATATATATTAGCTCGAATTTTGTTTTTTTAATTATTATATATCATTTATTACACACAGAACTATTATTGTATTGTGTTTGACAATAGGTAATTTCAGAGTGCGTTGGATGTTTTTATTTTCATTTTTAAAATATATGGTAAACTAGCGAACAGGTTTATCATATTTTCAAAAATTACATCAAATTTAAAGTGTTTATAGAAGAAACTTTATGACTAAAATAAACTGGCGATGAAGTTTATTCTATTTTCAAAATCTTGCTCTAAGCTGTCCGCTATAAGAAAAGTGTTGTATCTCATTAGACAAAAAATTCAAAGGGAAAATTCCAAATACTTACTTGTTTTCTTCATTAAAATTTATTGTTTCACCGCATAATTACTTGTAAATATCTGTTACAGTTGACGATGTGTTATAAACTCATAACCTGCTGTCTATTTCAAGGAAAATTAAACTTTTGGAATTGTAAATGTTTGTTCAAACAAAATAGAAGGAAAAAGTAAAAAACTCTAACGTCGCTCTAGAAGACCTTAGGAAAAAATTAATATATTTTGAGTTGATTGATTGGGTTTTTTATCATTAGTTAAAACTATTATCAATGGTGTGTGTTATAATTCATTAGTCAATCTTGTAGACACGGCATGAAGTAGAGATCACGTTGATTTCAGTACGCTTTCGTTTATAGAAACTCACAGAAATAATGAAAATTTAGCTATGAATTCTATTACGAAATTTTTCCAAATTCCTGTTTTTAATAGTATTAAAAAAATTGTAATTTTATAAGTTATTCTTGTCGTTTTGTAATTATTCTTTCATCACACTACAGTAATCGCGTCTTGAACAGTTTAAGGTTTCTACACACGGGTCGTTCGGCAAGCATCTGCGTAATAATCATTGTAAATAACTGGCTGTGATTGGATGAACTGCCACTGTGAATGACACTCAGCCAATCGCATTCATTTATGTGCAACGTCTGGCATATGAAGCTAATAATTATTGATTGCTGTAAATAAATAGCTGTGATTGGCTGAACCGACACAGTCAATGGAACCAATCACAGCCATTTATTTGCAACGTGCAGCACACGAGACGCTTACCAGACTCCCCATGTCTGGACGACCTTAGTTGATGATAATTTCAATTTAGGCGTATTTAATTTATTTTTTGGTTTGTTTTTCCTCTTTAAGATTCACAATGTGTTAGTACTTTCATCCATTGTATTTATTCTGTGTTTTTGAGCAATCAAGTGAGTTTAGTTTTTACAATCGGTCGGTTTCCTTTTTATATGCATAAATAATAGCAAAAAAATGCGTGTTGTGTGAGGTTGATGAATGATTTTGTGAGTCTGTGTGAGTGTACGCCTGTTGGCCATAACTGAAAACCTACCCTAGCGAAGTGGAAATGTACCGTGTTATTAGATGTACACGTTCAGATAGGTATGGTGTGAATGCGTTCATTCGATAACATGGCACATATTTATCTGCTGTATTAGCGCAGCAGAAATGTTCCATGTTATTAGATGAAAGCGTTCAGGTAGGGATGGTGTGAATGTGTTCATTCGATAACATGGCACATATTTATCTGCTGTATTAGCGCAGCAGAAATGTTCTGTGTTATTAGATGAACGCGTTCAGGTAGGGATGGTGTGAATGTGTTCATTCGATAACATGGCACATATTTATCTGCTGTATTAGCGCAGCAGAAATGTTCCATGTTATTAGATAAACGCGTTCAGGTAGGGATGGTGTGAATGTGTTCATTCAATAACATGGCACATAATTATCTGCTGTCGATGCGTGGGGTGGTTCTCCGTTTACGCGGGCGTATACTCTGCGTGTGTGTTCCGGTGTGAGTAACTATTGTATGTTGTATAGATGTATAAAATAATAATTATTATAAATGGATAGAAAAATTTATAAACAGCTGTCAAACAAATTATTACTATTATAGAATTCGTCCCTGGGAATAATGCATTAACTGTTGCTTTGTAAGACGACATAACATGTGTGTAGTTGTGTGCGTGCGTGTGTGTGTTTGTAGAGTGTCGTTTACTTGTAGAACGGCCCTCGTGAAAAGCAATTTAATGAAAAAGTGCACATTTCAAGATGGAAGAACTGAATCGAAACGGATACAATCGAGCAGAGTGTCGCTTCAAATGTTCTGTGAGCTTGTTCGAACTTTTTTGAAACTTGCTTTTCAGTAGCCGATTAAATGAGGCCGAATGCGGGTGGTGACGAATTATGAATAATGGAATGTGGCTGCATTCGTGCCTCGTGCTCTGCTCAACACATTTCAACGAGGTGAAATAATTACTATATCGACGTGAAGGACGAAACTATACATAATAATAATAATAATAATGAATGATGACTACATCAAGAACACTATTTTCATATTACGTTTGTGAGTTGCCTCGACGGTAAAAATAATGGATATTATTATATTTATGTATATGAATAAAATTGTAATGATTATGAAGTAATACTGTACTCTTATTATGATTATTATTAGTTATTCTAAGTGTAAAAAATATAATAACAGTCTCTTGTAATCCTTTCTCGGTGTGTTTTAATTTTTTTGGCGAATTAGCTCTTTGTCAAATAATGGAAGAACACGGTAGAAGATAATATTACTAAAACAACAACAACAACAACAACAACATCGGATGAGTTTGAATTGCATGTTTTGCTGCAAATATCGTTTTAATATAAAATATTATAGTAGACTGCAATTGGAGAAAATTATGATATCGTAAACTGTATCTATCGTTTAATGGATTTCTTCTGTTCATTATTTTAATTCTATTATCAGTAAGAATTAGATTAAGAAGATATGTTACATATATACGCTGTTGATTGATTTGAGTGTTGAAAGATATTATTGAAATCGATAAATGAAAATTAGGAAATTAGTTTCAGTTGAATTTATGATTAGTTGTTGACATTAATTGAAACATTTTTGTCTTCACGTGTTACCAGATCAGTTGTTTTAATGTTTGTTTCTCTTTATTTTCAAATGTTATGTTTTAAATCATTCAATTTCGCCAATATAAGCTGCTATTACTGTCCTTTTTCAACTAGTGGATGTGTTGTGCAAATTTATCATTATCCATCTCCTTTTTCTTCTTGATCTAACTGTACATAATGCAAACACACGTGTCAGGTAAAATTCGTCTGTCCCGAAACTTCAAAAATGTCTCCTCTCAATTTTTATAATAGATTGCATTTTACTGTGTAATTTATTGAAATATGCCACTTACAGCAGCACGTGTCTAACGAGATGGCAAGGCTACACGGAATGTTGAATAGACTAATTTCGGCCATATTCTTCTGGTCCGATTCTGATGCATTTAGTAGTAAACATTAGGAATTATTTATCCGAGAACAATATCATATTGGGATAGGTAGCTAATATTAAATGCTTATTTTGATGATTGGATAAGACACTTACAGAGTAGATTCACCATTTCGTTGGACACGTACGGTATCTTTAATTAAAGAACAGTTTCCCCCGTTTTTGACTACAATAAACATGATTTAAAATAATGCTATCTTGATTAGCGTTTCAACACCAAATTGTACAGTTTTAATGTTTTGTTTTTACTTTGAATTTTAGATCTTAATTCTTGTACAGCAACCAACCTCTCTTTTTTCTCTAATTCTGTCAATTAACCGAATTTCAGAAAGTGACCGATTATTTAGCAAAGCATTCCACTAAAAATTAGAAGTAAAAAAAATATAAATAAATGCGGGATCAAACTCACCTCAAAGTACTGGGTTTAGGATAATTAATTGCTCTGAAACTATTCTCTTCCTTTTAAACATTTAAATTGATTTATTTTTATTTAGTTCAAGCACAGAACAAGATCAGCTCCCAATAACTATTACACTGATCAAATCACCCGACCCAAACTAAGCTTTCCTGGTCACTCGGCTTTTAAACTATCCATCATTGGTTTCTAGAACTCATGAATTATTGAAAAATTTTAAGCAGTAAAAAATTCAAGCTATAAAATTATCAATATGTCTGTATAAATATATCTACCCATAAATATTGTTTATTATTGTAATGATATTGATGATTATTATAATGATAATAGTCCTGCAAAATAATAATATTTATATTCACATTTATCTGATCGTTTGATTTTAACCTACCTCGTTTTAGAAATTAATTGCTTCTAACTCTACATGTAGGAGGTTAATGCATAATATTAGTACAAATGAGAGTACATTATAGATAATATATTATGTTTTCCTTGATAATAATTTGCGTAATTATATCACAGCTACAGTGAGCTATTGGGTTATGCAAAACAACATTCGACCAAATTATTACAGTTCATAGTTTGGCTTGTTAAAACAATTTTAAATTATTTTTTCCTGTAAAATACTCGAATATTTTATCTCAGAAAATGTTTTTATTTAGAAATATAATTGGCAGTCATCACACAATTTTGCCGTCGGTATAAATGTATGATTATTTTAACTAGTAAAATATTATTAAAACAGTTTGAGTAGGATGGAAATTTATGAATGTATCGAAATTTTTAGTTTATATAATATAATGTGAAAATATTGTCGATAAAAAGATGTGAAATTTTTACCCGTTGTTTGTAATAAGAACAACCTTTTCACTAGGCTTTGCATGTTTCAATGTATTCACAATTTATTCAAACTATTAACGTCTTAAGGCCTGTTTAAAGTGTGATACGTAGGCAGAACACATACGAAATATTCATGTATTATCTCGCAGAACTGACCTTTTTGAGTCGCGGCGGACGCGTTTCGAACTATGTTGTTCTTCTTCGGCGCTTGGTTGCAGACTGACTAGTTTTCTGGTATGTAAGGTCTGGTGGTTGTAGGAAGGTAGTGGGAGGAGTGGATGTGGTGGGGGAAGTGGGTGTGGTGGAGGTGTTTTTAGGAGGGATTTGTGATGATGTTGAAGAGGGTATGAGATTTGAAATTAAGTTGGTCATTGAGTATGAATTGAGGATGTGAAATGGAATGTTTGTAAATTTCGAATTTTTCAAGAGTATTGAGTTTTTGACTTTTGGGGGCAATGTGAAGGATGTGGAGGTTTTGATCAATGTTGGTGAATGAATGATTTTTTGTGAGTAGATGTTCAGCATAAGAACAGCATAGTTCGAAACGCGTCCGCCGCGACTCAAAAAGGTCAGTTCTGCACAGCAAGATAATACATATGAATAGTTCTACTGCAGTTCACGAAAAATGGATAACCACAACAATAACATACGAAATGTTTTCCAAGCGTGGAGTCGACTCTTCGCTTTGCAAACGCTCTGTGACATGAGTGTCTTGTAAATTCTGCATCCTGGGTTGATTTGAATAGATTTGATAACGCCTCTTACAATAATATATTTCTCTTTTAACAGTGTTGTCTATGCTCTATTGCAAAAGTGTCTTCATTTAGACGGGCCTTAACTGTTTTCCTTCTGCGCTTATGGATCTCTTGGTAATTTAGTGCATTGTGAATGTAAATTTTTACATTTCAGTTACACTACCTTATTGGGTGGTAGATAGAAAATATACTAATACAAATACTCCTTTCGCAGGACCTGCAAAACTTAGCGAATTTCTGTATTTTTTCAAATATTTATGAATATCTATAGGCTATATATTTTTTTAATTTCTGGAAAAAAAACACGAAGCGTTCTGTACTCTAGGGACCCCAAAACAAGTTTATATCGAGGTTCAGGGTGAAAGTAGCACATCACGACCAACTGCAATATTTACATTTCAAGAAATTCGCTCAAACCCTCCCCCCACGAAATTAAAATAATTTGAAATTAAAAAAAACTAGCTCCATATTCGCTTTTATCACCAAAAAATACTGATAACTAATCACTTTTTTCATATTGCACAGAAATTGACAAATTAAAAAATTTTCGACGCCATTTTGAAAATGGCTGCTTTTCTCAAAACGCACTGGTTTTTCGAGGTGGATGAGTTGAAATTCGGATTCAGCGCCTCAAAAACCATAAGGAACAGTCAAGAAAAAAAAGATTAAAGTTTTTTCCTGAAACACCTTTTTAGCACCAAATAACTAACTCCATAGGGCAAGATACAGCTTTTGACAACAATGGTTTTTTCTTGATATCTTGGAAATTTGTTGAGCTAGAAGGCAGTGCAATACCTTAAAATTTTTGACTTCATGAGCTCTATCTTAGTCTAACAATAGAACTAAAATTTTCAAATACAACCCTTTTTTTCTTGAAAACCCCTAATTTTGGCGGGAAAATACCCCCGAAAAGGGGGTTAACCTTTTTGGATTTTCCTGGCTAACGAACTTGTCCAAGCTATTCACAAGAGGAAAGTGTATACCAAATTTGGTGGAAATCGGACATCTCCTTCAAAAGTTATCGTGCTATCAGACACATAGATATATATATATAGATATATATATATCTACATATATAACATTTTGTGCCACTATGATTTTTGTACTCTGGGGGCTCCAAAACAAATTTCCATCATGGTCCCGGGTGAAAGTCGCACATCACGACCTGCTGTAATAGCTGAATTTGAAGAAATTCGCTAAAACCAGAGTATCTATGCTGTAGAGTGTAGATTATGCCAGGTATTGATCATGTGTGACATCAGAAGACAATTGGAACTACACGAATTCATCAATTTGTGTATTGTGATGCTTGAAAAACTAGCAGCTTAATCGGTTAATTCTAACTCCACACTGAACAAAATGGTAATTTATTATTGAATGGTCAGAATATTTATTGCCATAGCAATCTATCTGTTTCATATTTTTCTTTGGAAAAGAATGAAAAAGTAATTTGCTTCCCTCCAAAACAATGTGGTATACTGAATGCCTACAAGAAAAATAGAATAACTACTTGGAAATGAGCTCTCTCGCTCGTAATAGTGGAGTATACAAAGTATTCATCACGGCTGGATCTTGTCCTCCATAAAAATATGCCTCCATGATCTTTTATCTGTGATTTATACGCCTCTTCCAGTTTCGTATGTCTTCTTTCGTATGCCCTTTTCAACATACCCTACAGCTATCATGTTCTAGGATTGATATTAAAAGCGGAAGAAGCTTCTTAATGACAATCCTTTGAAATACTAATCAAATAAAATTAATCGAGCTATACTCTGTTCACGGAAAGGAGAGACAAATCAGAGCAAACGTTTCGTTTGTGTGAGTGAAAAAATTAATTTAATAATTTATCTGAGGATGAAGCCCACATAGGTCAGACACATGTGCGTGTGTAATGAATTGGATGATGGTTATTGATGAGTTGGACCTAGAGTTTCAGGTGGGTTCCGAACCACCGTGAAGTGATTTTACAGCTGAACACAGTATTTTTTGCTGGCCAATCCAATCGGTCACCCGTACAAAGAGCGCCTAGGAGTTTCGTAGCTTATCTCTGATTGAACAGATACCTCATATGATACCAAAAATGATGACTCATATCAGCTGTAGACCGCTCGATTAATTTGTACCAGTTCGCACTGAGTTTAGTTTCACAGTTACCGGTTCACTTATAATATATTGTGCGTTAATTGTATTTCTGTAGTTATTTGTGAATCGGTCTTGTTGTTCGAAGATACACTCTCGCACGCGCATCGTTTACATCGTCTCTCCTCTCCGTGAACAGAGTTGTCAGATACACAAGAGGGTTATTTTTCTTTATCCTCCGATGGGCCGTAAATAAAAGGCCAGTGAACAGGAAAAAAATTATATTTTATTTTAATATTTATGTTTACTTCTCAACATAACCCACCTTGAAGATTGAGGAGTTTGTCATACGTGTGGACAAGCATTTAAATAACTTCTTCATAAAAAGTTGCCGCCAGTGAATTTAAAAGAAGTTTTCTGTGATTGGAAAATGCTAACTTCCAAACCATTTCTTCAGTTCAGGAAAAAGATGAAAGTCGCTCGGTGCTAGTTTGGCACTGTATGACGCAATGGCGGATTAATGAATTTTTATGGGGAGGGGCGACATACTCAAAAAATACTGGTGGTGGGGGGGGGGGGGGGTGTATGGAATAACAATTTTGGAAATTTAGTAGCCTTTAACCGCATTTTACACCATTCTAGCACTTTATATGTAGTATAAATATAATTTTTTCTGTTTAAGAACAATCAAATTTCCCCTAACTAGAGTACGGTAGTTTATTTCTGTATATTCATCTGAAATGAATAGAAATTGTTGTATATGTCTTGAACAAAAATTGCTTTGCTAGCTTAACTTTTTATCAAAATTTACAAAGAAATGAACAGAGTCTAAGCAATTTATTCATGATCATGATGATTTTTAGACCTATATATTTATATTTAAATTAATCTCAACATTCTTTCTTGCTTCATAATACCAGTACTACAATAAATACGTACTAGGTCAAATACAAAAAGAGATGTCTATGCCCCTACCTATTCTATAAGAGATTAATCTTAATCTTAAATTTATTTCACTTGATATAAGATTTCCTTCATTCTCTGTCATTTGTTAGTTCTTCATTGAATTTTAATTATATAGATAACAACAGTTAAAGAAAAAGTACAGTTAATATAGAAAATAAGACAAGTGGGATGACATGTTATATTCCGTCTGTCATAGATGTGGCGGGACAACCAAAAATTTAACCGTGTGCATGTCGCATGTGTTACCCTTTTTATTTTTTTAAATGTGCAAGCCCTCGGAGGGGGCGGTCGCCCCCTCCGCCCCACCTTTAATCCGCCCTTGGTATGACGGGTTGTCAAAAATATCCCATTGAAATTGCTAAAGAAGTTTTAGTTATATCGGAACTGTGAGAACTGGTGTTGTCATGGAGCAGAACAATGTCATATTTATATTAACTTTTTATGTGAATTCAACGACTGCAGTCAACTTTTTATTAAGAATAAGTAGTATTTTTAATAAAATACTTATTCTTAATAAAAATTTGACTGCAAGTTGTTGAATTCGTCATGGAACAAGAAATCCAGCCATATTTATGTCAACACGCCTCTTCTTTTGCTCTAAATGCTGTAAGGTTTGGCAGTAAACAACTGCTTGAATTGTGCAAGAAATTGCTTGGAGATCTTCACTTTCCAGCTACTGTGGAACTTCAAGACAAGGTGGATTCACACACATCAGTCACGGCGCGTCTCAGTTCCGAGCTATCCGTCTCGTCATAGTCATAAAATATATTCTTATCTGAGTTTCCGGTTATGCTGTCCACTCATCCGGCGCCGACCCGTCAGATAACTAATTGTTACCGTGACGGGACTGTGACTGTGACGCGCCGTAACTGATGTGTGTGAATCAACCTTAACACTTATTTGAATTCACTGACGGCAACATTGCAAAAAGAGGGTATTGAGAAGCTTGTCCACAGTTATGAAAAACGCCTCAATCTGTTTAGATGTAAGCATAAGTGTTCATGCATTTTGGTAAGGATAATTTTTTCTATTCACCGGTCCTTCATTTATGGCCCTTAAGCCGCGTCACCACCAACCGAACATTGTTGGCGAATACAAAAAACGGGCAAACATTAAACATATGTGTCACCGAACATGTTCGTGAGTTCAATTGAAATGTTCGGTCTGTGAGCGAACAGTGACGACCAACAACAGGTTCCCGCCACTAACCCCACCACACCGATCATAAGTTCGAGAAGGCGTCCACACCAAACCAACTCCAAAAAATGTTCGGCGACATCAGCTGATTCCAGCGAACACTGTTCGCCGAGCATGTTCGGTTGGTGGAGACGCGGCTTTAGGTTGAAAAAATGGCCCTCTTATGTACGACACAAATTGAGACTGACACAGCTGAGGAAGACTTATTGCCGCTAAGTCTGACTTATCCAAGTCGTTCTTTGATAAGAAACTTTCATAAATGCGGCCCTTAGGCCTCTTGTACACACACGTTTTTTCGCCGTGAAAATCTACGGTTAATTCGCCGTATGTAGGCACGGCTATCAGTGTTGTGTGGATTGCTATGGGAGCTTGTTGACATAAAATGGTGACGAAACTTCACGACGAAATCGCCGTGTACGCCGTGCTTCCCCTCGGCTAACCGTGTCTGCGCACGGCGTGATTTTTGTCAGTGTTGTATTGCAGTCTATGTGAGCGTGTCGACGGCGCCGGAAGTTTTCACGTTTTTGTGACAGATTACCTAGTTTACATGATTAGTTATATGTGACAGATTACGTAGATTTTGTTTTACGAGTAAAATAGACATGAATCAAGAATTACTCATTATATTGGTTCAAGAAAGACCTGAAACATGGAATAAGACTATCGAAATTTATAAAAATGAGCGGCTCAAGTTTGTGTTGAATGATTAATATGAATAAATGAGTTTAAATAAAGTATGTAACTTGATTTTGTATTTACCTCAAAGTTACAGCCAATTTTTCTGCAATCTGCAATCTTATACTTTGTTGCATATTGGTATCTTTGTGTTTTAGTTGTTGGGATATTTTTCTAAGCAATTTATTGAAAGTCGTTTTCTGCATTCTAAAATAATTGTAAAACCTGTCTTCATCTTCCCTCAGTTGATTCTGTACAAGTGTATGAAATGCACCAAACTCCTCCCGTTTGTCTAAAATTGGATGTATCCAAAATCTTCTTTTACTTTTTTCTTCTTTTTTGAGTTTTCTATATACGTAGTATGCAAGGATAACCTTTTTCTTATGAGGATTAATGGTGAGCGGCCCCTGGCCGATGTCTCAAACGGCAACTTTGCCGTGCCATGTACAAGCTTTCACGTTTTGTTAACGGTACGGCTAACATACCGCACGGTTAAGAAAACGTGCCGTGTACAAGAGGCCTTAGTGTCTGTCGTCCAATGTTGAGCAATGCCAGGTCATTCAGCAAAATTGTATTGGCTCAAAGGCTGAAGCTTAGCTAGATATGACAGTGGCTTGAGCCATTCATTTGTCTCAAAATGCAGTCCCGTTATTTTATAGACCTCATATAAGTAGACGGAAGCTCACGGATACCAAATTACTAGAAATGTGTGAAAATAATAATATTTATTGTACAACAAAGTTTTAATAAGAATATACGTCAAAAAAGCTATAAACTACTTCCAAATTAAGTTACAAAATCTTATTACAAATTAAAAGCTACAAGCAACACGATTATTACAACATTGATATCTTATTCCTAACTCAATAATAAAATGTCGCCAAGTTGGGAATTTAATTGAACACACACAATAAATACAATTCAGTGTTGCCAGAGCCAGATAAGTTTTACTGTATCGTCTGTTACAGTAGTGAAAGGATTGTTGATCCAGATTGATAATAATTTAAAAGCTTAAACTGTTAACTTTTTGTTATAAATTTAACGACTTGCACTTTAACGAATATTCACAATCTAAAACTGACTGCAAGTCGTTAAATTTACATCAAAATTTTAATATTAACAACACAGATCGTTATGGAACAAGAAATCCAAGAACTGTTGTTAAAGTTGACAGTTTAGTGAAGTTGGACATTATTGGATATAAATAAATGATTTGAAAAATTGTAGGTCCAGCTTCTTTCTTTTCTGCAGTGTGTAATAATAGATTTAGATCTTTGTTAGCTTCTTGGACCTTCACTTATTTATTGTCGAGGTCTAGTGTCAAACACAATCGATTCAGCTAAATAGACTGTACAGTCTGTAGATACTAGTACTGTAAGAACAGTCTGTAAATAGACTGTACATAATATATTGAGGCCTGTATTTGTGAATGTCCTGAACTCAAGGGACAGTTTGAATTAAGGATGCATCAACATAGCTTCAATATCAATTGAATTACAAAGAATTGAATTACAATTAAAAAGGAACAGACAACTATGTCCGAAGATATGAGCTGTTTAAGAAGCGACATGGCCATGGGAGTTTTTTCATATTAAAGAAAAGCAGTTTCAATTTTTACTTGAAGTTAACTTGTTTGAGAAATTTCATGAATAGTATTTATGAATGTTCCCTTAGTTTATCTTGACTTGAGGGACTCTTCAAATGTAATGTATTTTTATACAAAACATTTTTTTGAGAGTTCTTTGAGTCAAAAGAGACTGAAGGAACGTTTATAAATACAGGTTTATATTGCTTTGATCGACTAATTCTAATTTTAATATACCACTACATGCATTATTGAAACTATTTTACAAATTATATTAAGCACTAGTTTGATAATTTTTGCTTGATTACTTCAAGAAGTAGCATATCTTTGTTAATTGTTGGCCAATCTTGGGAAATGAGGTATCGTTGGATTTATAATTGAAATATCTAAAAAACGTTATTCCAGTCAAATTTTGATATCATCAGCCATTATTAATTTAATCCTGTTCAAAGATTTTAAATGGCCGCCATTTTGTTTTTTGATGTCGGAAAATTTTGATTGATTTTTTAAAGATTGTTTTAATTGTTATAAAGCTGTTTGCAAAATTTCAAAATTATACATTCAGAGGTGTTCGAATAAAAAAATAATGAGTGAAAAAAAAAATGGCGGCTGTGTGAGTAACTGGGGATTTTAGAAAATTTTTTCATGATATTTACTTTTGTTAATGGTCCAGAAACACTGCCTAGAAGTATTGGTAGAGAGTTCCGAAACACCCTGTATCAGGGTGTATGTAGTGTGAATATATATATATATATCAATGGTTAGATCACTAGGCAAGGCATTGTTAATAATAATAATATAATAATAATAATAATAATAATATTGTATGACCTGGCTAGCTCAGAGTTTTCAGGGCTTCGGACGTAATGGCCGTTGAAACACCCCTTTGATAATGCCAATTTAAATTAGTACATTTTCTACGATATTGATAGTCTAATCGACTTGTTTTATTCACAGAGTAACAATAACAGGCGCATCCTCATCGTCTTCTCCTTCCAGTCCACTAAAGTCCCACTGGAATTTTTGCGTCAACCTTCCGCGAAATCGTTCAGCTTTGCTCTGCAATCGACCGTCAATACGATCCGAACTATTGATAGTCCTGAACAGATCCTTGAGGCTTTGGTATATTACATTGTTTGAGGCGACAATATCCACTAGGAAGTCCTCAGGTACTTCATCCAGTTGCGTTTCAAGCACGTCCAAGAAACGCGAGTAGAACGCGTGCCTTTTCTCGACAGCCAGCTCGCAGGAACAGAGCAGCGACACCAGTTGCTTCCACTGTTCAAACGACTCTAGACTCCAGCCAATTATGAAGCACACGAATGAGAACTGAAGCTCACCTACCAAGTCCTCAGCCCTATAACAAATAATACATTAAGTAGATACTTAGTATTAGTTTCACATATGATAACAATTTCTACTTTGAAAAATATAGACCATTTTTTATATAACAAACCTTTAAATAATAAAATCAGGCCTTTTCATTTTAACCCCCGCCACGCAGGTTTCAATTATATAAACTAATTGGATTTTTAATAAATATAACAAACTAGCTGGCCCGACGCGCGTTGCTGCGTTCTCATAAAAAATTCTTGATTTCTTATTTGTCACCTCCCACTGAGGTTACATTTCAAATTCCAACCTTCTAGGACTATTAGGGAAGAAGTTAGTCCTAGGGCTCTTCCAGCTGATCAGAGAGGTCTCCTTCGTTATTTTCTTACACAGTAAGACCTTACTCACCACCTCTCAATGAACATTTCAAATTTAAACCTTCTACGACTATAAGGGTAGAAGCTAGGTATTTTATTTTATTATTCGCCACCTCCTACTGAGAATACATTTCAAATTTCTAGCTGCATTGGTTAACAGGATGTCATCAACTCAGCATAATTACATTTCATGACACCCAGTCATATGTTTCCTACATACTGCAAGGGTCCGACTGCACGGTAGCCTACATGCAAGGTGCAGTCTTTTGCTGTTCAAAGACAGCGTAAATAAAGCCGCTAAGGGGCCTGCCATATGATTAAAAACTGTTGACTTCTATCAGCTGTTCCTTTAAGCTGTTTGGCCGGCAAGTTCAGTAGGTTAGGTGAATGATGATTTGCAAAACACAAACAGCTTGTCCATCAAAACAGCGTGTACAGCAGATCGAAAAATTTCAAATTATTTTCCATATGATTAAAAGATCCCAGTAAGCTAGCTAGCCATGTACCAGTGCTTTGCACAGGCAAAACTTTAACCCCCTAAAAACACCCCTGAAATTGCGAATTTTGAAAAATCCTTTCTTATTGCACGGTGAAATCCTATAAGGATTGTTCATACGAAATTTCAAGTTCATAGGCCTAGTAGTTTTGGCGCTGCGTTGATGAGTGAGTCAGGGTATCATGAGATATAGATAGAGATAACGAAGTGATAGCCGCGAGCCGTAGCAGGTATCTGTTCAATCAGATAGATAAGCTGCGTTATCGTAGGTCCTGTTTGAAACGATGACCGATTAGATTGGCCAGCAAAAAAGACACTGTTCTCTGCTGAAAATCACTTCCCGGTGGTTCGGAACCCACCTAAAACTGTAGGCCCAACTCATCAATCACCATCATCCAACTCATTACCCACGCAAAGGTCTCAGACCTATGTGGGCTTCATCCTCAAAAAAAAAAAAAAAAATGTATAGCAATACAACATATTTGGGGTCTCCCTGGTGCCCTCACAGATTGAAATTGTTCAATAAATAAATGTCAAATTACCATAATTCTTAAACATCAACTGTGATGAATGTGGAACATTGCTAAACATATTCAAGACCTAACTTTATCCCTATGTTTGTAGAACATAAGATACTTGCTAAAGGTAATTTATTATTTTATTGCTTTCAAAGTTCAAAATTTTTATTCAACCATTGAACATATAACTTAAATGAAATAGGCCATGTCAAAATTAATATCACAGAAATCAAGTTGCATTTGCAAATATTTAAAAATACCTAGAGAAGTCACAAGCATATGATTATAAAATCTTTATGTTTCAATTTAAACAAAATAGGATATAGTCTAGGTATGTTATCAATTATGAAAGACGAAAAATAATCGTTTAGTATCCTTTTCATGACTGGTGGGGGTTGTAGGCAAAAGGCCATCTATTAATAGGGAGACTCACTGACCAAGACCGTTATCTTCTTTTGCTTTCTTTGTATGGTGAAGGTGATATTGAGGAACATATTTCACAATTCTTCTTTTGTTCAACTTATAAAGAAACAAATCATTAACAAGTTGATAATTTTAGCGTATTAGTTGCTATTTGATTGATTTTGTGCAACTCAAGTCATTTTATTGCCATCGACAAATAATACAGACAAAAAATTTAAAACCTCCAAAATAAAAGAAATAATAAAACAACAAAAAAGCCAGTAAATGAAAAAATAACAATAGAAAAGTTGAAATAAATTTAAAAAAATACATATAAAGGAGAATATAATTATTACAGGCGTTGCTAGCAAAAGCTAAAAAGCTTTGAGCGCCAGCAACGAGTCAATATAAATAACAACTTATTAATCGCTTTGAGTGGCTCGCGTATGAAAAAGAGAAAAAGCAAGTTACAAATTGTAACTTTAAGAATTTTTCTTAATAAAAGTACGAAGATTGAGAATAGAAAAGTAAAACAGAAGAGAAAAGAGAAGAAATGAATGATATTAGTATGAAATAATATTAGAGTGAATAATTATGATTGAGAAGAAGGGAAAGTTATAATCAGTTTTATGATTTTAATTATTGATTATTATTATTTTTTAATACAAGAGAGGTGAAGAGAAAATGCATAGTAAATATAATAGAAAGAATTTAAGCCATGATCATGAAAAGAAGCAGAGAAATATTAAAGGAATAATAATATATCCTAAAAATATATAAGCTAATAAGTGAAATACTAATATAATATATGAAGTATGTGGTATCACGGTTTACTCTAATAATGTTTCACGAGAAAAAAAGAAGTTCGAACATGTGGAGAAAACACTTTGTTATCAATAAAAAATTTATCTATAAAATAATTCTAATTGTAATATAATAATAATTATTATTGTAACAAACCGTGATTATTCTCAGTCACTTTACAGTCACTACTATTGTCTCCCACATCATTCAGAAAGGCCCTTCCTAGGCGATGTAGGGTACAACAACAACAATAACTTATATAATGAATTAAATTCAGAACCAACTTATCCAAGAATGAAATTGACCATCTCATCATCATGTTCCACTATCCACTCATCCAATTTATTCCTCAAACTCTGACTTAATTTATCATAAATGTATTTATGAGGGAGTTTGTTGATCAACTTGGAACATATGTATGACATCTGCCTCCTACAGACATTCAAATCACTTCTTAAGATGTCATATGTTACTATAGTTGAACTGCGGAAACCGTATGAAGTGTATAAACGAGAGGGGAATAGATTTTTATTCGAATTTATGTATTTTATTAAATTTTTTAAATACAATTGTCTGAGAGTAAGCACGCCTAGCTCTTGGAACAGGAGCCTGCTTGGGTAAAGCCTAGGCTTTCCCAGCGCCGCCCTCAAAATATGCTTTTGGATTATGTAAATTTTGTTGAAGTGCACATCATGAGCACCACCCCAAGCTGCAATTCCATATTGGAATATGGACTGCGTATAAGCAGAATACACCAGTTTGATAATTTGCAAATTATTAAGCTTATTTATTTTGTGAAATTTGAAAACTAGGTATTTTAGCTTCTGACACATATTTTCTATATGGTGGTCCCATCTCAAATGTTGATCGAAATTATTCCCAAATATTTAGTTTTCGCGACATTTGTCAGCGTTGGGCATTGGCAATTTGCTAAATTTGAGTTGACACATTAAACGCAGTGTATACTTAAATTTTTATGGAATCTGGGTTTACCCGTCTTATTTGCAGAGAACGTCATATAAACACTTTTTTTAAGATTTAGAGTAAGAATGTGCCGGTCAAGCCAAGTCTTAATTTCAACAAGCCCCCGCTCCGCGGATACAAAAGCCCCATCCCAAGTTTCATGAGAAAAAATCAAGGTCGTGTCGTCAGCGAAAGATATAAGGTTACAATTTTTTACATTCAATTTAAGCAAATCATTCAAATAAATAAGAAAAAGAACCGGAGAAAGTACTGTGCCTTGAGGTAAACCAAAATCTGTGAGATCCTTAACACTAGTGTCAAGAATTTGTGAACGGCCTTTCAAGTAATTATAAAACATTTTCAATGGGATTCCACGTATGCCTATTTTTTCAAGTTTATCTAGAAGTATTACGTGTGGGATTGTATCGAATGCCTTTGACAGGTCGAGAAAAACAGCTATTGATTTAACTTTCTTATTTAAATTTCAGGTTATGATTTGAATAAATTTATTTATGGCATCCTGGGTACTTTTGCCAGCTTGAAATCCAAATTGATTTTGACTTATTAAATTTAATTTATCAAGATATCGGACAAGTCTCAATTTTATTATTTTTTCCATTACCTTGGCCAAATTGCTCAAAAGACTAATAGGATAGTTTTCGGGAAAGCTTGAATCTCCTGATTTGAAAATACATGTTAAGTTTGCTATCTTAAATTCACTTGGAAATAATCCCGTTTCAAAACAGGCATTTATTATCACAGAAAAAGGTTCAGATATAAACTGAGAAATAGATTTTAAAAGAATACTGCTGAATTTATCAATACCAAAGGAAGAATTATTTTTAAGAGTCATGATTACATCAGAAACCTCATACATATTCGTTGGAAATAAAAAGAAAGAATTTTGGAAACCGTGATTAATATTTGTAAATTTAATAGCCTGTGGGTTGATGTTACCTATTATTTTTTCCGCATGCTTTTTCCCAGCCTGAGAGAAGTAATCGTTCAGAACTTCTGAGTCGACTTTTGGCTGGCGGTTTGATTTTTTAATGTCCAATAATTTGTTAATAGTCAGCCAGATCTTCCTACTATCCTTCCCGTTATGCGCGATTTTGTTTTTGTAATATTCTAATTTAGCAGCATTTATCAATTTGTTGATAAATCCCTAATAACTCCCTAATAAAATTGAATAAGGATGGGAGATTGTGAGAAAATGTCTCAAGTAAAGCCACGAAACCGGAAATGAAAGATGATGGAATTGGCAACCTTATTTAACTTAATTTTGAGTTAATCTATTTTTTGAAGATCAACGCATTGATATACGGTATACATTTCTGTTGAATAACACGAAAATGCCAGGCCAGACAGGGAATCAAACCCGTAAGCAACAGTATACATGATACAAGCAACAAGATAATTTACTATGCGAAAATAGAGATGTGATAGACATGAGCCGTAGCAGGTATCTGTTCGATCAGAGATACGCAACGCTCTCCTGGGCCGTCTTTGTAAAGGTGACCGATTGTATTGGCAAGCAAAAAAGACTGTTATCTGCTGTAAAATCACTTGCCGGTAGTACGGAACCCACATGAAACTGTAGGTCCAACTCATCACCCACGCACAGGACTTAAACCTATGAGAGCTTCATCCTCCCAAAAAAAATAATAAAAATATACTTATTGATCTTTAATGCATTGATGCATTCATTTCAGTTAAATAATACAAAAATGCCAGGCTAGACAGGAAATCAAACCCTTCTTGTGAGCAACAAGAAAAATAAAAAAAGTTGGGATGTTATAGCTGTGAGCCGCAGCAAGTATCTGTTCAATCAGATAAGATAAGCAACGCTCTCCTGGGCCGTCTTTGCAAGGGTGACCGATTGGATTAGCCAGCAAAAAACAACTGTTCTCTGCTGTAAAATCACATCCCGGTGGTTCGGAACCCATCTAAAACTGTAGTTCCACGCACATGTCTTAAACCTATGTGGGCTTCATCCTCAAATAATCTTACTTTTTGCAATGCGATGATATCATAGAGTTGAGAGTGTAGGATTTATCGATGGAATGGCGGGTGATTTCGGCTGGCGAGGCGCCGTCCGGATAGTTCTTGTCAGGAAACGGAGTGTAGCGAAATTCAGTGCCAGGCGTCGCCTTCAAATTTGGCAGCAGCTGTTCTTCGCGCTCTTCTTCTGTGGTGTAGCGACTCAGCGAACGCCGCTGTAATTTCGGACAATCGGAAACTGTCAATTCCAATGCCGACCTGATTTTGCCACATTTCGGTGTTAGGCGTGCTGCCACGTCATCTGCAAAGAAAGAAACTGGTTAATTTCTAATTCAATTATTAAATTAGAATGTTTTTTGTGCCTTGAAGTGAATTAAGTTGAGTTCAACTTAGATACGAAAAAGGACACATCAATTGTGTTGCTTTTCAAATAACGTCTCTGTTGAATGATGGCTTGGACACAGGAAGTCAAACCAATTAAAATTATTTATTTATCCTCTATACGGTAACAGAGACAGAAACATAAAAATATAAGAAATAAATCTTAATAATATTGTTCTAGTTGTTTGATTAGACATTAATGGAATCTTTTCGAATATTGTAGAAAGTGCTAGTTTCTTTATTTATTTATTTAGAAGATGATAGAAGAATCCAGAGTTATCTCAATTATGGAAAATTATATAAATAGAGGGACAATTTTGTAAATTAGTTCAGTCTTGTTAGAAATTCGTCGTGGTAAACAAGTGTGACAGTTAAGTAGTTCAGTTATTGTTCTACGCTGATAATTGGCAGTAGTGACAGTTTGCATTAATACAGACAGTGAAAGCCTGTTGGCGCTATTACAAACCATACAATGAACTTTCGTTGTCTGTAGTGTCTCTTGACAGTTCAAAAGTGATAATTCTTTTATCTATTACTGTATTGACGGACTTGTGCTATGTAAGTTAATTGTTCTTCCTCGACGTTTCTTTTTGAATATTATTGGACAGTTTATTGTACAGTTATTATTTAATATTAGATCGGCCTTTTGAGATTTAGTGATTGATTTTTGTACAGTTTATTGAAAACTCATTATCAGTCGAACAATGTCGTGTTATCTGTTTTTAATTGCTTATTTTTCTGTAAGAAATTACTGAACAGTGTGAGTTGTAGATTATTTGTGTTAATAAAGTGCAAGTGATTAATTTAAGTGTTGCCAGCGTTATTTTAGACATAGAACCCGTAACAATATGTAAATAATATTATAAAATAAAATAGCACGAAATCAAAAATATGTACATAATAAGAAAGGTCCCTGCAAGTTTCAAACCCTGTGCCCAGAAGCCAAGTAGCTCAGAGGCGTGCTAGACAGTACACACACTCACCTGTGCAGCAAGACCCAGTGTAAAGCTTCAGAAATTGTTTCGGTGAGCTTGGCATACCGATACAACTCTGTTAGCTCAGTAAGGAAAGTAAACGCAACCTACCTCACTCCTCGTTTGCATAATATCCTCTTTAGACCAAAACATAATGTTGAGCTCTGAAGAGTCACCTACAGTCGAAATCGGTTATGGTACTGTACATACAGAATGCTTTATTCACAGTTTTCCTATGTGTGATTGAAAGACAGTATTGAAAACATCACTGTAGATATAGTAATAATTCTTATCTGTAAATCAAATTATATCAAAGGAATATAACGGAATTATATCTAAGGAATTATAATGAATTACTAAAGAGAGTTAGACCCGTATTTATGAACCATCCTTGAGGATTCTTCAACTCAAGGGAGACTTGTAAAGCTATATCAAGTATTCCTGGATACTCACCATGGAAAAATCAATCACATGCTGTAGAATGGTACAAGGCCGATTGGAGCAGCATGAATACTATCATTCCACAGCATGTGTTTGATTTTATGATGGTGATTTCCTCCATTATTTGATACACCATAAAGTTCAGCCGAAAGTAGAACGCTACACAGCGGTGTATTACTTTTTGTTGACCGCAAACATAAATAATTCTTCGCAAATAGAAGCGAGAGCGCGGTCCAATTTATTGAATGAAAACATCATCAATCAACAGAAATAAATTGGACCACACATCTTCGCTTATATTTCAGAACAGCTACGAATAACAAATCCTATTCCAAAATATCATAAATGAACAATTTTGTCTTAAGTAAAAAATGAGACAACAGACACAGAAAGGACAGAATGAACCTTAAATTATAATTAATTTGTTTAGAAACATCAAACAATCCCCCAAGTGAGATCGAGGATTGATTAAAATTTACAAAGCCGAAAGGACCTCATAGGTTGTCGAAATCAAGTAAATATTCTACCTGTCATTAAATACAGTAACTGACAATATATCAATGGTTGAGGGAGCTTTACCAGTAACTGGTAAATGTTACCAGTGGCGTCTGATTGGTCTACTCAAATTCATAGACGTTAAAAAATTTGAATTGACCAATCAGACGCCACCAGTAACATTTAACAGTTACCGATGAAGCTCCCAGGAACTCAACCAATGTTAATTACCGATACTACGCATTATCTTCTTATTAGATAACTTGATATGTGATTTTCCAGTTGTCATCAGTCAAAACCTTTTATGTAGACACCTACCCAAAGTCAGCATTCTTGAATTATATTTCTAGCAATAGTTATTGTATGAAGTTATTCTTTTTAAGCAGATAACTTTAACACTTAATGCTTTATTTACATTTTTTATCTCTATAGATTGAGAGAACTGTGTTCCCTGCTACCGTACAGTAAGTGCTTGGCACACTGCTGTACAGTAAGCAATTTAGAACACTAAATTGGTATTAAATACTGTATGCAGAACTTGATAGGTACCAAAATTCATCATTAATAAATACAATAACAATGTAAAGTATGAATAATTGCAGCAAATAAACCTAGAAACTCTAGTAAAATTAATAAGGAATTGGGTTCCCAATAAGGGATTGATTGAATTTAAAGAAGAATGAGATTATATAGATTTTCTTATAAATCTATCTCCCTTACCATTTCAAAATTGGTTATCTAATAATCAATTTTTACTGAAAAATGTAAAGTTACTTCAAAGATAAAAATTGAGTATGAGAGAAACTGAATAGCCTCTACCCTATGGTGTTCAATGAGCAGATTTCAAAAATGCCGCTCAAACAAGTTCACAGTAGAAATATTGCAACACCATAATCTTAATCAACCTATCCCATAAAACAAATGTAATATTATATTTCTTAAATAAATTAATTACTGAATATAAATTGTATAAATTCGATAAGAAATATGAGAACGTGAATTAACTGGCATGATAATAATTTTCGTTATTGTCTTTGTTCGAATGGCTCCCAAGCTTTCTATGTTTTTCGCATCAGCTGAACAACAGCACAACAGCACATCCGTCCGTGTACGTGAGCGTGAGTCCGTGAGTGCAAGAACGCGATCATACACTGGTAAAGACAGTTGTTAACCTAAGTTTGAGTTTGAGTCGCTGTACAAGTGAGAAATTATCCGATTAGAGTTAATCAAGTAAGTAATTAACTTTCTGGCATTTTTTAAATCATATTTATTATTTAAAAGAAAAATTTCACATATAGAATGAGCCAGTATTAGTGTTGTGCTATGAAACTGGTAAGGAACGGTCGTGAAAAACCGATTACATTATTGATGTTGCAATAACTAATATGAAATTCAATTGAATATGGAAATTAATTCAATCATATTCCTTCTTTGTCAAGATAACGAATCAAAATAAACGAATTAAATTTAGAAAAGTGATATTACAATGATTTTTAACTTACAAAGTTATGGAAAATTTCAATTATACCGAACGTTGAACAAGTTTCAATACCGTACTACAAGTTATGAAATACTGACACATTATGAAGGATTTTGGCTTTTTAAATAGTTCATAGAGAGTGGTTCTCAATTAGTAAAGGTGTATTAATCATTGAGCTAATGTGATGAAATGTGTTGTACAAATGAGCAACAAATTTATTTATAAAAATATAACTTTCAACATTCAAGAGATTGGCTACAAATTTCAAAAGTAATAACTAGTTCTTTTAACATTGCTAAGATATCAGCTTCATAAATAACACTTCATAAGGTTAATTTTGATTGATTAGTATGCTTGTTAGTCAATTTTGTATCGTGACTTACCGTTCAGCTCATTAGTGAGCTTTGTCCACTTCTGCCATACATCATAAGGATAAACCCCGAGAAATTTATCCAGATCCTTGAGGTTGCTTCTGAATCTCTCGACTTCTTCCTCAGAAACGACTGGAAAAAGATAGGCAGTTATGGTATATCAATTTCTATCTTTCTAATCAGATATAACTTGGTATTGACAAACAATATTTGAATTATTTTCACTAAGAGTGGTAAGGATTTTGTAAAAAATTGTGATGTTTTCGTTTTTATACTGTAGTTTGGTATTTATAATTCGACTATATACAACCAAGCCATCTATGGAATACCAGTCTTTGAGTTAGGTTATGAAGAGTGCGGTATTATACAACTTCCAATAAAATTAACAATTAAACTCGTGCTATAAATAAAAAACTTTTATTAAACAGTACATTCTACATTGCTTTGAAACTCACATTGTATGGGTGATGCTCAACATTATACTGAACAGTTACTTTGTAATTAACATTTATCACACCAGAAATCATTGTACCGGCACATAAAATTTGAGTAGTCAAGCAGTTATTCAACTTTAAAAATATTGATAATAAGGTGAAATTATAGATTCCAATGTTAATAGGAAACCAACAAGGTAGACATTAATTTATCTTGAACAGATTATCTAAATTTGTCAACAAATAAAACAAATATCTTCTGATATGTTTAGCTAATTTTTATTTTAGGCCAATTATTCTTTATCCAAATAAGGAATATTATTGGTTGTTCAGTGAGCGCGGTATCGGATTTATCGTGATATTAATTTATGGGCGCTTGGATGGAAGTAGATCTATTCTGTTACACCACTTCATCTGCTGTATTATCTTAGATGGTACTATAACCATCTGAAACAGTACAACATTATGCCCACCATTCAACAGCATTGTATCAACATTACCCAAGCTCAACTCTTTTGTAGGTACCAACAAGAAAAACCCATTCAACTGCAAATTTTTATTGTTTGTAAAAATGCACTTTGTTAGTGGCCAAAACAACCGGGTGAGTAGAAATGCTATGGTGACAGCTGACTATGTAAAGTGATGTGTTGTATTAATTTTTTTTAACATCAGTTCACAGCACAGCTCTGAATTATCAGCACACAGTTGTATAATATTTAAGAAACATATATCTTGATGAGTAAACATGAAGAAGAATAAATCATGCTGTCGAACAGTGGTAAAAATAACAAATCTCTACACACCAACTAACACCCTACACTTACATTCAAACAAAATAAACAAACAATATTACACAAAATACTAGGCTAGGGAATATTAACGTTCAGTTTTATTCTGTTTTCTGTGTAGATTCTTATTTCGTTGCTATTAATCAAGGTAAGTCTGGACTTCCCATGAGTTTTAATAGAATTTCCTGATAATTCGTAAAAAAGTGACCAATTCATCCTCAGATGTTTGAATGCGTTTGTTTCAAAAATGTGTAAAATAATTTTCTAAAAAAAATGTGTTTTGTATTCTCTTAGTTACTCGATTCTTATGCATAGAAGTTGCAGAATTAAATTATTATGAAAAGAATAAGATACTTAAATGAATGTTCACTCGAGATGTCAGTTAGTTGAACCAATATTGTTTTCCACACTGACTCAAAATTTAAGCTTCAATATTTGTGAAAATTAATTTGTTTATATTACAGTGGTCATTGAGCTATAGATAGAATACTTTCAATAAATCATCAAAAATGTTTGAAAAACAGACCAATTTGAAAAATAAGTCCTTTTTTTTATTTTTGTGAGGATGAAGCCCACATAGGTCTGAGACCGTGGGTAATGAGTTGGATGATGGTGATTGATGAGTTGGACCTACAGTTTTAGGTGGGTTCCGAACCACCGGTTCAAATGCATGCCCCAAATGCATCCAAATTCAAATGCATGCCCCAACTTCCTAAAAAACTAGTTGTAACAGCAAAATGTTACAACTCCAACGTGAATACTAATTCTATATTGATTTACTTCGTCATAGTATTAATAGAACTGGCTACCTACTCAGAATTAAAGTTTGTAGACATTCGAATTAGAAATTTTCTAAAGGAATAGATGAAATTCTGAAAACAGTCAACAATTTGAAAACCTTGAAAATTAATAAAGTTTAAATATGAATTTCATGTTCATGGAAGTGAAATATCAAAGGCCATCTTCAGGCGTTAATTGTTATAATTTTTTTAAAGTAATTAAGCGTTTTAATAATTTTAACATCTTTAGAAAGCTGTTAATTGGCTGAAATTGTATCTATGGAGTACTCAGTTTTTCTCATGGATTAAAATGTATTCTGTGTTACGTTTTTACAGAAAATTATTCATGTCAGAATTTCAGTCGGCTTTACTATTACGAAAACAACTATCTGAACTGAAGAAATGTCCAGTGGATGGATTCTCAGCTGGGCTGATAGATGATAACGATGTGTACAAGTGGGAAGTGATGGTAATCGGGCCACCGGATACGCCCTATGAAGGTGGATTCTTCAAGGCACATCTGATCTTCCCTAAAGAGTACCCGTTGCGGCCACCCACTATGAAGTACGTTAAAATTTTACATCGTCTTATAATTTTCTTATTGTTAAAATAAACAAATCACAACTCTATCACATAATATCTTTGGTAAAATCCTAGTCCTACATTTAGGTGGATTATTGTACAAACTCTACACCACTTGAAATCCTAAAGGAAGCATTTGAAAATAGAAGGATATTTTGTGCTTACAGTGCTTTCACATTGGAGTATGCCATACTCGAAGATTATCACCATCACAAAATCAAACATATGGGAGGAAGACTCAATTAATATGGAAATTGAGTAAGGGTGCTCACACAGTGGAGCATCAAATACTCGATGAAAATTACCATAAAAAATTAAACTTTTGCTGTGAAATGGTGGTATTCATGCTCCTCCAAACTGGTTGTGCTTGATTTTCCGATGGTTTTTATCCTTGAGTATTGGGAGTCTATGAAAGTTACATTAGGGAAAAATAAGTAGTTCCAATTTTTTCAAGTTGATGACTTTTATTGGTGGGGAGACCCTTATGGGTTGTTCCACTTTTTCGTTTGTATCATGTTTTGGAAAACATGGTAGACCTACAATTTTAGGTGGGTTCTGAACCACCGGGTAAGTGATGATAAAACAGAACATCGAATTAATAGCTGCCGGTCACTTATTCAAACGTGGTCTTGAGCGTTCATAACTTAACATCATGAACGCCTAGATAACGCACTCACTTATAATCACCATAAACTATAAATAATTTGTCAAACAATTAAAACTTATCGTAAAAGTAATATTGTTGAAGGAAGGTGATGATCAACTTTAATCAATGAATAAGGCTTGTAATATTATTAGCTGAAGAAAATCAGGATAGAATAAATTGTTTAACAGTCGTTTGTATGCCAGCTCAAGTACTGAAAAAAAAAGGAAAAATGATTGATTTTGCAATGGATTAGCAGTCCCAAATAATGAAGAACCAAGAATTGAAACTGTGTTAACTGTACATTATATTGTTGAATTACTTCCATTAAGAACAGCACGTATTTATTGAACTTTTTAGAATAATTCATGACAATGTAGTCATTTTTGTAAGAAAATAATGATTATTCACTTACATTTACAACTAATTCTTTCAGCTGTCACGCCATCTTCTTGGTTGCGCTCTGCATTGCTAACTGCAGAGCACAACCAGGGAGATGGCGTGACAGCCAAAAGATCTTGTAAATGCAAGTGAATAATTATCATTATTTTCTTACAAAAATGACTGCAATGTCATGAATTATTCTAAAAGTATGTTGAGAAGATATCTTTATATGGAGTGCCTTCGTGTAGATAATGTGCTGTAATCCATCATTATATTATTTTGATTGCGGATGATGCCCATATGAGTCTGGAGACTTGTGCGTGGGTAATGAGGTGAATAAGTGAATGATGAGGAACATCCATGGCTGAATTATACTCGAACCCTAGGATGCAGGAAGCGAAGCCAACCAGAGCCTTATCTTATCACAGACTATTGCACCAACCAACTGCGCTACCTGATTCGTCCTAACTCCGCCCTCTTGGGCATGAAATGAAGGCAGTCATTCTATCATTCAGCAGTCAAGTACGCAAAGATGACTACTTTGTATTTAGGCCATTGCTGTAAAAATGTATCAAGTAGTTAGGTATTGATTGGTATATATTGGTATTGATTAAGAGAAGTGAAAAAAGTGGTTTCAATAATAAAGTTTGTTATTTTGTTTATGTGAAGGTTTGTGTCGGATATGTGGCATCCGAACATAGACAAGTCTGGCAATGTGTGCATATCGATTCTACACGAGCCAGGTGATGATCGGTGGGGCTACGAGCTGGCCTCCGAGCGCTGGCTGCCCGTGCACACTGTCGAGACAATTCTGGTGTCAGTGATATCGATGCTGGCCGACCCGAACAGTGATAGTCCGGCCAATGTGGACGCCGCTAAGCAACTGCGCGATGACTATCCGGCATTCAAAAGCAATGTGGCCAGATGTGTTCGAAAAAGCCAGGACAATTTCGAATAAACACCATCACTAAACTACCTCCAACGAACATTCATCCTAATTTATTACAATGTTTGCTCTCTTGTAATATTTCTCATATTGAGATATTAACAATAAAATCCTTGGCTGAATTGTGTGCAGTGACGCTCACACTACATTTTCTATATACGCAAAAAGGAGAGTGAAAAAATTTGGAAAGTTATTTGTTAAAGAACATTGATGAATCTCTTATATAGCTTTGATTTCTACTTGTCGTTTTTTTAATTCTAGCAATAATACTTCAGCAAATTTACAATAATTTTGTAAATATTATATAGGTCGATTGTTCCAATTTAGTTCTTTGAATTCAGCATTAAGAACCCTTTCCCCATTAATAACTATGAAATTCTTGGCTAAATAATGTAGCAACGCTCACACTGTATTTTCTTTATGGTAGATACTTGCAAAACAGAGAGGGAGAACATTTTTGGAATGTCATTTGTGACAAAATAGTGGTGAATTTCTTCTATAGTTTTGGTTTCTACTTGTCTAGTTTTTCTTTAACAGCAATAATAATTCAAGAAATTTAGTGGCATTCAAATGTAAATATTATATAGGTCGATTGTTTCAATTCAGTGCTTTGAATCAAGCATTAAGAAAGCTTTCCCGATAAAACTTCCATTTGGCACTCCGAACACTAATCAAGTACTATCGATACTTATGTTTCATCATCAGTCTGGTTTTATTTTAAGTAAAATCTTGAAAAGTTTTCAGTTGAATAAGGATCAAGATTTGATAACATAATTGCTCAATTAATTCCAGACTTAGTTTTGGTGAAAATCCTGGTTATCTGGTTGAATCTTTTCTCTATTTTGGTACCTCACGAAACCATGGCAATGAATAATAAGACGAAATTCTCACAACCACATTTATTGAAAAATATTGAGAAACTAGTTTCTCAAAGTTTTAATAAATGTGGTTGTGACAATTTCGTCTTATTATTCATTATGGATACCTTCCACAATATCACCTTCGCCACTACAAAGAAAACCATGGCAAGACTCAATGGGGTTCCTAGGAGAGGGGGGAGGGGTTCATAAAACTTTCTAGCTAGGATCGCCCTTGCCTAGGTATTGTACCAAAGTGAAGTTTATTTTCACATCTTAAAGAATCTTGAATGACTTCAAATTATGTGTTCAAATTCATCTAATGATAATGTTTTGTGTATTTTCTGTCAGCTTTAAGGACTTCTAATTCTTCAATTAGATGATTTTATGTGCATTCGGTATTACGGTGAAAACGTTCTAAGCCTTTTATTTATAGGGCGAGGGAAAGGATTTCTTTGTTAGTAGCTCTTCCAAGAATTTTTTAATTCTATCAGGGGTTTCAACTTGGCTGATTTCAATAGAAAAATATTTGATAAATAAGTTGTAATTAGGTTATAAGTTTAATACTTGATCATTGTATAATTGCTTTAGTCAAAACTTGTATCTGGGGGCGAAAAATTAATTAACAATAAAATTTATTGTTAGTTTTACAAAAGTTTTGGGAAATTATAGGTAAGAAAAAAACCATTGAAAGAATCAAGAGAAATAATTACTCTACATGAATTTGGTGCAGCTGTTCTAATATTATTTCTCACTAGTATTTTTATACAAAATCAAATCCAAACCTAAATGATAGAAAATTGTGTCAGAATCGTGTGTAATGAAACGATTTGTTTCGGTAAAATGGGGTTTGGTACAGGCCTACGTGAAAAAGGAAACATTGTGTATGATAAAATTTGTTATGGAAAATAAAGTTTTTTTAGTCCAATTATAAAATGGTGAATAAATTAGTTCCCTCCTCATAAATTTGTTGAAGCTTGGTTAGCGTTGTGTCATGTAGCGGAAACTGGAAAGTAATTTAATAAAGTCTGCATAGAATGTTATTTACTAAGATCATTAACGTCATGAAATGTCCCTAAAAATTTATTGCATTTTGTACTGACATTGAACCTTATGTTCAAATGAAGCAAATAATGCTAATCAGCAAATAAATTATGCAGACAAAAAAAATAATCAATTTGCTTTTGAGAACACTTAAAATACAGTGAAACTAACAAATTTATTTTCAAATGTTCAGTACCAGGTTTCCAATACCAACTAATAATAATTATTAATGACATATCTTTGACTATTGGTCACCTCAATACTATTCTAGTGGTTCGGAATCCACTTGGAACTACTAAGAGATGCACTAAGATTTAAAATCCAATAAATGGAAGTTGTTGGTCGCCTTCGTTTACCTGGAGGTGATACGGAGCCCACCTCAAACTAAGATTATCATCCGTCATTATAATCTACTCAATACTCACGCACAAGTCTCAGACTCAAAAAATAAACAGTGGTGAGATGTCTACCCATAAGAGTTTACCATGTTGGGTTTAATAGTTGGGTTTCTACACTATTTATTGACACCACTTTTAGAAAAACCTTACCAGAAAATAATTGCTGTAAGATTATTCAAGTTTAATTTGGGTTCTCCCACTTCATCAGCCTGAACCTCAGGTGTTGAAACCTGAGATTGGTCCTGAAACACAGTCCGAACTAACGGGATGGTGAAGTATAAATACACTAATAGTCAGTCAGCAAGTGCCGCCAAGGTAAATATTTGAAGCCTCTAGACATTATTGTGGTTTCATTAGCATTTAGGCCCGTATTTATGAACGTGACTTATCAAAGATCGACTTGGATAAGTCAGACCTAGCAGCAATAAGTCATACTTACACTTACCAGTGAGCAGCTGTAACACTAAATGCCAACCCAGCTCCCTCAACAAAGACCTGACTTCTGATAAATAATTTGAACATTAATAATTTACATCAAACAACTCGTATTTTAAACTAATATAAGAATTTACACTACATGAATGTTGCAGGGACAACTGGGTCGGCTTATAACCTCACTTTTCAGATTGTAAACTCAACAAATATAAGTCATGCTTGAACTTCAGTTCGTATTTATGAACCTTACTTAATGATGATCTTAACTTATAAGTCAAGCCATGCTTATAATTGGTGTCTCAAATCCGTTCTTAACCAAACTAGGTACAGAGCTGACTTGAAGCCATTCTTAGATTGTTGTGTTGTATCATATTTTGCACCATTGCAATGTAATTCACTGTATATTTGACTTATTGAAATTATTTCTACTTTGGCATTAGGATAGAATTCTCTTTCTACGAAATATAAAGGATGAAGTTCTTTGGTTTGCTGGCAGGTAGTGCTCACGGGAACGGGGAATTGGCTATATCTGGAACTGGCTATATCTGTGTTAAATGTCCTATGCTTATAAAACTGTTCTGAGGAGGAATTCGGTATATGTGTCGACTAGGGGAATTCCCTATATCTGGAATTCACTGTATGTCAGCCGGAGGAATTGCCTATATCAGGAACCGGCTGTATCGTCGCTAGCGGGAACTCACTATATCTGACGTCACACCTACGTCACAGCGTACTGTGACGGTTGCAGGTGGGTCTCCTTCACAGCGTACTGTGACGGTTCCACAACTCCAGGTGGAGCCAACGATACGGCGATAGAATACCAACACTACTCATTCATCTACCCCAGTGATAGACAAACTCTGTCGGTGAGCTCGCGGCTTAGCGCGCCCTGCTATTTTAAATTAACATAATTAATATGTTTTTTAATACGTTTTTTTACTTGGTCATTGTTAATATAAAAGCCAATTGCCACTGACTGACTGATTCATCACTATTTCTTGTAAACCATGCGGCTAGAAGTTGAAATTTTGTGCACATGTTCAGTTAAGATCCCTAGATGCATACTGAGAGCAGGTTTTACCTGAAATCCCACAGTTGACTATTTTAATTACTAACCACCTTTTTTTAATCATTGTTATTAATTAGAATTTATACTTATAACCTATAAATAATTTTTTATATCATATTTTTATTCACCAAACATTACAAAAATTCAATTTGCATACGTTTCTGAATACAATATGGCACAGCCAGCAAAGAGAAACTTGCGAGCTAGCTAAGTTTACAAGTTCATTATAATACAAAAAAAAAATACATGAAAAAAATACTGACTCTAACCTATCTGGTGAAGCCAGAAAAGCTAATTACCATTGGCCGACTGACTCATCACACTTTCTCGAAAACCATGTGAAATTTCAAGCATTTGGGACCAAAAACAACAATTTTTCAAAATATATTTTATCACCGTTTCTCAAGAACTATGTGGCCTTATAAGTTGAGTATCCAGGTTCATTTAAAACTCTAGTTAAGCAAAATTTTTACCAGGTGTGAATATGTATTACTTTTAAAATTTGGTTGCGTATATATCTCCGCCTCCCATCAGTGGTTTTAGTTGGACAGCTAATACGTGGGAAGCGATCCTGCTGGCTAGTCATATAATACTGTATATTATGGTAGCAGAGCCATTTCCTTTGCAAATTTTAATACAGCAGAACTTTTACATGCAAAGTGACATTGTTGAACTCAAACACTCGCTAGGGGGGTGTATACATTTATTGTTGTGCATGTCCGCTCAGATGATCTGTGTAATAAAGCGCTTACTAACGCCATTCCCTTTCGAAAAAAAAATTGCTAACAATAGATAATGGCTTATATGCTTCATGTTTATGAATTGATTGGAATGATTCATTTTCCTCAAAATTTCCATCATAATTATTTTTGTAATTTTCCAAGATATTTCTTTTGATAAGAATTGTAGAACACTAAATTCTAAATTCGACAAGCCTAAAAGCCAATTCTTGCAGCTGGTCAAAAATGAACCATTTTTTGTATTTTGGAAAGTTGCTATTACCAAGTACTTTATGTACAAATATCTTGAAAAATAGCACATTTTTAGAGCCTTATTATACAGAAACACTACAGTCGCGTGGCACAATTTTAGGCTAAATTAAACCAGCCCATGCTGGAGGGGGTGAACATTTATAACAAAATTAGAAAAATTATTAGAATTTATTAATTTCGAATTCCTCTAATTGCTATTACTGTTGTTAATATCCGCCATTGCGGAAGTCTTCAGTATAAAGTAATAGCAATTAAAGGAATTCGAAATTAATAAATTCTGTTTATGTATATTTGTCAGTTTATTCAATTGTCAGTCACTTCAAACTAAAATTATTAGATAGGCTTGCATTAATAGGATAGCTGAAAATTTTTATAAATAATAGAGATAGGAAAAAAATATTAACAAAAGGAATTTTAAAATATACATCTCATCATATAAACAATCGATATACTTTGAAATAAATTAGATACTGCCATAAAATAAGGATGAATATAGAATATGATGGTTGATCTATGGATACTACTACACTAGCGGCCTGGCAAGGGGGGCGGACCGCACCGCGTTCCAGCCCTAGGGAGATGACAAAAAGCTGATATAATATAATGATTATACATGATTGTATGCATATAATGATTATAATTTCAAAATTTGAATCAAATAATGTGATTTGTTAAACTTTGGTGCTAATATGGACTCTAAATAAGTGAACCTATAAATGTTATCAAATGGTTCGCGTGTTCTCCGAGGCTGGACCAAAACACTTATTAGAATTAATTTTGACCGATAATGCGGGATAAAATTATTGTATTAAGTGCCTAGAATCGCTTAGAGAGCGTGTACGAAGGGATTATTTTCGTAATTTTTCCCCCGGGATAGGATTTTAAGACCACTCTTATATAGAAAAGTTCAATAATTATTGTTTATTTTCAATGTATTTTTTTCTCTATGTTTTGTGTACTTTCATCACATATATATGATTGAATGAGCTAGTCCTATGTTTTGACTCGTGACTCGAGGCTCGCGATTTTGTCTGTATGTTTGTATGTTCGATGATAACTTTCGAATACTTTGACCAATCAAATCAAATCAAATCAGAAATGGTTTTATTTCTCCTTCAACAAATACAATATGTATGTAGGTAAATTAATATAAAATACAAAATAAACAAAAAAAAAAACGTATACAAAATATAGTTAGAGAGCAAAAAATTCCTCACATGGGCCTAACGCCTGTGTGTGAAGAAGAGTCCGCGTCATCATTACAAAAGAGTTTATTATAGAAGAATAAAAAAAAACTGTTGAAAAATAAATATTACTTTAAGCTGAAAAAAACCTGGGGGAACTTAAAAAAAGGCTTCCGGAAGGCGGAAGCAGGAAGGATCCCCCATCCATCAAACACGCGAATTATGGGCACAACTGAGAAAGAGTAGTAGTTTTTAGATTAGCTTCTGCCAAGAGCACCCTATTCGAATATTTCGGGATTTTCCAATTAGCCAATTTTCTAGAGAGCTACGACAAGCAATTGTATGGAGCCCAAACATTACTAGAATAACTTGCAATTGCATTCTGAAGGAATTAAATTAGAAATTTTTTCAGAGGCCTGGCCCGAGAGTACATTCTGGTTTATGAGCTTTTTCCTCACCTGACAATATAATTATTATCACAAAAGTATGAGGAAATTTAATTGAAAACACACTTAATATTTGAAATATCAAGGAAACTACATTTTTAAACAGTTTAATTTGTTTAATATAATTTTGTAATAGATATATTTTTATTAATCACCAGTTATTTGATTAACATTATTTGTTTTAAAACAAACTAAATATAATTACGAACCAAGCCTAGTGGAGGTCATTTCCAGTGAAAATATATATTTAGATTTATGTATTTTGCTTGAACGGCCTCATTGGACTCAATCAGTTTCTTGTCCTCCTTGATAAGTTCTCTTTCTGCATTGTCCAGTACTTCTACATTCGTTTTGATTTTCTGTATCAGTTTTTATCTATAAATACCCTTTGTACAATATGTCAGTTGTTTATTTTTTATATGAATATTGTTTTTATTTCTTCAAGTTTATTTAGATTTTCGGCGTAGATTTCCTGGGTTATTATCAGTTATAACATATTATGGTTTTATACCAAGTCATTATAGACTTGGATCCCAGGGGGTCCACATGGAATACTATGTGGACCACCTTCTTTCCAAGAGCTTTTACACAGACAGACAGTCGGACAACGGCACAATTCCAATAAGGCCCTGTTGGGTCCTTAATAAGAAGAACCAGTTATATTCTTGTTTGAAGAAAACTATGAAGATATGTAGTGACTTATGAATGTGGCAAACATAAATACTTTAATATTTGATATTTCATTAATATCTTAATTTGTTAGTATAGTATTGATTAACAATATTTTCTCTTTTATTTGCGCGTTATTTGTTAGGCATGCGGGCAATGCTAAGCACGCTCGGAGAATTCGCCATTGGTTAGTTGTGAGTAAAGAACTGTAATATATACGAGTATATTATCACCCCACTACGACACTTGAGAGAGAGTGAGAGTGAGAGTGAAAGATAGAGTGAGGGTGAGTGAGAGAGAATCATACTATAGAACGCCTACTTTTGTAGCCTATTGTACAATAACGCCATGCTTCATCACAAGAAACATAAAAATATAAATATGCGTGAAATAAGGAAATTAAAATGTTATGGAAGATAAATTTAGACAAGAAAGAGAGCAAAAACTCTTTAAAATCACATTCAGCCAGAAAATCACGCATCAATTAAACATGCAATCTTCTCTTGAAAAGGGAGAGGGATGGTGTGGATAGCCTACTAAATGAACTCTGATCAGAAACTCTTGACTAACAAAAGAAGCCAAATCTGTGACTTTTATGGAGGTGAAGACATTTTTTCCAGGTGAGGTATCTCCCAAACATTTTCTTTGTTTACAAATGCTCCAAATTTCTGAAATTGACTTTACGTAATATTATTGCAAATTTTACGGAAATGAACCGCGGCTTTATTTTTAATAATAATGAAGACATGAACCTAAGAGATTTGACAGGGGAAGTCAAAGATATGACACAATAAACCCTCATCACCACTTGACCTTGAAATTCCAAATTAATAGATCTCCATTTCTTCTTTCACAAGATACAAGAGACATAATAAATTTAGCAAAGTAAAAAGCATCCTGTGTCCGTGAGTGTCGGTATGAATCGAAACAGCATGTACCATGATAGGTATGGAAACTATAGAAACTGTGTATAAATGATGATTTTTGTAATCAGATGGAGAAAAACTAAATACAAATAATAATCTACAAGCTACTCACAGGTAATTGACATGACAGAAACAGAAACAGTGATTAAGCCTGATCATGTTCTACTACACTCAAAACGCAGAACAAAATACATGAAGTATTCAATTAAATACTGTACTTAATGAGAAATTGATATAGCCTAATATTTTTTGAAGAAGCACTCATGATCATCACCACAGTGCACACTGTTTTCTCATGTTCGCTTTTTGAATTCTTATTCTTGAATTTTTGATACACAAAAACGTTGTCTTATTTTCAAGAAAAAAAAAATCATTTTAAATGAAAATAAATGAATTTTTGAATGACATCCTATTCATGAGAACAAGTTGATAAGCAACTGACATTTTATAAAATAACTATAATTTTCATAACTGTCATTAATAATAACTAGTGGCTTGTAGGGGCAAAAATCCCTGAATAAAAACACTAATACATAAAACAAGTCATTATACTACAGTATTATAAATCAAACGAACTAACAATCAAATTACCTATGAGTCAGAATTTCCCTGTTTACTAGATTTTTTGTGTGAGAATAGTCTTTTTGGTTGCTTTGGTTGTTGTTATTTACAATAAACAAGTTCATTCCTTCCAGAGATTTAACTCTGCTAAATGCAACATATAATTGCCCATGAGTAAATACTGGTTTACTTAGGTATATCCCAGCTTTGGCCTTGGGACTTATTGATAGTAATACAAAAAGCTATAGTCTGATTGGAAATTGTTTTCTTGACATATGGAAAGGCATATTAGGGTCTGTTGATATAAGCCTAATTCCTGGTAAAAATATTGCATTACCTTTCCAGATCCAGTTATTATTTCTAACTTTATGCACCTTCCGTAAAGGCCCAACACAATTCATCATACGCCATTGACCAGGCTTAAGCCTGACCCGAGATTCATATTCCTTATCAATATCACGATAGCGCCAATTTTTAGTGTAATATGGTGTTTATGTGGTGGCATTCCTGATGGTGTGATATTCTATTGGAATATTTAAAAGTTCAATGGGTTCATCAGTAATAATTTTGTCCACAATAAAGTAGTTCTTTGCTTCTCCCTCCACGTTTCCACGTTTCCAAGTATTACATTGTTAATATTATGACATTGTTCATTCAATGGACACATTATTATGTTGTTTGAAAACATATTAACGTTGTTGATAGTTATTTTTGTATGAAAAATAAAACTAATCATAGATTCATTTCTTAGCACAAACTTTTCTGGAATATCTATTATATCAACTCCTCTGTGACTAGTTAGGTCCGTTATGAGGTTTGTTTTCTGTAATAAAAAATAAGACGAAATTGTCACAACCACATTTATTAAAACTTTGAGAAACTAATTTCGGTTGTTACACCATTATCAATCTCTGAGTTTGATTGAGATTGATAATGGTGTAACAACCGAAACTAGTTTCTCAAAGTTTTAATAAATGTGGTTGTGACAATTTCGTCTCATTTTTTATTATGGATACCTTCCACAATATCACCTTCGCCATTACTAAGAAAGTTTGTTTTCTGTTGTTGAAATTATTAGCTTGTCTTCTTCAATGTGAAGAAATGTAGACAAAACAAAAAATTTTTAGAACATATGTCTGTCTAAATTTAGATTATACTATCCCAAGTAACCCACATGTTAATATTGAACACTGACTTGAAGATGAAGCACGATCACAATCATAATGTATTGATGTAAACAAATCAGACGTTTTTGAATTCCAATTCTATTCTTATGGAGAACATTTTACGTTATATCTAATTTTATGTTAACATTCTGGAAATTCCAATAGTTTTCCCACCATCACGGAATAGAGTCCTTTAATTTGATCCCTCTCCCATCTTTCTACAACTTGCCAAACGCCCCCAGTTTTGACGCAAAGAATAGCCTTACGAAATTAAATATATTACGGTGATGATGGCAACCGATCTAGGTTGTTGTTGTTGTGGTGCTTTGTCCACTTAGTTATCCGCCCACTTTGGCGCTGTCCACGTTCCAAGCGGTGGTAGAGTGGGGGTTCCACATATAGCGACTTCCCGATACAGCCAATTCCCGGGGAAGACACATATAGGCAGTTCCCCTTGCATGCAGATATAGTGAGTTCCCGATACAACCAGTTCCCGAAGAGTACACATATAGGCAGTTCCACTTGCAAGCAGATATAGTGAATTCCAGATATAGCCAATTCCCCCAACCCGTGCTCACTACACTGCATAAAATGCTGTATTTTTAAAATCCGAAAACATAAAATGATAATTTAAAAGATGTTGGTGTGGTAATAATTATGTAACAGTAACTGCAAATTTACATGCAGTGCAGTATCTCTATCTTTTCATGTACGTTATTTTATGTTTATTAATGCCTGATAATACAACACAGTTTTAGGTCAGCTTGTGACCACGTTCAATGTAATAGAGCCTTTCCAAGTCGAACTTAGCTAAGTTGTGCTTAGATGAATGTAAGTCATATTCATAAATACAGGCCTGTGTCCCTCAAAATATCAATATTGAAAACCAAATCTCATTCACTAGGAAATAAACATAGCAAATAACAGTTTCAGTAAGAGATGGCATACATCAAGAGCATAACAGTAGATCACTGGTTTAGTTCATGGGAGCCTTACTGGTAACCGGTAAATGTTATCGGTGGCATCTGATTGGTCTATTGAAATTCATAGACATTGAAAAATTTGAATAGACCAATCAAAAGCCACTGGTAACATATGACGGTAAGGCTCCCATGAACTCAACCACTGTTAACACTCTTTAACTTGTCAACTCATTCTTGGCAGTTGTATGGATTTGCTTCACGCCTGTTGGCTCTAGTACTACTACTAAGAGCTACTAGGTTTGGGCTAGTTCCCAGTTCAGTTGCTTGAAGCTCTGTATTACAAGGATGCTTAGTGGGACAAAATAGATGTGTTTCCGCGCACTGCCAACATGAGTTGACAGACTTCACCTATTGTTGACTAATGTAAGGCCCTTATTAGACAGTCACTGTCGCTTGCCACACTAAGGCTAAATTACATCAGCTGACCATGTGACCGAGCTTAACAATTTCAAAGTGCACAAAGGCATACACGTCTTAAAAGTGAACAGCTGATTTTTTAAATCAAATTTACTCGGCTGTTGTGTTTCAGTCTGAGATAGTCACGCGCGACGGAGCAATAGCTCTGTCTAATAAGGGCTTAAGATACAAGTAGTGTCTCTGCTCTATGTTAATTAGTGTCTCCCGTTTCGACAAGTCTCTGGAAAGCAAAGTTAATCAGATACTTTTATTGCATGCAAAATAAGTTACCCAATAACTTGATTGAACCAAACTACAAAAATGTTGGATTCCTGTATACCGTTCATGTAACCCAGTATTGTCTTTATAACGTGGTTGATCTGTAGGTATTTATGCCATCCTTAGGCTTGCTATCAGCTAGAAACAGTGCATATTTAAAAAGAGAGGAAACATTCAAGTATGGTATACATAAATGACGTTTAAAAATTAAAATTCCTCAATTTTTTAGGACAACAGCTTGGCTCTACTGTATAGTTTCAGTTTCTTGAACGAACTTCCTAGCCAATTTGATAAAATTGTAATACATAATTTTTTGTAGAACTTTTTGAGATATTGCAGGACATGATGCATAAAATAATGAACACACGTATGACGTCAATTCTACCCATTCTTACAGAAACATAAGAGAAATCTTAACGTACTTATTACAATGTTTACTCCATTTTTACAAATCTTTTATTTGTCTGTGGCAACAACTTGGTTTTGAAAGTCATGGCATTATCACTAGTTCACTCGAAACTCAAATTTCAACTGAAATCATGACATAAGTAAGAAAACCTAGAAATCTTATCTATTGAAAATAAATAGGGGTAAGGAAATCGGTGTGTTCATTTCATTATTGATGAGTCCACAGTATTTTGAATCGATGAAGTTCCCCAGCCCAACTCAAAGAATGAACTTCAAATTATTTTATTATTTGATAAATAGACCTTTATGCATAGTATGAAAATGCCACATTGCAACCAAACAACATACATATAAACATTATTATCACAACCAATGGTTCGAAACCCACCTAAAATTGTAGGTTCACCGCAGGCACATAGCAATGGGGGGGGGGGGGGTGAACTTGAGGGAAATTTGAAGGATATTCACGAAATTTTGAAGGATATTTGGGTATTCCAACCCCCCCCCCCCCAACAGTACAGGACTAGCCCGGTTTCAGCCCCACCCGAAAGAAAATCCTGGCTATGTGCCTGGTTCACCGTGTTCTCCGTAGCATTGCTCAAACGGCGAACTACCCATCCATAAGGGTCTCCTCACCAATAAAATCCATACGCTTATTATTATTAACATAGATGGAGTCGGCGTAGCCGAGTTGGCTTATCGCTGGTCTGATAAGCCAAAGGTCCTCGGTTCGATCCCAGTTGAGTACAATATATTTTTCTCGAGCCACTCCCGTGTTTCGGAGGACACGTTAAGCCGTCGGTCCCGGTTGCATATAAAAAAAGCAGTCGTTAAAAAAACGGCGAGGTGGAACTACCCGTAAGGGTCTCCCCACCACGAAAAGCCATACGAATTTACTTATTAACATAGATAATTAAGGTAGAGTACTTTGAAAATCTATAATACCTTCATCGCTAATGTCTTCATTTTTACTATCCCATTTCTTGACAAGAATTTCTGATGGTTTAAAATTGTGCATGAATCCGATTCTAGGAGCATAGTCATTGTGGTCATTTGTTGCACTGGAAACACAAGAAAATTTTGAATAATATGAGTTAGGTATACGGTAGTTGAACATGTCAGCTATACTTTAACAGACAAGCATTTTATTACAAATCAGAAAAATATGAATGCGAAAAAATTTCCAAAACATTTCAATGTAATAGTCACATTCTAAAATATAAAGTAGAGTATCCCAAATACAGTATTGAAGAAAATAAACATGAATTCTATTTACGTACCGTAACTTATATCAATAAAAAAGAGATAAAAACCACATCCTCAAACAATCAAGTGGGACAGGTTAAAAAATAAATGAAAAGAGTCCACAGGATTTCCAAAGAGTTTGACTGCACCACGTGATTTCTTATTTATGTATTTTATTATTCCACCATTTTAAACTTTGCATATAAAAATCATAGCATCTAGTTACAATATTCAGATATTTCATTAAAAAATTGAATATATACTTCAAATTTCCAACACATTGTAATAGCCTAATTTATTTGTTTGAAATAATCTGTAATTTGAAATCTATTTATTCAGCATGAATTTTCACCGACGTCAGCATTTTTCCTTTAAATCGCCACTAATAGGCATTAGCTCCATATCAAATTGAGATTTTTATGGGCGGGAAAGAGGTGTTTAAAAGTGTTATATTTATATTCAAAAGGCAATCCTCAATGAATAATTTTCCTTTTTCTTTTTGTAATATGGTCGAGTGTGTATCAAGAATTTTCGAAATGATCTTACTCTGTTTCCAGTTTACTTTTCGTCTTAGCTGGAAGTTTTGCCAGTTTAGTTTATTGACTGATTATCCTTAACGCTGTTATTTTGATATTCAGGGTAGAATATCAGGATTGAAATTAATGTTATGGGAAGAGGGAAGAGTGGTACCGGTACTGTGTAATGTAGTAGAAAGAAGAAGAGGAAAAAAGAACTTGCAGAATATGAAAGGTACAGTGCTGATATGATAATATAATTAGAAGATGATGAAATGAGAGAAATTTTGATGATTTGGGAAGATATTTGAATTTTGTTATTTCAGGATTCAACCATAAAATTCTTACAGCGTTTTTTCAATACAGATATAGAGATAGACTAGTTTCAGCAACTTTTCTCTTTGAAAACAAAAACGCAATGAGTGCTATAAGCTAGTTTTCAATACGCTAATAATTAGGCTACCCCTATGAATTTTGAAAATCATGTTTCATTATTTACACTTGAAAACAACTGATGGAGAGCTCTGTAGGCCTATCCTAAAGCTAAAAGCGCGCTTCTGACTAGTGAGTAGAAAACACTTTACACAGCTATAATCTTGATAAAAATGATCTTGAAAAAAACACAAACTTTTTAGTGGAAATAAACACATTTTGGTGTGTACCCTCAACAAGTTAAATAAGTATAATGACAGGTTAATATTATGAGATATTCAATGACAAATTTACTCACTTTATGTAAATGAAATGTAAACCAGGAGGTATCATTTTGACGCCTTTAAACCTGTCGCCAACAGCCCAAGACTTCATGTCAATTCCAAAATTTGTTCCTTCTGGGACACCAGTAAAAACAAAAGTACATCCTTGAACTAGAAGCCTTTTTGCTACTTCTTGATCGACTTCGATAGTGGACATTTTTATATTTTAACGAAGTTCACGGGATTCTTCAATATTTCAATAAATTCTCTATCAATTTCCTACCTGGAATTCTATGAGACGTACATGAATTGAGTAAATGAAAGAAAATTAGCTATTTACTAGCTTAAAATTCAAGACCTAACCTATGTACATAAATGTAAACACACATACGACACACGTATCACGTATCTTGTAACTTGTATCAATTTCATGTAGTTTTGAATCGTGCATGTATCATGGAGAAGCACTAGTGATGTGCGTATCGATACATATCGTATCGAATATCGATACAACGGGGGGAAAATATCGATATTTTTGTATCGATACACGAGGGCATATCGATACAAGGAGACCTGTATCGTATCGTTTCGTATCTTCTGATTCTCTTCTGGTTTTAATGCTGATATTCATTGGGCGATTTCTATGTTTTTATACTTTTTATATCTATTTTATATACTTTGTAAAATAAAATTACAACATTCTATTCTGATATGAATGTTTGTTTTCCTGCCTAAACAGTCAGTCTTAGCTGAAGAATAAGGTTTGTCTTATGGTACCTTAAAAACTTAAAAAATAGTCCTTGAAAAAAAACTCAAGGCCATAGAAAGACTGAGATGAATACAACAATCATCAAATCAAATTATGAAGCATGCAAGGAGTCTACTTCAGGTTTGTAAATAACAAAGAGTTCAATTGGTCACTGTGGGAAATTTGATATTATTTTAATTTAACATTATATTCAATAATAATTTTACATTCCCTAGAAGACAGGTTTGCTGTACATAATAATTGAATAAAGCCCAATGATGCCAATGAATGTTTCTTTTAAGCATTATTGGAATATTGGGCCATATTCTATTCTAATTTAACCTTTCTTGCTTTCTACTAAAGTACATGAAATCATTCTTAGTTTGTTTTAGATCGATATGATATTTTTTCATCTTTCTTGCTTTCTATGATTGCTCATAAAATCATTCATTGTTCATTTCATATTGATAATATTCAATATTGACTTGATATGATATTTTCATTCGATACGAGTGAATATCGATACAAACCTATACGATACGATACGCGTATCGATACAATGGATTCCGATACGTATCGATACGCCGTATCGATACACCGGCCTGTATTGCCCATCACTAAGAAGCACGTATCTCAAATCAGCTGTTTTAAATTGTCAGTTGTCGATAGGAGGTAATCGATCAACTCGAAAACTCGATATTTCGTTAAAACCGAAATAATATAGTTATCGAAATAGTTGTTTTGCGTCCTCGTGTTTTTGTGTCCACTGCACATGGTTAAGTTTTATTTCTGTATCTAAATAATTTAGTGGTTTCTTTTGAAAGGTGATTACTGTTATGTTGCTGTTCTTTTTTTTTAAATAAATTTTAATCAATAAAATATAAGATATTGATTTTTACGGAAATCTTATGCTGATACATATTTTTAGGTTATGTTTACTATATCCTGATACAGGATTAAGTTATTGTATTGATTTACAGATTCATCAATATTAATATTTGAATTGATTTTATTCTTTAATAAAAAATCATCTCTTAATTTGCATCTCCATGCAGATTTCTACTCGTCTCCACTATATAGATAGACTAGCAGATAGACTTCACTATATTAGCCTACAGTACTAAGATTCATTAGATTCATTAGATTGTCTTTTAATAACAATTTGGGAAAACAAGATGAGGCATTGATCAAATTCTGCTTATTATTTTAGGCATCTGAACGATTACTCTGGATTCTGATTAGTAATTTTAACTATAAACCATGATCAATAACTTTTATGTCTTCGTGCAATTGTACATCTATGCTGTATTGAATAACTATTGTTATTTTCAGCTTCCTTTATTATTACTATTTCTTCTTTCCCTAAACAATTTTGTTAGTCTTTCTTCAACAGTCGCCTTTATCACATAGCCTTCAATTTCATTTAGACTCAACATTATTTCTCACACAATAATTATTCAACAATCGATAGTTTCAATTATTTTGTTTTCCAAACTCGATGCTCAGCTCACTTTTGTATGTCTATTTGCAGATACTTTCTTTGAAAAATGCCTCGACATAGAGGAATCAAGAAGTTTAAAAAGCAACAGAAAGATAAGAAAAAGTCGAAGAAGGATTACAAATCATTGGCAAAACGAGGGAGGGTGATCGTGAGAAATCTTCCTTATTCTGTAAGTTTCAGTGGTGTGTACAATAATTGTCTATAACAATTGAAATGTTACATTTCTATTTTCTATTAAATTTCTATTTTTTAATCAATTAGTAATAAATTATTGAATTAATTGAAATGTTCAATTGATTATTTGCTTAGTAGCCTAAATATTTTGAATGAATTTATGTCCAGCTCAGCTAGAACCCTTCTAGTTGGCTTCTTATTTATATTTTAGAAGAATAGAATGTTTTATTCCACTTGATCAAAAGAGAAAAAATAATAAATATTCACACTGTACAAACTTACACAAAATGAATTAGTGACTACAAAAGCATAGAATCACATTTTATACAGCAAAATTTATTATTATTTTAATTATTCTATATTTATATTTTAGAATTTATAAGCTCAGTTGGAAACTCAATATTTTTTAATTAATCTAGAAATCTTAATTAAAACTAATCATCCAAGAATATAATAATGATGGAGGTTAGCTCTTAACAACAAAACATGTTACTAAAAACCAATTTTTTCATATTCAATGCAAACTTTATAATTCGCTCTTGAAAGACTACTAAAGTTGCTATTGTCTTGGAAGAAAAATCTGAATATATGAAAGCAATAAGCTTTTAATATTGAAGTGTGAAATAGTTTTTAATAAAAAATAAGTTGCATTTAAAACGTGTTTTATTACACGAGGTGCTACAGAAGCCAGGCTACCGAAATAGAACAATAATAATAATACTATCAGGCCCCTGAATATTAGCTTTATTTAAATTTCTGGTTAAAAAGTAGAATGTAGAACATAAAAAACTGTAACAGAATGCTAAGAGCATCATACATTTTGCATAAATTAAATAAAAATTTTATCTATTTCTTCGCTCACAGGCTTCATAGTAGTTCTCTACAGATCCGTTGGCATTGATTCGCTTGCTTTGTGCAAGTGATTCAAGGCCGACGTGGCCTTTATTTTTATTTAATTTTTGATTCACCAGTAATTTATTTTACACTAATTTAACTTAATTATTTTTACAATAATTTAATTAGCTGGGTTCTTCTTGACTCGCCGTATTCATTATGGTATTTATGCCCATTTTTCCCACAGATTACCAAGGAGCAGCTACAAAACTATTTTGAAAGTTTTGGAAAAGTCAATGAAGTAAATATTCCCTGCCATGAGGGAAGTGATAAACCGAGAGGCTTTGGATTTGTAAATTTTGTGTCACGATTGTCTGCAGATAAGGCAATTGAGGCATTAAATGGAAAAGAGTTTATGGGTGAGTTGGTGACAATCTTCTATTATTCACATTTTCACGGTCATATTAGAAATTAGACTAATTTATTTAAGGTCCTTCTAGTCCAACGTTTTATTTTTTTTATTTATTCATTTCATCAATCATTTATTTATTTACAAGTTCCAAATAAAGGTCCCGCTATACCTTGTGGGTTTTTCAGCAGGTGCCAACATAATATAAATATTACAAAATGGAAATCAATTATATAATAAATTACAAAAAAGAAGAAATTAGGGAAGAGAAGAATAGGGAAAATGAAGGTTATGGTGGAAATTGAATAATGTATGTAGAGAGAAAGAAATGAAACTAAACAAGAAAGAGAAAAAGCGTAATAAATAAATTACTATAAAAGTAATTGGTCGCTCTGATGCGGCGGCGGTGTAACACGATTATTATTTATTAACTAAGATTTTACCAGCAATGGAAAACAAAACAAAAATAAAAAAGTACCAACTGTCCGTGTGCTAGAATAAATAAAATAAAATATATAAACAAAGCTTTAAGGATGTAATAAAATCCAGAATTCAAAATGATTTAGACAATATAGTTGAAAATATAGGTTTACTAAGTTTGTATAGTATTTATTTATTTATTTGATGAAATTATTACAATCAAGTAAAAAAACTACAGGCATTTGCCCAAAACAGTTCAAATTACAAATTTGTCACATAAATAGTCCAAATTAGGTTATGTCCATAGGTTGTGTTCAAATTTCTGTTTCCATCAAATATTTCCACTAAAAAAAGTAGTCCGACAGTAAATGATCAATTTGAATGGTTGATAAAACCGAAAAACACTACATAACACAAATATTTCAAGAATATTGAAATTAAATTGATAATTTTGAGCCGGAAATTCTCACAACCTCTAGGAGCTACTACAGCTGTTTAAACATTGGTATAATGGTGTAATGAAAAACGTCTTCCTTGGTATAATCATGAATATTAATTGGTAAGCTATTGAATAGAAGGAGATATCTCAATGATCTTTTAAATTGTTGAATCTGGGAATGCAGTAAATATTGTTTGTTCCCAAGTTGTAATGTGGGATTGGAGCAAAATGTCCATAAGCGTGATTATCCTTGATTATCATTTATTTTTTAATAGTATTCCTTATTTTTTCTTTGTTATCTTCAAATGTCTTCCTTTAGTACATGAAATTTATATAAAAATCATATAAAAAATTCCCTCTTGTTATTTATTTATATATTTATTCATGTCAAAAATGCAATAAAGCAAAGATACAACAGGCTTTCGCTAACAGCTGCTTTCTTCGCAAATTTACAACACTGAAGAATCCAAATGTTAGTGTTGGCATACCAGGAGAATAGCTTTTGCCGAGAAGTGGACAGAGAAATGTAGTGGGAGAAATGTACAGTACGATCTTTCTCCCTAGACATACCGATACTATCATGTGTATGATAGTATCATAGTATTATATTACGATAGTATAGTATTATATTATGATAGTATCATACTATGTATGATACTATGATAGCATACTATAGTATACTATCATAGTAGTATAGGCTACTATGATATTAATATTTTTATTATAGCTAGAAATAGCTATTTCTAGCTATTTCCCTTTTCACGACACTGTCAATCCAGAGACATTCTCGTGGTGCGGCGATAATAGCTTATGCCAATTTTCCGAGGAATTTCACTTTGAAGTACAATGACCAATTCTATAATATTAATAATTTAGAATTACACTTTGTAAAAGAAGAACCAACACAGTCCAATCGTCCAAAGAAAGGATTTTGAATTCTGTTTAGATTTTAGAGCCAGAAAATAGAACACATGAACACAGTGCTATGCACATTTTACTTCTCGAGAAATCTATTGACATTACGTTTAGTCTAATAATTATTCATTCTGAATAATCTTGTTCTGTTACAGGAAGGAAATTGCACATGGAGAGAGCTGTAGACAAAAATAAATTTCTCGCAGGAGAAGAAAACAGTGGATTTAATGGTCAGAGCTCTGATGGAAAAACTTGGGGCAATGATCGTAAAACAAATGGACCTACAGACGAAGAGGATATCGAAATAAAAACTGAAATCAAAGAAGAAACTACCGATGATCTGAATAATACAAGGGAAAGTTCAAGTGGCGATTCTGCCAAAGAAGACACTTTCAACTCTAAAGGTATCCATTTCACATTGCTTATTCACAGTGTATATGTGATTTGCTTCTTTGTTTTTGTTTTGTAGATAACGTCTTGCAGACTCGGGTTCAGGAGCATAAGACAAGTCAGATCAACAATTATATAGGCCTACATACAATATTACCAATCTTATACACTGTTTACCATACAATATTACCAATCTACTATATCAATTAATTACTATATCAGGTAGTTGAGATGAGGCCTAATTTTGATGGGAAAGGAACTCTTGTTCCCTATAAAAAGCTTTATCAGCGAAATATTAGGGAAGTGATAGCCGTGAGCCGTATCAGGTATATGTTCAATCAGATAGAGATAAGCTTCGGAACTTTTGGGCGTTCTTTGTAATGGTGACCGATTAGATTAGCCAGCAAAAAAGACACAGTTCTCTGCTGTAAAATCACTTCCTGGTAGTTCGGAACCCACCTAAAACTGTAGGTCCAGCTCATCAATCACAATCATCCAACTCATTACCCACGCACAGGTAGATCTATGTGGACTTAGTCCTCCAAAAAAATTCAATTGTTTTTAAAATATTTTTAGATTTTCAAGGCTCTTTAAAAGCTGCAGTAGTTTTTTGTAGAGTTTCCTACCAATATAACTAGGTTGATGTTCGAATAAGCTACTATTGTGACTCACCATGTGATGACTTCTTGTCAACTTCTTGTATAATCTTGTATGTCAAGACTTTGGTGTTAAGGCTTTGTTTGTTTAGGATGTTGTGTTTTTTCACTTACAGTTTATCATATCATTTGTCTCTCTGTTCCGAATATTTAGTAAAACCAACAATTGGAACTTTGTTATTCTTTATTTGCAGAACTCGAAGGCGATGTTCATGCGCAAAAGCGAGGACCTCCAGACAGTGGTCATGATGAAGAACAGTTTCCTGGTAGGATACCGAACAAAAAGAAAGCTCGTCTGATTATTAGAAATTTATCTTTCAAGGTAATAATTTTTGTCTATCAATCTTATCACATACAATCAGCATTTTTTTAATGTTAGTATAGGGCTGTACATGCTTGACCTATATTGTACGACAATGGGTGGTTGAAGTTCAGTAAACACCGTACTCAAGCAAGAAATTGGCTCAGAGCTTTGGATTATTGTTATCTGAAGTATTTACTTCATAATTGTTATTTGTATTTTGTAAATTTCTGAAGGCACCCGACAAGAAATGTGTTTGAAATTGAGGGAAAATTACGTAGGAAAAGCTTCTAATCACTCTGACTTGAAATTGACTCCTGTTCAATGTAAAATTCGTGAAAAGCTGATAATTGAATAAGTTATAGTTATCATTCGAAGTTGTATTTTGACTGGATTGAAATAAATACTGAGTCAATACTGCTGCTCTCACGCCTTTCGATCGGACTCCGTCGACTCAACAATCGACAGTTGACTCCAGTCATTCAACAGAGTTCACTTAATCAACTCATGAGTGCGTACTCAACTTTATTAACACCACGCATTATCTCGAACAGTTATTTTTCAAGTGGACATGAGAGAGGGCTCTTACAAACACGGGACTAATTTACAAAGTTTATAAGTCCTTGTATTTGTAGTTACTGCGAAATCTTCTAGAAGTATTTACTTGTAAATTGTAATTGCTATTTGTATTTTGTGAATTTCTGCAGGTACCTGACAAGAAATGCATTTGAAATTGAAGAAAAATAATCACACTTCACACTTTGAAATTTATGAAACCGCACTGACTACAAATAGACTCCACTCTATATAAAATTGAACAGGAGGCATTCATAAAACGCTGATAATTGATGTTTTATAAAGTATTCGCAGTTATATTGGGACTAGATTAAAGATACAAAATTAAAATTATCAAGGGTTGTGAAACGACAAAAGTGTACAAATTTCCGAATATCTCAGATCTTTATTTACTCTGTTATTGACTTTTTTACAACTTTTTCTTTTTCTCTTTTTTTTACCTCTCTTTAATGTCAATCGCACTTTAGTTTGTTTGCTGGGACTCCCAAATGGGCTTGCCTCGGGAGTAGTCTACCTATTTCTTATCAGATGTAAACTTTGTTTTTGTATACAGTAGTATTCATTTCATTGTCTGTTTTATTCACAATATAAACAGTATCACTTGTTTATGTGTTTTTTTTAAATATATAAATAGTCTGTTTATTTGTTTTTTTTTTATATTGCATTGTATCTGATGAGAAATAAATTTATTTATTATTTATTTATTTTTGTAAATGATTTCTTTGTATTTCTCAACATTTAAAAAAAATTTTAACAACAGTTTGCAAGGGTGACTATATGATTTGTTTGATTCAGTTTTATAGTTCATTGAAATTTACCCTGTTCGTATGAGCGGCAGTATTTAGTTTTGTTGGATAGATACAATGTGTCAAATTTGTTGAGTAAGAAATGTAGAACTTTGCATGAATGTTATGTCATATAGAGTTCATAGTTGGTATAAGGCTGATAACAGCATAAGATTATATGATATATTAATCAATCCTTCAGCTTTATCTTTACAATAGTTTTTGTCAATTTTATTTCTATTTATATCTTTAGACAACTGAAGACAAGATGGCCGAGCACTTCAAGCAATTTGGAGAGATTATTGATCTGCAGCTTTTGAGGAGGGTAGATAACAAATTGGTTGGCTGTGGATTTGTTGAGTTCAAGGAGAAACGAAGTGCTGCTAAAGCAATCTTAGAAACAAGTGGCAAACCATTTTTGGGTAAGAAAATTTATCAATTTTTGAAAAATTGTCCAATAGCCTATTTGAAAATTGCGTTGTAATCTACAACTAAAGAAGGATACCTTCGTAAATAAAACTACTTGTAACTTGAAAATAGAATTTAAAAATACAAATTTTGGTTAGTTTAATATGTTAAAACTAATAAAACTGTAAGCTACAAACTGCTAAACAACAAACTTCTGAGTAGCATAATCTTTTAAAGCTATAATAGTAGTTTATGCAACGATTTTATTTTAACCCTTATTAAGGCATGAGTTAGATGTAAGTTATAACACGAGCGAATGCGAGTGTTATAAATATCTCACGAGTGCTTTAATGGCCAAATAAAATCATTGCATACACTATTTTATCTACGACCACTAGTATACATTTAATTAAAACAATTTCATTTTACCTGTGACTGTCAGAGATACCTAACCTCTCATCTCAAATACGAGAAGTTATAGTAGACTGTTAGGTTAAAGCAGCTGGTGTAGCAGTTTGATCAAATCAGCTGATAGTTTCAAAATATTGAATTACGATATTGATTCCATCAAAAATGCTTCTGATTGGTCCAGAACCCGTGTTATAATGTAGAACCTGTACTATAATGAGCTCATTATGCAACGGGTTTCAAAAAGCATTTCGAAAAGACAGCTGTTTTGGCATCAATTGTGAAACTGTAATGTATACATTATGACATGGTCGTAGATAAAGAATTTAAAAAGCATTTCGAAAAGACAGCTGTTTTGGCATCAATTGTGAAACTGTAATGTATACATTATGACATGGTCGTAGATAAAGAATTTTTATGATGTTCCTTGGCATGGAAATCTTGTCATTACGACTTCTCTTCAACTAATACCTCTCTAAAATTAATTTTTTTCTAGTGCAATGAAAAGTTTCTTTTGATTTTTTTGTGATTTTGAATTTGAGATTATTTGTTTTGTAATGTTCATCATCTCCACCGCAAAAAATAAAAACAATAAGCACACGATTGTACAAACGTCTTTTAGAGTTTGATCGGCAAATTCAATCGGCAAAATCGGCAGATTATAATACTCTAATCTTGTACAAGCGTTCAAATTTGTTCCATGCTTACTCTCAGAACTGAACATTATATTCACTGAGTGATTACAATACCTCCTAGAAAAGAGATCATTTCTTCTAGGTTTTAGTGATTGCTATCTATATTATTTCAAAAACAAAGTGGCAAAATGTATTGAATCACAGTATTATAAAATGTGTCGATAGATTGGTTTTTTCAAATTATTTTCTAATTTTGGGCAATTGCATTACCTGAATCTTGTATTGGAATAGATCTTTATCCTTGTCTTGAAGAAGTCGTAAAATTCGTAGGAAGGTGAGAAAATTATCCATTCAAGAAAGAGTTATAATATAATGAAAAAGACTCAGACCCTGAAACGCTTTCGATACTACTCTGGTGTTAGTGGAAGTCTACTTAAATTTACTATTCTGTTGTTCATGAAAGTCTACATAAATTTACTATAAAGATAAACTGTTTTTTTAATATGTCTCATCAAATTATTTCTTTTTTTATCGGCTTCCAAAAAGGAGGAAGTTCTCAATTTAGCATGTTTTTTATGTTTGTACATCAATTATTGCTCAAACACTATTGAACCGATGTTGATAATTTTTTTAATTGAAAGCATAATTCAGCGGTGGTCCCATCCACGTTTCGCAAGGATTGGCCAAAGACTATTTTGCTATTACTTTATGTTAAACTTCTTGAAGTTCCTTAAAATAAAAAGTATAAATTTAAACGTATTTTTTCAATTCATTATTTAAATATAATTTAAGACAAATATTAATATAATATAATTTAAGACAAATAAATTTAAGTACGTCCAATCATACACAATCTCCACTATAATGTGAGGCTAGAATACACTAACATTCAATCCTACATAATCTCCACCCAAAGAATGAAATACCGTACTTATCATATTCCAGATTTCTTATTTTTCAGTGTGGAAAATTATAAGCTCAATGAAATTTCAAAATATTATTTTTAAATGATGCATGCATGAAAGGGAAACAATAAAAAATGTTTTTAAACTAATTGTTATTTTGTCTATTAATAAATCTTTCAGGTCGGCCAATTGTCGTCGACTGGGCGATCCCGGTAAAACAGTTCAGAAAAGTCAACAAAAATGTTTCACAGCGGATGGATTCCGATGTCAAAGTGAAAGAAGAGGTAATAAGTGATGACGAAGAAAAATTACATCTAAATGGGGAGAAAAGCTATGATGATTTCAGTGATGTGAAACCAGAAATCAAAAAGGATTCATCCAGGTTCGAGAAATCAACAAATTATGCTTGTCTAGTATTGTAAATATTTGATAACGTAACAAAAAAGTATATTTTCAGATTATTTTAAATTTTTTCCCATTCGGAGTTGATCGTGATTTTTCAGGACTGCATTTTTCAACCTACATTACAATATACAATGAAAGTGAGAATCTGTGATCGATTTCTGTATGTTTCGGAGGACACGTTAAATCTGTCGCCATAGGTATTGAAAACTTGAATGCTCTGTTACTAGGGACCTGTTTCATAATCAATTACAAACTATTTGATGTTTTCCAAGACGAAATACTCGATGAACAATCTAATATCAAAACTTACGCTGTATTTCAATTAAATATATGATTTTCAATCACTTATACTGGAGAGATGTATATCACTTCATCAGCCTGATGAAGCTTCTCTTTAGAAGTGAAATGCATCCCTCCAGCATCTCCAGTATAAGTGAGTGAAAATCATATATTAAATAGAAATACAGTGTCAGTTTTGATATTAGAAAGTGAGAAATCATCCAAACCGCGAGTCTAGTATTCATTTATAAATACTCAATAATAGATTCGGATTCTAAAAATGAAATTTTCATAAAAAGCTTCTGGTGAAAAACCTTGTAAGATTTAAAAGCTTTTCAAATTGGACCTTTTTTATCAAATCATATTTTTTCAATCATCATCTAGTAATAAAAAATACAATAATCATGGTCAACACCACTAAAAAAGGATGTATTCCATTTATTTTAATAGAATTAAAAATAATATTTGAAAACAGTATGTAGTAATAAAATTTCTTCTTATAAGTAATAATTAATTACGTCCATTGCTCTATCAAACAATCATTTATTTATTTACAAGTTCCAAATAAAGGTCCCGCTAAACCTTGTGGGATTTTCAGCAGGTGCCAACATAATATAAATTACAAAATGGAAATCAATTATATAATACAAATTACAAAAAAGAAGAAATTAGGGGAAAGAAGAATAGGGAAAATGAAGGTTATGGTGGAAAATGAATTTTTGTCTAATGTATGTAAAGAAAAAGAAATGAATCTAAACAAGTAAGAAAAAAGCGTAATAAATAAATTACTATTAAAATAATTGGTCGCTCTGATGCATTTTAAATTAGGCTGTATACTCTTATTTGTATAGTTATGCTATGAACAAATAAATTGATTATTTATTTAATTACGTCCATTTGTTCCACAGTGAAGAAGAATCTGATGATGATAGTGAAGAAGAAAGTACCAAGCCTAAATTAGAAAGTGATGATGATGATGATGATGATGATGATGATGATGATGATGACGATGAGGAAGACGAAGAAGACTATGATAGTGAAGAAATTATTGATGATAAGAACGAAATGTTAGGCGATCGTAAACCTTCAAAATTGCAAGAACCTGAAGCTAAGAAGCCAAGGTACGAATCGCATGATGTGGAGGAAGGTAGAACGGTTTTCATAAAGAATGTGCCGTTCACAGCCACTAAAGAAGAACTAGGCAAATGCGTTCGGCGTATGTTCGGTCCAATATTCTACGCACTGATTTGTGTCGATCCCATGACTGAGCACTCCAGGGGCACTGCGTTTGTCAAATTTCAGGTAATACATTGTTCTATCCGACCTAAAATTTATTCATTTCAACATATCACATACTCATTATTATGCACACATTCACAATATCTATCAAATCCTCATACTTATCAGTTTTATTATAAATTTATTTTTAGTTTACTGTACCATATAATTCATTAAATTTTCATACTTATTTTTCTATAAAAAAGTAAATGTGTCATCTTCGCTTTATTTGTGCAAGTTATTTTATAATTCAGGTCACAATCTTTTGGGTTCTCAACCATTTTGAACGCCTAACTCAAGTGTTCACAAATATTTGTCATGAAGTTCAAAAAGTTAGCTTTCCAGTTACTGGATGTGTAACCTGAAATTCGGATCCTTTCAAGATTCATAATTTGGTTTTCATTTCCAACTGATGTAATATAAAATAATTGATAATAAGTGATAATTATTTCAGAGAAAAGAGGACGCTGATAAGTGTCTTACAGCCGGCACTGAGTTCACATTGAACGGAACTGTTCTCGATCCTCATCCAGCTATCGATAGAAAAGCATTGAAAGACAAAATTGATAAAGAAAAAGAAAAGGATAGAGATTCGAGAAATCTTTATCTAACCAAAGAAGGAGGTAAATTTTGCTATCAATTTAAATTAAACTTTATTTACACATTTACAAAAATTTGAACATTATAACATTGAATGAAATAAATGTGGGTTGCTACCCAAATTAACTTTTCTTATACAGTATTAAAATAGATTGAAATTTCTGTTCCGGACAAGTTGCATGGTTCCCAAATTAATGAATTTTTGTGCTGATAATGTGATGCACATTTGCTATAAACGGAAACTTGTACAATCATATAATACAGTGCGTTCATTAAGTCGCACATATCCAAATAAACAAGTCTGTAAATAGTAGGTTTTCTATATTTGTTCTAGTGGCTACCGCAAGATAGCACCACTGATAATATAAACAACAGATGTAAAGCCCATTATTGAGTGTACAGGTTAAAACAGGTCTGCAGTATTGTTTAGATTACGATTAGGTAAACATGTCATTTTCCCAAGAGCAACGAGTGTTCCTTCTTGAACAGTATTTTACCAGTATTTAACGCCTCCAGATTTATTCCTGTAGGGGTTGTCTTAAAGAAAGTGTTTATAAAAATAGGCCTCATACACTGAATGAACTGAAAATGAACATTACAAGGAGAATATCAATATTAGTGTAGGCGTACTCCGCAAAGTGTCAACAAACGTGGTAAAACGAATTCATGCATGTATTAATGAACAAGGCAGCCATTTTGAACATATGTCATAAGACATAAAATGTTGGAAATAAGTATATATATGTTAGTATAAAAGTATATATGTTTATAAAATTTATAACAATAATAAATAAATAATACCAAATAAAATACATCACTTCACAACATTTTTGATGTGCTCGACTTAATGAACGAACTGTAATTATTATAATGTAATCAGTAATTTTAGAAATCAACTCATGCTTGGTACATTGTGTATTAAAATAGATTACTTCACAAGTAATTCTTCAGTATAAAAATATTTGCTTCAAGTAATAATTGCGAAGTAATTACTTCACAAGAAATCCTAAATTTCTTTTGGCTTGCCCTGTCAAACTATACACAAATTCTGTTAAAGGATGTTTGTTTAATCTTATACAGAGGATAATCACCATCGCAAAATCAAACAAATGCTATGAAATGGTAGTATTCACGGTGTAGACACCCAACTCTAAGCCTCTGTGAATACGTTATTTGTAGAGCCTGCTCATAGTCATACAGCATGTGTTTCGTTTTGATCGTGATTATCCTCGAGTATTGAATGGGTTACTACTTTGTGCAAGCACCCTCAGTTTCAAGTGCTTTTATTATTAGAGGGGTTTCCTGTTATATTTAATACAGTATAATACAGGGTGATCGTAAAGTCGCGCAACCGAATGTTTGAAGCAGTGTAGGAATGAAAGGTAAATTTGTAAAGTATGATTTAAATATGGGAATTTTTTGTTTATTTGTACTTTACGTGGCAGCACTGCTAGATCATGCTACCGAGTGACAGTGAACCAGACAGTAGTTGGTTTGTTCATTTTGAGTCGCAATGTCTTTTAAGCATGAACAGCGTATCATGCAAAAATGTCTTGTGGTTTGTGGCCTCCTCGTTCACCAGATCTGTCTGAGTCGTCCTGATTGTTATTTGTGGGGCTATTTGAAAGACTATGTGTACACAAACAACCCGCATACACTTGATGAACTCAGAAAAAACATTGAAGACTGCATATCAAATTATCACTACTGCTACATTGAAAAAGGTTGCTTGCAATGTAAGAAAATGCACTGATGCATGGAAATTATGGTGGACATTCGCAGCACTAATTATGAACTTGTAAGTAAGTTGTAATTATAACTTGTACCATAAACTTTGAAATTAAAGAAACAAAAATATGTCAGCTTTCTAAGACTGTTATCATTTTGGGTTGCGCGACTTTACGATCATTCTGTATTTTTAATCAGAATTATTTATGATTGGGCTGATTTATTACAAACCTATAATCATCCAAATATCTCTTTTCACAAAACGTCAACATCAAGTGTTCATAATTCGGCAGTCAACTACTGGTAGAAATCTGTCCTGCTAAGGAAAAGGGACGTACCTACCAAATTGTCATTTTGTAGATTTATTTTTTTCTGAAATATTTCAGCCTCAGAAATTGAATGAGCTTGTCAAAAAAGTCAACCCTCGAAACCGGCACAGTGTCCAATAAGAATGTGGAATCAAGAAACTTACTAAATCTCATTAATTATATAGTTACATTTAATCAATAAATAATTTATCCCTTTTACTGTGATTTTGTTGAATTTTCTGTGGCATTTATCTTGTGGCTAAAATCGTTTAATTGTTAAAATATATTCCCTTTTTCTCAGTGGTATTGGCTGGAACGCCAGCAGCTTCAGGATTGTCAGCGACAGACATGAGTCTGAGACTAGAACTGGAACAATGGAAAGGCGAAATGCTGAAAAATCTCAACATGTTTGTGTCTAGGAACAGACTTATTGTTCACAATCTGCCTCCTAGCTATGATGATTCGAAGTTAAGGGAGCTTTTTAAAAAGCATTCAAATAAAGGAGCTAAAATAAAAGAGGTGGGTTCCATAAATTTAGAGGTGACTGAATTCAGAGGTTTAGTTAGAAATCTTCAATGAGTAAATTTATGTATGTTTTAATTTGTTTTTTCACTTGCTGCTCAATTTCATGATTATTCTAATTGATTTGTTTTGTCCAGTTGACTGGGACCTTCTGTTTGGTGTTTCTTTTGAGACTACACCTATGGAAGCAGTTCTTAATTTTGATATTTTTTTGAAATTTTTAAATAATGATGTTTTTATAAAGAAAGTTATTTTATCCTATCAATCCCACGAATAAAAATTCTTGAAACAAGAATCATTCGTCTGAAACCACATGACATGCCAAAATTACAGTTCATGTTTATCCTTCTAAGATAGTGTAAACGTTTTCTTACAACTTTTGAGTCTGATCATGCATTTTCTCTGATTTACAGGCTCGTGTAATGAGGGATTTAAAAAATGTGGATGCGAAAGGTGTTGGAATATCGAAAGAATATGGGTTTGTTACATTTGAGGAGTTCCAGGACGCTTTGACAGCATTAAGAAATATAAATAATAACCCAAAATTATTCACCGAAAATAAGGTTAGTAACTCAGTATTGGTGCAGAGTAACTTCATTTTCTTTGTAGTTATTCTGCTCTATGCCAGATTTATCTAACAATAATTTAATTAAAACAAAATTATTAAAAAAATGCATTAAACCCCATACTTTGACTCATTTAGAATCTCTGTATCAGAATGGCGTCAGTGTGGAGTCACCATTAATATTTAGTATTTGTTGATCCAACAAATTGGCACATTGCCTCTGTACAGTAACATTTCTGCCTCGAGAAAAATTCCTATTTATTATTCATTTTAAACAGTTCAGCATGTCATCTGAGTGAAAAGATCTCTCGTACCATTAACATCTTGATATGGTCGAGTGAATAAAAACTATTGGATGAATAAACAAATTATTGGCTTCTGTTGATTATGGTTCACTCGTTGGCATGGTCTGGCAGTAAGCATCTCTTTGCTGTGAGTTCAGAGAACATACAGCACTAGTTTGAAGGATCTTTTGAGTCATTTTCTCAATGTACGCCCAACTAATTCATGTTATGCTCCTTCAATGTACCTCTTGCATGTGTGAATACAACATTAATTTCTTTGTATGAAAATTAAATATATATACTGGTGTCACGGTAGTGATAACTTACTTGACTTTCTTTTTTTATTGCTGATGATACCCACATGAGTCCGAGACTTGTGCGTGGGTAATGAGGTGAATAATCTAGACTTAGATGCCAGACGGAGGAGTGGGATTCGAACCCACGACCGCTTAAACGACAGCAAGCTGAAGTTGCGACGCCCTAACCAACTGCGCTAAGGAAAAGGAGGTCGTGGGAGATATCATTAAAAGAATATTTCTCACACTAATTTTTTAATTAGTAGTCCGTGAATTGTTATTATTTTTTAGGGTCCTCTGGCGTATTCTTTCTTAAAACAAAATTTCTAATTAGAGCCCGGTTATCCATGTTGTTCAAATTTTGTTGTATTGAGTTTAAGGGGGTAATGAACCGATTTTTAATGCATAATAGGATAAAAATAGATTTTTTAACAGGCGTATCGCTATTTATAATGTAGTTAAAACAAAGATAAATTAAAAGAATTAATTAATCAACAAATTTAACATGTAGGATTTTAAACTCAAGGGTTTACAAAAGTTTAAAATGAATTCTAATGTGGATTTGAAAGTAATAACAGGTAGCACTTTGCAAGTAGACAGCAAAATGTGTAGGCAGACTGGTGCTCGCCTTTTGCCGAATATTCGTCCACTTTGAAGTGTGTCAAAGACCGACACTAGACGGGAAACGACGAGCACTAGTGCTCGCTACTTGCTGAATACACAAACTTCCATCCACACTACTCGTGATTCGACGCGCGGCTGCTCGCGATTCGCCGAATGCCGCATGTGTGGAGCCGGCCTAATATAAATATTAAACCAAACTTGGTTAAAATACTTTGTACTGTATATTTGGAAAGGGAAATAAAAATTATAAAAAATTTGAGATTTTCTTGAAATTGGTATCTTAAATCCCGATTTCAGCCTAGGTAGATGCCCTCCATAGGGGTAGATAACCCTCGTACCTTGAAGTGATCCTTCAGATTATTTTCCATCACATTTCCGCTTCATTTTTCATTATTGCATATTGGTTCATAAAAATCAAATAAAACATTGCATTACATTTTTACACCATTGCAATGTAATTCTCTGTATATTTGGCAATTATTTTTGAGGACGAAGCCCACATAGGTCTGAGACCTGTGCGTGGGTAATAAGTTGAATGATGGTGATTGATGAGTTGGACCTACAGTTTTAGGTGGGTTCCGAACCACCAGGAAGTGATTTTACAGCAGAGAACAGTGTCTTTTTTTGCTGGCCAATCTAATCGGTCACCGTTACAAACAGGACCTACGAGAACGCAGCTTATCTCTATCTGATTGAACAGATACCTGCTACGGCTCGCGGCTATCAGTTCCTCAAATTTAAACTTTTTTATCTACTTTTACATAACTCGATTTCTTATCTATCAAATTTTCTTCCCACCTTATCCCTTCTGGGATAAAGGTAATTGGGGTGAACGCGAAGTTCTTCTGCCTGCTGTTAGATCGCGCTCACTACGACACATTCATCTTTCATTATTTAAAAAAAACTAAATCATGAAAAATGAATATAGAAGATATTTACGTACTTACTTAATAGTATCTTTATAAGTATGTGTATATTTTCTAATTTCTCTTGTCTTAGAAGAATTAAGTTTAGTATTTGAATTGTACTTGATTTTTAGAAGAGAAATAAAATTATTTATTTATCTTAATCCATATTGAAATTGAAACTGATGTTTGTGATATTTTTCCAGCGACCCATTGTATCGTTTTCAATCGAGAACAAAAAAATCATGAACTTGAAACAGAAAAGGCTTGCAAGAAGTCGAGTGAATAATCCGCTCAGCAAGAATTTCAATCCAGCATCAAAAGCGCAGGCTGATGCTAAGAAAGAGGAACACGAACAGCGGCAACGGCTAGGTCAAGTGCCAGGGGAAGAAAATGGCGTAAATGAGGGAAAAAGTAATGGAAATGTCAATAGGAAAAATAAGAACAATAAGGGTAAAAATTTTGAAAAGAATGTAAGGAATAAGGAAGGAAATAATGAAAATAATAATGAGAAAGGTATGGGAAATAATTTTAAAAACAAGAGTAGGAATATGGAGGAGGAAGATTATCGAGGAGTGACGGCTAAACCCGGGAAAACGAAATTACGCGCGAAATACAAACTAAAGAAGCAGGCGCTAACACATGAGGCCACGTTGAAGAAGAAACATAAGGAACAGAAAGAAATAAAAAAGAAAGAAATGCTGAAAAAGAATCCAATAAAACAGGTGAGTTTTTTGAAACTTATTATTGTAGTTTTGTAGTGTAGACCTTTTTTATTTATACTCTGGTTATAAATAAGTTGGACAATTTCGCATATCATTTAGTGTATTATAATATTTAGAAACAGATTCAAGACATTATAATATTATTTTCGAAAAAATATTACAAGCCTCTAAATATGTTAATATTAGTGTTAGAGGAACACTATTAGTTATTAGTGTCAAACTGCTTCGTGCTCAGTAATCCAAGAACAACTCAGGATTGTAAACAAATCAAATATCTAAAATGAGTGGAATAGCTATTTGTGTAACTAGAGTGCAAAATAGCGTTTTTCTGCATCGAGAGAAACAGTTTTCTTCACGAGCCGAAGGCGAGTGAAAAAAGTTTCTCGAGTGCAGAAACAATACTTTGCACTCGTATTACACATTAAATTTTTCCTACAGTAATGTATAAAGTAATTTAAACAGGACATACATAACCTGACAATTCCTCACATAACCTATTTTCGAATCAAATCGATTTCTACAACAACTATTTCACAGCTGAAGCAGAGTAGCCAACCTATTTCTGAATGTAGAATAGGGAACCTGCGTATTACATGCTCACTATTTTGTGTTGTTAGGTTGCAAATCTGGAGTTCGGAAAAGTACTTTCCCGCACTGGTGCAGGAATAGACTATTTTGCATGCTATAGTTAGTGCAAAAATGGGCACTTTTTCGGGTCTGTAGGAAAAGACTATTTCTTTGTTCTAATGTTCAGTCTAATACTGTGTTAATGTTTCTACATTAACAAATATAGTGGCTGTAGCCGAGTGGGTTAAGTGCTGGTTTGATAACCCAAAGGTCCCGTGTTCGATCCCAGTTCTGAGCAAAGGATTTTACCTCGGCCCACTCCCGTGTTTCGGAGGACACGTTAAGCTGTCGCTCCCGGCAGTCGTTGAGTCACGTCAGTGGCCCTGAACTGATTCAGGTGGGACCTGATAACATACCTGAGCCAGCCAGGTTACACGTTATTATTATAGTATTATTTTGTACATGATCATTGTAGAAACGTTGCTAGAAAAGCCTAGGTACTTGAACTTTGCATGCGGAAAATATACGAACTACTGAAGATCTGTTGGAGGGGGTACGGCACGTTATATATTACTAAACAAGACTGCCCTCCACACCATATCTATTGGTTGAGTTCATGGGAACCTGCACCGGTTCAACCGCTTGCACCACTAGGCGTCTGATTAGTCTATTCAAATAAAAAAATGAAAATGAAATTTATTCTACCTTAAAAAGTACAAAATTCATCGACCCATCAGATGCCTAGCGGTGCAACCGGTGCAGACTCCCATGAACTCAACCATGGTGCTGCTCTACTCCCACCTCCACATGCGTTGGTCGATTATATTTTAAAACGCAATAAAAATCTACCCATTTAAAGACTTTATGAAACTAAAACTAAGAATATTTTACTAAAATTCGATAAAATTTTTAAAATATTAGAATGATTATTATTGAATTTCTTGTGCAAAATAAAAATTAATTGACTACAGCTATCTATCCTCTTCCATGCACTGTATTTCCTTTTACAGTATTTCACCAATAATTGGTGATCATTATATTACCCCCTCCAATTATTACGTCCCCCCTCCAATTATTGAAACGTTTATTAACTTTTTGTTGTAAATGTAACGACTTGCATTCAGTTTTAAATTGTTCATACGCCGAACGTATTTGAGTTATTGAAACATATAGTTTCAATAACTCGAAAACGTTAATAAACGTTTGATAATTGTACTCACACTTGGTCGAACGTTTTTGAGTTATTGAAACATATTACAGTTTCAATACTGTAATATGTTTCAATAACTCGAAAACGTTCGGTCAAGTGTGAGTACAATTATTATATATTCACAATTTAAAACTGACTGTTGATGCTTTGAAGATGAGTTTCAATAACTCGAAAACGTTCGGCCAAGTGTGAGTACAAGTATTATATATTCACATTTTAAAACTGACTGCAAGTCGTTAAATTTACAACAAAAAGTTAATATTAACAACGCAGATCGTTATGTAACAAGAAATCCAAGAATTTGATACGTTTACTTCACAAATATGCGTTCATGTAATACAAGCGACAGAATTTTTAATGATAATATGATAATGATAATAATGATGTTGAAGTTTGTACTGTGGGTCGTCTGACGATGCTCTTGACAACAGAGTGAAACGGCCGTCACGCCATAACGTGATTTAATTTCCACTTGAGAGTGTTTTTTAAGTTTTAGCGAATTTCTTCAAATTCAGCTATTACGGCAGGTCGTGATGTGCGACTTTCACCCGTGACCATGATGGAAATTTGTTTTGGAGCCCCCAGAGTACAAAAATCATAGTGGCACAAAATGTTATATATGTAGATATATATCTATCTATCTATCTATATATATATATCTATCTATATATATATATATATATATATATCTATCTATATATATATATATATATATATATATATATATATATATATATATATATATATATATATATATATATATATATATATATATATATATATATATATATATATGTGTCTGATAGCACGATAACTTTTGAAGGAGATGTCCGATTTCCACCAAATTTGGTATACACTTTCCTCTTGTGAATAGCTTGGACAAGTTCGTTAGCCAGGAAAATCCAAAAAGGTTAACCCCCTTTTCGGGGGTATTTTCCCGCCAAAATTAGGGGTTTTCAAGAAAAAAAGGGTTGTATTTGAAAATTTTAGTTCTATTGTTAGACTTTAAGATAGAGCTCATGGAGTCAAAAATTTTAATGTATTGCACTGCCTTCTAGCTCAACAAATTTTCAAGATATCAAGAAAAAACCATTGTTGTCAAAAGCTGTATCTTGCCCTATGGAGTTAGTTATTTGGTGCTAAAAAAGTGTTTCAGGAAAAAACTTTAATCTTTCTTTTTCTTGACTGTTCCTTATGGTTTTTGAGGCGCTGAATCCGAATTTCAACTCATCCACCTCGAAAAACCAGTGCGTTTTGAGAAAAGCAGCCATTATCAAAATGGCGTCGAAAATTTTTTAATTTGTCAATTTCTGTGCAATATGAAAAAAGTGATTAGTTATCAGTATTTTTTGGTGATAAAAGCAAATATGGAGCTAGTTTTTTTTTAATTTCAAATTATTTTAATTTCGTGGGGGGAGGGTTTGAGCGAATTTCTTGAAATGCAGATATTACAGTGGGTCGTGATGTGCTACTTCACCCTGGACCACGATATAAACTTGTTTTGGGGTCCCTAGAGTACAGAACGCTTCGTTTTTTTTCCAGAAATTAAAAAAATATATAGCCTATAGATATTCATAAATATTTGAAAAAATACAGAAATTCGCTAAGTTTTGCAGGTCCTGCGAAAGGAGTATTTATTAGATAATAAAGTGAGGAATAATGAGATGGCGAGTGTAAGCCGTGCTATGACAATGCAAAGGCTTGCAATTTTGTCAGTCGCTCACTGTATTATGTGTGTTTCGTGCTCATCAATTGTTTTCTCTTTTCTATGTTCATTTATAGTTCTCTGTATCATTCACTTATAATGTCTCATGTTCGTTATGCTATTTTGGTGTGGGGTAGTTCCTGTCAGAATCTAGAAAGAGTTTTCAAGTTGCAAAAAAAAGCCGTGTGGGCAATACAAGGTATTAAGCCACTTGAATCTTGCAGAAGCTATTTTAAAGACATGGGCATTCTCACTGTTCCCTCTCTGTACATTTTTGAGGTGATAATGTTTTCTAAAAATAAAGTCTTGACAAGAAACTGTGATACCCATAATTAAAATACTAGAAATAGAAAAAATTATACTTCTTTATACCATAGGACGGCTCTATTTGAGAGGAAACCAACGTACATGGGACTTAAATTCAGCAGTAGGCTGCCATCACATTTAAAAAAATGTGACGATTTAGTGATTTTCAAGAAGGAATTGAAAACTTTTCTAATAAATAGAGTTGATTACACCACTCAAGAGTATTTGAACGAGGAAGGGTCGAGTTGAGAGTGGGTTTTACTTAAGTGTTTTAATGTAAGTTTTATGCTAATTGTGATTTTTATATTTTTGACAATTCCTATACTCTGTACAGAGTTTCCAGGAAGATAGAACAAACAAACAAATAGTTTTTTACCTGTAATTTTTTTACAATTCTGTTGCAGAGAAATCCCACGAGTAAGAAGAAGGTAGAAGATGATGCACATTTTAACTCATTAATCAATAAGTATAAGACACAGTTGCAATCTTCAAAGAAGTGGTTCGAGTGATTCTATCGCTCATGTATAAATATTTTTATAAAAAATAATATTTATTATCTAAAATTGTTTTGTTCTACCTGCATATCCTGCTCCAAGACAATATTACACATAGATAGCTGGTTTACTTTATTAAGGGTGGAGTTGGGATTCAAGGCCCTCTCTTCCACTCAAAGCCTAAGCATGTGAGTATGCATTTTCTAGTGTTTTGTATCTTGTTTTGAAAATAACATCTGGTAACCGTGATTTGTGTTTGGAATCGGCTTAAAAATACAGTAAAAATATGCATGTGAGTGCCAAAAGTATTTTTAATAGGCCCGGAGAGTTTGGTCATTTTCTGCTTCGAATGTTCAAATTCATTTATTGCCATCGACAAAACAATACAACCAAAATATTGAAAACTCCAAAATAAAAGAAGTATTAAAACTACACAAAGTCAGTAAATGAATAATAAATAAATAACAATAGCATAGTTGAAAAAATTGAAAAATATAAACAGGAGAAAATAATTATTACAGGCATTGCTAGCAGAAGCTAAAAAGCTTGAGCACCAACAACGAGTCAATATAAATAGCAAACTTTATTAATCGCTTTGAGTGGCTCGCGTGTGAAAAAGAGAAAAAGCAAGTTACCATAATTCTAACTAAGAATAGAACTTTTCCTAATAAAAGTGAGGAAATGAAGAGAGAAAATTGAGAATAGAAAGAGTAAACAGAAGAGAAGAAATGAAAGCTATTAGTATGAAAAAGAATAGAGTTATAATTATGATTGAGAAGAAGGGAAAGTTATAATCAGTTTTATGATTTTAATTATTAATTAATGATAATTATTTTTTATAAAAGAAAGGTGAAGAGATTATGTACAGTAAATATAAGAGAAATAATGAGTCATGATCATGAAAAGAAGCAGAGAAATATTAAAGGAATAATAATATATCCTAAGCTAATATATTAGCCTTGCTTAGATTGAATCAATCACAGATCGCAGAGATAAGCTGCGTTCTCGTAGGTCCTATTTGTAACGGTGACCGATTAGATTGGCCAGCAAAAAAAACACTTCTCTGATGTAGAATCACTTCCCGGTGGTTCGGAACCCACCTAAAACTGTAGGTCCACTCATCAATCACCATCATCTAACTCATTACCTACGCACAGGTGGGCTTAATCCTTAAAAAAAAAAAACTGCCTACCAGATTTAAGTAGCAGAGTACACAGTCAAGCATAGATATTCTCATAATTTAGACAGAGTTTCACGTTTTGTTTGAAAACATTTTCTCCTAATCTCCAATTTCCAGTATAACACATTGAAGAGCGTTGAAATTTGGAGATTGGAGGAAAATGATCTTTCAGAATTGGGGGAAAAAGGTGTTACTATAAAGCCGCGTCTCCACCAACCGAACATGCTCGGCGAACAGTGATCGCTGGAATCAGCTGATGTCGCCGAACATTTTTTGGTTGGTTTAGTGTGGAAGCCTTCTCGAACATTATAATCGGTGTGGTGGGAACCTGTTGTTGGTCGTCACTGTTCGCTCACAGACCGAACATTTCAATTGAACTCACGAACATGTTTGGTGACCCATATGTTTAATGTTTGACCGTTTTTTGTATTCGCCAACAATGTTCGGCAGACATGTTCGGTTGGTGGAGACGCGGCTTTATAATATTTTATGCTTGACAGACATCTCGCATAAGCGTCTAACTTAGGGTGATTGCGCAGGGGAGCATCAGTTAGATGTTAATTACCATCGCAAAATTGAACACATGCTGTGAAATGGTGTACGACATATTGGAACGGCGTGAATACCACCATTCGACAGCATGTGTTTGATTTTGCGATGGTGATTATCATCGATGCTTCACTTTGTAAGCATCCTAAACTTCCTTACGTCTACTCACTATCAATAACTATTGTTCACACCACCAAATTAGGCAGCTCTGAAAAATTGCGGTGTTGCCAGATGTAGGACCATGCCAACAGTGGCGTAACGTTTTCCAATTGGGCCCCCCGCAACCTATTTTCCGGGCCCCTCTCATTAAAATTATATAAATATCCCCCTCCCCCTGAAAAACTTGCATATTTTGTGGGCAGTTTTCATAATTATGTAAGAACTAAACACCCTTTTCTCAATTAAATTTTAAAATTCAATCTTGTTTCAAGGGGTGAGGGGGTTAATCTAATGATTTTGGCTCTAGCCACGTTCCTGAAAGACGGAAATAGTTGAGAGTTAATTTTAGTATAAATAATTAACTTCAAAGAAACCTTGAAATTGATGTCTTCCAAAGGATCCACATTCACAGCCTCCTGGTTAGCACCTCTGCTCCTTGTCTCATAAGTGGTGTTATCTCAAAATTTGCCTCGTTCGTGCACTTAGACACAGGGTTAATTTTAATAAAGCACTTAATCAATAGGCACTATCTTATGAAAAATAGAATAGAAATGAAAAAAAAATGGCACTCCAAATAAAACGAACACGTGTACATGCATCTAGCTGGACGATTCGAAAGAGACTGAATTCAATTCAGTATACTGTATGAAGAAAACTGTTAAATTTGATTTCTACACAACCCCCACTTCCCATTTTTTCGTTTAAGCTAAGAAATTCGATGGGAAAATAATTCATTTCCTCCAATATTTGTACATTGGAGACATATAATAGCATATATAACAGACATAATAGCCGTATTCATGATTCATAACAGTCTAGACTAGTTTGTTTGAAGAGTGTGTACTCGGTGTGTCTCCATCTCCTGAAGTCACAACATCCTGCTTCTGAATTCCATCGCTAAAGCTATTTGCAAATTGACAAAGTAGACAATAAAAATTTACCTGGCAATATTTAGCCTATTCATTCTTTCTTTCTTCCTTCAGTGTTTAAGTTTTATTTATTTTTAAAAAAATATATATATTTCAGCCCGGGCACGGGCCATTTTTAGAAAAAATATTTTTTTCCGTCCAGGCCCCCTTATAGCCCGGGCCCTTATAGCCCGAAGATGAGTCTCCATGAATCGAATACGTTTGGCCAAAAGTGAGTACAAGTATTATTTATTAAAGTCGTTAAATTGACTGCGAGTCCTTAAATTTACAATAAAAAGTTGAATAAGCAATGGTTAACAATCAATTATTTTTTTGTCAACTTGACAATGTGAAAAATTGACAATATTTTCTGAAAATATTAAAGAAACTATGTGCCAAATAAATCGGTCGCATCTTATTCAGGTTTATTAAATATAAATAGATGCAGATTAAACAAATTAATGGAGCTGCTTATTTAATTATTTTGACGTCTTTGAAAAGTTCATTGTTGGTACTAAACTCATTAAAACCCTCTTAGTAAGGTAACACTTAGTAGTCTCTCATTAATGTCTATTTTTGCTATCAAATCCATTCGGGACTGTTGAAGTTTGTAATGGAGTTTTAATTGAATCTCTCATCGTTCTTGAAACTTGTTTTAAAAGTTTTATTCCCATGTTAACAAAGACAAACAATTATTATAAAATTATTTTTATCTCCAGCTTACCAAGAATTACCATCGATTTCTCTTGAAAATTTCAATACCGTACAGGGACAACTATTAGTTTTGGGCCTTATAAAATAGGTCCTTCAAAATGATTCTGTCATTTTGTGGCTCATTTGCAACATACAATTCGGAAAGGAGGAAACTCCATTTTCGTTGAACCTTTCATCCAAGGGCTTGAAAATTTGTTGCCATAAAAAGTAAATGAACTGAAGACTACTGTAAGTATCTATAAAGCCTGAATAGGCTACAGTACAACATAGCATATTAGAATTATATTGTGAGGTTTGATAAGATTTATTAAACGTTGAAATAGTAGTTTATGCAACGATTTTATTTTGACCCTTATTAAAGCACGAGTTAGATGTAAGTTATAACACGAGCGAATGCGAGTGTTATAAATATCTCACGAGTGCTTTAATGGCCAAATAAAATCGTTGCATACACTATTTTATCTACGACCATGTCATAATGTATACATTACAGTTTCACAATTGATGCCAAAACAGCTGTCTTTTCGAAATGCTTTTTGAGACCCGTTGTATAAAGAGCTCATTATAGTACAGGTTCTACATTATAACACGGGTTCTGGACCAATCAGAAGCATTTTTGATGGAATCAATATCGTAATTCAATATTGTGAAACTATCAGCTGATTTGATCAAACTGCTACACCAGCTGCTTTAACCTAACAATCTACTATAACTTCTCATATTTGAGATGAGAGGTAAGGTATCTCTGACAGTCACAGGTAAAATGAAATTGTTTTAATTAAATGTATACTAGTGGTCGTAGATAAAATAGTGTATGCAATGATTTTATTTGGCCATTAAAGCACTCGTGAGATATTTATAACACTCGCATTCGCTCATGTTATAACTTACATCTAACTCGTGCCTTAATAAGGGTCAAAATAAAATTGTTGCATAAACTACTATTATCTACGACCACTAGTATACATTTGATTAAAACAATTTCATTTTACCTGTGACTGTCAGAGATACCTATAACCTCTCATCTCAAATACGAAAAGTTTTAGTAGATTGTTAGGTTAGCAGCTTAGTTAGCAGTTTGATCAAATCAGCTGATATTTTCACAATATTGAATTACGATATTGATTCCATCAAAAATGCTTCTGATTGGTCCAGAACCCGTATTATAATGTAGAACCTGTACTATAATGAGCTCATTATGCAACGGGTTTCAAAAAGCATTTCGAAAAGACAGCTGTTTTGGCATCAATTGTGAAACTGTAATGTATACATTATGACATGGTCGTAGATAAACGAATAAATCATATATAATCATCGTATAACTTGTACTGTATCTATAAAATATTTTATTGATATGCAATGTATTTATTTTTAAAGTCACGTATGTATAAAAGAATGTTCTCAATAATTAAATTGACAAATTAAAATATCGTAGTTGACTCGTAGTTCGATAATTATTGAACTACTGCTGGTTTTTCATAGCAGGTACCGCTAGTGCATATATTCAATTTGGTTATTCATCATTGTTAGCGGTTTTGTGCTTCTTTTCATAATCTTTTCCTTGTAAGCTTATCTTGTTGGCTGATAGCCGTATTTCGAGCTATCTTTTGTATTTTACCATTGAGAATAAATAATAATTTTACTCACTTTTTGGCCAAACGTTTTCGAGTCATAAGGACTCATCTCCATGGCTCGAAAACGTTTGGCCAAAAAGTGAGTAAAATTATTATTTATTCTCAATTAAAATTGACTGCAAGTCGCTGAATTTACTATAAAAAGTTAATATTAACAACGCAGATCGTTATGGAACAAGAAATCCAGGAATTATAACGTATGGTAGGCCTACTATCTGCACGAATAATAATTAAATCCAGCGGTTATAGTCGTCGTTCACTGGGAGCGAAAAATTGCGAACGAGAACCTAGAACTGCGAAGTAACGGATTCGCGCGAGTACTTGTTGAGTCGAAACAGACGAACCACTGTTTTCGATCGAGCCACGTGCTATGACTGCGTGCTACACTTGTGTTACTATACCACGTGCTATGGTATTCGAACGAGTATAATTTGCAACTTTCCACTTCTCGCGGACGGCTGGTTTCATGAAAAAAAAATTGCCTGAATTTTGATAACTTAATTCTCAATGTTTTTAATTTTTCTCCAATACTGTCTAAAACATTATATAATAATTTATTTTATTTATACTCTTTTATTATAATATTTTCATGTGTGCTATCCCTATCCCACATAGCCTCGGAATGCAAACATTTTAATTAGTTGTAAGAGATTTTTTATTATGTAAGAAATGTTTTGTACTTTTGACTAAAATAATTATTCAGTCATTCATTATCTTCCTTAAGTACTTCATGCTTCTCTTAAATTTATTAGTAAAGAAGTAAAATTACAATTAATTTCGACTTAATTTTAGACAATACCTCTATACTTCAACTAAAGCTAAAAAGAAGCATTTTACTGTTAATAAAATAAATTATTAAAAATCTAGTTAAAAATAAAAAATCAAGTTTGGCTAAAATGTTAACTTTTTCAGGTCACGTTTTCTCATTGACACAAGCTATGCAATCTGAACCTAGTTCTGCTGCTATTAAATTTGGCACACGATTGTGTCAATTTTTTGATCTAAAAGTGGTCAAAACTCATCCAGGCCATGACCCTGTTCGCTACAAGTTAGTTATTGTTGCGTTTGCCGGTTTGGTACAAATAATTTTGGCGGCTGGTCTTAGCATACAACGGTGGAAGAATGTAAACACCCGAGTGACAGCTTTCACGAAGGTCGGAGAGTATTCAATTTGCACCATAGTTTTCTTCAATCTGCTCAACTCACCAAACCACATCCTGCATATCTTAACAAATGTTAACAAACCTTTAACTAATTCTGGAATTGAGAATATAACAAAATCTAGAAATTTAGCTGTAGAACATTCAAAATTAATTCAAAAACTCTATATCTCTGCTGGAGTAATATTATGGTTTTTCACAAATTTCATACCAGTTGTAATCGAAATTGTCATCCTTTGCTCTAGAAATCTCAGTGACATTTCTCACGATAATCTCTTCACGTCTTACTATTTCATCCCCTACTTGAAACCTAGCACAATACCTATCTATTGCATGTTATCATTGGTACAGACCATGGTGTATTCTTTGCTGATTCTTTTGACATCATTCTATTTTTCACTGCTTTATACTTCAATAAAAATGCTTGAAGTTGAGGTAATAAATTTGACAACGTCCATTGAAAATATCGACACTGAATTCAAAGACGAGAAATGCCCACAAAATCAATTCAGATGTAAACTGAGAGCATCAATAGAACATCATCAACAGCTTATCAGGTACAATATATAATCTCTTACTCAATACTCTTATACTATATACCAATATATACTTACTTAGGTATATGTATATACTCTTTGTTTCAGTTCAATTTTGCATTGCTTACTGCTTGATTATGGTATTATGCACTAATGTACTGTGCCATAAGCATGGTGCACATAATTTGTTCAATTTATTGTCTTGAACATTTTACTGGTAGATCCTTAACTTGAGACAAGAATAAGGTGTGACATTTATTTACAAAAACTCACAGGAAAACCAATTAAGAAAGAACCTTAAGACGTACAATAGAGAACAATTTTTAAACAATAAATAAAATATAACATTATAAAAATTCAACAATAAATATAAAAATAAATTTCAAAACTGTCAAAAAAAAAGATTAAAAATAAAGAAAGATAACAAATACATTCTTTGTTAAATCAATAATAAGAAAGATGAGAAGAAATAGACAAATATATTGGAAAAAGTAGAAAATATATAAATAACTTGTTATAGGGAAAGAAATTTAATTTAATTTCAATTACCTTAATTAGAGATAATTTCAAACCTTATTAGTTTTAGGAATTGGATGGGGTTCTTATCATTATAGCGACTGGATAAGGAAGACCTTGAAAACGTTTGTCAGGAATTCTCAATTTATCCAATAAATTCATTTTTTATTGAATTTTTTTATAAAGTATTTTGAAATTCATTTAATGTGACCTACTGGGAATCTCTGTTATTTCTGGGCCATATTCTGTATTATTTCAGAGCCATCTGTGATTTCAACAAATCAACTGGTTTAATGCTGTTAGCGTTTAATAGTATTATAACTGGACAGCTAAGCTTGGAACTCTATTGCACTTTGGAGGTTTGTATCACAATATTATAAACGCTGTTTAGTATAATAAATACAGAGACCGAGAGCTGATTTCTGAAGTACCTAACTAATTTTTAATTGATATAGATTCACACTAAAGTAGTTCTACTATGTAACTTACCGTAAGTAATATAACTCAATACAAAAGTGCAGTATAGTACAGGCTATATAGTAGCCTACATTATACACTGAAAAATTCAAGAAAGTTGAATAGAAAAGAAAGCAAGACATATGAAATACAGAAATAATGGGATTACAAAGAATTTCAGATGATATTTTTAAAACTTATTCTGAAAAATTGGCACAAATACTAGACTCTTAGTACAGTGTACTCCCTTAGAAATTATTTCCTACATGTGAAACTTAAAAAATGGTAAATGTATAGGTACTATTATTACTCTTCCAAAAAATTCTATAAAAAGAAATTATTATTACTATAGTTGATAATTTTTGTCTGTTATGAATCGTCTCATGTTTAGGTAAAACTTACACTTTACTCAATTTATTACAGACGGACGAACCCATGATTCATTTTCTAAGAATGCCAGGATCAGTTGTATGCTATGGAGTACTGTGTTTCATTGGTCAGAGCCTTATCAATGGAGTGAGTTTGCACATTTATAATAACTGCTGAAATATCAACTGCTAAACAAAATTTACTCTTAGTAATTGTTATCATACACTTAATTTTTTACATCATCATCAAACACTGATTTTCATTAACAAAGCCAGAATGTTTGAGAATTAAAATTGAAATTGAAATTGTTTATTGGCAGAATCAAAACTTTTACAAACAATCTTAGAAAATACAAAATGAGCAATATAATAATTATAAATATGACAAGATAAAAAATAATATTACAAAATAAAATGAATTGCCAATTGAGTATTTGCATCTCGAGGTACTAGACCTTATATTCATTCATAATTCATGCTGTGTATATAAAAATTATTGAAAAAAAACATACCTTCTGCCCTCAAGAAAACAGAGTATTTATCATAAAGCAAGACAGTAGAAGTTGCACACTTGCAAGTGTTTCATAGTAAAAACCAACACTTTCTTTGTAATGGTGAACGTGATATTGTGGAAGTAATGAATAATAAGACGATGTTGTCACAACCACATTTATTAAAAATAGTGAGATACTAGTTTCGGTTGCTACACCATTATCAATCTCAAACAAAAATGAGATAATGATTTTTTTGGCGGGCCGCTTAGCGTAGTTGGTTGGGGCATCGCAAGTTCAGCTTGCTGTCGTTTAAGTGGTCGTGGGTTCGAATCCCGCTCCATCGTCAGGCATTTATGTGTAATCATTCACCTCATTACCCACGCACAAATCTCGGACTCATGTGGGCACCATCAGCAATAAAAAAAATAATAATGGTATAACAACCGAACTAGTATCTCACTATTTTTAATAAATTTGGTTGTGACAACTTCGCCTTATTATTCATTGAAAAACTTACAGCATTATTAATGAAAAGGGTAGAAAATTGCAAAGTTATCCAAGGGTTTAACTGTGAAAAATATATCGTTACTATATTCAGTCTGAATTTCAGCCTAATTAATTACTCTACTTATACTTATATAACAATAACAGTCTTTAGCTTGGTTTAAGCCCCTTTTAAATGACACATTATGAAAAATATATGACCATCTTATATATTATACATCCATATATTATATGTATATGACATATATTATTGGTTAGTTTGAAGTGTCTGACAATTGAATAAACTGACAAATATACATAAACAGAATTTCTGTTTATGTATATTTGTCAGTTTATTCAATTGTCAGACACTTCAAACTAACTTGTGAGATACGAGCCGATATGGACAAGTTGAAAATGAATGCTGCTGTACAGAAAGGTCTCCATGGTCTAGTGGTTAAGGGCGCTCAACCGGCAATTGAGAGGTCCGTGGTTCGATTCCCGGTGGTGACTGATATTTTTGTACAGTAGCATTCATCGATTCCCATCAGCTGTTCAATGCTGTTGTCAATATCCGCCATTGCGGAAGTCTTCAGTATAAAGTAATAGCAATTAAAGGAATTCGAAATTAATAAATTCTGTTTATATATATTATTGGTTTCAACAGTGTATAAGCATAACAATGTGTCAACACATTGAAGTAAACCAGTTACCAACTGGCACAAACTTTAGTTTGATTATAAACTGTGGAAAATATGGACCTACATCAACAAAACTAAAGTAAAGGTTGTTGACGTTTTCAGGGAGACAAACTTTGCCAGGTATGGGAGCATTTCGATTGGATGAACAAGCCACGCTGGTTCAAGAAAGATCACGTTTTTATTCAAATGTGCATGAAGAAACCGTTACAGATAAAACCAGCTAATCTATATGTTCTCAACTCTACCAATTTCATGGCGGTAAAAATGTGCTTCATTTATGATTATATATATGTTACGGTACTTGTTTTTTAAATAAGATTAAATTTGAATGTTGGAAAAGATCCAGTTGGGAAAATGGTAGAATATCTCTTGTTCGGCAGCAATCACAAAGTAGGCTACTTAAAGATTGATTAATTTTATTAACCCACCTATTATTACATATAATTTAATTATTGCTGGTATTAATTTAAAGTTAGGTTTGAAGGAACTGACGATTTTGCAAACTGCCAAATATACAGAACATAATCTATTACGTTCTCCAGTATAATTTAAAGCACCTCGAAGAATTCAAAATTAATAGGTTAAAATAAAGATTTCATTAATTTTATTTTGATAAAGGTACAGTAGGCCTACTTTCGATTGTGAATTGAAATTTAAATATTCTTTTTGCCTCTGAATTCTCTTACTCCTATAGTTTTTCAGAGCTTCTATATTTTTATTTTAGTCCAAAAGGCATAAACAAGTTCGTGGAAAACCCAATAATCAGAAAAAGTTTATGAAATTTGAAATTGACTATATATTGAATTACAAATGATAGGGGAAAAGTTGAAATTATAGGGACTAGATTTTGGTACAAGACTTATAATTTATTGAGTTCAACTGATGAGGTCAGCATCACACTTCTGTGCATTTATGTCAGTAGTTGTGTTTGACAAAATGCATTAATAAATTATCATCAGAGAGGAATGCTTCTGGGAAACGCATTGTGGCTGTGAAAATAAAATAAAAAACTATCTTAGATTAGTTGAGAATTGAAATTATTAGAAGAGGTTTTAATTGATTTATGAATTATAGATTTGTGCTATCATCTTAGACCTCAGAAATCTAATTCAATTGTGAAATAAAGGAAAGGATCTATCTCCTCTTACCTACTATTGGCTCTGAAAGATATTTTCTGCTTGGTCAAGATTTAATAAATACGATTTATAGATGTGCATCTGTTATTGTTTGAATTTCTTAATACCGTATATAAAAAACCGACTGTATAAGAAATATTATAGATTGGGTATTGACTTGTTGAAAAGACAAAAACAAAAAATATTCATTATCTTAAATGAATGGGAGTTGAAATTATAGGGACTAGATTTTGGTACAAGACTTTGTAATTTATTGAGTTCATCTAAATAAACCTACTGCTGAATATGTGAGTATGGTATCTAAACAGCTTATAAACTTAAAAAACACTTTTAAATGGAAATTGACACACGTTATGGCGTGACGGCCGTTTCGCTCTGTTGTCTAGAGCATCATCAGACGACCCACAGTACACTGATTCAAGGCATGAGTTTGAGCGACCCTCAAACTCATGCCTTGAATCAGTGTACTGTGGGTCGTCTGATGATGCTCTAGACAACAGAGCGAAACGGCCGTCACGCCATAACGTGAGTCAATTTCCATTTAAAAGTGTTTTTTAAGTTTATAATACATATTAGTGGAAACAAGATGGATCTTCAACATCATAAACAGTTTATTTAATACAGTATGATCAGTATGGTATCTAAACAGCTTATAAACTTAAAAAACACTTTTAAATGGAAATTGACACACGTTATGGCGTGACGGCCGTTTCGCTCTGTTGTCTAGAGCATCATCAGACTGTTTACCGCTCTCCAGATGGCAATTTCAACCAGTTCATCCAGCACCTAGAAAGATTTCTTGCACATTTATTCAGAAATAACAAGAAACTTGTGATTTGTGGTGACTTCAACATTCACCTTGAGAGCACATCCAGTGAGAGCTTGAATTTCACCTGCTTACTTCGCAGCTATGGACTATTCACCACACATCAAACCCCAACCAGGGGGGTGGCCTGTTTAGACATAGTTGCAACAAATTTAGACTCTTGGGAGCACAAGACAAGTGTTATTGACCCAATGATCTCTGACCACAGTGCTGTAGTTTTTGAAATCAGAGGGCAGCAAAAGGAGAGCAGACCAGAGATATTGTGGACAGACAACTACATGTTCTACAAGAGAATAGTCTGTGAAGACCACCTACATCTACTCCGCAATGAACTGAAAAACCAGGATTGGGTCACAATTTTTGAGAACACTAGTCCAGGGCTGCAGTTTGACAGGCTGATCTCCATCTATATTGACAAATTCAGCAAAATGTTTCCACAGACCATGGCCAAAGCTCAACACAGAGAAAAAAAAGATACATTATCCAAGAATAAGTCTTGGTTCAATAAAGAACTACATGACCAAAAAGGGAATGTGGTGCTAATGCACACCTACTATAAAATGGCAGACACACCCAAGGAGCGTGACTCCCTTTACAAAACCTATATAAATCTGAATAGAACCTACAGAAAAGCTGTAAATGAGGCAAAGAGGAAGTTCACAGAAAACAAAATTAAATCAGCCTCAAACCCATGTAAAGCTGCCTGGGAAACAATAAACAGTCATCGACCCAAAAGACCAAGTGTGCAATCACCACTAGATCCTGACAAGTTCAATGAATACTTTGTCACTGCAGTTGAGGACATAATTTCCAGTTTGCCAGTCTGCAACAATAACTTGACTACAAATATCAGGACAACCCAAGCCAGAATGAATACATGGAACGAAATAAATCATACCCAGATTACAAGGATGGTAAACAGCTTCAAATGTTCCAGAGCTCAGGACATCCATGGAGTGTCTTGCTCGGTATTGAAAAAGACAATTGAGCCCATTGCTGAGCCCATGGCCATCGCCATAAACAAATGTCTCAAGAAGGGAAGGTTTCCAGACATACTCAAACTGGCAAAAACAATCCCAATTTATAAAAAAGGTGATACCAATCAACCTTCAAATTTCAGGCCAGTATCAATTCCTCCAACCATGTCAAAGATCATCGAAACCTTTATGAAGTTGCAGCTTGTGGAGTACTTTGACACCAACAACCTATTCTCCAGTTCCCAACATGGTTTTAGAAGTGGACACTCTACAACCAGCGCCTTGATATCTTTGACAGAGGAAATTCAGGATGCCTTTGAATCAGGGGACTGCCTTGCTCTCACTCTCTTTGACTTAAGCAAGGCATTTGATTGTGTACCTCACAGGATACTCATAGAGAAGTTGGAACACTATGGCATTGGTGGTGAAGTGTTGAGCACCCTGATTAGCTATCTTTCAGATAGAAGACAAGTGGTCTCCATAAGAGGAGCTAAATCAGAAGTGAGAGAAAATGGTCATGGTGTACCCCAGGGTTCTGTTCTGGGCCCATTGCTGTTTATCATCTTGATGAATGACTTTGCCCCAAGAGATGGTTCAATACTATTTGCTGATGACACCACAATAATATCAAGAGGGAAGACATACAACCAGGCAAAGGAAAATAACAAGGTTCGCACATGTGAAGCAAAGCAATGGTTCCTGAGTCACAGACTGAAACTAAATGAGGACAAGACCCAAGTACTAGTCTGCTCGCAGAAAAAGGACAATGGTCACATAGACAATGCCCCAGTGAAATTGCTTGGTTTCTGGGTTGATGACAAACTAAGATGGAGTGAGCACATAAGCAGTGTCTGTGTCAAGCTATCCAGGGTCACCCATCTGCTATACAAACTGAGATATGTTGTCTCCGCAAACTATCTGCTCACAGCTTACCATGCACTGTTCCATAGCCATCTCACATATGGCCTCCTACTGTGGGGACACACTCCTCATTGCAGGGATGTGCTTCTGATTCAGAAAAGAGCCCTGCGAACAATTACCTTTTCTGACCGTTTGGAGCACTGCAGGCCGCTGTTCACAAGGAACCAGATACTGACCATTTACAGCCAGTATGTCTTTTGCTCACTGGTATATGTGAAGAGAAATGAGAATCACATGAAAAGGAGAGGTGAGGTGCATCACCATAATACTCGCTCAGCAGGCAACCTGGAAGTTCCTCGAAGCAGGCTGACAGGAAACCAGAAGAGCTTCCAGATAGCAGCTCTAAAGATGTTCAACAACCTTCCAAACCACATAAAGACTGAAGAACAATCAAGCTTCAAAAGAATTTTAAAGAGGAAACTCATAGAACGACCTATATATTCACTGACCGAACTGGAGGAAGAACCACTTTTTCCTGCCAGATGATCCGGCCAGCTACTTTGAGACAAAATCTCGACGCGGTCTATCTGGCACCCCCAGTCATCGACCTAGACAACAAGTATCAAGTATTAAGTATCAAGTATTGCAATTTGTATAAAAAATACAGTTGGTGTTAGAATAAAATGATCAATAATTATTTTGTTTCAGGTGATGCAAGCTGCATACTCTTATCTGAATATGATGAGATCATTCAGAGTCAATAGAGGCTAGCTGCTAGATGATTATAATTCAAACAAGTCTTTTTCAAATAGATTTGCAGTCACCTAGCACTCCATTGATGACAATATAGGCCTAGATATTCTACTAATAAATTAATATACAGCAAAACTCTCAAAAGTCCTCTTCATTATTAAAATACAAATCAAAACGGCTCTGGTAGCGCAGTTGGTTGGAGCGTTTGTCTGTGTTATAAGATAAGGCTCTGGCTGGCTTCGTTTCCTGCAGCCTTGGGTACAAATCTCATTCAGCCATGGATGTTTCTTATCATTCACCTCATTACCACGTACAAGTCTCCAGACTCATGTGGGCATCATCCGCAATAAATAAAAAACTTTCTGATTCTTAATAGTTTGTTGAAAATGAAATATGTTTATGTATACCTTTCATTAGGCTTGAAATTCATTAGAAACACACCTTATTTAAAGAGAAAACCATAGTGTAATTGCATTCAAGTCTACAATATTCGGCAATTATGGAGCGTGACGCGACCCACGTTTAATTTACTGGCTTCCTTGGTGGTTAGAAAAAGCTGAATAAAATTTTAATATTTTTGCAATTGAAAGAGAGAATACAGAATATAAATTTTACTTTTTACTTAGCACTAAAGCTCACATTTTATTGTTTAAACTTTTTCTCAAACCCAAATTGGTGCCTTTTACATTCCAATGTTTTGTAATTGAATGCATGCCAATTATTTCCCTTTAATTTGGCATGAAAATGGTTCCTATATAATTTTGATTCTATTCTCATTATAATAAAAATGAAATATGCATAGATCACACAGATAAAATTAATAAATAAATAGTTTATTGCTGGAGACAACAGGTAGAAACCCTTTTTGCCTCCTTTACACAAATTGCTTATGATGGTGAAATACCACCATAATAGATATAATATTGCTTTATACTTCCATCTTACCAAGATTTTGTAAGTTAATGAGATGATACTTCATGCCAAATAAGTGGCATATTCTAGGACGGAATAAGGGCGGGCTTTAATACTTTACTTGTATTTCTCACCATTAGAGTACACGCGCCTGTCTGACAACCCAATAGAATGAATCATAACAAAACTAATTACCAGCTCCCACGTGGAAGGGTAAATTAGTTATTGAAATACAATACTAACAAATAATTGCTGTGAGCTTGTAGAGTATTAGCCATAATGAATGAAAACTGAGCCAACACTTTTATAAAAAGCACTAAGCATATTGAAATTTCTATAAAAGGAATTAACTGAATTACTCTAGTCACTCTCATCAAGACTTCACTAGCGAGTACACCGAGAACCTACCGTAAAAAAGTAAATTTGAATGGTTTTTCGTGGTGGGGAGACCCTTACGGGTAGTTCCACCTCGCCGTTTTTTTTAACGACTGCTTTTTTTTATATGCAACTGGGACCGACGGCTTAACGTGTCCTTCGAAACCTACCGTAAAATTCCTTAGACAGGCAACTTTTCAAGATTGTTCTTACTTTTCATACCGTACTTATTGTTTGAAAATACTAAGATTTATAGCAGAAAGAATGCTTTGCTATTAGTGTTAACATGCAGCATGTCATGGAAAACGAAATAAGAGATTTCATTTTAACTGCTCCAATCCACTTCAGAGTATCCTTTTCTTGTGGAATATTCAATTTTCCTATTACTATTTTTGAATGGCATATATTTCCACTATCAAGTGATAATGCATAGACAACTGTGGTTGAAATGTGATAGGAATCCATTAGCACATCCTACTATTTGTATCGCTATCTTTGTGATGTGTTTCCACTCATAGCTTCTTCATGTACTTCCCGGGACCTTTAGCATACAAATTTACAAACGAATTCGTTAGTTCTTGTATATTTGTAATTACTACAAAATCGTATGGAAATTTCTTTTTGTGAAATTTAATTTGTAAAACTTTATGCAACAGATTTTATGCCATTGGTTGAAAGAAGCATTTCAATAGTTTGAATTAAAATTTTATTGGATTGAAGCTGATTTACATCGACTGAGATTAGCCTACTGTCGACTCAGTCACCAGAAGACTTATTATGAAATTAATCTTTGCTTATATAACTCAGCTTATCCCTAATCTCAATTCAAACAATTGAAATGAAAGAACAACTTAGCATTATTACTGATCGAATTCATCTCATGTTCAGTACCAAATATGCAATTTATAATCCAATAGGAGACTGAATAATTACAATTTGTAAATTTAAAAAAGTTTAAAAGTTGGCAACAATGTCTGTGTTTCGGAGGACACGTTAAATCTGTCACCATAGGTATTGAAAACCTGAACGCTCTCTGTTACCAGGGGCCTGTTTCATAATCAACTAGCTGGCCCGACGCGCGTTGCTGCGTTCTCATAAAAAATTCTTGATTTTATTATTTGTCACCTCCCACTGAGGTTACATTTCAAATTTCAACCTTCTAGGAATATTAGGGAAAAAGTTAGTCCTAGGGCTCTTCCAGCTGATCAGAGAGGCCTCCTTCGTTGTTTTCTTACACAGTAAGACCTTACTCACCACCTCTCAATTAACATTTCAAATTTAAACCTCCCACGAATATTAGGGTAGAAGCTAGGTTTTTTATTTTATTATTCGCCACCTCCTACTGAGAATACATTTCAAATTTCTAGCTGCATTGGTTAACAGATGTCATCAACCCGGCATAATTACATTTCATCATACCCAGTCATATGTTTCCCACATACTACAAGGCTCCGACTGTATGGTATCCTACATGCAAAGTTTTTGCGTTCCAGACAGCGTAAATAACGCCGCTAAGAGGCCTGCCATATGATTAAAAACTGTTGACTTCTATCAGCTGTTTGGCCGGCAAGTTCAGTAGGTTAGGTGAATGATGATTGGCAAAACACACAAACAGCTTGTCCATCGACACAGCGTGTACAGCAGATCGAAAAATTTCAAATTATTTTCCATATGATTAAAAGATTCCAGTAAGCTAGCTAGCCATGTACCCGTGCTTTGCATAGGCAAAAATTTAACCCCCTAAAATTGCGAATTTTGAAAAATCCTTTCTTATTGCACGGTGAAATCCTATAAGGATTGTTCATACGAAATTTCAAGTTCATAGGCCTAGTAGTTTTGGCTCTGCGTTGATGAGTGAGTCAGGGTATCATCATTTTATAGATAGTCTATTGATAGTCTATTTATCAAAGTATTATCATAGTCTATAGTCTATTGATTTGATAGTCTATTATCAAAACTGACAATGTATTTCTATTAATTTAACATATGATTTTCTGTCACTTATTCAAGAGAAGCTGATGAAGCTTCTCTTTAGAAGTGAAATGCGTCTCTCCAGTATAAGTGAGTGAAAATAATATATTACGTAGAAATACAGAGTCAGTTTTGATATTAGAATTACAAACTATTAGTAACTTGTATACTTGTTACTGCAAATTTGTATAAAAATTTGTACTTTATAATGAAATAAGCCCCAGACCTAAGCCACCCAAGTCACGCATCCTTTTGCTGTAGATGTAAGGAAAGGCTAAATCAAGTAACCAAAATTATCATAAATTTGTTTTTATTATAATATATTTTCAGTATAAATTACAGTATTTTGCTACATTGGATCTGGTTCCTACTTCCCTATACGATTGTAAATAAATAGATTGTGATAAAATTTCATTTCTATACATTATCTCAAATTAAAATCAATATTTGAATAAATGAGGATAGATATATTCAAGTAATTATTAATTACGATTTATAGGAAAAATACAATGAAATAAACTCTTTGGTGGTATAAAATCATACAGATTGTAAGCTCTGTGGGTAATCTAAAACACCCGTTAAAATAATAAAATAAATAATTTTGTTATTGTTCAAACTAGTGAAAATACATTAACTTATTATTGTTAATTTAACGACTTGCAGTCAATTGACTGCAACTCGTTAAATTTACAATAATAGGTTAACATTAACAACGCAGATCGTTATGGAACAAGAAATCCAAGAATGTAAATTTCACTACCAATTTATTAGCAGATTTTCTGTCCATCAGTTGCATTAACTTTAACTTTTGTAGGTGAAGATCATATCTAGAGGAAGGCCGAGGAGATTGTGGAGGAATGAGGTGGAGGAATGAGGTGGATGAAGCGATGGAATCGAGAAACTCGAGTGAGGGTGATTGGGAGGATAGAAAATGGTGGAAAATCTGGCTGAAAGAAGGAAAACAGTGGTTACTGTAAAATCCTAAACATACATAGATCACATCTAAACCATGAAAATGTACTTTCATGGTACGGTATCGTATTGAAAAAGGGGAACTAACAACAATAATTATTTTTCAATTTCAATCGCTTCAAATGAATGATTTCGTGGTAATCATACCACATCAATATAAACACTGGTTTGCTACACTAACAGCATGCTTCATCAATAAAATAGAATACAATTTTTGTATGATGAGCTGTTCAATAATGTACTTCCTGTTTACATGGCTATGATCTTCAATAATTAGCACAGATACTTCTTTTTCGCATTAAAGCATTTTGTTACAACACATAATTAATAATATTAAATAGCTATTTTAACTTTAAAAATCATTGCATTATCGAATGATGTTATTTTATTATAACTGTAGAAAGCTTTAAAACTAATTGAAATAAATCATCTGGACATTTTAAATTATGGATGAACAAGCAGTTCAAGAAAGAAAACAGTTTGCAATAAATAATCTAGAATATAAACATGTAGAGTAATATGAAGTAGAATAAAAAACCATAACACTTTTTGGCAGCATAATTTGAAAAAATGATCAAACGTAATTTTAATGAGATTAGTGTATGAAGCACTTTAACCTTTTATTTATAATGCTTAAAAAAATGTATTCATAAAACAATGCTTAATACAAAGAATATACTTAATAAATGAAATATTATAAATTTTACATTGGCAATATACGATAAATAAAATATTTCTATTAGCAGTGGTGATGTTTCAGTATAATTAGATAGCAATGACTTGATGTTGTCATAACAGAATTAATTGTGTCACAGTTATCAATCCAAATCAATTCAGTTCGTTGAGTTGCAGTACAATTGAATTGCACGACGTTTCTATAAATAAATGTGCTAATATCGTGTCGAATCAATTAATATTTTGTTAACGAGTTCTGATTTAGTCTATCTCCAGGATATTAATATGATAAATAATGGGGATCATCATGAAGATGATAATACGTTCTAAAAACGATAGATTTGGAAGAAACTTAAGAGGTGTCTTGAATATGTCATGCTTCTAGGTGAGTCATTACTGATGAAATCATCAAAATACAGCTTTTGAACTTTGCATAATAAGCCTAAACGAATATTTTTTATATAATTATGGCAAAATGTCAAATATGGAACCGACCGTTACAACAAAGAGCACCAGATTAAAATTGATTTTTCTTAATATTTCATACGTTTCCATTTTAATAAATCCATTGTTTAATTTGCTGGTTCATCATAAAAATTTTGTAGTAACAGCTCATTTGACATAAATTAAAGTAAAAACAACATTACGGTGATATTTTCAAATAGAATTTGTGATTTATTTCTAGTTTTGGTTCAGCATTTCGATCAGGTCATGTTTTCAGTAAATTGAATCCATCTGTGTATTTACATATATGACAAAAACTATCCCAAAAAAGTTATAATTAAGTTAAAGACAAGTTCTTGAGTATTAAATTGAGAAATAACAGATAATGTATTCGAATACTGAAGAAATAATGAAGACGTGGTGTGTGTGAAGCATATCTCTATGTGAAGTATTTTATTTAAATTGATGTAAATTATTATTCAGGTCTATTTGAGTATTCAAATTTGTGAAAAGAATATAAATTAAAGAGAAAGTTTTTATGCTCATAAAAGAGTTCAACTCAAAAGAGCAATAATATCTCAGAATGATTTTGGAATGTTTTAAAATTTGCATTAAACAACGAGATCAGTTGCCTAGATTCTTTTTTATCAGATTGTTCAGTTTTCGTATACTGCTTGTGTCATGCTTTGGACTGGTTGTTGTAGCGGTGCTTGATGATACAAATCCCGACGAATGGCGCGGTTTGAACATGCTAATTAGGTGATTACGATCGGCGGTTTTTAGTCCTTTCATTTCTAGAACCTTCTGGAATTCTTGGACGTCTGACTCAGGAAGCAGCTTGAGGAATTGATCAACGAATGAAATGTAAGGCTCAGTTGGAGCCATCACAACTTTCAGTATCATTTCACAGCGGGTCATGCCCTTGACAACAACTTTGGTGTAGCTTGCTGGTGCCTTACGGTTCACACTGGAGCCAATTGATGGTAAATCTAGTAAAACAGTCTTAAGCATATGCGCATCTAGTAACAACTGCTCAGCGCCCACCGTACTCAATGGCTTGCACTTGTAGACATTTTGTATAAACTTTGGAATAAACGAATTGGCGAATTTGACGCAAAACTGTGTGAAATACTTGCGGGAAGATGCTAGGTTGTCACGAACTAATGGAACAGTTGCTTTCAAGTGGTGTGTAATGGCTGTCACATAGCCACTTTGGTCACCAACCGATTCTACATTCTGCCACTGAATCCTTGTCATAGCTGTCAGTGCTGGTTCACAGGCTATTTCCAAATCTTGCACCAACAACTGGATACAGTTTGAAATCACATTATGGAAAATGTCTTGCTCCTGTGATAGATTTATCTTATCAACCAATAACTTATCTACTTTCTCCTTCAGTTTCTCTTCAAGCTGCTGTGTTGTTTCTAAACAATACTCAGCTGTTGTCAAAATACAACACACACGTGCTTGTTCAGCTTTTGTGAATCGGGTGCTTTCGCCTTCTTTCAAGAACGTCTGTATTATTCCAGCAGCAGTTATGTCTCTCAAATCCCTGGTGATGTTTGAAACACTAGCGCTTATAGATCCAGCCCCACCCCCACTCCCCGCACCCATTTTCGGCAAATTATTCTGTAGCACGTTCACAGCATACTCTCGTAAATACTTTTGGAAAACGTTGGCCATACCTAACATTGGTTGGCCGTTACTGAGCTGAGTACACTGCAACAAGCATTTCTTGTAGAAAACAAATAAATCAGCACAAGAAGGAAGCACGCCCTGTACCGCTCTCAGAACTGTAACTAGTCCTGACGATTCTTGACTTATACCTTGACTGAAATCAGACTTCGCATCAGACACAAATCTCTCCATTAGTTCGAATAAGTTATGATCAATACTGTCAATGTAAATATACAAGTAGGGAAGAAAACACTCGCCTATGATATTATGGAAAGGAGATAGTTTAACTTCTTGTTTTGTGTCCCCTTCTTTTTTATCCTCCTCCTTACTGCCCCCTTCTTCCCTGGGGCTTTTCGGCTTTGAATCAACTTTCAATTCCACCTTTTCGTCGCCCATTTCTTCCATTAGCGTTTCCCCAGTGAATCTTTGACCGAGTAGATTTTCAAGAGCAGCAGTACGTTGTATTGCAAACAACAACAACTTGACATCAATCTCGTTTTTTCTTTTCGACATAATTTTAGCAAGTTCTGCCTTTGTTATACGACAGAATTCTACAGTTATTCTCTCAGAAACATTCCACTGAGCTGGGAACATAGCTCCAAATTTGTCTTCACATTGTAACAGGTGTTTTTTGAACCAGATGTAGCGTGAGTCAATTTTATCGAGCCATGCAACATCTTCATTTTCATGGAAAAGGTGACTGTACTCACTGAGCTGTACACCGACAAACCATTTCAGAAGATCTTTTTTGATTTTTGGGTCTAGTATTGAAACAACATGACAGGCTTCCGCTAGCTGACGGTTAGGAACGAATGTTTTCGAATGGGGACCAGCAAACGCTTCGTGGAAATCTGATGTTATCTGTTTGGCTAGTGCAACTTGGATCTCGGACACTTCATCTGCCAGCTGCTTAATCTGTGGTATGTCGAGATAACTATCGAAATGTCTCATGACTTCTGTGATCGCCTGCAATGGCATCTCTCCATACTCTCTCTTCTTAGTCGCCTGCTTCAATCGTTCCACCCCGCCAACAAGCATATGAAGATGATTAAGAGTTGTTATGGCTGATGTAAGATTCCTCTTGGCACAATCCAACTGCTTGATATCTTGAGTTATCTCTCTGACAGTCTCCTCTGATCGTTCAGCCTTTGCCTTGATTTCAGATATCTGAAGGAACAGCTGACGAATAACGAGTTGAGCATCCTCCAATGCGCCCCTCCCATCTTGTCCCACATTCGTCTGTCCTCGAACAACGGTTCTTATCTGATCATCAATATCACGAATTTTGCATTCCATTTTATTGATTGTGTCATCAATATTCGACAGGGATTGTTCCGTGGGAAATAGGTTGTTGATGTAATCAATTGAGTTGAAATCGGGATGACTCAGTGGGTCAGTACTGGGAATTACTTGATCTATTGCACTCTGTACCTCAGGAGGAAACGTTATTAGTTCATAAGTTTTATCATCCAGTTCATCTTCTTCATCAATACCACTAACAGAAGACATATTTGGAACGATTATATTCAGTCAACAATGTAGAGAAATTAACATTCAACAAGAAATGATAACAAAAAGTAAGTCAACAAATTTCAACGATTAACACGTCGACCTTGCATTTTATGCCTTAAAAATTCTAATCAACTTGGAAACATTACCCCAACAGTTCAAAATAAATAGAAACTCATAGAAGTACTGATATTACTCACTGCACTTGTAATAAATAGTTGAAGTGATTAATTTGTGAATAACTTTCTGTTTTCTAGTTATTGATGAAAAGTTCCCATCCAAGCCACGCCCAAAGACTGAAGAATAGTTTAACAGGTATCACAACTAAACACAGAAGCAGAAAATATTCTGTAGAACTCAAGTCCATTAGATAGTCGTTATTGATTTGATCTGTTGCCTTTCCATCCATTCATGGTTCAAATTTCGACGTTTTCTCAAAGTATCAATCAAACCTGTGAAAAGACAAAATTTGTAAATGATTTATTAAAGACACAATTAGCAACAAATAATCCATTTTTAGAAAGCATTCAAGTCGACAGCTGAATAAACGGTGAAAATATTGCAAGTTGGAATAGAAAACTAAGATTTCATTGAATTTCACAATTTAGTGTCCCATGTATTGAAAGTTTAATCAGTTTTTATATAGAATGATAATATTAGATGTGTGACAGGGTGTAAGTGATTGATTCTAGACAAGTTATGTGGTTTTCTCAATGAAAAATAAAAAAATCATATCAAACCTTTGAGTGTGTCAATTAAATAGGTATAGCTTATATTTTGATAAGAGTTTCTCATCATGTATTCATAAGAATTTGTGATAAGTTACTTTATATAATCTAATCCGTTCCCGGACTGCTGCAGCTGCAGCTCATGCTTTTGCTAGGGGTCCTCGTCTATTCAATTCACTCCCACCTAGTATATCTAGAATACCAAGTTTTAATTTGTTTAAAAAAAAGTTGCAACGTTTCATTGAGATGGAGCAGAGTTGAACCAGACAAGATGTTTTTCTTCTTTTTTCCTTTTACACTGATAAGTTATGGTTATTTCACTCATATATCTTGCAATAGTCTTTTTGGTTATCTATCCTATAATAGTTATTCAGGTTATTATTATATCTATTATTAGTGATAAAATGACTTTATCTATTACATCTATTTATTACACTATCTTTATCTATTACTATACAATTAGTTATTTTATGTTACTCTAAAATTATGTTGTTATTCTCAAGTCATGTTATGTAGAATGTAGATCATTAAAAATATTAATTTTTTTGTTTTGTTTATAACGTCCATAAAGTCCAGAACGGATTAAATTTATTTTGACAAGACTCATCCCTCAACACAAGCGCTTGCTTACAGAGGGATGAACCATTTAAATTGTAATTTTTGATCACAAACATTTTCATATTTCAAGCTGTTATTTATGGCTTATATGTTATTGTTAAGAGTTAATATTGTTTTATTTGAAGTTATTTTGTGATTTTATATACAAATGCATTGTATTCATTGATTGGTTCAATAAATTTATATTATTATTATTATAATCAACTGCAGAAATTTTATTAGAACCATTTTATTAGCAGATAAACAAAAATTAAAAATTATCAAGATTGTAGTACTGTGGGGACAAAATAAAAATGGTGTACCCGTAATGAAACGAAAACCTGAAAGACATTTCAATAAAACTTTTTACACTCTCGTGAGTCTGAGACTACATGGGTAATGAGGTAAATACAATCACGTTATGGATGATGAATTGGTAGACCTGCATTTGAAGGTGGGTTCCGAGCCACCGGGTGGGAGAAAAAAAGCAGATAATATCATGTGATAGCTATCAATATATTGAAAATTTTATTAATATAGGCTACCTATGGTTATAGCAGTCGGTCATCCATCATTCAAGTGATTTTTGTCATATTTTTTCATTCAGCATTTATGCTCGTCACCATGGGCTTTATGACTCCCATACAATTGTTTCAAGTGAACATATGTCTAAGTTTTACCATTTTTAAGAATACAAGTGTATGGAATGCAAAGGTAATAACCAATGGAATAATAGCCAACTAATGGAATAAGAATCTAAAGAAACTCAATAAGTTAATTTGTAATTTGTATGCATAGTTACTCAAATAATACTGGAATACAGAACGAAACTCAACAGAAAGTGGACCAACGAAGAAAATAGTTTGAAACTAAAGAAATACTACCTATAGAATAAATATTATAAAATAAATTGATATTTACACTTTTTCAGTGATGATAAATTCTTATGAGGTCATTGACTGTTGATGGTAGGCCAGTCACAGGACATTTTTTATCATTGTCTAATACAGGTTTTATGCATTTAAAGCAGAAAACTTCCCCAGACGTTGCAAGCGCTGTTGGAATTTTCCTTCTGTTACGGCAAATAGGGCATAAATCAGGGGAAAGGCCCCGACTTTTCGTTGGGGGTGGTTTTGGTAATGGAAGTACTTGCTGCTTTCGCTCCATACTTTGTAAATTATAACAGTTTAGACATTGCAGAAAGAAAGCACCAGCTTCAAAACCAGCAGATAAAGTTCTAAGAACTAGTTGAGATGAAAAATCAGGGAACTTAGAACTGTCTTTCCAAGCACAAGTCCATAAGTCCCTCAAAGATAACTGATCTTCGTCATCGTGATAGACCAGACTAATTTTGATCAAACGGAATAGAATTTTGTGGTAATGAGAACGGCCGGTCATATACAAAAGATATTGACAAAGATTGGCAGTTCCAAATAGGAAGTTCAGTGTACTATTGCATTTGATTGCACTGACTTTGTAAGATTTAGGAAGTGAAAACAATGATTCTGATTGATATGACTCTTCATATCTATATTTTTCAGCTAACTTTTCAAATTTTGTCATTATGTATGGGAAGATGGTAAGCCACATTAAAGACCAGAACTTTTGTCGACTGTTCAATTTGTGTAAATCATCTTTGAGTACTGACACTCTTTCCAAACCGTAAAATGTTTCTGCAAAAGAGGCATTCCGATTTTTCATGTAATAATACTGGATAAAAGAATTCAATACCAAATAACTCTCGTCACACCAATTGCCTAGCCAGCCCCATAATTCTGGATTTCTAGAAACAAGAAACTGAACAATGCGCTTGAACGCCGGGTAAACTGTTTCTGCAAGAGATTCTTGAGCAATTAACTCAAATATCGAGGGTTTGGTTTGGACGGAGGTTGTTGTGTGTGCAGCACGCTCAGCCATGTCCGATAAAAAGCACAATTATTATCATCAATAATCTTTACACTACATTCAGCAAGTACGGCAAAAAACACGTAATCTTCCAAAATTCGTACCTCTTTCAAATTAATAATGTTTTTCTGAATTGTCACTGATTCTAACCACAACTTGAAGTTCCATCTCGTCAGCGTCATTAACAGCTGACTCAAAGCCAAAACCATCTTGATAACTTTCGTTTTCAACTTTACACAACATTATATACATTTCAATTTGAAAACTATAAAGTGATGAATAACACTGATTATTGATGGGAAAATAGTTTAAGTTCCTGCTTTAAAGAAAATCATCATAAAAAAATATCTCCATTTTTCCAAAATAGACATTTATGACAAAATATATTCCTTTGCGTCTTGCTTGTTGAGTATTTCGTTCAGTTTCATTCCACTCTCGTTATAAATTATTAGTTGCTCATTTCCCTGTTATCATCTATATGAAATCTAGATTTACTGTAGTCCTGTTAAGAATATTCATTTTTTATAGATAATCGAACAAGTTTCACTGATTTTCTTCGTCGATTAGACAGCGTTGATAACCAATATGCATTCACAATCATTGTAGTGAATTTGGCCATGGAAATCAGTTCAGTTCATTCCATCAGCCTTATCCAATAATATTGAATTTATTTCATGATCGCGATACTGGATGCGAAATAATTATCATAGGAATAATTTCGTCTTCATACCAACACACTATACCTCAGTAAGTAGTTATTCATTATTATTGCGATACAAGTTGAATGAAATTGTTTTTGTAGGTATAATTTTAGAAGTGATTGAATGCCACCTAATCTTTGTTGTGGGTGGGTGGAGTAATATCAAAGTGCATGTTATGAATTATTATAATCTGCTATGAAATTATAAATTGAAAAGCTTGAGCATTCGTCAAGATAGTTCAAGATGCCTAATCATTTCAATTTGATGGGCAGTTATTAAATAATGTTCCACAACTTCTGTTTAGGTTATCTAAACAATAACAATTTTCAAGGTGAAACTATTACTCATTATTTTGGATATTACTCTACGAATTATCTCAGGTTAGTCTTGTTCGTCTTCCTGTTTTTTAGTTTTCATCTTATTTAAAAAAATAAACATTCCAACCGAATTAATCTCTGTAGACCTAAAAATTCTAGTTTGTTTAGACATGTTCGAATCGATATTTCGTTCAATTTGATGGTAGTGGAGAAGAAAATATGCGTTTTATTAATGATGACCATACGAGGTGATGATATATCTCGTTATTGTGAATCTTGAGTTCCTTATTCATACTATAATTGAATTAGCTCCCAATTTACAGTTCTGGAACTGTTGTAGAGGTTAGAAATTATTTGATACTAAGGATACTTCCCACAAACTGACAATAACTTACTAATTGCTTCGTAATCGATCAAAACTTTACGGATTCAACCCTTGCATAGCTCAAACTATATCTCTCAATTTTTTGTTTCAGATGAACTAGCAATGAAATTATCATAGCATTCATGTAAGACGACTCCTCTAGAATGAAGAAGCAATTGTTTAGGGTTAAACAGTTTGCAGATCAGACATTTTCCAGGTAAGTAAATCCTTTCGTTCTTTTAAATCTAATCCTAAAAATATTCCCAGTGCAATAACCAAGTTAATCAATATTCCCAAGTTACAATAACAAGAATCCCATCTACAAGGTAAACCTACCAATTATCGCCCTGTTAGGGATAAGTTTGACAAAATTATGTTTCAAGAGGCCTATTGATATTTTATATATGTCTAAGACATTATCTAATGTTGCTAAAGTGAATTTCAATGTTTTCTCAATCTATTCTCATTATTTGTAACAGAGAAAACCTCCAACAATTTTCTGTTTAATCAGCTGTTAAAAACTTGGAGCAGACGCTTATACGTATAAGTGGCCGACAATTGGTAGGTTTACCTTACTCTCCTATTTATAGCCTTGCTCTCTTTTGGATTGAACTATTCAATCAAAGTCCCAGTTAAATCAAAACAACAACAATAATGAGGCATATATCATAATATTCTATCACAAGTCTGAGCAAACGTCAGTTTGCAGTATTACGCTTATGGGGTATATTGCTGCCAAGTTGCACAAGAGCCGAGCAAGCCTTGCTAAGCGGCCACGTTTTCATTCAACAGCATATGACTGACACATATTCCCACGTGAAATAGCATTTCCATAAGAATCTGTTCTGCAATCTCAAGGCATGCACGGACTAACTTATAGCTGATTTCCTCAGTGAAAACTCGTCAGATCTCATTGATATGTTTCGGCAAAGAGCGGACTAGGATTGAAGTAGATTGAGATTGCTAGGCTCTTTAAACAAGTGTGCCAAGCTCACTGGAACTTGTTTAATTCAATGAAACTGATGAACGCTGAATTTTGTGTCTATTGCAGAGCGGGCAAAACAGAGGCCTTGTCGGATGACCTGCAAGCGGCTGAGAAGCGAGTGGAATTTATCAAGACAGCATGCCAGAATACGGGGAAAAAGCTGACAGCCAGTTTGCTTGGCCAAGGACAGGATGGCCCCGCACGAGAGAAAAGACTGGTATGTTTTTAATTATAATTTAAAAAAATTGTTTTTATTGCTGATGATGCCCACATAAGTCCGAGACTTGTGCGTGGGTAATGAGGTGAATGATTACTCATAGATGTCAGACGGAGGAGCGGGAATCGAACCCACGACCGCTGAAACGACAGCAAGCTGAAGTTGCGACGCTGCAACCAACTGCGCTAAGCGGCCCGCCGCTTAATGTGATCAAATTGTCATAGTTAATAAAAATTATTAGAAAAAAATGCAGTCACTTGGACTATACTTCAGTCCACCAAATTATACAGCTCTGAAAATTTCGTTGTTGCCAGCAGCTGATAGTAGAGAATCACTAACTGAAAGCACTACTCGTACCCCGTGGCCTAGTCTGTAAGTCTGACGCTAGCAGTCATATGGTTTGTCTTAGTCATTTTTTTTACTAGTTCGCTTAGCTAGTAATTATCTCAATGTAATCGACCCTTAAGAGATTTTTGGAACTGTTTTTGTGATGCGTTCATCAGTTAGTTTTAAGGCTGTTTGGAAAACAGTTGGAGAACTTGCATTTGGAGAAGTCTGGTTGTTTTTTCGATTTTTGGAGTCTGTTGTAAGGGAGACCAAAGTCAATGTTTCTTTTTGTGTTATGTTAGCTGTGAGCCGTAGCAGGTATCTGTTCAATCAGATAAGAGACAAGCTACGAATTCTTGGATCCTCATTGTAAGGGTGACCGATTGGATTGGCCAGCAATAAAGACTGTTCTTTGCTGTAAAATCACTTCCTGGTGGTTCGAAACTCATCTAAAACGGTAGATCCAACTCATCCAATTGAACCACGCACAGGTCTCAGACCTATGTGGGCTTCATGCTAAAAATAATCTGATTGTCTAATTGATATTTTATATTACATGGAGTATTTGCTTTAAATATATATAGAGCTATTACTGTGCTGATAGACAACCTTCCGGTTATGTCAAAATTAGTCTTTTTGGATATTTTAGCAGGTTTATCAAGAAGTAATTACATTTTTTCTTCAATTTTGTTCAATATTTTTTATGCTTGATAATTTTTTGTTTTGTTTTCGAAATAAAGACGCTTATTGATAGATTGATTGCTATTACTGTGAGGATTTCATCTTGTTTGATATAAATAGGAGTATTCCAACCATCTGGTTTATGATATCATAAATTAAGTCCAGGAATTTAGAACGTGAATTAACAATTTTTGTTGATAACGCCTCTTGGATCTGAGACTGGGTGGTCAATGAGGTGAATGATGATTCAATTATGTCATGATTGCGGGACCTATAGTTCTAGGTGGGTTCCATTTATCTTATTAATTGGAATGCGAATGAATAAACATATATTCATATCGATTTCTGTTAGGTATCAATTTTTGTGAAATGAATGACGTTTCTTTTGCAGAAAAAAAGCCCAGATTACAACCTGGGTATTTCCATGTTGGAATGCAGCTCATTTGATGAGGACTTTCTTCTTAGGTGAGTTCCTTTCGTCTATTCAACTAGTTCATTTGGAATACTGTATTTTTCCATAGAGCTGTTAATCTCAAACTTGATTTTTTTCAATTCCAATAATTATTGTAATCGTTGATTATAAGTTAGCATAGGATAAAGCTATAGGAAATACAGTCTTCGGAGAATTCTTGCCACTAAGTATAACAAGCTTCGTTTTTCTGGTAGATAAAACGTCTATTAGTTCGAATCGCTTCTAGTTAGTTAATAAAGCAACATTTATATTGAACCTTTTCAATTATTTGTGAATTAAATCGTTCGTCACATTTATCTATTTTTACAAAACACAATCATGTAAAGATACAACAGGCACAACAGCCCACTACTCATTTCTTTATAAATTTTCAATTAAAAAATCCAATATTGAACAAATCCAATACTAAGCAGAACAAGCCTGATGAGTCATACTTTCCTACTTAACAACCAGCCATAAAATATCAGTCATAACTTTCTAATTTGCCTCGTTGAGTTGCAGTATTCACATTATGATTACTTAATACGATCGCAATGATTACTACGATTTTAATGTTTTTAATTGTTCTATAATGTTCTCCGATGATAGAATGGTATTATTTTATGATTCTTCCTCATTTAATCGAAGGCTTCATTCGTTGCATAACAGTTTACGAACTATAATATTGTTATCAGCACTTACATCTTTGTAGTTGATGCAAAATCTTTTGGAAGTTTATACTTAATTTCAATTTAAAATGGTTTTGTAACAACGGCCCTTCTAGACCGAGAAACTTATTGCGGTAGAGTGCTCTCATAAAGCAATCTAGGCTCTCACTACATGTGTGTACACTCGTTTAGTGAGACCCTAGATTGCTCTATCGCAATAAGTGTCTTCGTTTAGACAGGCCAACACAATAGTTTAAAGCCTGTAGCTATCAATAGATGAGGTTTATTGAATCGCCATCGACCAAAGTCTTCTTCACTAGATTAGATAATGGACAGGATGTTACGGATTCAATCTCTGTTTAGCGTCTTGTGACTGTCACGTTCTTGGCTATATACCTATTATGCTAACCTACATATGCCATTCTCTTATGTACGAGATTATTCATATTTGATATTCGTCATTCTCTTTTGTACAAGATCATATTTGATGTTTGTAAAACTAGTGGGATTATAGCTGTAAAACATGATTCATCATTCAGAAAGTTGGAAAATACTCGTTCTGTATATCTTTAATATAAACTGATCAAAGGCAGTGAGAGATAGCTGAACTGATTGCAGAAACAAATAGTAGAAAAGTTTAAACAGCTGGTTATTTAGACGCTTTTCAAATCCATAATTTGAATTTATTATTCTATAATATAATTGCCTGCATTAGAGAACATTAGTAAGGAGAAACCTAATTATACTTATTGAATACCATCATATTTATTATAGCACTTTTAATTTTCTAAATGAATCATTTATTTTAGCCATTTCAGTAGGAATGCTGTTTCAATTTGTTGTCTTAAAACATGCTAAAAGACTATCGTATTACCGTACTGAAACTAATTTTTTAAATCGCATATTACGTGTAATATTTATAAATTCTGCATGAAATAAAATTAATTCTGAGATCAACATAAAAATTAATATTTAGATACATGTATGGATAAGTAAAATATGTAATTTAGTATGTTTTGTATATTTGAATGAATTTCTTTGCAAACCAATTGGATTCGAATAATTGAAAAGGGAATAATTTTAAAACATTAAAGCCGCGTTCACACTGTGCTTTAAAAGGCTGATTTAGGCGTTCAAGGCAAAGCATTTATCGACGTCCACATTTGGGAAAAAATTTCTAATAGCAAAGTGTTTTATTTTCTACAGAAAAGCTGAGTGGCGCCTGTCATGGCGCGTCTACGCTAGGCCTAAAGTCTCTCTTTGTAGGAGACCGAAACTTGAGCGATATGAAAGAGAATCATATTAAAACATTGAAGCCGCGTTCACACTGTGCCTTTCAAGGCTGATGTAGGCTTTCAAAATTAAGCCACCATGGCAAAGCATTTATCGACGTTCACATTTGGGAAAACATTTCTTATAGAAAAGTGTTTTTTTTTCTTTAGAAAAGCTGAGTGACGCCTTTCACGGCGCGTCTACGCTAGGTCTAAGGGCTCTCTTTGTAGGAGACCGAAACTTGAGCGATTATCAAAAGCACAGAAGGTTTGGCTGCAGTCGCATTCACACTGCAAAAGCCATAGGAATCGTGGGTTGGGGTGGAACGAGCTACACCCACATTGACCCCCTCATAAAAGTTCAGAAACTCATCATAAAAGTTATAAGAAGAAATCCGCCACGTTACCCATCAGACCAACTATTCTACGAGTTTGGTATGATGGATCCAAGACAACTCTACTCTGAAGAAATAATCCAGAGAATACACAGGAACACAGCACACTTTGAAAACAGAAACCATAGCCACAATACAAGAAACAGGCACCTTCTTATTGCGAATGTAGCAAGGAAAGCCTTATACCAGAGACACTTCAACCATTTAGCTCCCAAATTGTACAACCTGCTTCCTGAAAACATCAAGAGCACAGCATCTGAAACAAGATTCAAATCTGCAGTCCACAAATGGATATTAAATACAGGAAGGCAAAACTTGGAAATAATTATCTCAAACAACATGTGAGCTCACTTACCTAATAATTCCGCACTAACCCCCCCCCCCCCCCCCACTCTAGAACATGGGTAAACCATAGTTGAGTAGGGTAATTTCCAAAAATTATTTCTCAAAAATTGCAGTTCTATAGTTATTAGATTCCCATTTAATTTGCTAATATATATTATATTATATTGTTTTATAGTTTTAATTAATTATTGATTGGAAATAAAGTATTTATTTATAGTGTGGACATAGCTTTAGAAATAACAAATTCTTCGGAAATTCATATTCACCAAGCAATGTAGTCGAATTTTTATGATTCTATCATTTTGCATGAATATGTAAAAATATCAAGATATCAAAATAGAAAAATAATATTTGATATCAAGGTATCAAAATATTGATAAAATATTAAGATGCATGAATATTGTCATATAGATTCATAACACCCTAAGTATTGATTATAATATACATGCATTATAAAATAAATGTATATTTTATAGTGATGAATGTTTTGGTGGTGTTGCAGGCATATAGTAGTGGAATGTGGCAAACTGGAGATGTGCCTTGCCAACGCATACGTGGACCACGAGGCGCGCGTCGAGTCCAACGTGTTGGCCATGCTGCAGCAGATCAGCGACACCGATGTGCCCAACATTATCAAGCAAAGACGCAACCTCAACAAATTCACGCTCGATATGGAGTCTGCTCGAACCAAGTCAGTAACATATTGATGACACACACACACATGCACCACTGATTACAAATTAATCTTTTCATTCAGCATCTAGATCCCATAAAAATAAATTTATTGCTCATAATACAATGCCTGAGATCTGTGCTAGGGTAATGAGTTGGATGATGGTGATCGATAAGTTTTAGGTGGATTTTGAAAGACGGGGAAGTTATTTTACAGCAGAGAACAGGGTCTTTTTTGTTGGCCAATCCAATCGGTCACCCTTACATACAAAGGAGGCCCAGGAGTTCGTAGCTTATCTAGTGATTCATAGGAGAGTTCTAGCAAACCATTACGTTATGTTAATGTGTCTTGAGTTTACACAAGTCGATGATTAGCGAGCCTTTTCTTTGTAGATTACGTCTTGGAGACTCCAGTTAAGGAGTATAAGACAAGTCATATCAAAAATTATTATTATACTATCTTATGCACTAGTTACCATAATTACTATATCAATTAATTGAGGTGAGGCTTAATTTTGATATGAAAGGAACTCTCCTACACTATAAAAAGCTTTATAAACTAAATATTTTTTCAATTGTTTTTTAAATATTTCTATATTTTCAAGACTACAAACTTTAAAGACTTCAAAAACAAGCGGTAGCTTGTTGTAGAGTTTCCTACCAATATAACTAGGTTTTTGGCCTATAATTATATCAGATCGGTTTGCATATACAAAATTATTGCTTCAAAGTTCTGATTATTTGATTAAAATGTAACTCGTGACTGTGCTTTTTACTTATGAATTCTACGTCCCGTAAATTGAAAACTGAATTTTTTTTATCATTAAATTTATAAGTGAAATGCACGGTGTATAATTAGAATGTACACGTTCTAGTGTAGCGCCAATGTTGTGTCAAAACAAAAGCTGTTGTCGGGAATTCTTAGTTTCTTATGTGTATCTTGCACATTGGTTTATAAAATGTACAAATTGAAAAATATCTTAGCAAGGTATTATATAGCATTTAAAAAAACATAATATTATAAACAAGACTCATATTTTTTCGGAGGATGAAGCCCACATAGGTCTGAGACCTGTGCGTGGGTAATGAATTGGATGATGGTGATTGATGAGTTGGACCTACAGTTTTAAGTGGGTTCCGAACTACCGGGAAGTGATTTTACAGCAGAGAACAGAGTATTTTTTGCTGGCCTATCCAATCGGTCACCCTTAAAAAGAGCGTCCAGGAGTCTCGTAGCTTATCTCTGATTGAACAGATACCTGCTATGGCACTCGGCTATCACTTCCCAACACATAGTTTTTATAGTGGGATTTCTAAAGGTGAATTATTGATATAACATTCTGTATTTATCAAGTTTATAAGAATTTTGTGATTATGTTTTTGATTAATAAATGTTGATTTTTTAAACTCTACTCTTATTTGAGTTTTGTCAAGTGATTTTATTGCCTAACTAGCTGGCTCGACGCGCGTTGCTGCGTTCTCATAAAAATTCTTCTTGATTTTATTATTCGCCACCTCCCGCTGAGGTTACATTTCAAATTAGGAAAGAAGTTAGTCCTAGAGCTCTTCCAAATGATCATAGAGGCTTTGTTGTTTTCTTAATCACCACCTCTGAATGAAGAAACATTTTAAATTTAAACCTCCTACGAATATAAGGGTAGAAGCTAGTTTTTTATTTTATTATTCGCCACCTCCCGCTGAGGCTGCATTTCAAATTTCTAGCTGCATTGGTTAACAGATGTCATCAACCTGGCATAATTAAATTTCATCATACCCAGTCGTATGTTTCCTACATATTGCAAGGCTGCGACTGCACGGTAGCCTACATGCAAAGTGCAAAGTCTTTTTCTGTTCAAAGACAGCGTAAATAACGCCGCTGAGGGACCTGCCATATGATTAAAAATTGTTGACTTCTATCAGCTGTTCCTTTACGCTGTTTGGCCGGCAAGTTCATTAGGTTAGGCCTATAAAATGGATTAATTAATAATAATTATTAGCTCTTCTTTTAAAATTTATGGTCAGAAACCATCCTCAATATTCACACAACATATTCCCAAAGTTTCATGCTAATCTGTCAGGTGGTTTTCAAGTCTATAGGGAACATAGAGATACATACATACATACATACATACAGACAGACATTCATTTTTATATATAGATTAATTTCCAATGTACTTCTATTTAATAATGTTGAACGTATTGGTGGGCAGATCCTCCACCTCGCCGTGGAGCCATAACATGGCTCTTATGTGAAACATTGTGGACCTATAATTTCAGTTCCGTACTTATAATTTCAGTGGTTCCGAACCACTGAGTATGTGATATAACGTCAATAGCTTCTGTATAATTATAGTGCGCAACCAACTACACCACAGCTGTTTATGATTCATAACAGACAGATTCAGACATGACAGATTTGTACGATTATTATTGTATTCATTTATTTATTCACATTGAATGGAACAGTTGGTTAATGATATTGATTTTTGTGGCAGATACCAGGCAGCACTGAAACACAGCAGTGCGACAGTTGGCTCGAAGCTGGACTCATTGAAGGATGAACTAGAGGAGGCGGAAACTAAAGTAGAACAATGTCGGGTGAGTTGAACAGAATTTTTCTTGAATCAAGAGTCCCAAACAAAGTTATTCATTACTCTTTTTAATTTCTAGATAGAGTAGCCTAAATTGTTGAGCAGGTATTCAACTAAAATATGTAAAGATGTTATCTTTAAGCCTACAGGCTTACGGGATTTTTTGCCGATGATGCCCACTTGTATATGAGATTTATGCGTGGGTAATGAGGTGAATGCTTACACAACATATGCCAGGCAAATCGGAGTAGCAGCCAGCCTGAGATAAGCGCCATAACTGATTACTGTACAATGTATATTTTTATCTCATCTTGAGCTTTCACGTTGTTTACAAGTTTGTTTACTTAATTACGCTTATAATTAATTCTAATTTTAATATGTTTGTCATTTATCTTTGTTAATGAGTAATAGGACGAAGTTGTCACAACCACATTTATTTAAAAAAAGTGAGATACTAGTTTCGGGTATTACTCCATTATCAATGCTCAAACCCTGGGCTTGAGATTGATAATGGAGTAACATCCGAAACTAGTATCTCACCTTTTTTTAATAAATGTGGTTGTGTCAACTTCACAACCTGAGCTTGAGATTGATAATGGAGTAATATCCAAAACTAGTATCTCACCTTTTTTTAATAAATGTGGTTGTGTCAACTTCACAACCTGAGCTTGAGATTGATAATGGAGTAATATCCGAAACTAGTATCTCACCTTTTTTTAATAAATGTGGTTGTGTCAACTTCACAACCTGAGCTTGAGATTGATAATGGAGTAATATCCGAAACTAGTATCTCACCTTTTTCTAATAAATGTGGTTGTGTCAACTTCATCTTATTATTCATTATGGATATCTTTCACAATATCACCTTCACCACTACAAAGAAAATTTATCTTTGTGCCTATTTGTTTATGATTGAGACTAAATTTTATAGAACAGTATAATTTTTATGATAGAGTTGGAGATAGAATATTCGTTTGCAGAATCAATGTTGAACAATATTTCAAGCTTAATTTTAAGCATAAATAATGTTAGTGTAGAGGAACTAGTTCAGTCAGTCTAATTTTTCCCCTTTCTTGGAAGATGAAATTAAAGTCAAGACATGAGGCTCGGAGCTGTGCGGGGTAATGAGTTGGATTATGATTGATGAGTTAAACCTACAGCTTTTTATTTTTTTCATTGTGGATGATGCCCACATGAGTCTGGAGACTTGCGCGTGGGTAATAATGTGAATGATGAGAAACATCCATTGCTGAATGAGATTCGAACCCATGGCTGCAGGAAACGAAGCCAGCCAGAGCCTTATCTTATCACAGATAAGCGCTCCCACCAACTGCGCTACTAGAGCCGCCAAATGACGTTTCCGGACCACCGGGAAGTGATTTTACAGCATAGAACCGTGTATTTTTTCGCTGACCAAACCAAACGGTCACCCTTACAAGAAGAGCCGAAGTGCTTGTGACTTATCTTACTGAAAAGACACTTGTATCTGGGTACCTGGATATCTGGGCATCTGATAGGCCAATAATTGCATTTTTGGAGAAAGTGTTGAGCAATAATCTTTTCCGGCTACTGTCATTCCATTGATGATAAAGCACTTAAATTAACTGCAGAGCTCATTCTCCATACTCATGTTGCAAGCATCTCTGTGTTTTACTGCTATGACATTTTTATGTTGAGGTTTAGTTTTCATTTTAACAGTAGTTCTACTTTTATGTTTTCAGGATGCCTTAGCCTGTGAAATGTTCCAATTAATCTCTAAGGAATCGGACATAGCTAGAACAGTATTAGAATACGCTAAACTCCAAAGGACCTATCACCAAAACGCATTGACAATTTTAGATGAAATGATACCAGAATTAGAAACAAGTATCTGTAAGTTAATTCATTTATTATATTAATCTTATTTCTACGTTGATTATGGTTTTATAAACATAATTTTATGAATATGTCATGCTAAATTGTTGAAGGATTTGAAGACGAGTGTAATACGAGAATTGAATTACTTTGTTGATAGATATTTTTACTTTTAATTTTAAATTAAATAGTTGGAGGGTTTGAAGTCAAGTATAATGAACGCATTGCTATACGTTCTATATTGAATATTGATATTTTTCAAATTGTAAGATAAATAAGAAGTAGAAGTATAGGTAGCATTGTATTTAGGTTCTCAAATTTCTAACAAAATTCAATATTCTCATCTGTCTTGAAATTATTTGCTCAGTTCATATTTGTAATTGGTTTATTCCATTTATTCTTTTTAAATCGATAAGATTTATGTATGAATGTTTTAGTGGGACAACCACGTGTGGAATATAACCTTTAAAGATTTGTGATTTATCTATTTACCATCTATATACATCATCACATTGCAGTAGAAAGAAGAGGAAACAACAGGCTTTACAGCTCAAAACTGCTTCTTTTTCTAAATTTTAATACAGAAATTTCCAATTGAATGATATGTCTAGAAGTCACAGTTTCACTATTAATTTTCACTAGAGAAAAAAATTGTACATGAAGACAATAAAAACAAATTACCAAACAAACAATACGAAAAGATTACAGAATTTCAAATTATTTAGTCTAAACATTTCGAGCCTAAAATTAAACACGTTCACAATTCCCCACAACAGCTGACTTTTTTCGTTATGAGCTATTTCATGAACTAATTTCAGTTTGGGACTAAAAATCAATATTGTTTCCTTTCTATTTGCATGTAGATGAAAGTATGAATAAATAAATAGTTGTATTTTCCAAATTCTAAATATAAAAGACAAGTTTGAAAATACTGTATTTGTTTTAATCTCAAAGATTTCATAATTTTCTTGCTGATTTTCCCAATTATTTTGTGCTTGGCAGGTGATAGCAGTATGAAGCCAGTGTTTGGTTTCCCCCTGGAAGACCATTTGAGGGTGACGGGACGCAAAATCGCCTATCCCATTGAGCTGTGTGTTTGTGGCCTGTTGACGCTCGGGATGGACGAGGAAGGCCTATTTAGGGTAGCTGGTGGTGAGTGCGTTTACTCGTTAATACCACCTTTGAAGATGAATATTCTAATATTCAGACTGAATGTTTAATAAAATTCATTCATCGAATGCTCTAATTATCTTAGCTGTCATGTTTGATGTTTAGGCCCATATCTGTGAACAAGCTCTTATTGAGGTTATTGAAGCCTATTGAGGCTTCCTTGACTCAAGGGAGACTTGAAGATCTCTTTCTCTAAAGGATTTTTGAAGTCTCCCTTGAATTAAGGAAGCCTCAAGTTAAGCCTATAAAATACATTCCTTAATCCTTTAAAAGATACTTGAATCCTTGAAATTTCTTAGTTTCGATTGACAGTTTATCTTTTTATCTGTAAGACATTGCCTCGTATAAAAGTGAAGAAACAACTTGTGTTCTACATAAGAGCGTTAGTTTGTACAATTTATTGTCCCAATTATTCATGTGAATTGATTTTTTCCCCTAAATAAGTCAATCTGATTTGATAAGTCAATGAGATTAGTACAGACAAAATTATCCAATAAATATATGAAAGTAAAAATATAACACAAGAATAATGAGCATCAAAAGTTGGAAGATGAACGAACGTCTGAATAGAAAAATATAGTTTTATAGTGAAAGCAAAACAAGAATAAGTTTTAAATAAATAACAACGAAGAGGAAAAATAGAATGTATATTGAAAAGGTTTATGAATAAAAATGATAGGAGTTTGTACGACTGTAATTATTTATTAGGAGAGCCAGGTACACTGCCTGAACATTGACTTTAATAAAAGTAAAGTATATTTCAGTCTACTAGTGTAGGAGTTTAGCATATATTGTAGCATATGTATGAAAGACAAAATTAATACTCAGAAGGGTAATTGTATTAATACTCACAAATTATTAGAATCATGAAACTGAGTTCATTATCGTTAATAATAAATAAACTGTTATTTGACCTAACCTAACCTAATACTGCATGTGAGTATTAATAGCTCACAGTTATTAGCAGTAACTGTTCATAAATAGTTTTATAGATAAACTGATCATCTGAATGATGTTTAAAGATAGTATATTGGATAACAGTTGTATTATGTTCAATAATTTATCTTCAATACAATGTCGTGCATATTCTAGGTGCCTCGAAAATGAGAAGAATGAAACTGAGCTTTGATGCCGGTTGTATGGAGATTGAAACGCTTATGGATTACAGGGATCCGCACATTATTGCTGGTGTGCTGAAGTCTTACCTCAGGGAATTACCAGAACCACTTCTCACCGATCACCTCTACGATGAGTGGATGGCTGCCGCCAGGTAATAAGCATACATATACAAATAAAAAATATAGAAAAAATAAAAATAAATAATAGAAAAAACAATAAAAAATAAAATAATAATAGAAAAAAAACAAAAAATAAAATAATAATAGAAAAAAACAAAAAATAAAATAATAATAGAAAAAAACAAAAAATAAAATAATAGAAATACAAAAGAAATAAATAAAATTCATTTCAATAAGTAGTATCAATTATATAGATGAGAAGAAATAAATGTAGAATAAATACAAAATATAAACATTGAGTAAATAAAATAAATATATGTGTAATAATGAAGATAGGTGAAAAATATTTTCACTCATCTCATTAATTATGTGTTAAATAAATAATTCTCTCGATTTATTATTGTTATAAATTATTAATAACGTTAATTAATTTTTCAATATGTACAAACATTTTACTGCCAGAAAATATCTTCTACCATTTGAGAAAAATTTATGATTTTTTAATATGTACAATCATTTTACTGCTAGAAAAAATTTTCTACCATTTGAGAAAATTTTAGGATTTTTCAATATGTGCAAACATTTTACTGCTAGAAAAAATATATAGATGAAAGACAAATATGAATTACGGGGTATTTTCAGTGTTTAAAATTAATAAGAAATGGTAAATAACTGAAAAAGAGTACCCATTCATACTTACCTATCACTATTCTTATATATCCCACTAAGTGATATTAGCGTTTTATCTTTTTCACTTTTATTTCAACATGGCGTCTCCAATTTTGTTGCAGAGTACCAGCCGAAGCGAGGGCGCAAGCTCTGTGGGCAGTCGTTCAGATGCTTCCTAAAGCGAATCTGGACAATCTACGTTACTTGGTCAAGTTCCTATCAGCACTAGCACACAACCACGAGTCAAACAAAATGACGCCGCAAAATATCGCCATTGTTATAGCGCCCAATCTCATTTGGAGCTCGAGTGATGACGGCAACAGTATAGGGTGAGTTCATCGTTGAGTCGATTGTAAAATATCATTTTCGTTCTAGAGAGATGTTCGTGTAATTATATAATTAATAGGTTGCCTGATTTAATATAATCTGAATTTCTAGAATGTTTTGTAACGTTTTTCTAGAATGTTTAGTAACCTATCTACAAATTTGAAATGAAATGAAACTTTATTCCCACAGAAAAAAACAAATACAAATGTTTGATTGGATACAAAAAATAAATTACAGTAGTAGAATATCCCACAAAGACTTAAGTCTGAGCGTGGGATAGAATTACAATAAAAATAAAATAGAACAAGACTTTCAGCTTCCTTGCCTAACGTTTAAAAAAAGCTGTCAAGGTTAAGGATAATGAAAAGATAAAGAGATGGAAAGGAAAAAAGTAAAGAAAAAAGGAATAAAGTAGATAAGGGAAAAATGACTAAAATTTATGAGAATAAAAAATTGAATCTATTGAAATATTGCTGAATTGCTATTGGATCGTATCCAACCATCAATTAGATTTCTCAGTTATAATGTCATTTGGGCGTTTATTATATTATTTGGTAGTAAATTAATTAGTTTATAACGTGTAAATAAACTGTCCCTGCATACGGTTAAATCTGTATTAAAAATTTCAAAACCTGGATATTTAATTTAATTTTATGGTCTCGTTTTTCTTATCATTCTTTAACTTCTTCTCATTCTCCATCATCATCTTCTTCCCTTTTCTCCATTTTCTTCTTTTTTATTCTCTTTCCCTTCCTTCTTCTTTTTCTTCTTCGCCATTTTCTTGTTCCTCTTTTCCTTTTTTACTCGATTTTCTTATTTTTTCTTCTCTTTTCCCTTTTTTTTACTTTTCTTCTTCTTTCTTCTTCTCATTCTTCAACCTCTATTCCTTAAATTCCTTATTCTCCGGCGTTTCGACGAGAGATAAACAGCAATAGATAGCATGAAAAACGGCAAATCATATAGAATATAATCTTTATTTGTTGTGATTTCATATTATTTTTTCGCTAGATATTTTTTTTTTTTACTATGAGGAATAAATGATAAAAAATAATTGTTGATAAACCATTGAGTGAAGGTTTTTAGCAAATCTTAAATTTTTAGTCTGTGTTATCCTCAATGTTTTGGACAATGTAACATTTATTCAAAATTTGTGAAGGGAGCAGTTTTGGACTTGAGTTTGTTGCGCCTTCACATTCGTTGTAAATTTTTCACAATAAATAAATAATACTTTACTGGTGAATTTAACCTGATAGCTTTTTTTGAGGATGAAGCCCACATAGGTCTGAGACCTGTGCGTAAGTTAATGCGCTGGATGATGGTGATTGATGAGCTGGACGTACAGTTTTAGGTGGGTTCCGAACCACCGGGAAGTGATTTCACAGCAGAGAACAGAGTCTTTTTTGCTGACCAATCTAATCGGTCACCCTTATAAAGAGTTCCCAGGAGAATTGGTGTAATCCTTCCTCAGAAACAGTGAAAGTAAGACCTAAGACACACGAGGCGGTTTTATAGTGTACAATATTTTACTGTTTAATTTCTTTTATGTTTATTGGAATGTAAATGCTTGCAGTGAAATAAATAATCTTATCTTATCTTATCTACTTATTATTTTGACATACAGTACTATTGCTATGTTTTGAAATAAATGTTTGAGTAACATAAGATAAATGTTATGTAAAGTAATTAGTATATAATATAATTGTGTTTGTTGAATCATAATGAACTATTGTGTGTTTGTTTTAGGATGAACATGAACAAAGCGAATGTACATAGTATAATAATCGACTGTCTAGTGAGTCACGCCGACTGGTTTTTCCCGGAGGAGTGCGAAATGTACATAACGGTGAACAAGGAGCGCGCCACGGCCACACTGGTCAACGGCCATCATGTACGCTCGAGCAGCGCCGACACACAACTTATCAATGTCGCCGACACCACCACCAACGCGACACCACCGGCAGCCACCACCGGAGGAGGAGGAGGCGACATCAAACGCACACAGTCCAATAGCAGTCTGTCTGATCACAATAACAGGTAAGTGGCGCCCAGCTGCTACTAGAACGGCGGCATACCACACCATCATCTTCATTCCTCATACCTTAATGTAGGGATTCTGAATATTTTATAGGCTATCTTCATCCATTCCAAATTTAATCCGTTAAAAATGGCCGCCTTCGTTTCCCGTCTATTATATATCAAATACTTTTTTATAGTTATTTTTGAATATTTCATCTATTAATTGATATTTCGTTAATTTATTGAATCAACTGCATCATTTTTGAAACTCTGTTATTTGATAGCACCAAATTCTCGCACGTAAACGTAATAAAATGCTTGAAACTGATATAGTATTTTTTAGTGTAGATTCTCCATTCCTTTGTTAACACTACTACATTGAATAAAATAAAAAAAATGTTTATTATATGTCACAAGCATTATTATCACTTACCCGGTGGTTCGGAACCCACCTAAAATAGTAGGTCCACCATGTACTTCATAACATGGCTCAAACGGCGAGGTAGAACCACCCGTAAGGGTCTCCCCACCAATAAACGCCATACGCTTATTATTATTATTTATGTATCTGTTCTAATGCTGCCCTCTGTCGACGAAACTGAGAAAAATCTATTGGCTATCTTCATTCCATTGAAAATGGCCGTCTCCATTGCCTGTCTTATACAATAAACAGATAGTTTCTGTCTATTTAGCGTGTTGCACTGAGACTCAGAAACAAAGAACTTTTTGACTATTTATAAATTATAAAATACACACAATAGAATAGCAGTAACCACATAAAAGAAACATACATATGATGCATATGCATACGGCACAGTCAAGAAAATAATAGTCCGGACTTGTCAGTCACAGCGCAAGCATGTTGTCCGTCCTGTCATCCTCGTATTCGTTTCGTGTTATGTGATGTGTGTGTTTTTTATTTTCCGACGTTTTACATTAAGACGAATTGCCAAATCGGCAATGACATAATAACGTCCACAACCACCTGATGATGACCCCATAGAAGGGTTGAAACCGGTAGTGAGTAAAATAATTATTGGATACCAAAACGCAGGTATTTAAACCTTTATTTAAGAAAATAATATGGAAACTTGCTGTCCTCTGTCGACGAAACTATTGCTGGAGAGTAAAGGATTGTAGGAGAAGAGGAAGGAGGATGACAAGAAGAATGAAGAGTAAAAAGAAAAGAAGAAAACAAAAAATAAGGGGGAAGAAGGAGAAAAAAGAGGAAGGTGAAAAGTAAAAGAAGAAGGTGATGAAAATGGAGAAGAAAAAAGAGAAGTAGGGGAAAAGGAGAAGATAAAGAACAAGAGGGAGGGTAAGGTATTGAAGGAGAAAAGGGAGAAAAAGGTAAAAGGAAGAAGAAATAGAAAAGGAAGGGAAAAGTACAAGAAAAAAAGAGAAAGGAAGGAGTAAGAAGTACAAGATGAAGAAGAAATAAGAGGAGGAAGAGGAGAAGAAGATGAAGAAGAAGGGGAGGAGAAAAAGAGTGATAAGAAAAAAGAGACTATCAAATAGAATCAATGAATAGGTTATATGTTATATCATGCTCTAGATCTAGATTTCCAAATTTAACTGAATCGGGAAACCTGCTTGTAGATATAGATTTACCAAATATAGGTTATTTATTTATTGAGACAAAAGTACAATGAATGTAAAGATACAACAGACAGAGTCAAAAACTGCTCTCTTTGCAAATTTTGACGTGGCTACATTATCCACTATGTTGAGGCTAGTTCACAAGAAAAAGAAATATGTATATATATGGTAATTATATCTGTAAGTATGGACTACTTTGTTAAGGGTCGAAAATATTCTGTAGTAATAATTCCATTTCAATAAAAATGATGTAGGCTACATTTTAGAATATTTTCAATACTTACATTAGGGTCTGTGTAATGAAGATGATGAAAAACATACGTTTAAGATAATGTAAATTGTTTGAACTCTGTGGTATAGTTTGATAAATAAAGAAGATTTTAAAGTAGTAAGAATATTCTCCATTAGTACAAGGGTGTGAATTTACTAAAAGCTCGATCGGTTTAAACAAGGTACTGTAGTATTTATATAACTTGGCAGCGTGTAGAAGATGGGGGGGACTTTTTAGATCTGAACCCAACTGCTGCCAAGTTATATGAAAACTACTGTAGTTGTTTATGAATTCCTTTTTTGCTCTTTTTTAAATTATGACCAATTTCTCAAATTTGTGAACAGATAAATTTCTGGGAAAAATACATCTTCTGTCATTTAACTTTCTTTCTTCCTGTGTAGTTTGATCGTATTATATCAGTAATTTTGGGATAGACATATTGTTGAATATTTATTGACTGAAGAATCTCTCTACCAAAGGGATAGCCAAAGAGAAAGTCATATACCTTTAAACACCATCTACTTTGTTCTGATTATACTTCTACAACTTCTTAATTATATTTTTATAGACTTGTTTTAGTTGAAAGATAAATCGTAGAATTGTATGGATACTATACTACAAAGTGTGATTACTGTTCATATTACTAATAAGTAATCTTTGTGTTTAGTAATAATTGTGTTTAATTTAGATTCAAATTTGTATGTAATACATAACTGGAATATTAGTAGATGAAGTCTTAAATTGAATCTTGGTTTTAAATTGAGTAAAATTCAAAGCAAAAATCTCATTGCATTTTTCCAATTGTGTGATAAAACGATTTTTTAGATGTTGAAAAGTCAGAAAATTGTTTCATTATATCAATTTGAATAAATTTTTAATTCAAATTTGAAAGCCATTAAAATAAAAAAATCATGCTACTTTGCCGAAGAAGTCAATTGAAAGGGGGTTTCCTTAAAAAATCAATCAATTTTAATTAATCAAAATAACAAAAGCATACTACTTTGCCGAAGGAGTTTTGGGGTTTCACTAAAAATGAAACTTCTTGGATTTCTTCCATAACGATCTGCGTTGTTAATTTTTACTTTTTGTTGTAAATTTAACGACTGGTAGTCAGTTTCAAATTGTGAATATATTTATTTAAGAGTACATTTAACTTATTATATATTCACAATTTAAAACTGACTGCCAGTCTTTAAATTTACAACAAGTTAATAATATTATCTGTAGCTGTAATTTATTATGTATGTTGAAACGTATTTCAGCATAGAAAAAACCTTTTCATTTTTTAATATGTTGCCTTGAAATTAATACATATTTATATATTAATACATTTTAATATATTAATACATATTAATATTATGTTGTGTCATTTAATGTTGTAATCAGACCCGCTTTGAGTCTGATCAGCTGAAATTGCCTTTGTGTCGACCATATTGTATTATTGCAGGCAACTTACAGTTCGACGCAAGCAAGTTTCAGCTCCTCGTAGAACGATTGGCACTCAGTGCGATTTAGGCTTTGTCAAGCGACTCGGCCAAAAGACGTTGAAAACTGATAGCAAAAGTCATGCGACAAATCGGTTATTGAATTTGCTATTCATGGTTTTTTTGCGTTTGCTACCTTAGCGCTCCAATGTAAATATTATGGCATGTAGTTTTGCTAGAGCTTGGTCCCTTATTCCAAAATCCTTAGATCGCAGGTCTGTACTATCAATATTTTCGGCCTCACACTGTCTATACTAGTGAGCCCAACGGGCTGGAGAACTCTCTTGGAAAAACTAATTTTGGAAAGGGAAACTCATTTAGGAAGCTTATTGTAGGGGAAGGTAGTAACGAAAAACGGCTGTTTTGAAGATACTGATTTAGATAAAGGTCACAAGACATCTATCACTTGAAGTTCAAGTTCATCGTTGCTCTGATACACAGATTTATTTTCCACAAAAAAGACCTACTGTACACATATACCTATATATCAGAGCAATGGAATTAGTGTATCTATAGAGTACTACATGAAAAACAGCTGTTTATATGCATCCATAAAGCTGGGCATTCACGTTCCGATTTGCATTACCACTTGCAGTCCAACCTTCAAGGTTGGATCCGAAAACGGAACGTGAATGGGCTTGTTGGATGGTTGGAATTGTAGATGGACGACTAGATGGACCACTAGAGGGACGACTTACGAATGTCGACGGTGTTGGAGCGTGTGTGGGGCAGTCGGATCAAAGTCGTCCATCTTATCTCAGTCAGTGCATGACCTTCGGGTAAGTTCGGGCAACTTCGGTTACATTTTTCGGCTCAAGAGCGACGTTCACAGCTGATTAGGAATAAAGTTGGATTGTAAGTAGGAGCGTGAGTGGAGTCGACTATCCATCTAGCAGTACTGCAAGTGGTACTGCAAGTTGGAACGTGAATGCCCAGCTTAAAATTATATCAGGGCAAAGGAATTAGTATATCAGCTGATAGAGATTCTATAAAAAGCCTGATCGCATTTATTCACCTACAGCTGATGATAACACAAAATATATTTTGAAATCTATTGCGAATTCCATAATATGGTGAAAAAAACTATCTTCTATATAATTATAGATATATTAATGAAGGGCTGAGAACCTATACTTTTGTTTCGCCTCAAATAGGCTGATGGAGTGGGTCAATTTCATTGGCAAACGAACTTGATCTGTATTAAGGTTCCAAGAATATGTGTTTGAAATTTCAAGTTGATTGGTCTAAGCGTTCGAAAGTTATTGTCGAACATACAAACACACAGAAAAAGCTGCGAGCCTCCAGTCACGAGTCACAAGTCAAAACCAAGAACTCGCTACGCTCGTTCACATATGGAATTATGATCCAGGATCACGTGTCAATATTGTGATCCGCGTTGAACGTCTAACTTTTAAGATTTCCCATTACAAAAATCCCCTTCACAAGCTCCATTGTGCTTCAATTTTTATTATTAATATCTGTTTTATTCTTGTAATTTACTAATTTATCCACGATTTAACGGCAACATTTACACAGTATGTGAATTATAAGACGTGCACAACAGAACCACACCCATTTTACAGTTAACTGCAGTAAATTCTAATTGGCTATTTGATTCACTTTGTTTTAAACGGCTGAATTATGGCGACCGATATTGAGTTTTGCATGATGTGTTTATAGTTTCTTTGGTGTGCTGTTCTAGTTGAGAATCCAAAATGTACAGATTATTTTCATGGATTGCTTCTTTATAAGGATGATCATAATGTATCCCATTCATATAATATATGCAAATTGTATTCTCTGATCCAATCGTCCAATGGGTTTTGTTACAAAATGGTTTGTTCCAATGAACAATGGGGGCAAACAATGATGGTTGGGTTCATGTGAGTCTTACCGTTTACCGGTATATAGAATTTTACCGGAAATTGAGGCGTCTGATTGGTCTATTTAAATTTTTTAACGGTTCAAATATTTGAATAGACCATTCAGAGGCCTTGATTTTTGGTGAAGTTCCATTTGCGGGAAACGATAAGGCTATGAACTAAACCATTGTTCCCAAAGAAGTGTTGTTTATTCTGCCATTGGTCAACTGACCTAAAAATTTAGGTTGACATTTCTTTTAATGCTAGATACTTTTATGTTTTAGCTGATGATCATCTTAGCACTAGTTGCTTTATTTTGTTTCTTGAAAAAAGTCAGTTTCATCTGAAAACTAACTAAATACAGGACTACTAGAATCTCAACTACTAAGTAGTATAAACTTTATATTGTCTAATTAAACAAAAATTTTGTCAATTCCACGTTTACTTTGGAGCACACTGGACCGATTTCGTGGCTTTGTCACATTTTCAGCAATTTATGCTTGATTTTTTAATAAAGAGTTCCACAGCAGCAATCAAAAATCTACTTTTCTTACTTTATATTGTTGTTAAAATTTGGTGGACAAAGGACAAATTATTGTAATAAATCAAATTCTAAACAGAATATCAGGAGTTCAATAATGCTCTCACAATAAAATTTAAAATACTATTAATTGTAGTAAATCAAGCTTTTTTAAACAAAACGAGGAATCTTTTCCAAAGCATCAAAAGGCATTAAATAATGCACTCACAATAATAATACCTTATAATATTGATCTATCTAGTATTACATGTATTTCTGTGTAATTCTAGTCCTCCACAAGGAAGTCCAAAACCAGCAATTCGGATGAGAAAGAACAAACCAGCTCCAGTGCCACCCAAAGATACGCCTCCCAAAGATTCTCATGCCTCTCAGACCCACCACAGCCACCATGATAAGCCATCTGCATTGCATAATCCACTTGCAGCAACTAGCAGTGGACAAGAAAAGTCAGCTGGAAGCAGCAGCCATACCAGCAAAACATCTGGCAAACATAGCGCAGAAACTGGCCATGATATGCTGCAGACCACCGCAGACCTCCTGGGTAGTTTGAGGACATCTGATACCGAAGATGTTGGCAAGGATGATAAAGACCTTCTTCTGGGATTTGAGAAGATTGTTCTTGAAAGCGAAACTGTTGAAAAGAAGGCGGACATTTGCGAGAAGGAGGCTACGGCTGGACTTCTTGTTTCAGAATCCTTGCAACAAAGGTGAGCTGTTTTTAGATTTTGCAGTAATCAATGTTAGGCGGCTCTGGTAGCACAGTTGGTTGGAGCGCTTGTCTGTGATAGTGTGATAAGATAAGGCTCTGCTGGCTTCGTATCCTGCAGCCTTGGGTTCGAATCTCATTCAGCCATGGACGTTTCTTATTATTAACCCATTCACCTCATTACCCACGCACAAGTCTCCAGACTCATATGGGCATCATCCGCAATAAAAAAAATCAATTCATAATTATTTTATTGATCTTCTTAGAATTAGTGATGGCGATATTGTGGTAGATATACATTCTGGATAATACAGATGCTGTCCTAACCACTTGAATTATTAACCCACCAGATTTATGCCCGGTTTCTGAGTTGTTCATTAACTTAATGGACCATTAGCTCAATACTAGAGCATTAAACTTAATGAACAACTCAGAAACCGGGCATTAGACTGTCATGTTTTTTACAAACTCAGTGTGAAATTAAAATGGTGTAGCCAATGAAATTACAGTAGCTTGTGAGTTGATAATTCAAGTGGTTGCGACATCTTTATTATTCCTTTTATTGAGCGAAGATAATACTTAATATACAGGATGTTTGAAAAAGAACTCCCTAGTTTTAAGTATAAATGAATTGGTAAAATTAATGAAAAACTACATCAGTGATTACATACAGTGAAAGAGAGTATCTTCAAGTTTTGTTTGAATGTTAGTAAACTTCAAATTTGTTGCCCTGCACACGTCGAGACGATATTCCACTTCTTTCCATGTATTCACCAACATATCAGCACACACATGGTTACTGTAATGAGGTGGGGCGCCATCTTGTTGGAAAAACACAAGCCCTTTTTCCGCCTCAATATCTTTTTGGGGAAAGACTCAATCTGTCAACATGTAATAAATGTCCCCGTACAGATTATAAGACACATTAAAAGGGAGTTCTTTTTCAAATACCCTGTATAACAGATCAAGTAAAATATCACAAACAACAAAACAGAGGAATAGAAATCGAATTCATCAGTTGAATAATGCACTACACATGACTGGCTCTACTAATCCAACCATTAAAAACCTCATCAATACTTTAATAGGTCTTAGATGCCAGAAATGAGTGTAGAAGTTCCTCTTGAAAGTTTGAGAAGAACTAGTTAAGAATTTGGACATTTGTTGAAAAATTTCTACCGAAAAGAACTTGAATTTTTATCAGAAAACTTTAATTCTAACGACGATTAAACAGATTTATATCTTAGCATGTTTTATATCTTTGCACCTCTGATTTAAAAAAATGATCTTATATTATCTGCAATGAATAGAAGAGAATGTCCGGTGGTTCAGAGCTGAAACTGTAGGTCAAATCATCAAACTCATTGCGAATCTGCGAGCACAGGCCTCCAACCTATGTGGGCTTCATCCCCCGAAAAAATTTAAATGTGGTTGTAAGGAGTAATTGTAAAAAAATGTAAATTTAGATTCATTAAAAAGTTAGTAATCGAAGTTTTCTGATAGTGTTATGCATGGGTTCGAGTAAATGAGCCTTATCATTAAAGTTGATTTATTACTTTTGAAGTAATTTTGGATGAAATCAATCAAACCAGCAGCTCCCGCTATTCATGTTCCTGAAGTTCTGGAGCAGTAGTGTGCTAAATGTCTACTCCTGTAGTTAATTCACTCTTATATTAATTCTATCTAACTGTATCTCTTTTTTTATCGCTGATGATGCCCACAGAGTCTGAGACTTGTGCGTGGGTAATGAGGTGATTGATTACATATAGATGCCAGGTGGAGGAGCGAGATTTGAACCCACTACCGCTTAAACGACAGCAAGCTGAAGTTGCGACGCCCCAACCAACTGCGCTAAGCGGCTCTCCTATTACTCTAGCTTAATTTTATCTAATTCTTATATTAGTGTAACTATGGTAACTAGTGTAGATGTTTGGCTCAGAAATTTCAAAATTCAAAGTTATATAAATCCTTTTTGGATTGTGATTATTCAGAGTGTGTTTTGTTAGAAGTGAAATGGTCCTGTTCGTAACGGTGACCGATTAGATTGGCCAGCAAAAAAAAAACACTCCTCTGCTGTAAAATCACTTCCCGGTGGTTCGGAACCCACCTAAAACTGTAGGTCCAACTCATAAATCACCATCATCCAACTCATTACCCACGCACAGGTCTCAGACCTGTCCCAGACTTAATCCTCCAAAAAAAAATATAATAAATAAATAAAATCAAAATTTTTATTCTTTTTCTGAGAAAGACTCGTGAATTATTGTACTTCAAGGTGAAATTTTTAGTGAAAAAGACAGACCTAACCTAAGATTTCGATTCTAATTTAAAATTTTGTGAAAAGCAGTTTTCGGCAATAGCCTGTTGTATTCACATTAATTGTATGTTAGTTAAATGAATGAATAAAGAAATGAATTACTCGCCATCATTACTTTCTCAATTAACAATACGATCCTAGACTATAGCAAGTAGTGATGTAGTTCTAGTACAAGTAGTAATGGTTTGTTTTAATTTTTTTCTACAGTAGTCCGAACGATGTTAGTAAGCCAGTCAGCAGTTCGAAGCCGATAAGCGAAGGCTTCAAAGGCTCTGTGGATCCGGCCTATGGCACTCTAGACAGGAAGAGGCCTCCCCGCCCCACCCCCCTCCCTAGGACGTCCATTATGTCGACGAGTGCCGGCGATGACTTGCTGCTGCGGAAGCCCGCCGTGCCCGAGAGGCCAGCCACTCTTCAGAGACCTCTCAGCTCTTCGTTTCGTGTCACCAGAAGCTCAGACATGACTTCTGATTGCGCCGATAAAGCTGACGTGAGTGTTTAAAATGTTGTTTCATGAAATTGTTTTCCATTACTCCACCAATGTACTTCATGTTTTTATTCTAAGATATCCTTTTTGCATGACCCTGTACAATGTATAGACACTATTATGTATTTACACAATGTATTTGACACTATTTATTTTTATTTATTTATTTATTCGCCATGAAAAATACAAACAATCATAAATCGTGAAATAATGAAAGAAATCAAATACATAACAATCGTAAATCATAAATATAAACTAATATAAATATAAGCAAGTATCTGTTCAATCAGATAGATAAGCTGCGTTCTCGTAGGTCCCGTTTGTAACGGTGACCGATTAGATTGGCCAGCAAAAAAGACACTGTTCTCTGCTGAAATTCACTTCCCGGTGGTTCGGAACCCACCTAAAACTGTAGGTCCAACTCATAAATCACAATCATCCAACTCATTACCCACGCACAGGTCTAAGACCTATGTGGGCTTCATCCTCAAAAAAAAAAAAAAAAAAAAAAAATCTAACAGTATAAATAATACAGAAACACAAATATCTCTTTATGCATTTATGGCATCACCAGCAAAAAGAAAACTTTGTATAGTGTTGAAAAAGGAATTGATTTTAAACTTCTATTTCTTCCAAACTACAAAAGATAGTAACATTATTTCATCGAGAAGTTGAATTGATTTAAATTCTAATTTATAAAGAGGGTCGTTTAAAACAGCGGATACAAGTTCCAATCACGGTCGCATCTAGGCTTCTGTTTGTCTGTAGTACAGTGACTCTATTTATAGACAGTGTGGACATTGCTTCCAGCTGCCATAAAATTGTGACCATTTTGTATTTGATTGTATATCTATATAAGCTAGGTATTAGATATGTATTATAATAGTTTTCTACGTGATTGCATGGCTTCGACTACACAGTACGTGTTTAAACCTTTCCGTTCCCGCCAACGTAGTCTAGATACAATAGTATATCATTTGGTTCATACTACATTGACTTTAAAGCGGTAAAGAGATAGATCTGTCACTAGTCAACAATTACTTTGGACACCGAATGGCGAGTTTGGTCCACGTGACCTAATTATCCAATTAGAAGCGAGGTGTCCGATGGTCTCACTGTATATATGGAGTCGGCGTAGCCGAGTTGGCTTATCGCTGGTCTGATAAGCCAAAGGTCCTGGGTTCGATCCCAGTTGAGTACAAGATATTTTTCTCGAGCCACTCCCGTGTTTCGGAGGACACGTTAAGCCGTCGGTCCCGGTTGCATATATATATATGAAAAAAAAGCAGTCGTTGAAAAAGCGGCGAGGTGGTACTACCCATAAGGGTCTACCCACCACGAAAAGCCATACGAATTTACTTATTTACTTTGCTGTATATATAAAGTTACTGTATCTGTAGTAAAGCTGGGCATTCACGTTCCGATTTGCAGTCCAACCTCAAAGGTTGGATCCAATATCGGAACGTGAATGGGCTTGTTGGATAGTTGGAAGTGTAGTTGGACGAGTTGGAACATCTAGAGGGACGGAGTTGGAGCGTGAGTGTGGGAGTCGGATCAAAGTCGTCCAACTTACTTCAGTCAGTGCTTGACCTTCGGGCAAGTTCGGGCAACTTCGCTTAAATTTTTCGGCTCGAGAGCGATGTTCACAGCTGTGAAAACAGACTAGGACTAAAGTTGGATCGCTAGTTTGATTGCAAGTTGGAGAGCGTGAGTGGAGTCGACTATTAACGATTTTGTGTGCTGCGATAAGCAATCCAATTCAATTTGTTTATTGTCAACAATACATAATAGAACATTCATATATTCAAACAAAAATTTACACAATTTTTTATAATAATAATGAATATATAATATTTAAAACATCATAAATGAAATAATTGTTGCAACCCTCTTTAAGCAAAGCTTGTGCTGAGGGATGATGCATCTCTAACTAAGATGCCAATATCATATGAGATTAAATTAAAAAATAACATGTATACTACAAGAAAGCTGAAAACACACATCTGTTATGTTCATTATACAAATGTTTGTATATAGGCTATTGGTTTAAAAGATACAATTTAATATTTAAAGCAAAATAATAACAAGTTTGATCTACTAAATTTGATGAACTGACCGTAAAATAGCTGTAGAAAACGACTCTGCTATATGAGTTAGCAACCCTTCTTGTAAAGATAAGAATTTTGTAAACTATTAATCCCAGTGCATGTTATAATATTATATTCCCTAAAGCGTTCTGTAAACTTGAAATTTAAAATTTGAAAATGTGTCAATTTTCGCAGAAAAATGTAAAATTTGTCTACTTACTTTTCATCAATTCTGTTTATCCCTTGATGCTTTTTATAGCTTTTCAATTGTACAGTATAAGCTGTTGATAAGAAAGTCTCTTGATATAGAAATTTTAAAATAAAATTATGCAGTTGATCATTTAGCCCGTTTTGGGCTAAAAGCCTGTTGTTTCTTTACTATGATTTGCATTTTAACTGTATCAATAAATAAAGATTCAGATTACAAAAAATCAAATTATCAGACAAAATTTTGTAACTGAAATTTTCAGTATAAATATATAATAATTACTATGTCCAGCGTTACACTTGAAATATCAAAAACAAAAAAAAACTTATTTCATTGTCAATTATGTCATTTTCTTGAACTTTTTCAATTGTATCGTCTACGTAATGACAATACTGATAATTGTTTTGTTTTGAAAGTTTGGTTTGTACTTTCTTGCAGATCATTAATTGATTTTAATTCATTAGTTGATCATTAATTGATTATGATTCATTATTATGAAACTGTAAAACATATTTTTACTACCAGAAATCTTTCCCTGTTTTTAATTTCGTGTTGGAGGTAATTGATATTTGTGTATTTTACTGTAATTCAGACCGGGTGGTGATGGGCAATGTTATTGATTATTTGTACAGAAAGTACCTACCTACCTTTTTGTGGCGCCTATTTTTCAGAACGATCGAGGACCTGTTTCTCTGGAAAGAGCTCATGTGTATTCTGTAGATAAGCAGCAGGTCTCCATAATACAAGTTGGAAATGGCCCTAAACAAGAAAATAATAAGTCAGGTCAGTTTATGTCGATTGGGCACTATTGGTGGAATGCGATCATCGAGTAGAATCATAGTGGCAACACTTAATCTCACTAATTCACTGTGCTCTTAATGTTTCATCAAACTACTTCACTTGCACTTTAACTTCATTCATAATGGTCACTCAGGTCTAAATGTTTCATCAAACTACATCACTTGCACTATAACTGCCACTATATCTGTATATCTATATCTGCCACTATAACTATAATTGCCTCTTACATAAATTTAGTTGAATTTTAAATTTTGTGTTATGTGTTTTATGTTATTTCTACGTAAAAACGCTTTTGAGTAAATCTATTTTTCCTACAACTGCTCGTGAAGTAGTTCTTTACGTGCTGAAAACTGATTGCAAAATACCTCTTTACTGCTCAGCGAGCGGTAAAGTCAACTGGCGCGCGTGAAAAGTACTTTACTGCTCGCCAGCTGTTTCTGATGTCTTCTCATTGGTGGATCATGAAATCTGTGAAATTCTCAGAATCCCATTCTCATAAAAATGGCGCACACTAACCAAATCCGCGCACGCTAAAATCTGTGATGTTACAAACACAAGCTTTTATTTGAATCCAGAACTGCAGTTGTAGGAAATAGTTATTTATGTATTAAGAGCGTAAAGCGCGACTTTATTGCTCGAGTCAAAACAGTTACTGCGCGACGCGAGCAACAAAGAAGCTTTACGTGTTTCATGCTGACTGCGTAATACAAGATTAGTGTAAACTGTTTCACGCTAATATTGTCTGACAATTCATCTGCGTTGTACTCATAATTCATATTGTCTGTATTGTTGGCTTGGACACAATATTTTTAATTTTATTCTACAGTTACGTGCACTTTTTATCATATGATCACCAATCTTTGCTTGTATATCCAAGCATGAGTAGGCTTTGCGTTTTTCAGTTTCATGTTGATAATTAGAGTTTTAGCAAAACTTATTTACGCTATTTTCCGCTCATTATTTTCTTAATTATTTTCTTAGAATAATTATGAGGATTAACAGAAGAGATTCGGTTAAGCATATTTTCTCACAGCTGGGCATCTTAACAATCTATGGGCAGTACATTTTTGATGTGATAATATATTTTAAAAAAACATCAGAGTCGGTTGAAAGAAATAAAGCACATACTTACAACACCCGAAATTTAAGAATTGTAGACCAACACAAATTGAAATTCTTCAAGAAAAAAACAATGTATAGGGGTGAAAAATATATATCTATGTTACCTAGTAATTTGCAGTTGATAGTAGGCGTTGATAAATTGAAAAATTAACTTAGGGAATATTTGGCTAACTTATCTTTGTACTCCATCCAGGAATTTGTAAATTAAAGTTATTGTATGTTATAATTATTTCACTTCTATTTTTTGCAATCTGTGTGTTTTATGCTATGATTTACTGTTGTTTTAATCATCTGACACTATTCAAAATGTCCTTGTGCATTATTTTTGTGAATAAAGATTTTTCAATCAATCAATCAGGTCAGATCGGTAGAGCAAGCAGGGGTGTAGAGTGATCAAGAATAACATCCCGAAAAATAACGGAACGCTTTGCTGAAACTCTTTATTGTCTGATCATTTTCAATGTGTCTAGTTTTATTAGCTACTGGCTTGACATCTCAATGTTCATCATTGCACAACCAAAGAACCCTATTTATGTACACTGGAGCTTGAGAAGTAAATTCTTGTTTAAACTTATCAATAAGCTATTAATCCATACATTATTTAATTGTATTGTATGTAATTAATTTTCTGTACTTATCATTTAAACTAATTGCACTTCACATCTCATCTACTTACCTGTTAACCTGTAGTCCAAAGTACCAATATTCTCTAGTTTTTCTTGAATTGTTATTTTTCTTAGATGATGAGGGATAACAGAAATATAAATACTAAATAATCACGTACATGTACACTCTGGATAATAACATACAGCATTGAAATGCGTTCATAACACTTAACCAGTGGTTGTGGTGGTGGTGGTAAAGTTTTGGTATTAATTCTTTTTAAATAAAATAATAAAGTAATAAATAAGGTTTTGCTAATTTCTTTAATTAACTCGTCCTGTAGTAAATATACTTGTACTTACTTCTTCAAAATCATAAATATGGAAAAGAGTTTGTCCAAGAGGAATACCCAATTTCTTGAATCATCAAATTCCAATTATAAAAAAGAACAGTCTCCATCAGTTTTCCAAATACGTTACCTAATACAAATTAGGTATAAACTCATTTCTCCACTTACAACATATTTATGCCAATTTGAATTCGTGTTTTCCAATCTTTTGTAATTTTGTCTTCATGTTTGTTTCCACTAGCTTTCTGATGATGAAAAATTATTCTTCCTTGATTTACCTTTTTCATATTTATATGGCAAAAATATAAACTGGCACTTCGTCATGAGTTTAAAAGAGACTACTTTGTATTTTTTTATTGTAATAAATATGTATAGTTCATTTCAATATACATTATAGTATTTACTGTCTTGATATTTAACTGCTTTAACCTTGTATAAAGTTGATGTACAATGTACGCTTAATTTAGAGTGATTGAATGTTGTTTTATATGTGTTTTAGACTGTAAAGATACAATTGAGAAACCAGAAAGACCACCAAAGCCGGAGCTTCTTCCGGAAAAGTCTCAGGTTCTAACGCACCGTAGAACGCCTTCCGAAGGTCATATAATCGATAAAGGTAATCTGATTTTTTTATAAAATATTTTTCCCCAATAAAATTGAAAGTTATTAAAATTGATTTCTATTCGGCTTGCTTATTGAGACATTCATTAGACTAGAGCGCCTTCTGTGTTTGAAAGAAACTCCGGCGGTTGTGAATTCGATTTCCATTTCAACCAGACATTTTTGTGCAAACATTCATTTCATTATCCACGCACAAGTTTTACTCATGTGGGGATCATCATTGGAAAAAATAATATTTTTGTGACAAACTTGTTGAAAGATTTTTCTGCTTCAAAAATAAACTTTAGCATGATTTTAAAAACTAATTCTTTAATATAACCTAAATGTAACAGTAAGACGATGATAAATTTCATAATTTGATCGTCTTTAAAATTGTTGTTATTTTGCTAGTTCGTTTAATATTTTTTAGATGTATACTTAATATTTAATTTGTCTATTTATAGTTTTAGCTATTTCATTATTTGCTCTTGTCCGGTGTATATGCTTGGTGTAGTCCATTGACATTTTAAATAAAACATAGCTTAAAGCTGGGCATTCACGATTTGCAGTACGACTTGTAGTCCAACCTCCAAGGTTGGATCCGATATCGGAACGTGGCTTGTTGGATAGTTGGAAGTGTAGATGGACGACTTGAAACATCTAGAGGGACGACTGGAAGATCCGACTTCCGACTGTTGACGGTGTTGGAGTGTGAGTGGGGGAGTTGGATCAAAGTCGTCCAACTTACCTCATTCAATGTTTGACCTTCGGGCAACTTTGGTTACATTTTTCGGCTCGAGAGCGATTTTCACAGCTGACTAGGACTAAAGATGGATCGCTAGTTGGATAGCAAGTCGGAGTAAGAGTGGAGTCAACTATCCAACTAGCAGTCCTACCAAGTCGTACTACAAGTTGGAACGTGAATGCCCAGCTTTAAACGCGACAAAGTATGAGATTAACTCCTCTGGATCTCTGAAGGTAGTGCATTTATTCGGTCGACTTGATCAGTCTTAACCTAACCTAACCTAACTACAGTATAACCTGGTAAATACTCCTATTTGAGCTGCAGAAAGGAGTAAACCTCTGTATAACAAAATCGATTATCCTGGCAAAACCATTGTTTTACAGAGGTATTCGTTAAAGAGAGGTCGGCTTGCCAATCTTTCAGGGTCAAGGGACGCCATAAAAAAATTTACTTGAGGATTTCGCTATTTTAAAGTTTGTTATTTAGAGGTTTGAGTATTTGAGATGAAAATTCCAAAATTAATTATTTTGACTCCTATTTGAGTTGTATAAGGGAGCTATTAAAGAAAAAGAAATTTTTTAGCCAGGAAAATTTAGGTTTCTTACACAGTGAAGCATCCAATACTCTATGATAATCACCATCGCAAAATCAATCACTTGATTTGGAATGGTGGTATTCACGCTGCACTAATTTGTAATCCACCTTCCTTAGCATGTGTTTCATTTTTCGATGGTGATTATCATCGAGTATTGGGCTCTCCACTGTCCTAGCACTCTTAACTTTGGTCTGTCTTCAAATAATGACCCTCTTTGTGAGGGTGAACGATTGATTGGCCTGCAAAAAAGATTTTGATCTCTGCTGTAAAATCACTTACTTGTGGTTTGGAACCCACCTAAAACTGCAGGTTAACTCATCAAACTCATTGTACAAAAATATACAAATACATAATACAAGAAGTCGAGGAGATTATCACTTGGTGAGTCACAATAGTAGCTTATTCAAACAAAAACCTAGTTATATTGGTAGGAAACTCTACAACAAGCTACCGCAGTTTTTAAAGAGTCCTGAAAAAATAGAAGTATTAAAAAAACAATTGAAAAAGTATTTAGTTGATAAAGCTTTTTATAGTGTACAAGAGCTCCTTTCACATAAAAATTAAGCCTCACCCCAACTAATTGATATAGTAATTATGGTAACTAGTATATAAGAGTATAATTGTTGATCTGACTTGTCTTATACTCTGTAACTGGAGTCTCCAAGACGTAATCTACAAAAAAGTTTCAGACCTATGTGGGCTTCATCCTCAGAAAAAATTGATAATTTATTTGCGTTTACAGACTAATAATAAATACAATGTATTTCACAGGTCACAATGCGCCCCCCGAGTCTCCAAGATGTGTGACACGGATGCTACCCCGCCCCACCATCCCCCCACCACCGCATCCACCGCAGGCCACCGCCCCCCTCCCCACTTCACCCACAACGAAAACAGCCAGCGAGAGCACAAACCTATGACACACGCTCAGATTCGCCTCCAAATTCAAGTGATAGCAGAGCCCAATCAATTAGTAACACACTGATCTAATCATACTTACCGTTAATTACTATAAACCAGGGTACTCATCAATTGTCAAACAATATAGATGAACGCATCGCTTACTTTCATCAATAAAGGAGGTAAAACGCACTTTTCGGTATTGTCAATCACTAAAATCAAATCAAATTCTTTATTGCCAAAATCCTGTTAATAACAATTAATCAACATAATTTGTCAAACAATAGAGAGTTTGAGCAAACCTACGTTACGCTAATTCTAACCTGATCACTTTAAGTCACAGCTTGCTCTATATATAGCATTTTTCATTTAGAGCAAGCGAAGGCATAGGATGGTCAGGTTAGAACTAGCGTTTTCGTTAGCGCAGTTTCACTCAAACTCTGAACTATTTTCTATTGAGAGGAAGTTTGAGCCTAAAGACATAATTTTTAATATTATAAAGGAATATGAATGCAAACAATTCGTCATTGACAGAAACAAAATTAAAAAAGATTTTTCTTAGAAACTGGAAAATTTACTAGTCCTTTTGGCGGCTAGACTTTGTGACATGATCATAATTTTATTTTTACCTTCGATTTTTACAAATTCATAAGAACTATCCAACCAACTAAATTGCTCGTATTTATGTTATGAATTTACCTTGTGTCACGTAAGACTTGAAAATCATATTAAGTGAATGCTTTTCAATTCTTCCTAGAGTCAAGTAAGCCTTTAGGCACAGAAATGTCTAATAAATGAAGCCTAATATGCCTTAATAAGAAGCATTAAAGTTCATAAATACAAACCGAAGAGCCTAATAGGTTTTTGAAAATTTGTTGCCACATAGTCTTATTAATAATTAGAAACAAATCTGTTTCATAACTATTCACAAATCACAAGTAAAACATCCCAGAAGATTCTGCAGTAACTTCAAGTAATTTGTACATTGTTATGGAACATACCACAGAACTTAATATTAATCAAATGTGTTTACAAAGACTATGCTTCTTTCCAGTTGTATGTGATGGAACCATAGTAACTACCATAGACTGCGTGGTAATCCTAGAATTGCTTATTCAAATATGAGACTGGTGCATAGTATAAATTGTATAAGCTCCATTCTGTGTCAAAACTATAAATTTAAATTATTTCATTTGAATTAAATCGATAAAAACCCAATTTTCTTTAAGTTGAGAGACACATATCGTCTAGCACAGACTACATACTTGAAGTTTATGATTGCAATCTTTTGTTTGTGCTAGAAGAAATATTATTTTTGTTATCTAAATTTTAACTGAGTAGAGAACGTTGTTGCTCGAAATGCCCCATTTAATTAGGTTTTTTGATTTTATTTGTGCAATATTTGTATAAAAATACAATAAAAAATTAATGCCCCCCTATAACTCAACTGGCTGTCAATATTTCGTCATTTTCAAGAATGACTGGTATTTGAGTGTGTAACTTCTTTTTCTCATTATTCCAGTTGTTTTTCAGTACACATTCCACTTCAGAAAAATGAGTCACAAATTCAGAAATGTTCTTATTATCACTGCACGTAAGCATAAATTAACACTAGACTTTCTAAATGTATATCTTTCTTTGCCACATGAAGTAATGTTTATATACCTGACGTAATGTTTTGTATTTATAGCTCATTCAAAGATTATTGGTTTTTCCTAACTAATATCATTGTACTTCTTCGCACAAATTAGTCTGCGTTTTCAACTTGAACGATTAGGGTTTATTTTGTTCTTTTCCAAAAGAACAAAAGATTGTATCGTATTCGTGCCACTCAAATTTAAATTTAAATTCATTTTTTTAAACTGTAGATACCATGAAAGTAGGTTACAATATTATCATCTAGATATAGGAACTCTTCCGGAGCTCACAGGTGCCTTCCTTTATTTATTTTATATAAGCAATCTTCATTGTGTAATAATTGGTAATTGGAACAATTTACAATTTCTTAAGAATTGTATAATAATGTGATGGAATAATTCAAACTGTCTTCATTTTTTCCATTCAAAATCTAATTTCTTCATCTAATCACGATTCCCCGCTTTTTGAATCAGTTGGATTAAAAATTTTGAATGTTCAGAAAATGCCTTAGGATCAAAGTGACACGTATTTTTGATTGCAGTAACTCAATAATGTCGAAATTATTTCATTTGAATAACACATATTATGTAAAGTGAAATTATTGCATTGTTCAACTGTCGAGGAGTGCATAGAATAAAGTAATCGGATTATAATTGGTTCATTCTTGTGACATTTTTATGCTTTTAAATTGTAGCATATCTTATTTTATATTGTGTTGGACATTCATGTATTATTTGTTCAGCAGCTCGGTACCAGTAAAATTAATTTATTTCATTTTCTTAGATTATAATTTTTTAAATCTCTAGACTGTTTATTTGCATTTATGTAGACTTTTATTTAATGAAATAATGTTTTTTGTTTATTATCCATACCATTAATTATTACAAAAATTTGTTTAGTATTTAATTATTTATTATATTTTATACTGCTTTGTTGATTCTTTCACAATAGTCTTGTTGTATTTACCATAATAATTGAATTAGTGAATTTAATTTTGCATAGCATATTTCTGAATGTTCAGATTAATCATTGAAAAGAAGCTTTGGATTTTTTAAAGTAATGCTTGGTAAATCTTATTCCCAAGAATATAAGATCGAACCCTTATTTATAATTTGATTTAGTTTAGTAGTATTTATTGCGATTCTGGGGAATATAACAATACTACAATAATACAACTCCAAAGAATACAAGATCGAACTTTTTTGTATCATATTTGGTTTTGTAGTTTTTATTACAACTCTGGGGAATGTATAGAGTTATTGCAAAACTAGAGTCACTGTTTTTCATCTAAAGTCGGAAATTATTGAATAATAAATTGAATAAAGAACTCATTTTCTTTTCAAACTTTATAGATTAACAAAATCATAAAATATAGTAAAAAAGTTGAACAATAAAACTTTTAATTAATGAAGTTCGTCGGCTTAGTCGTTTGTATGACATTATTTGTAAAAACAAATTTTTCTGCCAGGTACGTGCAAGGAATTATATAATTTCTACTTTTTATTGTTTGGCTCCCAAAAACCTCTCAATTATTGTAAGGTTTTGTAAATTTCTGTACTTTTTTCGCAGAAAAAATGAAGAATAAATTCCTCCTCAATTTGTGTCCCAATTACAATTTACTACTTGATGAAACGGTAGAATTTCTCAGATTAAAAAAATCGATACAGCTTAGTTATAATGAAGTGGAGTAACTGAAACCAATTATCCACAAAGCTCGCAATCAAATTCTTTCTTAAACGTTTGAGCAATACAAAACATATGTTAGAAATTATATTACAATACTATAAATATGAATAATAACAAAATATAATCACTAATGTAGATTTGTTCAAAATTATAGTTGTTAGAAGTACCCTATATATTGATTTGTTAAATAATATGCATATCGCTAATATATGCTTCGATTCTTCCTATGCTTGAGAGTGTGATAATTTATGGGAATATTAAAATAACTATAATTATTGCGTATTTAAACTATTCAACCTATAAAATTTTATTCTTAGATAAAACACGCTACAACTTTTTCATATAAAAACCGACGTATACATATAAAGTATACCTATACTTTGAATATTATAATATTATTATTATGTTTCATATGTTTATATTATGTAAAATGTTATTGTTGATTGTGATTTATAAAATGAATATTATTATAGATTGAAATTTTACAAACTACCTATGTATAGTCTCGCCACTTTACCATTGTATAAAACACTTGTAAATTGTAATATTTCTGTACAGATTTCATTACATTTGGAGCATTTATAAAATAATGGATGATGCAATCCTTTGTCAATATGACAATAATATTTCCGACAAATAAATTTCGAGCTATTTTTTATTTTAAATAATTGTTATTCAACTAAAATAGTTTTTTCTGTTTCAATTATTAAACTCATCATAGTCTTATGATAAGTTTATGATTTTTTGTTTATAATAGGGAGTTTCAGTCATTGTTTTTGTATGCGTTGCTATTGTAGTTTGTTAGTATTATGTACCCAATGGTCTTATATCAAATATCCATCATTATATTATCAATAATCAGTCTTATTACATTCATAATAATTTTTATGTATATCTGTGATCTCTTTAGTTTTTTATCAAAAGTTTCCTTTTTGTTTCTAAGATAATTTGTCCAGCACTGTGCTATTATTATTATTATGAATTATTGTCATTTCAGTACTGCAATATTATTTCCATTTCATCTTATGGAAGTTTTCCCAAGAAAAATATAATTTGTGTCTGAAAAGTGGAATGTTCAGTTATTAGATTAATATCTTTATTTTTTCTTCATTAAAGGATTATTTTAATCAGTCTATTTTTCTAGTCCATCACCAATAACCTAATCTTATTTTAAATTTGTATTGATGTATTTGTCAACGAATAATTAGAAGGATGTTGCAATTTTATTTAATTGCAAAATATCAGCAAGATATTGATTCCTTTCAATTAGTTGTCGATTGAACTGGACGGTATGGCTAAGTCTCAAATGAATGCTACTTCACAGACCGGCAATTGGAAGATCTGTGGTTCGATTCCCGGCATTGACTAAACATTTTTGTATTGTGGCATTCATTGATTTCCATTAGCTATTCAATGCAGTTGCCAATGTCAGCACTAGCGGAGGTCTTTGGCATAATTTTAAGAAAGAGTAGGAATCTGTGATGTTTTTCATACGAAATACTATGTATGAACAATGTAACATCAAAATTGTTGATATTAGAATCAAAAGGAATATCGATGTTATCAAATATATGTATTTGTATCAATGGGGCATCGGCAGGCCGCTTACCGCAGTTGGTTGAGGCGTCGCAACTTCAGCTTGATGTCGTTTCATCGGTCATGGGTTCGAATCCCGCTCCTCCGTCTGGCTTCTATGTGCTATCATTCACCTCACTACCCACGCACAAGTCTCGGACTCATGTGGGAATCATCAGAAATAAAAAAACTATAGTCTGCTTTTCCTTTACAGTTACTATCAACCTTTTCAAAATCTACATATATTCATTATCGCATTTTACAAATGCAATGTAAGAGCTAGCAACTCTGGCCAGACTTCGGGGAACTACTTTTGTTTTGGGGTTTTCCAAAGAAAAACACATTTAAAGCGCAAGATTAAGATTGAAGTTTATGTAATACTGTACCTTTATTTTCCACATATTCTAGTGCTTCAATCCAAAAAGCTAAGGTGTAGCCACAATAGTAAACGGCACGGCATGTGAGGTGGATGACTGCTCCGATCACAACTGCAGACTTGAATTTTTCAAACGAAAGTAAGTGATAACGCAATTATTCCTTTAAGAAAAGCGTGCAATCTAAATCCACCAAGAAATGCGAACGCTCTCTTCGCAAGGAGAGGGTGTGAGAATACCAAAGAAAACTTTGTCATATCTCTCTTATGATTTGTTCAAAACTTTGATATTTCTTTTGTAACTGAAAGAAACTGGGGGAAAAGTCACGATATTGTTTTGTCCAATTATTTTTTTTTATATTATGAAAATTTAGAGTATTACGAACATTTAATTGAAATGAAAAATTGCATTCTATTCCCTGAGTTGAAAAAAATCAAATTTAAAAATAACAGAGAAAATTTTAATAATTACCCCAAAAGTTGAAAATTTAAACTGTCTCACAAAAATTGATAAAAAAATGCTTGACAGATGAAATTTCAATACTTTAAGAAACTTCGATACAAAATGAAGACCCCTGCTCACAAACGTAATTTGTCATCAATGAAGTTTCTTATTTTTTGGGCGTCATGATCTCCACTATAGGGCCGGTTGTCACTATGAAACTCTAGAGTAATGAGGGTTTTCTTATTAATATCAATATTTTCAGAATCAATTAACTTTTTGAACGTATTAACTAATTAAATTGGTGAACAAACCTTGATGTTCTAAATAAGGGAAGTGATAGTCGTCAGTCGTGGCAGGAGATGGCTACGAACTCCCTTGGGCCTTCTTTGTAAGGTCATTGACTAGCAAAAAGACTGTTCTTTATTGTAAAATCACTTCCCAGTGATTAGGAATAATTAAAACAGTCCAATACATCAAGCACATTATCCAACTCATAAATTATGAATCATAATCAACACGCAGGTCTCAAACCTATGTGCTAAATGGGGGAGCAGTCATCGGTTGGGTTATTTGAAAATACCGCTCGTTTGTCTGTGTTTCCTGATAACTTTTCAACCTTTGAGTCAATCCAAGAACGTTTAATTTCCGCTGATTTAACTGAGTTGTTTTGAAAATTGAATTAAAAAAATATATAATCTTGCTATCTTTATTTCACAGGCTTATTAATGATATTATTAGCTGTAGTATAAAAATTTTCACTGCCATTAGAATTGAATCTTCTATCTGACTCACTACGCCAGAAAGATCTACTGAATGCCGTGAGTGCGTGTGCGAGTGTTGTAGTTCCTGAAGTTGTGTAAAGTGAATGAGAACATCGCGATTATTTATATTTTTGAACGGTTAATGTACTGATAATAATAATTGTCTGTGATTTTCTATTTGATTACTAAATAATTAATGGTTCTTTTGTATGATCTGCTGATGTGGTTTGATAGAGCTAGGAAATTCCTATTTTCAGCTGCATTACGTCTATCCTGAATTCAAGCTAGTCATAGTGGTATAGGGGTAAGTTTCACCACTGCCTCATTTGTTGTTTCTAATTTTTCATGGAAATGGCACGATTAGGAATTATACCCTGAATTCGAAGATAGAAATTAGGATTTCTATAACACGTAAATTTGACGCTTCTTAGTGATTCCTAGAAATTGAAAATGCCGGACAAATGGTGGAAGCCTGCCTACTTATCTGATATAGCTTCAGAGTTTTTGATCTTCACAAATTTATATTTAGATGATTATGTTATTATATAATTAATTGAAAGGATGGTTGACGGCTATTTCAAGTTGAAACACAGCCATTGCAATAAATATACAATAAAATGACATTTTATAGGCTAGACGAACTGTTCGCTTTGTACTGTTTGTTTAATATACTTTAGGATTGTTTGAACTGGTTATCATGAAATTATTTTGCATATTAGAATTCTCTGTTTTGCTATCATCTAATGTTTCTGGTTAAATTTAACTCTGGTTAAAAATTAATCGGTTGACGATCGTATTACAGTTTCATAAACTAACCTAAATTGAAGGTGGCCCAGAACGCACAATAATACGAAATAAATGATTTTAATCCGTGAATGTGATTGTTTGTGAACTGAAATTATAAAATGTAGTTTACAACGTCGAACATACGAGATGAAGTTGGTGGAATCTTTGTAAATCCGATTAGACTTCATCGAAATTAATAATTTCCTCAGAGTTCTAGGTTATGTGCTTTCATGAATAAAACTTTTCCCACTTTGATGTAATTATGCTATCGAAAAGTTCATATCTTACTACCTATAATCAATTTAAAAAAACTGAAATTTATTTCTAAAGTCAGCGAAGATGGAAAGTTTATGTAGCAATCAAACTATCAGTCTTAAGTTATCGATTGAGATCAAATCAAATTTATTGGCACAATGTATGAGATTTTTTAGGTATTTGTAATAAAATATTGTTGATTTACCGATATAGTGACCACAGATTAATAGTACTTTCTTTAATTATGTATTTATAAGCATTTCTTTGTTCGAATGTTAATCATGATCATTGCCATTTTTGTTTTATTTGTATTGAAGATCAATAGGATTCATTTTATTCTCAAAGAGCTATTAACTTATATATGATAGTGGCACTGTATTAATTTCGATTGATAAATGTATAATCTGTCTTAATTTTAAAATAAATTTAAATGTTTTTTTTTTAGGCAAAATGGACATCCCGTTGCCTGATGATCTTCCACCTTTACCACCAGATTGCGGTAGACCTGTTCCAAAATCTGAACCGGTACTTGAGCTATTGAAGGGAGGCCCCCCTCCTTTTGTAACAGCGCCGCCCCCACCTCTGCCGTTCAATTTTATGTCCATGCCCCCTCCTCCAATTGTGAAAGCTAGAAATCAAATGCAAACACCTGAAATTCCTATGCCAGAAGATCCTAACAGGTAAGTTTTCAATACTCTTTCACTTGTTTAGTTTTGGGCAAATGTTGAATTTATTGTGAGTGCTGCTCTTTGTTAAATCTAAAATTGAAGTCAAGTTACCTTACCTAAATAAAATAAAATATATAGTCTTCCTTATCTGTAGTTATTATCTGTAATTAACAAATTATTATCTGTTATGCACTTAATGAAGGAGACAAGAATTGGAAGATGAGATAATAGAGGTGAATTGGGAGTAATATGCCATTCATAATAGAAATTACACTGTAGAAGCACATCATACATTATTATTAGACTACATTATATATAGTTATCAGTAGTATATCATTCATAATATACTTTTTTTAACAAACGAACTTATAACTGAACTTGGATTTGGAGAAGGTGAAACATTTCTTTTCTTCCAAGTATCGATTTATTTTCATTACTATTTAATCCCATAACTAGACTGTAGCTCATAACTGGTTGTGCAAAGTTTAAAAACTATAGTTTTCGTATTAAACAAGACATTTCCCCATTTTTCCTTAAAATTCGTATGAATCAGTACAGTCATTCTTTATATTTAAGAAAACTCACTTACTTTTGATTCTCTTTTATGTATTTCGCATAATGCTGATTACTGGATGAAAATATTCGTGCAACTCAAAAAAGCGGTGTTTTCAAATTGATAAAAATAAAATATAATTTTAATTAAGAAACAAAGATTTGTGCTAGGTGTCGAAACTGCAAGTTTCGTAATCAAATTTTAAATTTTTATACATGCAAATTTGAATTTTTCTCTCCTTGCTTTGTTATTCAGCTTTCTCTTATTTTCATTATCTTTATTATTTTGATTACTTATTTATTATTTTTGAAAGTACAGTATTAGAATTCTGTGGGATGGTCAAGTGTAAGAGTTGCGCTCTATGTCGTCCCATAAATACAGACAGCCATTGCATTATATTCTTGAAAGCATTCTTTAAACTTCAAAAGTTATAAAAAATTGGTCCAATTGCACTTGAAATTAGCGATGTCTCACACACTATCAAGGACCCGACCAGGGCTTTATCACTACTGACTCTACACAGACCTTAATACAGGACTCCATAGATATAATAATTATATTGAAAATGGCACCCATCATTGCCCTGATATACATATATATATAATTACCTCATAACGGCTATTGTAGTTATCTATGGTAAATATATATCAGGGCAACGATGGGCGCCATTTCCATTGTAAGTAGTATATCTATAGAATCTTGTATTAAAGTATTTTTTTTAAGAAGAATATGTCTTATTAAAATCGTCCGTCTATGCTCTTGCTCTTGACATGAATATTCTAGAATCTTTAAACTCTTTCTCATAGTATAAGTGAGGTCTCTCTATTGATTTTGGAGCTTTGGGTACAAATATAAAAATATTTATGTGAAAAAACAGATCGTCACCTTAGGATCTGAACCCGGTTACTAGGTTTGTTGGGCTAGCGAAAATCAGGACATTGTACAACTAGTTCAACTCGAGTAAAAAAAAAAAAAAAAAAGAAATTGGAGACTATTAAGCCAAAATAAACTAGTAAGTAGTTCTGTTAACAGTAGACCTCACTCGCCCAAATGCATTGGATTCTTATTCATGCTCTATTTAGTATGGGCACGCTGCGCAGGACCACAAACACACACGCTTGCCAGTTTATTCCGTATCATGTATCCACTATTCTATGAGTACCTATTAACTGTATATAAGAAGGAAGCTCATATTGAATACTACTTTGCTTTATTTGAACAAAATTTGGCCGCCATATTGAATTTGAAAAAATAACATATATACTTCGCTGTGCCTAGGAATAAGGAACATCCATATTATGAAAAATCATAGCAATTGGTCTAGGCGTTCGTCCGTGAGACAGACAGACAGAGAATTACGATCGTCTTAAAGGATAGATCTCACTCCGTTCGGTCAATTTTTCACATTAACTTAACAGGGCAAGCTTGTCTTGTTTTGTGTTTATGTATTTCCTCACATTTAAATAATCAAATTAAAAGAAAATGTTGGGGAATTCTACAAGACCTGTAAATTGAGAAGACGAATAAAAAATTGTTATTGTACAACTGCCGATTTGCATTTTTTGTGAATCAGAAAGCATAATATAATGTTTATAAAGTCACAAAAGTTTATTGGTGCTTAACCTATCAGCAAGCTAATAGCAATTATCTGATGTGAATTTGTCGGATCCTTGGATACTACGTTGTCTTGGTTTATTAATTTTCATTGCATACAGGCTTTCTTTTGCTTCTTTTTCTTAGCAAATATTTTGTTTCAATTTGTATTTCAGATATTCACCTAGTCTGCCGATCGATGACGATCCACCTCTGCCTCTTGGCATTGGCCAGCACGCCTCTTCAGCTCAAGAGGTGTCGTCGCCGATTTCAAGCTCCAACAGTGCTCCCAGTCAGCCTCCCCTGCCTTCCACCTCTCCGCCCCCGGCCATTCCCAGGTCGATAGTGCTCGGCAAGACTCAGGCCAAGAAACGGCTGCTAGCCTTCTCCATGACTAAGATGGGCGGTGCAGCTGGGCTCTCCTTCAATCTGGCTAAAAAACCGACTGCCATGAAAGATGCGTCCAAAGCATTTCCTGTGCCGGGAGCCCCTGAAGACGCTGTCAAAAAGAAACCAAAGAAAGGTAACTATCTAATTGAATTATCATTAAAATTTCTATATTTTTATATCTCTATATTTTGAATTTTTTTTTGAGAATGAAGCCCACATAGGTCTGAGACCTGTGCGTGGGTAATGAGTTGGATGATGGTGAGTGATGGACGAGACCTAAAGTTTTAGATGGGTTCCGAACCACCGGGGAGTGATTTTACAGCAGAGAACAGTGTCTTTTTTGCTGGCCAATTTAATCGGTCACCGTTACAAACAGGACCTACGAGAACGCAGCTTATCTATCTGATTGAACAGATACCATTCATTTAGGTATTGTGAATTGCAATCTCCAAAACTGTCCAAAATTTGAAGCTAAGTTTCAGTATGAAAAGCCAAAAACGTCAGACAAATTCGAAGTTTTATCTTAAAAATCGTTCAATTTAGAAATATGTTTCTGCTGTGAAGGCTTATTAAATCAATGTGTGCAAGATTGGAGCTTTTTCCGGAGGATGAAGCCCACATAGGTCTGAGACCTGTGCGTGGGTAATGAATTGGACGATGGTGAGTGATGGACGAGACCTAAAGTTTTAGATGGGTTCCGAACCACCGGGGAGTGATTTTACAGCAGAGGACTGTGTCTTTTTTGCTGGCCAATGCAGTCGGTCACCTTACAAAGAGTGCTCAGGAGAACGCAGCTTATCTCTATCTGATTGAACAGATACCTGCTACGACTCACGGCTATCGCTTCCCTAAAAACAAGAAGAAGAAAAAGAAGAAGAGAGCAGAAGATGAGGAAAATAAAAGGAAAAATATAAATTATACTGTATAAAATATACAATATTATAGACTGCAAGTCGTTGAATTCACCTAAACGGTTTATATTAACAACGCAGTACGTCGTGGAACAAGAAATCAGGAATATTATACTGAATAGCATTGAATAAATAGTAAATACTGAAATAATTGTAGTAAATTCACAATCAACCTAACAAATTAAAAAAAAAAAAAAAAACAATTTCTGGGCTTTTTTAAGTTGAGTAGTATTGGGTTCATTTATTGCTCCTCTATGAGCTTATTTTCAATGGGGGCTCATTGCATGAAATAAGGATTTTGTGAAAATAATTATAATTTTAATCAACTAATGAATAGTATTCTACAGTATTATAGTAGTATTAATATACTTTGAGTATTATAGTAGTATTAATGTACTTTGAGTATTATAGTAGTATTAATATCTTACAATAAAAATATTTTCAACAGCATTGAAAAAGTAATGGAATCGCAAGGGTGAAGTACTCAATTTATAAATTTATTGAAACAGAAACAGAATGTGATGCAGATGAAAATAAAGGTAATAATACAGATGATAACAAATGGCAAACTGAAGTATTCAATACTCGATGATAATCACCATCGAAAAATCAAGCACATGCTGTGGAATGGTGGTATTCACGCTGTTCCAGTCTGTCATACATAATTCCTTAGCACGGGGTTGATTTTGTGATGGTGATTATCATCGAGTATTGGATGCTCCATTGTGTAGGCACCTCTGTGTATCTTGGCAACTTATCGTTCTTTATTAGTACATTTCCATCATCTGTATTATTACCTTTATTTTCATCTGAATCACATATATTGTATTTTTGTTTCAATAAATTTATTTATTTCATCATCAACATGAACCATATTTATATTTTGTTCTTTATATATTTTACTTTAATGACATGTTTATGACTAATGTTCTCGCAGTTGTTATAATTCACGTTAATAATACGTGAAGTGATCTTTGGTTTGATATCAAGAAAAGATTCAGGAAAATTGTTATTTGGATATTGATAAAAGTATATTACGACTAGAGATGGGTCGTACTAGGTTTTTCTGATACTAAGTATTCCGAGTACTAGTACGTTCTAATACCTATTCCAAATACCTGTTCCAAAATACTAGGTAGTATTTTATATTAGCCAGTTTGCCAGAGTAGACGTACAAGAGTACATGTACAAGAGAGTATCGTACTGCGGTACTGGTACTGTTTCTCACGTTAAATACAGCACGAATCTTTAATACTCGTGTTAAATACAGCACGAATCTAATTATTGAGTTGCTCTCAAATGTGCTGTAGCGAAATGAGACGCGGACGGCAAGACCTTGAGACGCTTGAGTAACAAACTACTTTTTAGTGCTCGTACTCAAGTACTCAAGAAGTATTTGTACTGGAAAAGTACGCGCGTACGCCATACGCAACCAAAGACAATCTAGACGCATGCGCCTACAATCGAGTATAGTGAATAGAGAGAGAGAGAGCGTGAGAGTGAGCGAGAAAGAGTGAGTGAGTAGTTGAATAGTTCTATAACGAGAAATGAGCTATTAATAGTTACTGTACAACTACAAATTACAAAGCTCCACTCCCAATCCGTAAATTGGAGTGGGGACTTGAAGTCACTGCCCGTACTGAAGTCGCGTAGTTTACTAGAAATACTCAAAGATATCTGAGTATTTTGTTCTTCGAATACTAGGTGCTAGTCCGTACGTTCAAATACTCAGTAAAAATACCTGTTCCAGTAAATACGCCTCATCTCTAATTACGACTGCATTTAAGCCGGTTTCCCACTGCAAGTAGGGCGGACTCTTTTGTGACCAAACTGCACTAACTCATACACATGTTTAGCGCCCTCTGCTGTTGATCGTATATAATTTCTAGTTTAGCCACAAAAGAGTCCGCTCCGCTTGCAATGGAAGCCCGGCTTTAAGCCACAAGTGAGATGTAAGTGTCCTTCCCAGACATCTCAAAAGTGCCTTAGGACCGTATTTATGAACGTGACTTACGTTCATCTAAGAACGACTTATCTAAAAATCTTTCTGCAGGCCTCCTTCTCGTTCTGTGACACAATGTCGTACCGTCGCCCGTTGTTTTGCTTTGGGGGTCACAAGTTTACCCAAAATTGAGTCGTAATATCAGACACTGTGAAATAATAATTAACTCTTGTCAACCAAACTAAGAGCTTTAATCAAATCAAAATTCGTGTACATCACATAACAGAATAGGCCTAGTTTCTTTTTTGAAAAAAAATTTAAGCTCGTTATTTCGAAATGTTTAATTTAGCTGATGTGAGAGCTTGATCATGCATATTTTGTCACTGAATGTGAGAAATTCTGAGTTCTGATTGGTCAAGGCTCTAGAGCATGTATTGACACTGTGTTATAATAGCTTCATTATGCAACGATTTTGTGTAGGCATGAATGAAGTCAGCTGTTATACTACTGTAATCAATAAATCAATCAATCATTTTATTCAGAACATACATGTACATGAATACGTCATCATATTTATAAAGTACAAACATGTACTAAAAATATGTTCATAAGCATAAAAAACTAAAATAAAACTCAAAACGTTACATACACAAATTTTGTCGTCTGCTGCTCCTTCAAACATTGATATTTATGGTAGTGGTATGAAAGTCAAAATTCATTTCACTGTAATAAATGCCTAAAATATTAAGTGTTATATTTTATAATTTTACAATTTTGTATTTTAATGATGATTCATTCATTTAAAATAATAATAAAAAACTAGACGTGTTTTTTTAGGTAACAAGCTTTTTATTATTTTGCTTTAAATATTAAATTGTATTTTTCAAACCAACAGCCTACGTACAAGCATTTGTATAATAAGCGGAACAGATATGTGTTTTCAGATTTCTTGTAGTATACCTATTATTTTTCAATTTAATCTCTTTTATGATATTGGCATTTTAGAGATGCACCAAGCTTTGCTTAAAGAGGGATGCAACAATTATTTAATTTATGATGTTTTATGGAGATGTTTAATGTTTTATTATTTATTGTTGACAATAAATAAATTGAATTGTTGACATTTTTTTAAACTCATAACTTCTTTATGACGTATGACTTTTTTAAATCTTGTACCTACTTGATAAAGTAATTGTAGATGAACGAAAATTTTCATTTATTTTAATGTAGCGTGCATGTGAAATACGTTTTTCTTTAAAGAAATGTATTACTAAAACCTTCATCTAACCCTTCATCTTCAGCTACCAAATTTTCGTTTTTGTACGAATATTCTTTTTTTATTTTGATATTTCCGTTTCAGTGCCTCAGGATAAAGCTAGAAATTCAATTACTGAGATTGAAGAATTGAAACGAATGGAAATGGAAGAACCAAGATTGCACCAAAGATATCCAGGATATGGTGCATTGACGACTCTGATTATAAATGTTCCTGAACCGCTGTCGGAAAGCGGTTAGTGAAATAATTTCTACTAATAATATTTCTACTAAATAAATTATATTTAAATTAATATACTCATACTAACAGCTGGTTGTACAAACGTTAATCAGTGATTGCCGATCACCTATTAAAATTCTTCCTAGTTATCGGTGATCTAACTTTAATTGACGTTTGAGCAACCGGCTTTTTTCGGAGGATAAAGCCCACATAGGTCTGAGACCTATGCGTGGGTAATGAATTGGATGATGGTGATTGATGAGTTGGATCTACAGTTTTAGGTGGGCTCCGAACCACCTGGAAGTGATTTTTACAGCAGAGAACAGTCTATTTTGCTGGCCAATCCAATCGGTCACCCTTACAAAGAGCGCCCAGGAGTTTCGTAGCTTATCTCTGAACAGATACCTGCTACGACACTCGGCTATCACTTCCCATGTTAGTCTTGGGGTGTATTTTATATTTGATTTTCATGTACGGGGAAGTATATTCTTATTGTATAATATGTTTACATTTTTAAATGCATTCTCCATAATACTTGCAATTAGAATAAGTAAAATTCGATAATTTTGTTGACAAGCCCCAAGTTCTGTATTTGAGCAAACGAAGAAATACAACATACAAAAATCCATTGAATTACGTGGAACATAGCAGGCCTGTGACATAGTTGCATAGGTACATCTACTGTATTTTAACAGATTTTTGTGGATATTATTTGCCTACTGTATTTGAAGATGATTATTGTTTCATGAATTGTACTATTTCTATATTTAAGAAAATTATATCACCTACTGTACAATATTTAAATAGTATGTCACTAGCACATAGAGATGTAAAATAACCGGGTATTTAAAACTGCTACAAACTCCTAAAATCCTACAAAATGAGTTGTTATTATTTCCTTGGGTTAGTTTACAAAAATTTTCCCCTTTCTAAATAATAATTATTACTTTTATAAACTTTTTTTGTAATTTTCAATAAAATCTCCACAAAAAAAACGAAGAAAATCATAAATACCCTGGATTTATGTCGATCATGCTCGGAAGTAAAATGCTAGTTGGGACCATAATATGAAAAATTGTTAAACACATTTTATCATCATTTTACTATCCTTACAGGATAGTAATTGCAAAATGACTTCTCTATCTTCTCTAAATTCAATAAAAATATCCACATACTAGGGTAAATACCCAATTTATAAATACCTACCCTCTGGGTATTTACCCGGCCCACATCATTATCATTACTAGCATAACAAAATTTGGGTGAGAAGTTCGTTCGTCCTGGTACCCAGAATCATCTGATAAACTGTATGAACTGTCAAATTCCTGTAGCTAGACAAGCCAATCGTTAACCTTACATCACAGAACACAAATAAGGCACATTTTAAATTTGCTATAAATAGATAGGCATAAAAACTCACGAGACAACCGGTTGCTGGAACTGGTCACTTGGGACCATGCCAGCAGCTGAAAGACGAGAATCGCCAACCTCAATGATCGGAAACACTAGACATGCCGTGTTGCCTAGTCTACAAGTCTGACGCTAGCAAGCAGCCGGTTTGTCACTACAGTCAGTTGATCTTTGCAACACCTTAATTTCTTCTAGACGCCTAATTTGATGATGTGATGTAATAGCTCTGCATCACTGACCATTTTTTCATTACTCTCATATTTCTTGAAATTTTTAACTTGGATATTTTCTCCATTGGTTTTACTTAAATTTCACTACATTAACGCAAAGGTATTTGTCTTCTTCAATCTCCATTCAGTTGGGTGTTGTCAAGTAAATGAATGGCCTTGGTGTTTTGTGCTGATGAACACGACACTCATGATTGGATTTAATTTACTGTGTCAGTAGTTGTGAATAACCATTATGCTGGATAGATTATGCAAAATTCGCCTAAAATATTCATAAGCATTAAAACATATTGCTGATTCTATATTTACTTCCCCTTAACTGAATCAACTGGTGTGAATTAACTTTATGCAGGATAGAGATGATTTGTGGTTAGGCCTCGATTACATTGAGCGAGTTAACTAGCTAATAGTCGACAAATTAACAATCTAAACTCACCCAGAAGAATCGTGTTTAATAGCCAAGTAGCTATCTTAACTAAATTTCACTGGGCGAGCTTATAATAAAACTAACTTGTTAATGAGTAGCTTTAAACTCGCTCAATGGTAGCCGCCGATTGTATTGAGCGAGTTTACAAGCTAATCGTCGACAAATTAACAATATAAACTCACCCAGCGTTATCGTGTTTAATGGCCAAGAAGCTAAGTAGATTTCACTGGGCGAGTTTATAATAAAACTTGTTGTTGAGTAACGTGTAAACTCGCTCAATGTAATCGGCGCTTTAGCAAGTTAGTTGACAGAAATATGTAAATTTTTTCGGAGGATGAAGCCCACATCGGTCTGAGACCTGTGTGTGGATAATGGATTGGATGATGGTGATTGATAAGTTGGACCTTCAGTTTTAGGTGGGTTCCGAACCACCAGAAAGTGATCTTACTGCAGAGAACGGAGTCTTTTTTCTGGCCAATCCAATCGGTCACCCTTACAAAGAGCGCCCAGAAGTTCGTAACTTATTTCTGATTGAACCTGCTACAGCACTGCTATTACCCAAATAATGTGTTATTTTCCATAATACGGCTTAGGCTTTATCTATCATTTTCTGGTTTACAGAAAGAGCAAACAAGGTGGAGTCGCTAGTCGATGAATTGCTACAGAAAAAGCAGGACAAGAAGAAGCAGCACGAGGATGAAGAAGAACAAGAGAGACGGAAAAGAAAAGAGAGAGAGGAAAGGGAGAAGAGAAAACGTAAGGCGAAGGTGATGCCAAAGAACTGGGGCGAGTTCTCGAAGAATAAGCACAAAGTGTACTATTTTCGAAAGTTTAAGCACGAAGTGGAGAAGCAGGAAGGCGAGAAGAAGAGGGGAGGTAGGCGACGGTCAAGGGAGAGAAGGAGCCGGTGAGTTGAAGTTTCAGTTCACAAGCATGCATTTCATTTTTATCAATTTATTCGTTATTTTTATTTACTCATTATGAAGTGCACCGTGTCCCTAAAAGAATGACCCGATTTTAATAATGGATTTATTTATTAAGGGTTGATTACATTGGGATAGTTACTCGCTAAGCGAGTAGCGAATAGGAACATTACAGACCGACCGTGCTACAGCAGCTCAGCACACCAAGCCGAATTATATAAAAAATTTAACTTCCAGAATTACCCTCATACTATGGAATTTCAAAGACAATAAATAATATTGCAACACAAAATTAGCATATGAAGTTTACCAACAATTATTCAATAAAATTTCATCAAAACAGTTCAAAGAACATACAATATATCTCATTTGAATTGTTATGTTGGCAGTCTGCGCGGCTAAATGTCGGCTTTGACCACAATAATTTTGGTTTTGGCTCCTCTGCCAGCGAGTTCCAAACTTGTCCAAATCCAAAGTAGACAGGCTCTCAACTTTGAATTTGGTCAAATTTGGAACTCGCTGGTAGAGTAGCCAACACCAAAATACAATATTATTGTGGCCAAAGCCGACATTTAGCCGCGCAGACTGCCAACATAACAATTCAAATGAGATAATTTTATGTTCTTTGAAATGTTTTGTTGAAATTTTATTGAATAATTGTTGGTAAACTTCATATGCTAATTTTGTGTTGCAATATTATTTATTGTCTTTGTAATTCCATAGTATGAGGGTAGTTCTGGAAGTTAATTTTTTTATATAATTAGGCTTGGTGTGCTGAGCTGCTATAGCACGGTCGGTCTATAACGTTCCTACTCGCTACTCGCTTAGCGAGTAACTATCCCAATGTAATCAACCCTTTAGGAAGAAGGGGTAAACACCAACAAATTGCATACTAAAATACTCGTAATAGACTGAAGTTTACTAAAATGCATCATTAATGTTCAATATGTCCTCCATTGGCTGCACAAACCACATCTAGCCGATAGCTGAATCCATCCCAAACTGTGCATCGGGTGTCTTCTGTCACTGAAGCTACAGCAGCTGATATTCTGTTTTTTAGTTAATAATAATAATATCGTGTGACCTGGCTGGCTCAGGTCTGGTGTCAGAGTTATCAGGTCGCACCTGAATAAGTTCAGGGCCTCTGACGTGACTCAACGACTGTTTTTAGGCAGCCGGGACCGACAGCTTAACGTGTCCTCCGAAAACACGGGAGTGGCCCGAGGTAAAACCTTTCGGTCAGAACTGGGATCGAACCCGGGACCTTTGGGCTAGCAAACCAGCACTTAACCCACTCGGCTACGGCCACTCCGTTTTTTGGTTCATCAATATCACGAGGTAAGGGAGGAACATAAAAACGATCTTCAACATATCCCCACAAGAAAAAAATCACCAATGAAGGAAATATTGAACATTTATGATGCATTTTCGTAAACTACAGTCTTTTGTGAGTAGTTTAGTATGCAATTTGTTGGTGTTTAGCCCTTCTTCCTAATAAATAAATCCATTTAAAAGAAGGGAATTCTTTTAGGGACACGGTGAATGATTAATGAATATGATTGTCATGACATTTGTTTGTTATGAACAAAAATTGGTTTGGACGAGTCTTATAAGAAAATTATCATCAGAAAATTATCATCTATAATGTTTCGTTATTTCTTTTTATGTAATAAATTTCTTTTATGTTATATTACAATTTATTGGGTAAAAAGGAAAAATACTCGTAAATAATAGTGTATATGAATTTTTCATCAAGTTCGTAGTTTTTAAAAATTATTTACATATGCAAACTTGGATTATTTATTATTGCATTTAAAAATAATTCTAATTAATACTCCATTCATTTCCTTCCTTTATACTTCCCGTTGTTCTTCTATTATTTGTTTGTTTAATATATTTTTCTCTTCAAATTTAGATTTTGCAAAAATTACTGCATCTATTTTGAAACTATAATATGAGAAACACAATTGGCTAACAAAACTAGTGTAATTTGCAATTACTGTAAAATAATCTCATAAGATTGTATTACGTATTTAATTTTGTTACTGCAATTATGATTTTGTTTATCTGCTTGCTATCAGTGCTCAGTCTCAGCTCATTTGTATAGGCATGAAATTCAATGTTCAGTAATTGGTTTTTAATTAAAATTTGTTGTATTTTTCGTTCATTTTTGTGGTATTATTATTTTTACTTTGATTTGCATGTGTGAGGAAATTGCTGTCAAATGTGATATAAAATTTTCGAAAAAGAACTTGAACACTGATATTAAATATGAAAACTTATTGGTATTATAATATTCCTAATTCGTAAAACCCTAAAAAATTAATAAATAAAAATCAGTAATGGAGAAATTGAATTGGGTGATGGGCGTTGGATAGAATAAATTTCACATTTAGATTGTTCAGGATTGAAAATTTATGAAGAAAGCAGTATAGGCGAAAGCATGAAAGCATAAATAAATATGGAAATTTTAATACGTAATAACATATTAGTATTACGATTATGGAAATTTTTGTAACTTTGAGAAATATTTAAAATTCGTATTTAAAAAAGTTGATAGAAAATATATCTGAAATTTTTCATCCTTATCATTTTGTATCAATGTGATATTTTAATACAAACTACAATAATTATTTTGTGTTGAATTCGTTTTTAAAGCATCTCAAACGAATAGTAAGAAATTCCTTCTTGGACTTGCTTTGATTTTCAATATAATTATAATCTCATTAGAATTTTTTAATTGGAAAGTTGTGTATCGGTTTTTTCAAAAACTTGAGAACTTTTTCTTAAACTTTAAACTTAAACTGATTTTGTTAAAATTAAACCTCTTTAATCTTATCCTCTTATTATAATCTTTGAAAAATCTAGTCTAGATAATTTTAATTTTCACATTAAATTCAAGTATTTAATAGCTAGTTCATTGTTTTCAGTGAAAGAAAGTAGCAACAGAACATTCTATCCTTCTCAGATGCCCTTGTTAATCAGTCGGATGATTTAGAAGCCATTTTGAAAATGAATTTTGGGAAATCATCAACCACTAATTGTTTAGAACAACATCTACAACTACTGTACCAGTTCACTGTGATGTAGCATACCGGTACTTCCAACGTATCGTTGACTCATTAAATTGATTCTGTAATTCCTTTGAGTTGTTTTACCCTAATATTATATTGTACAATAAAGAATAACAAATCTATTCTGCTTTTAATTGTCAATACAACAAAGTTGATTAACCATTATTAAAACGCGTCTTATAGTTTTATTCTCCATTCAAATTCATCTCTTGTAAACTATTTTAAATTGAAACTAACGATATTGCTTCACGGAAATCTAAAATGTTGTAATTTTATTGAAATGAGTTATTATCTAATCTAGCTGAAAAATATTATTATCGAGATGAAAAATATTTCAAACTGCACCTTTTTGTTAACCAAACTGAGTTTTGTTGATCAAGTCATATTTATTACACATATTATTGAAAATGGATGAACTTTTTTCAGTATTTCTCCATTTATAGAGAATCTCAATCGTTTTTGTTTTTTCACTCGTTATACTCACTTGTCTTCTCATTATATCATTCATCTTTGTGTGCATTGAAAGCTATAGAATAGAAGAATAAGCTATTAAGTAGAAATGTAACGCGCTATAATGAAGTTGATCATTGCTTCATTTGAATCACGATGGCACTGAATCCATCTATAAATGTAGTACTATTTTCTCAACAGTCACACCAATACAAGTTATTTCCTAAAAATGATAATATTCTGGCCTAATAAGATTTTCTGACAAATTGATGACATGTATTTTGATTGTAATTTTTGTAGACCGTATAATTTAATTTGCATGGTTGTCTTTGCCGTAATGGAATTTTTTTGCACTAATAGGGAGTAATACAGGGATTATAAATGAATGGATAACCATGAACAAAGTGAATCTAAAACGAGGCTGTAAGATAAATCTTAATCAGATTATAGGAATTCAATCAACATTCGAAGTTTTGACATAGTAAAGCACGTTTCTGTATTGAAACTGAATGATAAAAAATGTGTTGAATTGAGCTCTGATTCCACTCCATTACGAAGTAATAGTAGTTGCATCGCTGCTTAACACTAAAAGTGTTCAGATAGAGACCAATGATGTTTTTAGAGCGGTCGCTTTCAACAAACAGCTTCTTCCATACCTTTCTGGTTTGTTAAAAGTAGCTTCGCACAAATGGAACTAAAAATTGAAGTGCTGAATTTTGTAATTATGTGTGTGGCCGCAGTCATTCTTTGTGAAGCATAGAAATGAACAATAAATAATCAGCAAATAGAAGTGTGGGTGTACTGCAATAATCCATTACTGTTAATTTATTCAATGAATTGTACACAACTTTCGTTTCTATTTGTGGGGTATCATTCATTTCTGTGTTTCACAAAAATGAACGCAGTGACTGCGTAGTGAAAGCTGCGATCTATTTGCGCATCAGCGTTGCCACACAATACTGGGGCCTGTTCGAAGCAGGCTTGTCCACGTCTGAAGTTACCCACATACAATCAGCATTATTGAGCAACATTGGAGCCTTTTTTCTGCACCTAATCATCTATTATCTTTGCTTTCATATGTCGTTCACTTCTTGTCTTATTCATTGAATCTTGAAGTTCTGAGGCAGTTTTTTCATCTTTTCTTTCATTTATTTTTTCCTCTAACAAGTAAAGTTGTGGCCTTGATGTGAATCAAAGTTATATTATTATATTCATCAACACAATAAGGCAAAATGAATATTTGTGTTGCTCTTCAAAAGTTTTTGTCGATGAGGGAATTGATCTCTGGCTTTGATATGTGGGTTATGCAAGATTATAATAATAATTTCTCTGAGCAAATTGCAATGGCCCATAGGGAGTTTAATGAATTAAAATAAAACAAAAGCATATAATAAATTGAGAATACAATAGTAGTTTATAATTTAGAATACAATTGTAGTTTTTATATTAAGCAATATTGTTAACTATGATCACCCCAATATATTATTATATTAACTATCTGATTGTATAAATCTCACCGTTGCTGACAGACCCAAGGGGGGGGGGGGTAGACTTTTTTTACAGTGTGCTTAGCATATTGATAAAAGTCAGTGAGGAAAGCAGTCGCAAATTACCTTGTTTGCCTAATCCGCTCCTAGATGTTTTTTGTTGATATCTGAAATCGGCTAAAGAGACTGTAAATTTATGTGTGATTCATGTTGGGCTTTCTTAGGTCATGTGCAGAGCCTGTCAAAATGTGGCATTTATTTTTCACAAATGTGGCACTAAAAAATGTGGCAATATGGCATTTATTTTGGTAAAATATGGCATTATTTTCAGTGGATGTGGCATTTATAATTCTAATAAATAAAAGACAAAATCTAAAATTTCTCGAAAAAAGGTTATTAATACTTATAACTTTATAATTATACAATATATTACACTAATGATTACAAACTATTTACATATTCATGATTGTTTGAGCATTATAAAACAACAGGAACCTCGTTTATCCGGACTAACTGGGACCGGAAGCAATCCTGATGATCGAAAATCCGTATAATACGGAGAGTATTTAAGAAATGAACAAAATTTTAATAAAAAGCAAAATTAAACTTACCCAATTTGTATTGATCTTCACAAACACTAAATAGTAAACAAAATATGACATTTTAAAACACCCAAACTATTTACATTATCTTCTAATACAAAAATACTCTAAACTTATGGCAATATTATTACTTTTTTCTTCTAGCACTTGATCCGGATGGACGGGGTCCGGATAAACGAGATTCTACTGTAATTATATTTTCCATTGACAGAGAAAGTCTCCGATCATTCAGGAGATATTTTAATTTAGAAAAGATCCTCTCCACATTTGCCGATGATGTGGGGACAAATTTCATTGCAAGTACATCTGCAACTTCCCATTCATTCTTCAACGGTGCTTCTTGTCCCACGAGGTTCGCGGCTATGTTCTGAATTTCACCCCAGCCAACGTTTCTTGTCAGTACAGCCTGTACTTTGGCTTTGATTTTCTCTCCTGTTGTTCCTGAGAAATCCGTGTTTGCAATGCCCTTCATTTTTGCTACAGATGTTGTAAAATAACATCTTGACCCTGAAGCTGCTCAATGGTTGTTGGAACTGTTTTATAATTGGCCTCTAAGAAAACTAGTTTTGCCATAAGAGCTGAATTGTCGATGAGGTTTTTCGCATTTTCCACAGCAACAAAGTCATTGTCCAGTTCTTTCGCCACTGTTTTGAATCCTTCAAAGTGTTTCACATACCAGGAAACTGCACTCAACCAGGTGCCCCACCTAGTAATGACAGGTTCAGGAGGCAGCGAAACCCCTGGCAAATGTTTCAAATGTTAAAAATAAACCAGTTTCATTCTAGGAACTCTGGAAATACCTTTGAGTCACGATTATCGATTATGTATTTATGTAACACAACTAACACAAGACCCAAACAAAACTATAAGGAACAAAATTATCCCTTCAAAGCAAAATTATTTTACATTGGAGCAAAAATTATCTTGAAATGTGGCAAAAATGTGGCATTTTTTTCAAAAGTGGACAAATGTGGCTTTTTCTGAAAAATGGACTAAATGTGGAATTTTTTTGTGGCGCCTTGGCAATATGGCATTTGACAGGCTCTGGTCATGTGAGACAGCATTCACTTAGGGCGGAAATTATGAACTTTTTTCCAGTGTCTCTTGACTCGACGCACTCTTGAAATGCCTCTATTCTAAATGAATTTCAAGAGTCCCATGAATTGAAGGAACGTTCATAAACGGGCCAAGGTCCGTATTTATAAACCTGTCTTGAGTTTTTTTTTTAACTTAAAGACTTGAATAGCATTCATTTGATAATCTTTTCAGGTGTCTCTCAAGTTCAGGAAGCCGCAATGTGTGCTCATAAATACAGGCTTGAGTCTTGGATTTGTATGTAATTTTATAACTAACAAGATGGCGAGTCTACGCCTTGCTTTTCAAAATTATTAGGTAATTTTAGTGAACGGTACGCTATATTCACCGATACTTATTTCACTGATCAGCTCCAATCAGACATGTAGAGCGAGGGGAAGTATAGATTAATAGTGTATGTAATTTCATAACTAACAAGACGGCGAGTCTACGCCTTGCTTTTTAAAATTATTAGGTAATTTTAGTGAACGGTACACTTTATTTACCGATAATTATTTCACTGATCAGCTCCAATCAGATATGTAGAGCGAGGGGTAGTATATATTAATAGTGATCAAGAATATCTAGCACGACAAACGATATGCTGAAACTCTATTATGATGAAAATTTAGACCCATATTCATTAACCAACCTTGAGGCTTCCTCGACTCAAGGAAGACTTTAAAAGCATTCATTTCAAATGCTATACAAGTCTCCCTTGAGTTGAGGGAGCCGCAAGGTAGGTTCACACAGTCTTATCTATCCAAATATGATCTTAGATAAATAATGAATCATAATAATTAACACAAATGCATTAAATGAGCATGTCTGCCATTTGTATATTTTATATTCGGTGTAGACTTACCATTTCGTTAAGTCACCGACGGTATTAATTACTAGCAGATTGCCCGATTCAATTGAATGCGAAAACCGTATCTACGTAGAATGTGATGGTACCAGTGGTTCTTGAGGTTCTTATTTTTTCTTTCTTCATCTCCTCTTCTGCATCTCCTACTCCTACTCTTCCTTCTATTCTCCTCCTCTTTCTCCTCATCCTCCTTCTATTTCTTCCCTCCTTCTATTTCTTCCCTCCTCCATTTTCTCCTCATTCTCCTTCTCTTGAGGCTCTTATTTTTTCTTTCTTCTCCATCTCCTCTTCTGCAATATTACTCTTCCTTATCTACTACTCTTCCTTCTATTCTCCTCCTCTTTCTCCTCCTATTTCTTCCCTCCTCCATTTTCTCCTCATTCTCCCTCTCTTTGTCCAAACTTCGCCATTTCATGCAAGTGCATAGCTTAGATTGTCATTACCGTAGTTAATATTATTAAGATCATACAAACGAGATCATTGTACACAATTTCTTGCACTATACAAATAGCATTATCTGAGTAATATTGTATATCTATGTGATAATTTTGTTTTTAACCGTTCATATGCAAAATTTGTAAATTTACATGAATAAAGAAAGATAATCTAATCTAATCTCCTCATCATCCTTCTCTTTCTCCTCATCTTCCTACTCATCCACCTTCTCTTCCTCCTCATCATCATCCTTCTGCTCCTCCTCTCCCTCCGCCACCTCCTCCATGATTCTCCATGAATGCACCTATTTCCTTTCTCTCTCACATGAGGCACTAGTAATATCAGTGACAGAGGGGAGGGACGCATCAAGAATAAAATTCAAATTTATTTATTCGCACAGTTTACTCAGTTCAACGTATAACAAAAATAATGCCACTAAATTAAATACAGTTTGAAGCTACAATATCAATAAAACAAAACACAAATCGAAATTACAACTCATACAAAGTTTTAGTGGAAACTGAGGGATAAAAAAGGAAATCTGTATGGGATACCATTTTAATAAGCTTATATTGAATTTAAAATAATAAATTAATTTAGTTTTTTATTTCTGGTTAGTTGGGTTTATTTATTTCCTTTATGTTAATTTGTAACCTTTAAATCATTTTTTTGTAAAGTTGTGGCAATAAACAATTGAATTGAATAAATAAAAATTAAGATTTTTTAGATGTGCTAATTAAAACTTCCAATATTGTACAGCAACATTGAAGTGATATTAGACTACCAGTTGCTATTTAAATTTCTATTGTTATCAATATTATTGATTTTCAGGTCGAGAGAAGGTGACAGAAAACGTGACAAGACTTCTAAATCGAGCAGAGTGAATCTTCTAGATTCGCCGCTGGCTGTGAAAAAGACTTTGATGGCGACTAAAATCCGGTGCACGCCCGGAGATGTGCACGTCGAGTATCCACAGTACATGGTCTGCCTCACTAGATCCAAACCAACACTCACCTACTGCGAAAATCCGAAAAATGCTACTCGCCATCTGCCGTCCAGAGAGAAGATGCTGGCTACGGTTCCTGCCGATATTGAAGAAGTCATTCAAAGTTTCCTTAATGGAATACAACCTAAAAGGTTAGTTAACTTTTAGTAATACAGTGTGTTAATTTGACGGGCCGCTTAGCGCAGTTAGTTGGGGCGTCGCACTTCAGCTTGCTGTCGTTTAAGCGGTCGTGGGTTTGAATCCCGCTCCTCCGTCTGGCATCTATATGTAATCATTCACCTCATTACCCACGCACAAGTCTCGGACTCATGTGGGCATCATCAGCAATAAAAAGATTCGCGCTCATCAAAAAGGTTGTGAAGTAATGTATTTTATTTGTTATTATTTATTTAGTATTCTTATAACTTTTATAAACTTATATACTTATATACTAACATATATATACTTATTTCCAACATTTTATGTCATAACATTTGTTCAAAATGGCTGCCTTGTTCATATTAATACACGCGCGACTTTGCTTTACCACGTTTGTTGACACTGGAGTACGACTACACTGATATTGTTAATCTCCGTTGTAATGTGTATTTTTTTTCTTTTGAGAATAAAATTATCTATCTAATGTTAATTTTCAGTTCATTCAGTGTATGAGGCCTATTTTAAGGTCGATTTGTTAGACTCACTTACATCCGGAAATGTCACACGAAATTGATCAATAACAAATTCATATTAATGACTGGTAAAAAACTGTTCAAGAAGGAAGACTCGTTGCTCTTGGGAAAACGACATGTTTACCTTATCGTAATCTAAACAATACTGCAGACCTGTTGTAACCTGTACACACAAGAATGGGCTTTACATCTGTTATTTATATTACCAGTGGTGCTATCTTGCGGTAGCCACTAGAACTAATATAAAAAACCCTACTATTTACAGACTTGTTTACTTGGATATGCGCGACTGAATGAACGCACTGTACTATTCTTAGTAGGGAAGGAGATATTGAATGAGATAAGATAAGATAAGATAAAATTACTTTATTTACGTAAATTTACAAAATATAATTGTGACTGATTAAAGAGCATGTTATTAACAACACAATATATTGTATATGAGAAAGATTTTGGATATTAACAATGAGATTTTATGTGAAAGAGAAGAGAAGGAGAAAGATATGGCGGAAGTGGAGAAGAATAGTATTAATTTTCAATTATAAGACGATGGGGCATTGCCTAAAGCATTGGTTTCCAATTACCCGTGTTCGGACAAGCGTACATTGGATATGGCCGGAATATACTGCAATATATCCCGATTTGCTTTCAAAATGTAGTTTATAATAGTACAATAGATTCGTGCTGTTATATGTAATCTGCTACCAATGTTAATAGAAACAGATTTGAATCAATATCTTGATCAGCTGTCAATGCTATCAATCATTCAATGCTACGGAACTGAGATACCTCATACCCCCCACTATTTTTCTAGTTCTCAAAAACCGTAACAACCTTGTTTTTAATCATCTTGATATGCTACTATATTCATGTATCTTCTATTATACACAATCTGCTTTCAATAAGAGGTTAGAAGTAAACCTATATGTTGCAAGATAAAGCTATTTTGAGCTGTCCCCGAGTAGGTGAAAAATTGCGCTGATACCTACACCACTGCAAAAGTGGAAACACGCTGAAGATGGATATTATCATATTCTGTCCGTCATGGACATTAGTGGGATAACTTGGCATGGCTTATCAGTGGGCAGCAACACAGTTTCATTTTGTTGGGAATCACAGCTCTAATTTTAAGTATTAGTATTGGAAGGTTCAAGTATTGAAAAATATTTTGAGATTCTTTCTCAAAAGCACAAAACAAAATTATTCTGTTTTAAATGATGAAACTGCATTATATAATTCGTCAAACACTTGAACGTAAAGCACATAATACATATTTTTTTTTTTTTTTTTTTTTTTTTTGTAGATTACGTCTTGGAGACTCCAGTTAAGGAGTATAAGACAAGTCAGATCAACAATATTATACACTAGATACCATAATAACTTCAATTAGTTGAGGTGAGGCTTAATTTTGATGTGAAAGGAACTCTTGTACACTATAAAAAGCTTTATCAACTAAATATTTCTTCAATTGATTTTTAAATATTTCTATATTTTCAAGACTCTTCAAAAACTGCGGTAGCTTGTTGTAGAATTTCCTACCAATATAACTAGGTTTTTGTTTGAATAGGCTACTATTGTGACTCACCAAGTGATAATCTCCTCGGCTTCTTGTATTATAATCATGTACATCAAGATTTTGGTTAATATCATTCGTTTTTACATATAAAGTAGCTTCATACACATATAAGCAGGGTACAGTTAGGAGACCAAGTCTCTTGAACAACGGCCTACATGAATCTAATCTATTTACTCTTTCTATACACCTAACCGCTTTCTTTTGGATCTTAAACACCCTATCAAGATTTTGTTTTGATGAATTACCCCATACTAAGATAGCATACCTAATATGTGACAGTAAGAGCCCATGGTAAGCTGTAAAAAGTAACTTTTTGTCATTCAATCTAGCGAGCTGTCGCAGGACAAATACCCCAGATGAAATTTTACTACATATTTTCTCAATGTATGGAGTCCAGGTCAATCGTCTATCCAACGTAACTCCTAGAAATGCAATTTTTTCTTCCTGGTCTAATTGATTATCGTTTACAAACACGTTTATAGCCCTATCTTCATTTAAATTATGTTTGTTTTTGAATTGAAGGTATTGGCATTTTTTACTATTTATAGTTAATTTCAACTGGTTTAAAAATTGGACAATGGACTGCACACCTATATGGGCACTTATTTCTAAATTATCTAGAATGGAATTGCTGAAAATGAGTGATGTATCATCAGCAAATAAGAGGGCTCTACCACTAATTAATTCTTTAGGTAAACGGTTGACATATAACAAAAAAAGCAATGGACCTAGTATTGACCCCTGAGGCACTCCAGCTTGCACCTCTAATTTATTAGATTTATTCTTTACTATACTATTACCAACTACTGTAGTTAGTTCTACACATTGTTTTCTCCCAATAAGATATGATTCAAACCATTTCAGTTCAACCCCATTTACACCTACATTTTGCAGTATTTCCAATAAAGTTCTATGATTAACACAATCAAATGCCTTTGACAGATCTAAGAAGATTGCAGTAGCTTTATCACCTGAATCTATTATATCTATTAGTTTTTCAACTAGAGAAACTATGGCTGTTTTTGTTGATCTCCCTTTCTGGAAGCCATGCTGTTCATCACAGATAAAGTTAGCTTCTTGAAGGTGCAGAAGTAACCTATTTAGAACTACTCTTTCAAAAATTTTACTTATTACATTTAAAATACTAATGGGCCTATAGTTTTCTACCTTTTCTCTATCGCCACTTTTGAAGATTGGCAAGATCTTCCCCTCTTTTAAATTATCTGGAAAAACACCTTGTTCTAATGAATGATTGATCAGATGAATCAAAGGGTCTAACAATTGATCTTTACATTCTTTCAGAATTTTACTGGATACCCCATCCATTCCTACAGTTTTTTTATTATTTAAACTATCAATGATATTTGACAACTCGTCTTGGCATACTGGGTGGAATTTCAATTCGTTCTGAATCCCCTCAGTATTCCTCATGTTTGCATCACTAATACCTGTATTAAGAGATTTTTGAAGATCCTTAGCAACCAGTTGATAATATCTGTTAAAGAAATTACAAATGTCTACACTATCATCAATATATTTTTTATTTTCGTTAATTATTCTGGGGACACTAGTATAAGCATCTACATGAGCTACTTGCCTATTTTTGTTTATTACATCCCACACTGCTGTGTTAAAGTACACACTATTATTCAAAATTTCAGCTGTTTTCTTACATTTCGCTCTTTTCACTTGTCTTGTATAATTTTTCTTTAGAGCTTTGTAATTATCTTCACTTAACATATTTCTAGATAGTTTGAATTCATCATATGCATCTTTAACCCTATTTCTTTCTGCAAGGATATCATCAGTTATCCACTCTTCAATCTTGTCTAATTTGTTCTTTACAGGGACTTTTTTAACTGGACAACTCATAGTAATATGAAACCTTAAAATATTAATGAAACTATCATATTTGTCATTTAAACTATTGCTATTGTAAACCCTACTCCAGTTTTCTTGTAGCAGATTCTGCTTCAAACAATCGATATTCCCCTGTTCACATTGTTGAATTTCTTTCATTACTCTACTCTTTTTAATTGATTTAATTGAATTATTGTAGTGTATACATAGTTCATTGTATATTGTAGTGTATACCGGCCTTGTCCACTGTCGGTTCTGTCTGAATCCGCGTTGTTGGAAATCGAAACTTAAGCCAATAAAACGATTTCCACACGGTTCTCTCTAATAATCTGCACCGATGCTTAGTTAAAAATCTTTCACATACGCTTCCAGAACAATTTATTATTATTTATTAATTTAAAGTCTAATCAATAAAAATCATTCAAGAAAAAATATTATTCTAGACAGTAGATTTTCTATGAATCTGTTAACCATATTCTTGCAAAATATTAATGTTGCAGATGCTGTATTTATTGATTGCACTCATTTTAAAGTTTTTGTATATTTTATGTTTCTGGTGTGGTATCTATCATGACTGACCACTACATTAGGGTGGTTCCTGGTTCAAATCCCGGTTATGTTTGGCATTTTGTGTTATTAATATTATTTTACCCCATTACGTGTGCACAAGATTCAGTCAATTATTTAATTGGCAACAGTGAACATTTATAATTTCTATGATTTAAAATGATTTTTTATAGTTTCAATATATAAACTATATTGATCTCATACCAATTTGCTCATAAAAATATACATCTCTGTTTCGTTTTACAGAATTAAAGTTCAACCTGATGTAAATATGGAGGTGTCCATGAACAATGGGCAAGAAAACGACAATGAAAAGGATGATGTTGACGAGGAAGAGGTAGTGGAGTATATGGAGGAGATTGAAGTCGAAGTCACTGACGACGAAGGAGAAGATGCAGTAAAACAAAAGATAGGAAGTTCCTCTATTGGTGCTGATTTTTATAATGTTGGAAAAACAGAACCTCTGGAAAATGACGATGATGAAGATGATGCTGGAGGATTCAAAGGGTTTGAAAGTACTGACAATAAATATTTTAGTAACGAAAATGGAGGTAAGATGCAAGTTGATAAAGAAGAATTTGATCATGATGCTCCTATAAAGAATGAAAAAGAAGACAATATGCTGGAAACTAATATCAAAGTAGAATCAATGCCAAAGAAAAAGGTGAAACTCGAAAAGCGACTTGTAACTAGAACAAAAACAATAATCAAATCCAAGCCTTGTTTTAAGGCTCATAGGAACTGGTACACAATTGATGATCTTTTCCAGCCGGATACAGAATCTGCAAACCATCCAGATGATTATGAAGTGGATTTGGAAGAATTGCAAGAAATGCAGGTTCAACAGGCTCTACAAGTGGAAGAGAGTGAGAAAATCGAGAAAGAAAAAGAGCCAGAGAGTGAAGAAGTCGTTGAAGAAGTACAATACGTTGAGGAGACAAAAGAATCTACAGAAAGCACAGAAATTCCGACTAAGTCAAAAAGTAGAAAACGTTTCAAATTAGACGAATATGAAGATTCTAGGGGGTTTGAAGGTGAAAACAGCAGGGAAACGAGGAGTAATTCAAAGAAGAATAGAGAAGGAAAAAAAAAATCTGCTGAGCCGACCATTCGTATCCGTTCAAAGTGGGACAGCGATTATGAAGAGGATGCCAGTCTTAATGAAAGTGGGACGAGGCAAGATGATAATGAAAAGAAGGAACAAGAAAAGGAAAGAGACCCTGATCGCGAACGCTGGAATGAGGAGGGGAAACAGGAGGACAACTATTATCACAACAATTGGAATGAAAGCATGCAGAAGAGTGATGACATCTATCATCGTAAGCAAACAGAAGAAACGTTCGATGGAAGATTGGAAGAGGAAAGTAGTAATGCAGAGTTTGAAAGAGAAACAGAGTTTAGTAAAAATGGTACTGAACATTATGAAGACGACAATGCCATCAACGATGGTGAGGAAATGAACATTGTTCCAATGGACATAGATCAAGAAGACCATGAAGAATTTAATTCAAAAGATACAGTTTCAGTAGACTCTGGTTCAAAGGTGAGAATGGCAGAGATGGGAGAGAAATTGGCATCCGAATATGAAGAGTTTTTGAAGATGGTCAGTTTTGAAGCTGGAGATAAGCGAGAAGGATCCAATTCAGAAACTATCAGGTCAAACGACAAAGACAGACGGGTTCTGTCTGATAAGAATAGGCTGGATTCCTCGCCACCTTCTGATATAATCTTGGCCAAATCATCCTCGCCATGGGAAGAGGATGATCATGCCAAACAGGATTCATCAAACGAATTTGTAACACAAGACTTGATTGTAGACAAAGAAAATAAAACCAGAACGTTTTCCAATGACTCTCAAGACTTGGTCATTGATAAAAAGAAAACCACATTAGAATGTGAAGGTAAAGATAAGAAGAAAAAGATGAAGCAGAAAGCGTCAAAGAAGAATAAAAAGAAAGTTGTTTCATCAAAAGCAAAGAAAAAACAAAAGGACAAGAAACGTGGTCGGAAGAGAAAACGACGCTCATCTAGCAGTTCATTGAGTAGCTCAGACTCATCATCAGAAGATTCTGATAGTTCAAGTAGTAGCAGTAGTAGTAGCAGCGATAGTGACAGTGATAGCGACGACAGTTCTTCCTCCAGTGATAGCAGCTCGTCTTCTTCTAGTGATGACAGTTCAGTTGATCGTAAAAAGCTGAAGAAAAAGAAGAGAGACAAAAAGAAGAAACAAAAGGATAAAAAGAAGAGGAAGAAAAAGAAGAAAACAAAATCAAAATCGACAACATCGAGTGAAGATGAAGATGAACACGATGACAGTGATGAGAAAAAGAAAAAGAAGAAGGAAAAGAAAAACTCAAAGTCCAAGAAGAAGAGTACTCACAAAAAAGAACCAAAACAGTCGCCCAAAAGTAAAAAAACTAAACGGTCCAAGCAAGAGAAGAAAAAGAGTAAAGAGGTTGGTGAAGAAGAAGCAGAAGAAGTAGAAGAAGCAGCTATCGATAGTCTGTTAGTGGATGCTTACATAGAGACTGAGGAAGATAGAAAGGAAAAGAAGAAGAAGAAAAGCAAGAAAGGCAGTAAAAAGGAAGAATTGATTGAAGATGAATCTCATTTGTTATTAGAAGAAAAACTTCTTCCAGCCGACCTAAGCATGGAACTGATGAATCCAGAGTTGAGCAGCATTACTTCAAGTAGCAAAAAGAAGAAATCGAAGAAAAAGTCGAAAAAAAGGGAAAAACGTAACCGCGAAGAACTTGAAAATGAAGCAGCAATTCTTGATTACACTGAACCCAAACTAAGTCACAAAAAGAAAAGTAAGAAAAAGTCGAAACATTTTTTATTGGATATAATGAACGAAGACACTGGTTTTAATTATGAAAGTAAAAATAGTGAACTAAAAGAAGGTATGATTTTTGAACGTTTGGAATCCGAAGAATTTGACCCTGAAACAGTGGTACAGAGCTCAAAAAAATTGAATGTTCTATCTGAAGCTGCGAATTTAGAACACAAATTTTCCAAGCGAGAGGAAAAATTATTGAAGAAGAAATCTTTACTAGAAAACTTGGGATTTTTGGAATCCATTTCACAAGGCTGCTCTGCTCACAGTTCAGAGTCAGAGCAGCAGCCTTCTTACGCTCGTTCTGCCACTGATTCACTTGTTAGTTTGCATTCCAAAACCATTATCTCAGATCCAGTTAAAGGCTCTACAAGTTCTAAGTTTGATTGGGAGGAGCTCACAGAACCAGATAGATTCAGTTATGACGTAAAAGATGAAATGAAGAGAGGTTCCAGCAAGTGCGCGTCCAAAAGAAAGATGACCGAAGAATCTGATGAGCTATGTGAAAGTTTTAGCCATGATAGGAAAAAATTAATCAAACAATCTGATGATTCTATAATTAGTATTCATAAAACGAAAAATGTCATACATACTCCAAACGATGATATCAAAATTAGTCAAGATTCTCAGTTGTCATACAAGGACCCCACCGGCTATAATTTAAAGACAGTAGATTCAGAAGACAGTAAGTCAGTTATTGGAGTTGGAGATTCGGAAGATATCGACAGTCCAAATATTTTTGAATGTGAAGAGGAAAACTTTGTGTTGGAAAAGAATTTGGATGCGTTCAAGGATTCAGAAAAATCCAATCAAGGTTCTGAAAGGAATTTCAAAATAATTTCGAAAGAAAGCCGTGATAAAAAAATGGAGGGATTTGATATAAAGTTTGATCAGCCAAAAAACTTGGAAGGGCTCCAGTACTGTGCAGGTGAGAGCAGTACTGGTTGCCAAGCCGAAGAGAAAGACTCATCAGACAGATACAGTCCTTCCAACGCCATCGACGCGTTTTCGCCGGACAGCAACAGAACATTGGACAACGGACCAGAGGAAATGGACCTTGCCAACTCAATGGACAGTCCAGCTCGGTCGCCATTTCAAGTGGCCAGTGCTCCAAGCATGACCAACAGTGCCAGCCACGACAACTTATCTGTAATGCTCGATATTCCTCTTCCTCCAAGCAATGAAGCAGCTGACGCAATCTCATTTCCAAACCCCATTACTAAAGCCGTCCCTTGTCCAGTCCCTGTCCCGCCTCCCCAGTTACCCTCAGTGTTTCACCCTGCCAACGTTCCTCCATCCTCTTTTAAGAACGTGTTCAATCTTCTTCCCAACACCCAGACGGCTCCCTCAACATCTACAGAAAATATTGATGAACCTCCTCCACACAGTCCTATAAAAATTAAACCTGTGAGGCAACCAACTAAAATGAGGCTAGAAAAACAGCCTATAAAATTGAGGACAACTAACGTGTTTAATATGTTTGATGACGATGAAGAAGATATAAATACAAATAAGTTAAGTAAGTTGAAAATTCCGTTGTTAGAAAATACAGCAGACTCAACTTTGAAAAATGTAGTTAGTAAACCAGCAGAAGTTATAGAAAGTGTTGCACCTGTGAAGTCATTGGATAAACCAGAAGAAGATCAATCGTCTGCAAGCAAAGATAGAAATTTGTCGCCCTGGGAACCTGGCTCAGATGAAATGCAGGAATCGTTTGCTGCTAAGCATAAAGAAGATGTAAGAAAAAATATAGACGAAAACCGTACATCAAATGAAATGGTGGAAATGACTCCATCTGTAAGTAAATTTAAAAATGTGCACGAGCCTTTGATTCCAGTTGACGAGATTGCAGCTTCTATTAATTATGGAAACGTTGGTGGAAATTTCAATTCTGATAAGCCTTTTGAACAGTTGAGTGATGAAAGAATTGAGAGCCGATTGGAGATGTATAGGGAAACAGAACAACAGAAATTTGAAATGCCAGTGGAAAAGCCTGATGAAAGAGTAAGAGAAAGGGAAAGAGGAAAAAGTCGTTCACATAGTCCAAGCAGGGATAGAGACAGAAGACGAAGGCGAGATCGGTCGAGTGATCGTCACAGCTCGCGAAGGAGAGAGAGCTCAAGAGATCGGCGACGAAGGAAAGATAAAGATAGGTCGAGGAGAGAGAGGTCACGGTCGCGAGATAGGTCACAACGATCTAGCAGGCATCGATCGGACAGGAGGAGGGCGTCCAGGGATAGATCCCACAGAGACACATCTGCCGATAGGAGAGACAGGCGACGTGATCATGATGATTCAAGAGGAAGAAAGAGGGATGATGATCAGTATAGAAACAGAAAATCCCCAGGAGTGGAAGAAAGAGGTCATGAACAAGGAGAGATGTATGATGCGAATATGGTGATAAAACAGGAAAAAGATGAGCACAGTATGCAACATTTTGATAATAGTTTAGATATGAAGGTGGCTGCGGACATGTCCAATGCGGCACCTGACTTCTATGCACAGGGTTTTTGCAGGCAAGATGTGGCTGTCGGCCAGATGGCAACGAGTGGACTAGACGACACCCAAATCTCGCCCCCCTCTCCATTGGGTTTCAAGAGAAGTGTGGCCGACTCGACTACTGTGGTCGGCAGCGAGAACGACCTAGTCAAGCCCAAAAGACTGATGCGCTATTCGCCCGAACTGTCTCCAAAAAGACTTTCACTCGATGAGAGACTTGCTCGTGAACTGGGCGTCAAAGAGGACTCGGCTCCCCCTCCACCACCTCCACTCCATCCTCCCCCTCAACACCATCAATTGCAGAACCTCAACTACCAACAACTGCAACAACATCTGAGCGTGCCACCACCCTCCACCAATCCGGCAGCGGTTGTCGGACTACTGGGTAGTTCGTCGCAGCACATTCCGCTGCTGTCAACTCCACCCGCTGTCAACTGGGACAATCCGGAGGCGTTCATCGGCTCAATGGCGGCCACAATTACGCCTTCGCCCACCGGCAAAATACCTATCAACTCTCCATTCCTGCAGGTAAGTCACAGACAATTAATTTTGTACTTTTCTTGTCTGAATATATATATTTTCGTATTTCGATTGTTAATTTGTTTAATTATTTGTCAGGTTCAACACTCTTCCATTATTCCATTACAATTATATTTTGATGTTGTAGTTACATATTAATTTTTCACTTGATATTTAAACATATATAATTATTGTAAATAAACGTGAATTCAAGTTTGTTTGACACTTTGAATTCACTAGTAAAGTTTATTTACAATAATTATTTATACATGTACTCAAATTAAATTTTGTGTTGTTGAGGACAAGCCCATGTAATCAAAGTTGTCAACAGCACACGTTTCACAAAGAATAGCAAATCGTGTTAGTTACTGGAGGGCAAAGTTGTCAGCCTCAATGAAAGAATAATCTAAAGGGTTCTGGGTTTGATAGAAACTGCTCCAATTCCAAGTATCAGGTATCTGAAACAAATATGTAACTATTGATGTAATTCAAAATTCATCTCCTCCACACCATATATTAGACCGCCTCTTTTTGCCACCATGGGCAAAGTGTTGTAACTATCCCAGACAGCCTAATGACAATATTGGTTGAAAGAAAAATAGTAATTTCAAATTTATTTTATGGATACATTGCGTGCAAATAGAACGGACTAAGCCTTTTGCATATTGCCATTGTCAGTAAGTTGATGAGTTCCAATTTATTCAGCTAAAGATTTCATATTTGGCTTAAAACTTGGGTGAATTTCTTATTGAATGAGATTTATATACGTTTTGAATGGTACTGTCTAGTATAGTATGAGATTATAATTTTTTTTATTCAATGTCATCTCTATAACATGAATAGTTGTTTCTCTATTATTACTCCATGAGTTAATAATATTATTGTTACTCCACTCTTCATTGTTTTGTTTTTAACATTTTTTTATTGACAATTTTTTAATTTTATTTCTATAAATTATATGTAAATATTTCATTTGAGTATGCATGTATTGAACTATTTCTTTTAAAAATGTATCAATGTTAATGTCATATTTCAAATGTTTATTAATGCCATTTGTTTTCAGGTAGTATTTTAATAACTATGTATAAACCAGTAATGCCTTCATGAATCTTGATTATTTTTATTGTTTTAACAGTGGTATTCTTGATAAGTGTTTTCATTCATATCATCATTTTTTCTAATTATGCAAAGAGAAGGTAGATTGCACTAAATTTTTCTGAAGTAATTTTACGAGGTTGTGCTGGTCATTTGCATTTAATTTATTGTTCTACCTTTCAAAAATGATGATTTGAAAACATTTCACACTTATAGTGCTTTAATATGGTGTGATGAAACGTTACTCGTATGAATTGTCAGAAGCTCTTTTTCAATTGCAGAAATTTTTTATTTATATAATCAAGCTGAATATTATAATAATATTATGTATTAATATAGGTAATAATACCATCTTATGAATGTTATTTAAAACTGATTGAATGATGAATGTGCGTTCTATGAATTTCCTCCATTTCAGATCAGTTTATTAAGATATTGAGTAGTTGAGAAATACAGCAGTGTTCTGATCTACTTCAGTTATCATACTCCAATAATTGGATGTTCAACATGAATTAGAGGATCTGTATTTGAACCAGGTTAAAAATTTCGTAGCCGCGGTGGTGTAATCGCTTGGGGCGTTATCTCTGATAAGACTGACTGACTGCGGTCACGGATTCGATTCCAGTTCAGCTTGGCATCTTTTGTGTCATCACTCACCCGATGTCATCACTTTCAAGTCTAAGACTGATGAGAGTATCGTCAGCAAAAAAGTCATGTTCAATTAATATGCCACTTTGATGGTCACAGGTTCTGTATCATCATTCACCTCATTACCCACGCACAAGTCTCCGATTCATGTGAGCATAATTAAAATGGGTTTATCTTATTCATCTATTGATTCGGTTAGTATTTTACCCATATCAAATATTGTAAATATAAAAATGAAAACGGTTAAAATTTGACATACTCCACTATTTTATTTCAATATGTTGACACCAGTTACATCTCTATTTTAAATAAGTGGAATTGACAAATTTTAACCGTTTTCATTTTTAATATAGAGTTCCACAATATCAATCTAAAATCGACTGATAAGTTGTAAATATATCAATTAATTAATATAAATATAATTAATATAAAATATGCACTTTAAAACGATATACACGGAAATTGACAGCGGACAATCCCGGGGTATACTACACTTCATAACCTGTCGTGCTTTCGATGTAGGTTGGGTTAAAGTGTTTGAAGATTTAAAAGTCCTTTCTTAATTGCACAAAACATAAATAATTCAGTTTTTAAATTATAAAATTGTATAAAATGTTTTTAAAAAACTTTGAACTAAATCATGAATATCTTGCTTCCGTGTTGTTGGAAACCCTATCTTTATGTTTTCAAAGTGCATATTTACTTTACATGATATAGGTAATTTCGTATATTCCGAATCAATAGTTGATAGGATAAACCCTTTTCAATGACACCCACAAGAATATGAGACTTGTGCGTGGGTAATGAGGTGAACTATGATTTTAAAAAAAACCAGTATCGAACGGAAATATTTTGTGCTCTTCTACATTTTCAGTTTTTATTATTGCGGATGATACCCACTCGAGTCCGGAGACTTGTGCGTGGGTATTGAGGTGAATGGGTAAATGATGAGAAACATACATAGTCCAGTCAAATTATCAAAAAGTAAAGAAAAATAAACAAGGGTGAAAATCGGTTTATATATGCCCAGAAAAAAAGCCGAATAACATACTAAAAGTCCCCAAGAATCCTAGCTGTGGTTCAGCCGCCATCTTGGAAAAACTAAAATTTTCCATTTTTGTTTTTTCCAAAATTAAAGCTAAACTAAGCTTTAAACAAAAATGTTACTTGTGCCTTTTTCAAGACATGACAATTTTCAATATGTTGACACCAGTTGCATCTTTGTATTATTAAATCTTCGGCTACAATTTTTCAAAGGATTGGCAATTTTTTCGGAAAATTAAAAATGTTCTATTTTGAATAATTGAAGCAGCTGTATCTCACTAATGGTAAGACTTGAGTCTGTAACTCGAAATCCCTCTCGCGGAAATTAAGTGTTCTACAATTTGAAACCACTCCCTTTTTTATCTCCAGCAGTTTTTGAGCTGTAGCTATTCATTCGCCTTTTTTGTTTAAAGCTTAGTTTGGCCTCAATTTTTAAAAGAACAGAAATGACATCTGGAAATTTTCTGTTTTTCCAAGATGGCGGCTGAAGCACAGCTAGAACTCTTTGGGACTTTTAGTATGTTATTCAGAAATGTTTTTTAGAACATATAACCCGATTTTCAACCGTGTTGGGATTTTTCCTTTCTCATCCGAAATTCGTGCTCATTTGATTGGACTACCATGGCTGAATGAGATTCGAATTCAAGGCTGCAGGAAGCGAAGCCAGCCAGAGGCTTATCTAATCACAGACAAGCGCTCCAATCAACTTCGCTATTAGAACCAGAATTTAATAATCCGATACAAAACGTATTTGTTGGTGAACATTAAAAATGAGCTATTGATCCCTTTTATTCATTATACTAGCTATCAATTTCAAATATAAGAGTTTTTTCAATCTTATAATTATTCTGCTCATTTAATAATCCATCTTGAGAAGTTGAGAACGCATCCAAGTTGAGAACGCTATGAATAGGTTGTAGATGAAAGTTCGTAGAAAGTTTAAGCTTAGACAAACATATTAATGGTGGAAATAATTTCTACATAATAATTATAATTATTGCTATCCATCTATTTATACATTTTGTGAGTTAGTCTGTCATACCATTTTCATATTTTGTGATGAATTATTAATCTTTTTGCTCGCATAAATGTTGTAGATGAGTGGTGAAAATCTTTACTCACTAATAGAAAGATCATATTTAGACAGACATTTTATGAGTAAGTTAGACTGTGATATATTTTTCATATTTTTAGTTAAATATGTGGACTAGCTCATCAATTTATTCACGATCTTGTTTGTTCTAATACAATAGTTATATTATCAACTTGTCAACTTAAAACTGTATTTTCCATTTAATAAAACAGTTATTATTATCATCAATAATTGCTCGATAATTTAAGTCTGTCTTTATTCTTTTTCATTCAATACAACAGTCAAGCTATATTATTAATAGTTGCTTAATGAATTTAAACTGACTTTCTCATTCAATACAATAGTTGTCTCATAATATTCTGTGTGTAAAAATTGGTTTGTATGGTTTTGTAAAGTTGTCTGGGAGCGTAACGTTTTACAAGAGAGATTGGGCTGTCGTCATCTGCTTAGCCATAAAGTGATTGCAGACATTGTTGTGACGTCATTTTCCTGAGAGTCGTTTCACACTGCAATTGGGTTCTCTGTCTCAAGCACCTGTGTGTCATGATGCTTTGGTCACCTCTTTCAAGTGCAAGAGCTATGGGGCAACCTGCTGCAGGTAATAGAAGGGCCTGTTTACTTCTGGCTGACAACTGCGTTATTAATACTACTTTGCTCAATTATTTCTCATTGCAGGATTAATATCAAATGAATTTCTAAGTAACAAAATTTTTAGTGGTAAATTGGTAGTCCATGAAAGGAAATAGAATAAAATACCGCGTTGGTCGTCATTTCAAAAACGTGATAATAGGTTGTATCTTTCGTACTAATCTCATTCCACAATTATTGTTAACTGAATAAAATACCGCGTTGGTCGTATTTCAAAAACGTGATAATAGTTCGTATATCCCGTAATAATCTCATTTTATGATGGTTGTCAACTGAATTTTGAAAAACTTATTCGAAATTATATTGGCAAATCAGGTAGTCCATGAAAGGAAATATAAGAGTAAAATACCGTGTTTCTTGTTATTTTACAAATGAGATAGTAGCCCCTATCTTTTATACTAATCTCATGAAAAATAAATAATTGGAATGAAGTGTTTCTTGCATATTAACAGATAATTAAAGGATTAATGTCAACTGACTTTTGAAATTACTAAATTTTAGTGGCAATTCGGGTAGTCCATGAAAGGAAGAATAAGGATGAAATACGTCGTTGTTTGAACTCCTAGGGGCTTTACCGGTAACAGCCGCGACCCGTAGCAGGTATCTGTTCAATCAGATAGAGATAAGCGGCGTTCTCGTAGGACCTGTTTGTAACGGTTACCGATTAGATTGGCCAGCAAAAAAGACACTGCTCTCTGCTGTAAAATCACTTCCCAGTGGTTCGGAACCCACCTAAAACTGTAGGTCCAACTCATCAATCACCATCATCCAACTCATTACCAAAGCACAGGTCTAAGACCTATGTGGACTTCATCCTCAAAAAAAGTTCCTTCTGATTGGTCTATTCAAATTTTTAACGTCTATGAACTTGAATAGACCAATCAGACGCCACCGTTAACATTTACCGGTTATCAGTAAAGCTCCCATGAACTTAACAATTTTGAAAATGTTATAACAGCTTGAATCTTTTATATTATTTTTATGAAAAATTAATAACTGTTGAAAATGTGCTTGATTCAATTAATATTTTTTATTATGAAGATAAATGTAGTTAGACAAAAAATCTTCGAGTCAGATTAAAATAGTTTTCCTTACCTGTTTCTTATATTTCGTTTAGTCGTTTGAAGTCTTGAGTGCTTGCACAGTGGAGCGTCCAATACATGAGGATAATCGCCATAACAGAATCAAACACCTGATGGAATTGTGTATGAAAGATGGAATACGCATGAATTCAGCAGCCATCACTCCTTAGTAGTAGGCAATAAGCTACTGTTACTGCAACTTCTGGAAAGCTGTTATAACGCCTTTTAAAATTTAGAAATGATTGTTAATTTCAATTTCAAAAGACTATAATTCAATAATTTATTGTAATTTAAAAAATATGTACCGGTATATATATAGAATACATATCTATCTGATAGAGGTAAATACTCACATGTCCGATGATGACAGCCTCAGTGCTTATCATTGATGGACAGATCTGTGATAAATTCCTTACTGGTGTCCTCATTTTTGGACAAGACTAGCTGACTCATCACTGATTCCTTTCCACAATCAAATACCAAATTACGTAAAATTTCAAATATCTGAATGTTTCAAAATTCAATTTTATTCTACTTGAGCTCCTGATTCCAAAACAACACTGGGAAGTGATAGCCGTGAGCCGTAGCAGGTATCTGTTCAATCAGATAGAGATAAGCGGCGTTCTCCTGGGCACTCTTTGTAACGGTGACCGATTACATTAGCCAGCAAAAAAAGACACTGTTCTCTGCTGTAAAATCACTTCCCGGTGGTTCGGAACCCACCTAAAACTGTAGGTCCAGCTCATCACTCACCACCATCCGACTCATTACCCACGCACAGGTTTCAGACCTATGTGGGCTTCATCCTCAAAAAACCTTCATTTTTTCTACCATCAAAATTAGCAACAAAAAATCAAGTAAGTTTGATTTCTTTTCCAGTGGACTCATTCCCAGCTAAGGAACTGTAATGCTTCTTGAATTGTTTTGTGGCTAATTTTAATTTAAGAAAAAAATCAACTTGTTTCAGTATCAGGAGCATAAGCAGAATAATTTGGAATTAAAAATGGTCAAATATCTGGAATTTTTATCTTGTTTTGTATTTGACTGGGGAAAGAAAGTGGTGAGTCATAATCCGTGCTGCTGAAAAATATTGTTGGCAATTAATTTCTAAAAAAAACTACAGTTTACTGAAAGTGCCTTCAGGGATTTTGTTGGAGAATTGGACAACACCGCTTTCAGCGGTTGTGCGGCCTGAAACAATGTAAAAAAAACATTTGAAAAATAATTCAATGAATTTTATAATGCAGGTTTCGCCAGTTTTATAAACTATGCTGCACTTTAATAACAAACACGGGAAAAATGTTTTTTCAATTGAACTATTTTTTCTTTCAATGGTTACTAGAATTTGTATTATGAGTGAACCTTGTATAGATTATATAGAGTAAACCTTGTACCTAGATGAATGGCTGGTTTTGAGTTTTTATTATGGTTTATGGAGCTGGTTTTTATTATGTTTTAAAGACTATAAAAGAGTTGACGTGTACGTTTGGAGTTTACATTTTAAAACACCTAGGAATGAAGTGTAAGACAAGTTAGTTCTCAATAGTTATTAACGTTTTGTAGTTTATCTTGGGGTAGTTTGACATCTTGTGAGACGGGTTCCCCAATACTATAGCAATTAAAAATACTATGATAATACTGGTTGCCATTAAAAATGATTAAATAAAATCAATTAGCTATCATTAAAATTAATATGTAAGTTTTCGTTAGCAAGGGTCCATTATCAAATCAAATATTCTTTGTTCCTATTTACATAAAAAATGAAATATTACAATTAGTCGCTTCATTATTTACACTGAAAAATATTTTTTGACAAATAGAGAAGATATTATGCTATACAAAATAAACAGACTTTTGCGGAAAGAAAATAAGTCCCCACATTTTTTTGTAGATTACGTCTTGGAGACTCCAGTTAAGGAGTATAAGACAAGTCAGATCAACAATTATACACTAGATACCATAATTACTATATCAATTAGTTGAGGTGAGGCCGGAGGTCTGTGAGCAAGGACGAGTTCATGATCCAGGTAGAATACTGCATTGGTCTTTCTTACCTCTGTACAATAATTATTTCTTCTACTCAATTGTACTTGAATTTGTACTTTTTCCCATTGTATAAAAACTCAGCAAGTTTTTAAAAAATGTTGTTTAAATATTTCATAAAGATTTAATATTATGATTCATTCTTTCATCTAATGTAAAATTGGACATTTATTAATGATGATGATGATGTTTGTAAACTCTGGTTGTGCTAGTTCTCTTTTGTGATACTGGATTATTCACGTGAATGTTTACCATTATTTTACAGCCTAATCAGCCGAACAGATATCTGATACAATGTTGCTGAGCGAAGTCTAGCGTTAAGGCGGTTCTGATCGGTAATGCGATTTGAAACGACTGCACCAATTAAAAAATTGTCCCTCTTCGTTTGTGGTACTGTTAGGAAACGAAGCCAATACAGGAACTTTTCGGCTGACAATAGGTAATGTTCAATGATGTACACACATCACGTTTGAAGCAATTGATTTGAAATGAATTATAGTTGATTGTATTTTTCGATATTGAAAGGTGAACGCTTCGAGTTCTCTTGCTCTTGGATGCTTGGAGGAAGAAGAGGACCTTGTACAACTTCTACATGCAGTCTTGGCTAGTAAAATCTTTCCAATTTTAAGATTTAATTTATATTCCGTTTCGCATTTCTTACCGTATTTAATTTTGTTAGTATGTTTTGGAAATGTTTTTAGTTAGTTTTAATGAAAATGTTCAATCAATTATTGTTCCTGTTGGGAATTAAAATGAAATTGTTTAATAAATGTATCCCAATTTTTGTTCGCTTTGATAATTGCAAAACTTTCCCGTTATCATTCATTTCAACCAGCTTTATCTATTGTTATGTATTTACAATGCAACTTAATTATCTAATATTAATTTTTTGAACTGAAAAAATCAGATACTTTATTGAATTTGATTTTTCACATCTTATATTTATTATGAATAAGACGATGTTGTCAACCATATTTATAATGAGAACAAGGGATATCACAATTAAACCGATTTTGACAGAGCTTGATTGAGATTTAGAACGGTGTTACTGCCGAAACTATAGTATCTCATGTTTTCATAATAATGTGTTTTTTACAACATGAATTAATTCTTATTCATTATGGATATCTACACCGCAATACCATGATCACCAATACAAAGATTTTAAAAGTACTGTATTCATTTATCTACCACAATATCACAGTCACCAATAGAAAGAGATCTTAAATTTATTCATTAACAAATAGGTTTTCTGTACATTGAAATAATCTACTCATTCATCTCCTGACTGCTACTCTTTTATTTTTTTCTTCTTTAACTGCTTTTCATGATACTCTTCCATTTTTTCTTTTTTTAATACTCACATTTTCGTAACCTACATTTCGTATACTTGTTCTTCATTCCAAAATTGAATGAGAATTTTTTATAGAAATGAGTCACCATTATTAACCAACTCTTTCTATCTATTACACTGACTGGCTCTATTAACTACTGCTTTTTCTATTATTTTCTGTGTAGTAAGGTATTCTCGTCCAATGTGTACGAATCATACTTCTTAACAAAATATGATATATAAATTAAATAAGTATCATTACTATCAAATGTGAAATAATTGTATGTTAAACATTTGTAGGACAGCAGTAAATTGAATAATATAAGGCGGGTTATAATTTACGAAAAAGGTTTACTCTTGTTAGTTGTTTTTCCAAGAGGAAATCATCAAATTGTAATAGTATAGATGTAGAGTTTTCCAAAGATTTTGGAGTATTTCTTTCTTTAGGAAGGATTGCATTTATTTCCATGTTGTTAATTAGAATGTATGAATATATCATATATAATGTAAGTTTTGAGCTATGTGAAATAGATACTGTGTGTTTTAAGATCCATATGTAATTCTATCTTGATAAATGAAGGCATTACTGAAGTTTTACTGTAAAATTCAATGTTATTTTAGTGTTGGGTTTTTATTCTGATAATCAATACAAGTTGCATGTAAATTTAATGAGAAATCTTCATTTGTTAAGGTTGGCAACATGCTACACGTCGTCCCTTCAGATCCAGTTGAAACGTCGCCGGTTTCTCTTCAAGGTACATCAGGAAAAGGCCAAAAGGTAACACGGCTGTATTCTATTATTGCTGGCTAATTTGCTTTCTTCTAAGCTAACTCAACACTTTTAATTTCTAAAGTTTCGGTTTGTTAGTTCTCTTTGTATGATGGACTTTTCTAACAAAATTATATCCATTGAAAACTTGGATTATTTTTGTATCTCCTCACTTATTAATTACCCAATAAATTTATGAAAAAATTGGACGTTTCTATTATTAGACCCCAAATAAATTATTCCAAAAGTGGATCTCATCCGGTGATCAAAATTTCAATTTGAAGAAGAAAAAATATAAACTGTTTTTGTATCCTATTATATACACTCGTGTTAATTCAATATTGGCACATCGTTGTATCGGTTGATGCACAATATTTTTCTTGTTAGATTAGTTTTCATTTAAATGTATTATTTATTAAATTTACTCGTTAAAATTGTGTGTATTTCGTACACACATTTTTGCCTTACGTAATACTCTCTTGTAATACTGCTTCAAATTGTGTGTGTATTTCTACCTGTACGTCAATAATTTTTTTATGACGCGGTAAAAACTTCACTTATATGGCACAGACTCGCCTACTCCGTAGTAGCGCTAAATATGTAGATATAATATAGTGAATAATGGTAATCAAGAGAAAAATGCGGATAATTTTTGTTTAAATTATAATGTTTTGAATGATCATAAAAATTGTTAATTTGATAAAATTATTGATAACTTGAAAAAAAAATTAGATTATACTGGTTGCTCCTAGAAAGTGGTAATTTTCAACGAATTCTGGTTTTGGACTGTTTGAAATTGCACATTATACATGTTTAACTAACTTCTATACTTGATTGAACTTGAGGTTGATTAATAAAGGAAAAAAAGAAAACATTTTGTTTTTCTCATTCATTTGTCTGAAGTTGAAAATGCAATTATTTATTGTTGGATGTTTTTCTTTATTTTTTTTTTGAATTTATGTAATATTTTTATAATATAGTGTCTAACCTGTTTCGACTGAGAGTGTAAATTTGGTAATTTATTTAACACGAATACTTGAGAATTTTTCAAGTGTAGTAAAAGCCTTTAACATATACTAGTTCACTGGTGAAATAATCAGAGAAATAAAAATCAAGAACAAACTAGCTAGAAAACGGCGTTATTCTGATGACCATAATCGTAGATTTATAAGCATTAGACGTTCATTGAAAGTCAAAATTCGTGAAGCTATTTATTGACTGTTCAATCCTCACTAAAGGGCAACATACGAAATTTTTGGTATTATGTGAACAACAAGCGTACTGCTGTGACAAGAGAAAAGAAAAGTATGTCCCTCAATTCATCAATCTTTGAAAATAATGTAGATATTGCGAATGGTTTTGCCAATCACTTTGCATCAGTACATGAGAACTCGATCGTGTCATTGGGTATGAGCTCACCAGCTATGTATGCTCAGGATATTTTGAATTTGAGAGTTGTTTCCCTTGAAAATGTTGAGAAAGCTATTAAATCCCTTAAACCTAGGGCTTCATGTGGTCCAGATGGTATTCCACCTTTTCTTGTGAAGGTATGTTCTGATGTCTTGTCTAACAGCCTTTGCTTTCTATTCAACTTGTCCCTTGAAGTTGGTGTTTTTCCTGGGGAATGGAGGCTCTCTAGGGTCTCACCAATATTTAAATCTGGCAATAGGCAGGACATTTCTAATTTTCGACCAATATGTTTGTCTAATGTTTTTTCAAAGGTTTTCGAGAATGTTATTTTCGAGTGTGTTTACTAACACTTGAAGAACTGTTTTAATGTGCAGCAACATGCATTTTTGCCAGGTAAATCAACTACCACGAAAAGACACTGTTCTCTGCTGAAAATCACTTCCCGGTGGTTCGGAACCCACCTAATACTGTAGGTCCAACTCATAAATCACCATCATCCAACTCATTACCCACGCACAGGTCTCAGACCTATGTGGGCTTCATCCTAAAAAAAAAAATCATAGAATTCTCTAATGATGTTGTGCAGGGTCTGGATTCTTCTGGGAGGGTTGATGTTATTTATATCGATTTTCAGAAGGCTTTTGATCTTGTAAACCATGATGTTCTCCTTTACAAATTGCTAAATCTTTTACAAATCAGAGTCAATAGTAAATTTTTTCTCAACCTGCCAAGGAATAGAAGGCATTTTGTTTCCTATGATTGTTCAGATTCTGATCTCTACATAAACATATCTGGTGTTCCTCAGGGTACTTCGTTGGGTCCGCTTTTATTTCTGGTCATGGTTAATGATTTGCCAGATGTAATAAAAAACTCAAAGTGCCTTCTATTATTTTACCGATGATGTTAAGGTATATAAAAATATTAGTGATTTAGATGACTGTCATTTATTGCAGAAAGATCTTGATAGTATTACTGTATGGAGCTCTACAAATGGCCGAAAAGTTAATTTTAATAAATCAAGCATAATGATATATTCAAGACAACGTTTCCCTTTCAACTTTTCTTATATGCTTAACAACTCAGCTCTTCCTGTTAAAATGTCCTATGAAGTCTAGGAGTCTATTTTCAAAATGACTTCAAATTTACCTCCCATATTGAGCATATTTTAAATGAATCTAATCGGCTCTTGGGTTTTGTTATTAGAACTTGTAAAAGTTTCAGGGACTTAGATTCTATTATATATCTCTACAAATCCTTGGTGAGAAGTAGACTGGAATACGCTTGGATTGTTTGGGATCCGTATCGTGCTGAATGTTCTGATTCTTTGGAGAAGGTTCAAAACAAGTTTCTTCGTTATTTATATTTCAAAACATTTGGCTTCTATCCTCATTTTGCTTTTCCAACTTCTCAACTCAGAAGCATGTTCAGGATTCCAACATTGAAATCTAGGCGTGCCGTTCAAGCCATCATACATTAATTTATATAAGGTCATGTGCAGCACTTTGATGTGCAGCATCCTTTTTATTTGGAGAGATTGAATTTCTATGTATCAGCTATCCAACGTGGAAGATATTTTTCCTTTTTTATTCCAAGATCTAGAACATTATCGGATTTCAACTCACCCATCAATCGATCCATGAGACTTTTCAACTGTGTGTCACGTGATGTTGATATTTTCAGTCCCTCTTTAGAGGCGTTTGTAAAATCATGCTCTATATTGTTGAAGTATTAGATTAGATATATGATCTTTGTTCTTTTGACATTTTTTTATTTATTGTAAAACTGAAGCTCTCTTCCTCCTATCATTTATCTTTTTCCTTTTTTCTTTCTTTTTTTTCTTTTGAATCTTTCAAATCCAACTGATCGGTATTCATTCTATTTTACTAGATTTATATATTTCTGAATTTGTAATGTTTCTATATTTAATTATATTTTATTGGTGTATATATTTCTATATCGGTAAATCTGAAATGATTCACTATAAAAAACCGACAATATCTTTATTCTTGATTTTTTTGTAAAACTTTTAATTAGTTCAAACTATTGTGTATGTTTTGTGGAGTGCGGTTTTGGGCTTTGCCTGTCGCATCCACATGATGTATTTTTTTTTTTGAAATAAATTGAAATTGAAATAAAAGTAGGGACAGCAAGTAGGAAGTCAGGAAGTACTAAATTTGGCTAAAAAATGTCTATTAGTGCAATTATTATGACGATGTCACTGTCCTTATAATCCTGTACTTAGTCATTGAATAACTGTCATCAGTCCTTAAAGCCAGTCATCAGTCCTAAATTTGTAAATAAGTGCAATTATTTATAGTGATTATTGTTTGTTTTAATACTAGATTTAAAATGTGTACTTGAGAAGTTATTCATTTATCAATAATGAATTAATACAAATTAAATTCTTCTGTGTAGTAAAAGGAAGTTACTTGCTGAGTGACGGTGATAATGTTAATGATAATGAATGGTAATGGTAATGAATTCAAGGTAAAAAACTCAAACCCGAGTACCTGTTGCATAACATTTTACAAATTACAATGACAAAATTTTTGCAGTAACTACTAATATAATTACTAATAATATCAGTTTGTACATTTTTATTTATGCAACGGAAGCTTTACTTTGAATCATGTCATTCTAGTTGCACTATGAAGTACTAAAAATCGATTTAAATTTTAGACGGATATGTGTAAAAGACGACAGTGCAACGGTCTTAGTGTAAAACTTGTATAAAGTTGGTGTAGACCAAAAATGTTGATTTAGACTTGTTGCACGAGGCCTCGTAAGACGCATATTAAGAATCTTGATGGAAACATTCGCTGTACACTCGTGATTTATTACAATATGTGGTGGCTCCGTCTAGTCTGAAAATAGCCAAAAAAGTCAATCTGGAAAATGGTGTCAAAAAAGTATTTGTTTTACTAACAGTGAGTAGTATAGAAGAAACATATTTACCGGGGCCTTGGAAATAAACTTAGGTGAGTCTTATTAATTAATTTTCTAGTTAGTATGTTACATTAGTCGTAGCAAGTGTTTGTTAGTTTCTGTTTTTCATATTTATTTTTTAATTTTGTTAATGGTGTAGAAATACTGTTGAAAGAAACATGTTTCTTCAATTCTTTCTGTTAAAATGCCTTTAATGGAGTGATTGTTTCATTGAATTTATCATGTATAGGTAATTTCTATTGAGATTTTTCTCCACTTCTTTTCTAAGTTTTTTCTCAAGTCTGATTAATCACAATGATTAATAACTTTTTTCGCACTTTCATAATTTTTAAAAATTTATTTAGCACAAGGGTGTGTGTGTTGGGGTTTTTGTGTATGGGGGGGGATTGTGTGTGTGTGGGGGGGGGGGGATCATTAGTGGGTTTTAGTTGTAGATTAGTGTCGATTTTTAATAATCAGTTTATAATAATTTTTGGTAAGACTCATTCTCGCGCACAGGCTTTTTGCCAATGCGAGAATTACTTTCTTCGTTATTGCTTAGTTGTGTACCATTTTTAGAGTATGCATATAAACTATTTATCATATAATGTAAGGAGTAGGTAAAAGAATGTAAAAGGTTATTTCGTTCAAGTTAAAGTTTATTTATAACCTTAAGTTCATTTTCTGCACAGGGAAGTGATAACAGTGAGCCGTAGCAGGTATCTTTTCAATCAGATAGAGATAAGCTGCGTTCTCCTAGGCACTCTTTGTAAGGGTGACCGATTAGATTGGCCAGTAAAAAAGACACTGTTCTCTGCTGTAAAGTCACTTCCCGGTCGTTCGGAACCCACCTAAAACTGTAGGTCCAGCTCATCAATCACCATCATCCAACTCATTACCCACGCACAGGTGTCAAACCTATGTGGGCTTCATCCTCCAAAAAAAAACCAAATTTATATTTTTTTGACGAATAAAGAAAAATAAAGAAACAAAAGGAGTTAACGAATTCTTGTTTCTCATGTATGGTTATACGCATATTATCTTCATGCCAGTGTAGATGTAACATTACAAAATTTTAAAGTTTTAATTGGAAAATTGAGATTTATAGCGGCGTAGCTGCTGAAACTATAGTTTCTTAGTGTTATTGTTTCTTACTGATCTTGTACAGTGATGATTTTTGGAGTGATGTTATAATTATTGGTGATGCGAGTCTGCAACGTAGTACAGTAGTAGTATTCATTATGATTTACTCATTACATTAATTGTGATTTCTTTATCACTAATGCGAGCAAGATTCAAAATTTGACATAACATCCATTACCTTGTAACTGTTTTAGGCGGCAGGTGGGCCAACTATGATACAGGTGGGTAATATATTGCAGCTTATTCCTTCGCCCGCCCTTTCGAGTATAGGCTCCACACCGATAAAGACCGCATCTTCAGAGCCACAGAGCATAACACCCGAGTCAGCAGTTGCCGCTGCCGTAGTTGCTGAGGTGCCCGTTGCTATCGCTAGTGGCTCTCAAGTTCCTGTTCTATCTGAGCAGATATCAGACGTAAATCTGGCAACAGCGCAATCTTCAGCCATCACTGCTGCTTCAATCGTAGCCGCCTTGTTCAAAAAAGATAAGCATCCATTGGCGTTGCCCATGCCTCCAGGTAAGTGTGCATTGTTTTCATATTATGTAGTTCAGTACATCTGTTTGATGTTAAGATAACTTTGATGTTACCAATCATTTAAATACCAACGCTTCCCCGATTCAATTGAATGTGGATTTAATTCTTGGATTTCTTGTTCCATAACGATATGCGTTGTTAATAATACTAATTGAGGCCCTGACTTTGAAAAAGAGGTAGATGCCAAAATTGACAAAAATGCGATTTTTGTATGAAATGGTAGTAAATGCCAATGCCAACGGCATTGAAAAGGAGGTTAGTCCGAATATTGTATCTGATAGTTGTAAGAATTGTCAAAAGATAGCGCATGTGGCATCTCGTTCTAGATTTTCTTTTAAAAGGAGTTTCTTGTCCTGTGAAATTCACTTTTTGGCACTTATCTCCTTTTCAAAGTCAGGGCCTCAATTATTTCAAATTTAACGACTAAATTCTGTTAAAATTTTACAAACACACCACACACAATAAACAAAACATCCTCAATGAACAATTCAATTTTAAATCACACAAACGTCTTGATCACGTTCTACAAAAACCACAATTCTTCTAACCAAAAAACTAACATCACCGAGCTAGGACGCCTTAAAGATGAGTCCCCATGACACGAAAACATTTGGCCAAAAGTGAGTACAAATATTATTTATTCACAATTAAAATTGACTGCAAGTCGTTGAATTTACAATAAAAAGTTAATGTGGATTTTTTAGAATGTACTTTAACCTAGCTGCAAATTTGATTATTTAATAGTCTCTTTTTTCTTATCTCATTTAATCTTCTCCTCAACCTTCTTATTTTTCTTCTCCTTCTCGTCGTCATAATTGATGAATTTTATGTAGTAATTCAATAATCATTTAATACTATTCATATGTGATAACTTGATGTGCAGAACTGACCTTTTTACTTACTTACTACTTACTGTAGTGGCCACTCTTACCCCAGTCGGTACTTGGCCTCATCAACACAGCCTCTCCAACGATTCCGGTCACCAGCGTCATCCTCATTTAGCCCCATCTTTCTCATGTCTTTCCGGGCCTGGTCCCACCATCTTGTTTTAGGTCTTCCAGCTGGTCTCCTTCCTATAGGATTGTTCCTCAGTACACTGTTTGTTAGTGAGTCCCCTTCCCTCCTCAAAACATGTCCCGTCCACCGTAACCTTCTGCTTTTAATCTCACCCACTATGTCTGGTTCCTTGAATAGCTGGCGTATTTCACAGTTGTGTTTTATCCTCCAAACTCCGTTCTCTAGTGTTGGGCCAAAGATTTTTCTAAGTACTGTACCTTGTTTTCAAAAACAAGGATCTTTTTTCTTCTTTTTTATTCAGTATCCATGTTTCTGAAGCATATAGCAGTACTGGTCTAATGATGGTTTTGTATAGTCTTAGTTTTGATGTATGTGAGAGGAGTCTTGAGCTAAGCAACTTATTGCATGCATAAAAGCTTTTATTTGCCGATCTTATTCTGTTAGGAACTGACCTTTTTACTGACAATAATTATTTAATGAACGAATTTATTCATTAAATTTCATGAATGTTTGACAATTTTTTCTTCTAATATTTATGACAAAATTTGTATTTGACCTTAATCAATAATCTGGTTTAACAGCTATGTCGGAAGCAGAAAAAATCGAACAAAAGAATTTGGAGAAGAAGCAGAAGCGTTTAGAGAAGGAAGCACGAAAACAAGCTAAACTGAAGAAGGCAACCAAGAAAATGATAAGGGTAAGTATTCACTGTCATAGCCAAGTGGTTTGTCTGGTTTACAGTTGTCCATTTTGACTGTTTCATGAAATCATAGTGTAATGCATTACTATTCAAATATCAAATAATTATTCAAGACAGATCTTTACTTATTTTATCAGAATTAATCCATTGTTTTAGAATTAATTGAAGGTGTATAAGATGTGTCATGTATAGAAAGTCACTATAGGATATTGGTTCAATTTAGTAATCTTTATAATACAAATTTTTATAGAAGTAATAAACCTAGTACAGCTATAACAAAATAATAGCATTATGACAATCAAGATGGTTGCTTATCACTTGCTTGTGTTTTAAACACATTTTATTTAAAAAAATATTGACAATCAAGATGGTAGCTTATCACTTGCTTGAGTTTTAAACACATTTTACTTGAAAAAAAAAATGTCCTATCCTGTTGTGACAGCACCACTAAATCTGAGAAATCTTTTTTATCAAAATGTTTTCAACAAGTTATACAGCCTACTGATGAGAAATTTGTTTTTTATTGTTTGATTTGCAGAAAGCGTTGCTATTCAAAGAAGGGTTGACTCTCAATACCGATGTGGATAACGAAGAAATGAAATTAATAGAGGTGAGTGATGTTCGAAATATACACAGTCCTGCTAAGGGAAACAGCCTTACCTGCAAATGACGATTTTGACATTTCCTAAACTTTTCAGCCTCAGAAATCGAATGAGCTAGTTCTTACCTCCAGCAGTTTTCGGGATATAACCATGTACACCAGCATTATCTTCAACTAATTGCATCTAGCACTAAATTAATAAGGAACTGATTGATAGAGTATCAAGCACTCATATAAACAAACTAATCTAGACATTTTTCTCAATTTTATCGAGAATTGATTATTTTTTGTTTGAAACTGATATAGAATGTTTCCTAAACCAATAATGTCGATTGATAAAACATCAAATAATTTAGGTCTTTGAACTTTTAAGCGCGTTTTCCCAATTTCAAAGTTTTTTAGTTACTGCCCTCACCCCAGTAGGTGAAACAATCATAAAAATCAAGATAAAATGCATAAACTAGTAATAATTATATGAATATGCGTAAATGTTAGTTAAAAACACAGTTAATGATACATAATAATATCTGTTATTCGAATAATTATATATAGGATTACTAAAATCTTAATAATGCGATGAAAAGGTTGAATTCATGAATATATAAGCACAACCTCACTAACGTTTTTTTGTTTATTTTATGAGCGCAATTGTAGAAGAGGACAGTATTGGAATAGACATATTAAAGTGTGTATAAAATTATACTTGGAATAACCGTGATAGCTTTCACTACATGAATACTTTCTAGTGTTAGCTTTCATTATACACTTTACATTTTTGTACATGTTTCGCATACATTTACCAAAAGTTCGTGGGCTTGTACTCACTAAATTAATTAACAACATGAACAATATGCTTTAATATGCTTCGTTACAGAATTAAAAATGGCGGAAGTTGGCAGCCACCTTCAATTCTGTAAAGGAAGAATAGAAGCATTTCCGGACCTATATTTAAATGAGTTTTGTTTTCATTACTTTAATGTATTGGTCATTTTATGCATAACACTTTACATTAAATAGCTTTCATTATTATTATTATTATCATCATCAGAATTTTTATTATTATTTTTTTTAAATTCATTTTCAGGAGGCAATGGAAGCAACGACAGAAGAACCGGCGCCGACTGTCGGCCAGTCGGTCGAGATTGAAGATGTCGAAATCACTGAGCAGAGAATGGCAGCCCTGAGGAAGCCTCTACCTCCTCCCCCTGAGAAAGGAATTCTTATTTCACCTGGATTTAGGTAACTGATCTACTTAACACTCCAGGCGATGTCGATATGATTCTGACATGACTTTTGTATCTTCAATCAACATGCATTCGACACGGGCGTGATTCGAATTGATCTAAATGGCTTTGAAAATGTTACCTATAAAAATCAAATCAATGTCAAATTGTGTCCAGGCAAGAGAAACAAAGTGAAACTTATGGTTTCATATTGAAATCTTAAGCCTCCGGATTCCAGTAAATATAAATAAAAAAATTGATTGAATAATTTTCTGATGATTTTTTTGCGTTAGTGTTAGGAATTTTGAATGTTTTGTTTTCTTCAATCCACTATATGATTTTAAAATTGAAAAGGAAAACTTTGTTCTTCAAGGCCCGTACAAACGGGCTCTTCTTTGTAATCAGAACGTTCTCGTAGAGTAAACGAGTTTAAATTTTTGTAAAGTATAATGTATTCTTGCTTTCGCAGAGCAATCTAGACTCTTGCTAAATTGGCATAGACTCGTCTAGCATCAGTCTACCAAAGTTGCAGGAGTCTACATGGCTCTACGACAGCGCTATATCAATAAGAACCAATGTCTTCTTTGAGATGGGCTTGAAGAACTCAATAATTACTATGTGGTTAACATTATTTTTACTATTTAATTCATTTGACAACACCAATAAAATATTTTCAAGAACTTTAGTATGTCCCTTTCTTTGTAGTGGTGAAGGTGATATTGTGGAAGATATCCATAATTAATAATAAGACGAAATTGTCACAACCACATTTATTAAAAATATAGAGATACTAGTTTCGGATGCTACTCCATTATCAATCTCAGACAAACTGGGTTTCAGAGTTTGTCTGAGATTGATAATGAAGTAACATCCGAAACTAGTATCTCTATATTTTTAATAAATGTGGTTGTGACAATTTCGTCTTATTATTAATTAACTTTAGTATGCTTTATTTCGTATGAAAATTTATTTTTTCAAAAATAATTTTAAATGGGTTTCAGAGTTTGTGTGAGATTGATAATGGAGTAACATCCGAAACTAGTATCTCGTCATTTTTAATAAATGTGGTTGTGACAATTTTGTCTTATTATTCATTAACTTTAATATACTTTATTTCGTATAAAAATTGATTTTTAAAAAAATAATTTAAAATCATAATTTTTTCATAATAATGAACAAAGCAATAATTAATTTATTTTGTTTATTTTTGCAGGGAGAAACCAATTGTGATCGGCCAAAAGTCGGAAGCGAAGTCGGTGTCGTTTGCCGATGGAATTAGACCGGGCGAAGGCTCCTCGCCACTCAACGCCGAAGACCATCCCCACTCCCCGCCACCCGTCACAAAACTACCCAAAAAGAAACGATTCTCGAAAAAGAAGAAAAAGAGGAAGATAAAGGTGAAAATAATTAGGGTGGAGGAAGGCGATGACGATGATGAGGATGATGATATTTCTCCCCCTCCCCCGCCGCCCGGATCGCCACCACCAATGTTCCACTATCCCCCTCCCCCTCCTGGATTCGCTTACCCTCCTCAAGCTTTTACAGGTTAGTACTGGCATATTTATTAAATCACTTTATAAGTAGTTTATATGCTCAGTTTCTATGTTTGATTTTATCATTTTTATGTTTGATAGTTATAATTTCATTATTTGTTTTATAAAAATTTGCTAAAAAAAAATTCAATTGATTTTTGAGGTTAATGAAATTGTATTATTCTTAAATTACAAGTGGCAAATGGTTATACGACTTGACACCAATGCAAGAAGGCTTCTTATGATAGAAATTATGGTATTATCATTTCAAAATTCAAAAAAATTCAAATTTCTTTATTCCGATCCACAAGTTCAAAAGATCAATACAACAATTCAAATATATCACAAAATGGTCAGAGATCAAGATATAGGATAAACAAAATAATACTGAATAATATATTAAATGAGTTTGTAGAACCCCTATGAATTAATTTGTATGATATATCACTAATTAATACCTATTACCTAGTAGTGTGAATCAGAATAATGTAGACTACTTGCTGTAAGCATAATGCTCAACGTCTGCAAATAGGAATGCATATCAATATCAAATATAATTTATAATTGAAAGAGCTGGAGAAGAAAGAAAGAAAGGAAAAAAAATTAATGAAACACACACACATTCACTCATCTTCCACACTTTTCCAATTTCAGCTTGATTCCTTAAGTAAATGATTGCCACCATTATGGTGAAGTTATATCAGAAACTAAGAAATAACAGTAAATAGAATCTCTAAACAATCAGGCATAAGATTTCGGAGCCATCTAAGAATGTGAATTTTAAAAATGTTACTGTTTTTCAACCTCTTTGCCTCAAATGGTACATTATTAAAAAACTTAGGACCAAGAAATACAAAAGATTTCTGGAAACAAGTGATATATGACTTTGGAAGCGTCAGTAGATCAGATGTCACTCTCCTGGTATGATAACTGTGAGCATCCCTGAACAGTGCATGACTACAGTTTCCAGACTCAAGTGGGTAATATACGTGGAGCCCCAACAGCTTATTCCATAACTCATCTTTGGATCAACCAGAGCAAAGTATAACTGTCTAAGAACGGGTATGGGAAGAGTTTTGTTGAGAAAATAAAATTTTCTTAGGATGCATAGTACATAAGTTTTAACATTGCGTATGTGTTGAGACCAGGTGAGCTTTTCATCAACTGTAACACCTAGGTATTTGATGGAGTCAATTTGACTGACAACTTCACAGTCACAGTTGTTATGCTCACAGACACAATGAAACCTCAGTGCAGATGGTAATCTCCAGGATGTTGACAGTGTAAACAGTATATATTTGGTCTTGGACAGGTTAAGAGTTAACTTATTGTATTTAAACCAAAGTAATAATTTATCTAAATCAGTCTGCATCATCTCCTCCAAGTTAAAACCATCCAAACCATTTCTCTTGACTTAATTTTGATTTAACGATTCTAATTAATAACTATATCCCAAGAATACGTTTTTGATATATCGATGTATCATATTTTGTGGTTTAATTGGGTTGAGTTCCTGGGAGCTTTACCGGTAACTGGTAAATGCTTTTTTTATCGGTGGCGTCTGATTGGTCTACTCAAATTCATAGACATTAAAAAAATTGAATAGCCCAATCATACACCACCGGTAACATTTACCAGTTACCGGTAAAGCTCCCTGGAACTCAACCATTATTTATTCGCTTCGCTTGCTTTAACCGCCTAGCTGGACCCAGTAATAGGAGGGTAACGTTTATACAAAATTCAAAAAACCTTCATTCAAAATTTATCAATTTTGTGCCTTTCGCTTGTTAGCTTTTTTGGTACCATAGAATATTCAATGAACCTGAATACCAAACTTTTGGGCCAGGTGGTTCTCAAGAACCGGTGATCAACTAAATTTTCAAAATCTTTCACTTTGAGCAGAACGTCCTCAAACGCTCTAGTGTACCAAATTTCAACGTAGTTGTCGGGAAAAGGTTTAAAATAATCCATTAATTTAAAAACAAAAACGTTGATTTCGGGCTGATTTTGGGGAAAATTAGAAAGTTTTATCTTACAAGCACCTGCAACATATGCAGTCAGTCAACTCATTCTTGGCAGTGCGCAGAAACACATGATTCTGTTTTTTCTACGGCGCTGAAAACACAGACTTCCAACAAAAACTATTTTGGGAACTACTCATTCTTAATATTATGACAGAATTTGGGCCTTCTAGTAGCGTAGAGCAGCAGAAGTAGTAGTAATAGAGAGGCGAAATACGCGAGGCAAGCTTATAGGCAGGGTGATTTTTTTAGTCCTGTTACCAAACTTTTAATGGCCGGTAATTTGTCTCTAAGAAAGGAAATTTTGTGTTATGACACAAAGCTGGTAGCCCTACTCAACCGTTACAGATCCAGTAGTGCGATTTGATTCTCCCTGATCTGTGTTTCCGTTTTGTTCAGTATCACGTTGTTTGTCGTTTACCCTAGAACAACGGGTTTTCATTATTGAGTGATAATGAGCTTATGGCCTCCAAGGTCCCCAGACCTCACATCTCTTGACTACTTTTTTGGAGCCACATTAAGTCTGAGGCTTTTAAAAACAACCCTCACACTACTGATAAACTTAAAGCCAACATTACAGACTCAATCACGAATGTTTCCAGTACAATTCTTTTTTTTTTGAGGATGAATCCCATATAGGTCTGAGACCTGTGCGTGGGTAATGAGTTGGATGATGATGATTTATGAGTTGGACCTACAGTTTTTGGTGGGTTCCGAACAACCGGGAAGTGATTTTCAGCAGAGAACAGTGTCTTTTTTGCTGGCCAATCTAATCGGTCACCGTTACAAACAGGACCTACGAGAACGCAGCTTATCTATCTGATTGAACAGATACCTGCTACGGCTCGCGGCTATCACTTCCCTTAAAAAGGTTTCTGCTAACATGCTGAAAAGAGTCCAAGCGTGTATTACCGCAAGGAGTGGGCACTTTGAGCATATTCTGTAACAACTGTAAGCAAAAACACATTTTTATTAAATCTCTTTTGTAAGTAAAATAAGATGATTTTATAATTTCACTTGAATTTCCTTGTCATAAATAACATAAAAAGTTGGGTTCAGGACTAAAAAATCGCCCTATACAACTGTTAAATTGAGTTGACGGACTGCGCATGTTCAGTTGACGTCCTAGAAGCATGAAAGATAAAACAATTTTAATTTTCCCTAAAATGCGTCCAAAATTGACATTTTTTCTAATCAAACTACTATTTAAAAATTCAACTTTTTTGGCAGATTGGCGCTCGAGAAACGGTGATTAGTCAGTAGTATGTGACTTTCATACATATAGATTTTGTAGTTGAATTACTTATGAAATTTCTACTTATGTAGATTTAAAATATGTATAATATGAAATAAAAATTCAATAGAATACGAAAACCCAAGAACAACCGAACAATTATCATACAATTTGACATAAGCAAAGTTAAGCTTGTGCATAGTTAAGCTTGTGCAAAGTTAAGCTTGTTAAGCAAAGTTAAATTTTCTTAGTACCAGGCGCTTCAAGTGCAGCTCCCCCTGGTAGCGATGGGCAGCAGCAGCAGGCGTATGCTCCGCTGTACCAGCAGCACCACCATAGCACCATTACCACTCACACGACCACCACTGTCCAGTTCGGGCCACCTCCCCCTCCCCCACCTCCACCACCAGCTAAGCAGCGAAAGTGAGTAACTGCTTCTTATTAAAGTATCTATGACTTTGGACTAGTTTTCTAGTTAACAAGCCAGCAAGTGAAGTAGCCTCGGCCCCGGCTCTCAACTTTTTCGTATATATTTAGCTAGTGAACATGATTTCATTGGGCAAGTTTACAGATTGTAAATTCGCCGGCGAGCAGCTTGTAAACTCGCTCAATGTAATCGATGCTTCAGTAAAATATAGTTTTTATACCTTTTTTATGCATAAAAAGAACTTCTCTGATAACATTGAACAGATTTCAGTTGGCAGTTTCAAGTTTTAATGGATAATTTAATAATTTACTTGCGTAGGTGTTACACTATTTACTTATATTCACATACTATAATTATTTATCTTACTTAAATTTTTTTTGTAAGTATGATAGGTTGTGATAGATCTTGATAGGTCTTAATAGAGATAGGTCTAAGATAGATCTTGATAGGTTGTGTTTTCAATCACTATTTTTTGATCGGTTTTTTAAATTTTTTCTGACATTGAAATCGCCGTTCTAGAAATAGTAAAAGCCAATAATTTAATCAGAATTTGAAATTATAACATTTTTTATTCGAAATTATAACATTCCAATTTCCGAATCCAAGGTCTTTATGTGCAGGTCACAAGAAAGCTATTTTGATTCATGTTAATTATTGGTGAACGATATCGTTCCTTACACTGGTTCAATTCAATTTTAAATCTTCAGAGCTTAAATTCCCAAATTCTGTCTTATTCTAGTCATCATCATCATCATCATCATCATTATTATTGGCACTACAGCCCATGCAGAGCCTTAGCCTTCACAACCACATCCTTCCATCCATCGCGACATTCTGCTGCTCTTCTCCATCTTCTGACACCCAGTCTTCGCAAATCCTCCTCCGCATCATCAACCCACCGCTTTCTTGGTCTTCCTTGTAGTCTTCTTCCTCCGGGTTTGCCTTCCAGCACCATTTTTGGCACCCTCCCTTCCGGCATTCTGTGCACATGACCAGCCCATCTCAACCTCATACTTTTCACAACAGACAAAATACTGGTCTCCACGAACAATCTTCCTAATTCCTCGTTTGTTCTTATCCTCCATATTTCATTTTCCTTGATTGCTCCAAAAATTCTTCTCAAAATCTTTCTTTCCCATCTCTGTAGCAGACCTTCTTCTCTTCTAGTTAATGTCCAAGATTCGGCCCCATATGTCACTATTGGTCTTAAAATTGTTGTGTAAATTTTTATTTTGGCTTTTTTTGACACATTCTTGGACTTGAGGATATTCTGCAGGGCAAAATAGACCCTATTTCCGGACATTATCCTAGCATCCACTTCTTCAGCCACATTCTAGTAGATTAAATAAATTGAATTGACTTCTGTAAAAACTCTCGACATAACTATTTTCAAAGGGTTTACCTAGATGTTCAATGTAAGATGTTCGATGTGTAGTATTCACATACTACATTATAGTATTCGACATAACTCTCGACATTATAGTATTCGACATAACTCTCGACATAACTATTTTCAAAGGGTTTACCTAGATGTTCAATGTAAGATGTTCGATGTGTAGTATTCACATACTACATTATATATCTTACTTACATTTTTTATGATGTAAAGATAATACTGAAAAGATAAGACATTTATATATTATGTATATGCAAAAGATGTAGTGCTCATAACTAGGAGTTCATAAACTGTGTGTGTAAACTGAGTGTGTAAACATTTACACTTCATTTGTGTAAATTTACAATACATGAAAGGAATTCATTAAATACATGTAATATTATTTGGCAACACAAAGATCCAAAATTAATGTTCCAATGACGTATAGTAATCTAGTATGAGGCAAGAGTGGTTGATGGGGTTGAGCGAGACCATATGTATTATTTATTGTTGATGGTATGAGAATTTATTACGGAAATCATTGTTGAAATTGATATGAAGCATGAAAAAATGGATCTGGGTGATGACTCTCACGAAAAACAAAGTTAGGACTTGAAACATGTTCGTTTGCATGTACTCGAATTTTAAGTAATCATATAATCTCGATAATAAATCTTAATTCATATTAAATAACTTCGTATTTGGAGGATTGACTTTGTCGACAATTTTGCAAACCATAACCTATGTATTATGTGATGATGTGAACAACTCCAATTTAGGCTCTATAAAGACCTCTTTTATAAGTGTTATAGAGCCTTAGATTTAATATGGTTAGTATAGAAATTCAAAGACGAGTTAGGGCTAGTGATTGAGCCTTATTATTGTTATAAATCTCAGCTGTCAGCACATTTCAGGCTATCATGTTCAAATTTGATTACACCATTTTCATTCAATTGATTATGATTACCATGCTGACAAGACATTTTTTATATTACAGGTAGTTGAGCGCTCGCAATAGGAGATAAATAAATAGAAGAATATGTGTACGAGTAAAACTCACCGTGTGCAAATTATTCGCTTGCAGGCAATATTAAATAAATATTGAAATACAAATACAAAATGCGCATGACGTATGATTTTTAATTTATTCATATTGTAGTCATAATTGGACACTGAGAGTTTGACACTTTGAGAGTTTGGCACTTTGGCTCAGTTGCATAAACTTGATGACAATACCGTATTATGGTTCTTGACAGGTTGTGTTTTCAATCATTCATATTTCTAAGAGTTATTCGACTATTTTTTGGACGGTTTTGAATTTTTTTTGACATTGAAATCGCCGTTCTAGAAATAGTAAAAGGCCAATAATTTAATCAGAATTCGAAATTATAACATTCCAATTTCCGAATCCAAGGTCTTTATGTGCAGGTCACAAGAAAGCTATTTCGATTCATGTTAATTATTGGTAAACGATATCGTTCCTTACACTGTTTCATTTTTATTTTAAATCTTCAGAGCTTAAATTCCCAAATTCTGTCTTATTCTAGTTGACTAAATAAATTGAATTGACTTCTGTAAAAACTCGTAAACTGTAAAGAGTTTACCTAGATGTTCAATGTAATCGAACTTTTGAATCATTGTACATGGAATTTTTATTTTTCAATGCGATTTATAGTTCAGTATTCAAGCTTGAATTACACCTAAACAGATTTTTAGTATCAATAATTGTCTCAGCCCACAAAGAATATAAATAATGCCTTGCAAAATCTTTCATTAAAAGCTGGTGCTTGTCAATTATTGCTGACAATTCTGATTTTTCAGAAATTTACAATAAAAAATTTCGTTCGTGCTTCATTGATTGCTGAAAATCACACAATTTAGAGACTTACATATGTTGAATAATTCGTTATACTTTTGTCTTTGTTATTAATTTATCATTGTTAATTTTTAGAAGAGAAAGAAGTACCTATTATTCTTTCAAAATTTAGTTCATATGAGTTTACAATGGACTTTAAGAAAATAGACTATATGATCTTTAGCTCTAGCAAACATTTTAAAATGTTGAAATCTTATATGATCAGTGTATGTATTGTTCAAAAGTAAATTTACTTCGCTAAAGTCACAAAATGTTGTTCCTAAACTCAAATTTTTTGTCAACAATGTTATGAAAAGTCTACTAATATAGGTTTTTGTTCACATTGGTCCGTATTCTGATTTAAATAAATTATATGGATTTAGGAGTTGATTCATGATTTATTTAGGAATTCATGGAGTTTTAATTCACCCATTGCTAGATTAAACATTGAAATGGCAAACAAAGATTTCAAATGATTTTAAGCGTATGTTTTTTGTAATTCGTGAAATTTAATCAATGACAGTAATATTCAATAGATGGAAAACTAGGCCTGACATGAGAACTATTTGCTATGTACTTGAAACTGAACTTTTTCAACAATTGCCATGGTCCCTGATTCAATAATAAAGTCAAGATATCTAGTATTTTTGAACAGTATTGATAATATATCTGTTACCAAGTTCTCTAACGTATATACGTCAACTTACGTTAACTCACCACCAAATCTTTAAAATTATTCGTCCATAGCTCTAATGCCGAACTTCATAGAAGACAAGTGTTCGCTCAAATGTGAAATTTGTCAAATCAAGCAATCTTTCCTTTTTATTGTAGAAAATAATTGGAAAAAATTCGTCAAGATATCTTGAAAACAACGTGAAGTACTTGAAAAGTCTATATAAGATTTGAAAAATGTTTTGAAATGTTTTATACTTTTATTTCTGTTTATTTATTTATTTTATTGTTTTAATAGTTATATACTTCTTTTAATCAGTGTTCTTATTTAAAATAGTTATCTTTTGAAAAGAAAACATTTTAATTGTAGTTGCATTTTATTATTTCTATGCACAGTTTTTGTATAGACCTTGATAGTTTGATTACATTTAATCTAAATTCTCATTAAAAAACTGAAAATATAACATTTTAATTTATATAATAATTATAAATTAATATACTGGCGATAAAGTGATAACATCGAAATAATCAAAACGAAAGTTCTAATTTCATATTATTTCTTGTTGCCTCAATCACAATTATACTGTTACAACCGATTAATACCACTCTTGATAACTGCACTGCATTCAATATTGAAAATATTGAAGTCTCATAGCTTTTCGTTTGTTTCAAGATAATCTATCATACTAAGCCTCAAGTAAGCATGAATAAAGTTTAGAAACGATGTCTGATTGAAATATTGGAAAAATCAATTGGCTACGTATTTTAGTAGAAATTATATTTTGGGGAAGAACTAATTGATGGTGTTTTAAATTGTATTTCTAGTTTAGACAAGTGCAATTTTTAAATGTGTACAGATACTTTTAATTTCATTTTATTATATTTTTACCATTGTGATTTCAATGTCGTGAGGTCTGGACTGTGCTCAGTGTCTTGTACGGAAATGCTATGAATTATTACTATTTACAGAACATTTCAGCGTTAATAAAAAGTCGGTATTTTTCTGAATTATTCATAGTGTGTTGAACCGCTTACTCCAATTTGTGCTTGAATTAGGGACTAGTTCAGCTAAAACTAGTTCCATACTGTCATTTCAATTATCGAACCCCGATTTAAATTATGATTTACTTTTTAACTTATTTTACAAATTTGATTTACTTGATTTTGATTTTATTTTGAAAAAACTACATGAAAGACATAATTTCAATTATCGAAACCCAATTTAAATTATGATTTACTTTTTAACATATATATTTTTAAATGAATAATTTACAAATTTGATTTACTTGATTTTGATTTAATTTTGAAAAAAACTACATTTTGTTACAAGACCATGGTTTTATGACATTGCCATAGGTTGTTCCTTTTCAGATTTTATAGTACAATGCACTTTCTTGTTTAAAAAACTACGAACTCAAAGATTAAGCTCAACGAAGGCTTGTGAAATTGGAAATAAGAAGAATTTTACAGTATTACAGGCCACCTTCCGCTGCATGGAATCTCATAATTGAGGTAAATTTATACTTATTTTGATGACTATTAAACACCTCAATAAGTATGAAAATTGTTACAGTAAATGAAGGAGATTATAGTGAAAACCATTGCTTATACTGTTATCAAAACCATGGCCTTTCAACTCGAAATTCTAGAGCAAGTATTAATAGAATTTGTTAATAGTATTGATTGAAATCAATAATTATAGCAAATATTTTTTTCTCAAAATTGAAAGTTTAAATCTTTTCTTATCTTAAGTTATTTATCTTTTAAGCATAACATATAAAATCTTCGCATTCAATACTCAATTGCTAAACTTGTTGAATAAATATTTCTTGATCAATGAAGCGTTTACGGCATATAACGAAATTCTTCGTTGTGCTCTGGTATACTTCAATTATTCAAATATGGTAAAATATTAACTGCAATTTATATTTTCACTTTTATTAATAAAGGTTGAAATCGATGTAATGACATGTAAATATTCATGTATCTTGAATGTAAATAAATTATCTTTTTTCATCAGTTTGTTTTGAATGCTCATAATCTGTACATCCTTTTGATAGAGTACATCCTTGTGTATTCATATGTAGAAACTTGCTGTGCAAAACTGACTTTTTTGAGTCGCGGCCGTCGCGTTTCGAACTAAGTGGTTCTTCCTCGGCGCTTGGTTACAGACTGACTGGTTCTCTAGTAAGGTGGTGGTGGGGGAACTACTGTTCGCCCACCACGAGAATAGAGCTGGCAGGAATTCTAGGAATGTAGGAGCTGGCCGAGTGGGGGTAACACAATAAACCGGTCTTTGAATTTATCAACATTTGTAAAACAATTGCTCGGCTTGTTTGCTAGGCTACGTTGCGAACTCAACTAAACCAACACAGCCACGTTGGGTAGTAGACGGAAGTGTGCGAGAAAGAGAGAAACAGCGTGTGAGAGAGACACCGAAGAAGAGCCTCCCCGCACACCTCATACGTCGCCTCTATTCTCGTGATGGGCGAACAGTAGGTGTGGTGTGTTTGAAGTGTTTTCAGGGGGGGGGGGGGGTTTATGATGATATTGAAGGGTGTATGACATTTGAAATTAAGGGGTCATTGAGTATGAGATGATGAATTGAGGATGTGAAATGGAATGTATGTAAATTTCAAATTGTTCTAAATGATTGAGTTTTTGACTTGGGGGGCAATGTGAAGGATGTGGAGATTTTGATCAATGTTGTTCAATAAATGATTTTTAGTGAGTAGATGTTTGGCGTAATTTGATTTTGTGTGTGGTTGGGTGAGGGCTTTTATGTGTTCTTTGAATCTGGTTGTGAATGATCTACCACTTTGTCCAATAGGCCTCAAATTTGCCCATAAAACCCTCACCCAACCACACACGAGATCAAATTATGCCAAACATCTACTCACTAAAAATCAATTATTGACCAACATTGTTCAAAACCTGCATATCCTACAAAAGTCAGAAACTCAATTTACTCATTTAGAACAATTTGAAATTTACTAACATTCCATTTCACATCCTCAACTCATACTCAATGACCAAACCCCCCCCCCCCCCCCCAGCACAACACCTACTTCCCCCACCATATCCACTTCTCTCACTACCTCCCCCACCACCATCGTTGACCTACCAGAGAACTAGTCAGTCTGCAACAAAGCGCCGAGGAAGAAGCACATAGTTCGAAACGCGTCCGCCGCATAGTTATACTGCAATTCACGAAAATGGATATTCACAACAATAACTTAATTATTGTATCTAAAACGTTCAGTTACAAACTGATCTACAAAATATAGTTCTATTTTATGTCCGCCAAAATACTCCATTCAATACATCGTATTCAGCTATTCAAAATTGAACAAATAAAATACAAAGATCATTATAATAATAATTTCTCTGATCAAATTGCAATTGCCCAGAAGAGTTTAATGAAATAAAATGAAACAAAAGCATATAATAAATTGAGAATATAATTTTGTAGTTTCTATATTAATCAATATTGTTAACTATGATCACCCCACTATATAAAATATGTATTGGGGTGAACAGTCTAGAAATCCAACACAAACTGTGAATATAATGCTGAATTTAGCATTGCAATTATTACAACCACCACCACCACCACCACCACCATCACTACTACTACACTACTAACACCACCCCGACTATGTTAGTTTCTACTTCTACTATGTAATACTAACCGCTACAATTATTAATACTAATACCACTACCACTACTGCACTAAACATAAATTTATCCAGTCCAATCCTAAGTTCAGTCTACAACCTAAACAACTATATTGGAACAAATGATCAATTTTAAATCACTGACAAAAACCATGTAATACTTTACATTAATATAATAGTTTACATTCTATGTAATTCATTTCTATCAACCATTTTTTTAACAAGCTCTTAAATGTTTATAGATTTACTGCCTCTTTAAAAAAAACCTGGCATTATTCTATTGAATAGTTTGGAACCAACATACAATGCAGATTTTTGTGCAAAAATTGTGTTGACCCTGGGTATTGCAAGATGTCTATTGCGGCCTCTGTGTTGTGTTCATGTTCAACGTATTGGATATCTCTTTATGTAATTGATAACTACTAAAATGTATAGCTGTCTAACACTGAGCACCCTGTAATCCCTAAACAGTTGTTTTGATGGAAATAGTGGGCGTTTGTGACAAATCACCCTAAGCAGAAGTTTATGTGTTTTCAAAAGTGGATCTATTGTAATATGATAAGCTCCTCCCCAAACAAGGATACCATATCTAATTATTGATTCTACAAGAGAATAGTAAACCACTTTAAGAGTTGGTTCTGGCAATATGTTCCGTAACTGAGTGAGAACATATACTGTACCAGCTTTCGCAGCTTTTTTACAACACCCTCTACTATTCTTGTCTATCCCATCGGAACATATCATCCACTACAACTCCCAAGTATTTCACGGTGCTTGATCTCATTATTACAGGGCAATCTCGCATGCCGCACCACTCTGTTCATTTTATTTTTAAAGTAATCCATTCGTAGCCACGTCTATGTTTTACAAGGAATTGTAAGAAATTAGAAAATGGGGAAGAATTATTCACTTTATTTAAAAACATTCTAAAATAATTACAATTTTATTTGTATTATTAAACGTTTATGTGATTCTCCTTAGCCCATCTTTTTAAAGTCCGAATAATATTCTCCACTTGTGAACTTGCGGAATTTCTTAGTAGCTGAATCACATCAGTCAACTGAGTCCTGGAAGAAAATATAAATGTCTATTTAGGAATTGATAAGAATTGAATTGGAACAATTTAAGAATTGAATTGGAACAATTTAAGAATTGAATTGGAACAATTTAAGAATTGAAACAATGACTAGAAATTCTTGTGATGATGTTGAAAACTATAATATTTAAACTTGAAAGTGTGTCTGCAAAATGATATATCTAGAATTTAATTAATTATGATTCTAGATCTCGATCCAGGCATCTGTATCACAGAATGGGTGCCATGCACCACCAACTCCTTTACATTGAAACTAAAATTTTCTCGTTGATAACTATAAGATTTAAAAAAAAATCATAGTTTGAAACAGGGCTTTTTTCAGCCGGAACGGCGTTCAGGTACATTTTCGCTAGGCATATATGAATATTTTATCAATTATAGTTTAAAGTGTTTTTGAATTTATATTTGTAAATTTGAAATTTCTAGTAGATATATAGATATTTGTACCAAAATTGGCTTCTCATTTATTTATATTAGGCGTACATAGAGAAAATAGTCGACAAATAAGTAGGCCTACCCTATAGAATATAGACTATGCGAGGTTAAGCGAAAATTTTAGAGTTCCTGAACCTTATTTTCTAGAAAAAAAACCCTGGCTTTGACACGTTTGAAATACATATTAAATATACATATTGAAAATAATTTTTTAAATTATTATTATTATTATTTAAATTAATACATAAATTTTCAAATAATTTTGCGGTGTACCACGGATATTTGAAAGAGCCATATTTTTCAAATAATAAGTGCATTGAAATAAAGTAACTAGGTTCGTACTATTTTGTTTGAAATTATAATTTAAAAGCTCAAATTATAATAATAAGTTTCAAATCTATCCCAATTTGACATAATATAAATGAATTTCAACTATTATTTCAGGTGCTTGCTTAGTGGGCTTCGACACTAGAGCCTAATGACATATGATCATGATCAAATGAACCTTAACACACATCTACTGTATTTTAACCCATTTCACAGCATGTGTTTGATTTCTCAGCTATGCTCTAGGCTCTAGTATCGGCAGGCGCGGCTGGTTCTAAGTGTTCAATTGTTCAATGAACCCCCAAAGTAAAATCGATCTGTCAGTAATTATTTGGATATTAAATAATCTAAGATTTCCATTGTTTAATTACCCTATATTACACGCTGTTTGGTCTACTAAGAGACTTGAAACAGTGCTGCCATACAGAACTCATGGAATTCACGGGTAGACATCGTAACGGAGACAAGTCTCCAAATGGTATAGACTGGGTAGTGGTGGAGGTACGTTAAGGAGAAGGTTGAGGAGGCTTCTCAATGCAAAATTTAACAGCAAACGGAGACTAGCTGCGATTTGTCTCAAGCCACGACTCTAGCCGAACCTAGCCGAGTCCAGCCGAATTACCACGTGATCAGTTCAGAACGGCTGCTTACCAGTTGCCCAATTGGTCAACTTGTAGGGTCGGGCAACTGACGGGTAGGGCAACTGAAAACCAATAGTTCAGAACAGTGACTTCGGCAAATAAATTACGGCCGACTTCGTAATTCGTGATTATCAGATCAGCTGCGGCTGCCAAGGAAATTTTTGATCTGATTGTGAATAGTTGTATTGAAAGATTCAAATTCACTGGACACTTGTTAATTTCCAATTTATTTGATAGTGAAAACTATTTCAACTTCAAGGAACATTTTCCCGGACAAATGCTTGATGACGATCTCAAATCTTTTGGCCCATACTTTGATAAAAAAATTCAAAACAGAATTGAAAATTATTTACAGATGATTTCAGAAATGTTAAAAGTTAATGATTTACTAAGTTGTTTAGTTGAAAATAATTTACAAGAATGTTTTGGAGAGGTGATTAAAGCACTCAATATTCTTGGTAATATTCCAATGACTATGTCAGAAGCTGAACGATGCTTCTCTTCTCTCAAGAGGATTAAGACATTCTTCAGAAGTTTGATGGAAGAAGATAGACTCACTAGACTCACATAGCAATGTTATCAATAGAAAAAGGAATGATCAATGAGTTGGTAGACTTTAATGAGAGAGTTCTTGAAATTTTTGCAGTGAAAAAGAAGAGGAGACTTGAATTGCGATACAAAAGTTCTGTTAATACAGCAGGTTCTCTGCCATAATATTATTACTATTAGCCTATTTCTAAAAGTCCTTTTTAAAATTCTAAGAACTCTTCCAAAACCGAATTAGGAGTAGGCCTATATTTTTTATTTCTTATAACTTCATAATCTTCATAGTTTTTATTTATGCCTATTATAAGAGTGTGATACGAAGATAGTGCTTGTGAATTAGATTTCTTAGTGAAAACAGTTAGTACTTTATAGCTGTAGTTTGGTATGTTGTATACTGTAATGATGGTGGTTGTGGTGATGGAAAGTCTAGGCCTACTAATGAACATCGAAAAATATCATCATACATGGAGCTGGTGGAGCATCTCGATTGCAGACATTATAAAATATCATTCTTGGATTTCTTGTTCCATAACGATCTGCGTTGTTAATATTAACATTTTGTTGTAAGTTTAACGACTTGCTGTCAGTTTTAAATTGTGAATATATAATAAATGTACTCACACTTGGCCAAACGTTTTCGAGTTATTGAATCTCATCTTCAAGGCATCCTAGATCGGCGATTTTGGTTTGTTGATTAGAACAAATTGTGGTTTTTGTAGATAATGTGGTCAAAAAGTTTGTGTGATTTAAAATGCAATTGTTCATTGAGGATGTTTTGTTTATTGTGTGTGGTGAGTTTGTGAATTTGATATTGTTCCAAGGCCTTGAGTTCGTGCCTGCATCGCCGATCTAGGATGCCTTGAAGATGAGATTCAATAACTCAAAAACGTTTGGACAAGTGTGAGTGCATTAATTATATTTTCACAATTTAAAACTGTGAAGTACTCGAGTATACAGCATTATTCAAATCAAAATAATATGTGGCGAAATATTATAGCTTTTGATACATGACAAAAATACCTCAGAAAAACCCTTTACAGTTATTAAGTGAAGGCATTTCATTTGGTAGTCTCCCAAGAAGTTGAACCCCCAAGGTGAGAGTTCACGAGCCGCCACTGAGTATCGGAGCTCCTATGTGCAATAATCATAATGCATTAAATTGTTAAGTGAAACGCATTGAAATATTGAAAAATACAGTAGTAATCATCAACATTTATGATTAATATGATTTATAATCATCAACATAAAGGATTATCATCATTTTAATATTGAAAAATACACGATACAGACATTTCGTTGGTCACAGAAGGTACTTACTTAGGATGCTTTCCTGCAATAATCATTTGGAATACCCCAGCACAGGCTCCACGTTTTCCTTCCCAGTGCTCAGGATTTGGGTCGAGGCGCTCCAGCATGTCGAATGCTTTCAAAGCATGCCAAAAGTGACCCATGCGGTAGCAGTCATTGCTGATCAACTGCAGCAGAGAGAACGACTCCGAACACGTTTCCATTTTCAAATACAACTCCCATGCTGATTGAGGTTTACCGTTCATTATATCTGAAATAATAAAACATTGTAATTATTGGTTGAGTTCATAGGATCTTTAAGGCGTTTATAAGATCTTTTAAGTTTCCAACTAAGGCGTTTGACTGGTCCATTAAAATTTTTGAACGTCCATAAATTCCGGTAAAATTCCATTTACCGGTAAACGGTAAGGCTACCCACGAACTCAACGAATTTTACAAATATTGCATAATTGCGGCTTGAGATGAATAATGAAATATTGTCAATCTCAGATATAAAAAAGCTTTCCACATGTCTGTCAAATGATGACTTGGACCAAAGACAATAAGATATACTAATTTCAATACGGTTCTTGTTACGATAATTTCGATACGATACGGTAATTACGACAAATGCTTTTCGCTTGGACCCAGGAAGTAGCTTGGAGGTGTGCTAGATAGTTACACACTCATCTTCGCAGCCAGACCCCATATGTAAAGGTGCAAATGGGCTGTTAAGCATAGCATAGAGCCTCAGAATTTGTTTCGGTGGGCTTGGTATTGGTACAATTCTGTTGATTTCAACTCTTAGATTCCAACACACTAGTTGAAGGTTTAAGACAGTTCAGATACTCTCGAGAACTCAGTGCGAAGATGGTATTGGATTTGGAATGCATATTTATATAGCTTAATAAACTTGCACTGTACCTGGTATAGTTATTAAGAATTTTCCTCTTTTGAAGGGTTTTATTTACAATACACGGATGCTTACAAGATATTTTGATCATTCGTATGAAAAAGCAAATTAAAAACGTTCATAATAGATTAACAGTTCTCTTTAACGTTCAATGTGATTGTAACGATATCTATGTGGTAAAGATTTAAACCAGGGCGATTGTGATGTGACTTGGAAGGGTGACCGGTAGAAATAAAATGACGTTATCTGTTTTATCATTTAAAATAAATAAATAAATAATTTTATTAACGGAGACAACAGGTGTAACCCCATTTTGCCTCCTTCACACAATACAATAATTTCAACACTATGCGATTTGAAATAATTATAAATGAAAATGAAAACAGAAGAAAATTCAATCAATAATAAAGAAAACAAGCAAGTAAAGTCATTATGATGACAATAATAAATAACACAATGAATACAATAATAGATCAAGAGTATGAAAAAGTATTTACTACAACCTTTCGGCCAAATGAAATTGAAACTGGATTTAACATGGATGCCATAGAAAATGTAGACTTCTCGGATATTCGGCCTGTCAGTGTAAATGAAGTGGCTAGGGAAATAAAGACAAATCTCAATACAAGAAAAGCACCAGGATTCGATCTTATTACTGGAAACAATGAAACAACTTCCAAAAAAGCGATTATAATGCTATCATATCTGTTTAATGCATCATTCAGATTGAAGCATGTTCCTGCTATATGGAAGGTAGCTGAGATAATAACGCTACAGAAACCAGGAAAACCACCATATGATCTCAAATCCTATAGGCCAATATCATTGCTTCCTGTTATTTCAAAGTTGTTTGAGAAACTCTTTCTGAAACGATTACTACCCATAATAGAAAATAGAAACTTAATACCAACACACCAGTTTGGCTTCAGAAGGAAACACTCTACAATAGAACAAATTCATAGAATAAAAAATATAATAGAAAAATCTTTGGAAGAAAGGTATATTTGTTCTGCGATTTTTCGCAGACGTCGCTCAAGCGTTTGATAAAGTTTGGCAAGAGGGACTTCTACAAAAAATAAACTCGTTTTTGCCAAAAAAGTATGTTGAGTTGATCACTTCTTATATATCAGACAGAACATTTAGAGTAAAGCAGAATGATGACTATTCTAGGCTGAGAGAAATTCAAGCAGGTGTTCCCCAGGGAAGTGTACTGGGACCCATTCTGTATCTTTTGTACACATGTGATATTCCACAGTCTGATGGCATCACAGTTGCAACATTTGCCGACGACACTGCTCTTCTAACTACAGGAACCACTATTCAAGAAACATCCAATACTCTCCAAGAAGTTACACATCAGCTATATGAATGGACAAAAAAATGGAAAATAAAGCTGAATGAGTCTAAATCACTGCTCATCAATTTCACTAATAGAAAGATCACCGACCAAATCCACATCAATATAAATGGATGTAACATTCCCTGTGAAAATACTGCAAAATATCTGGGAATGACGTTAGATGTTAAATTGAAATGGAAGGAACACATTAAAATCAAAAGGAAACAACTTGACATCAAGTACAGACAAATGTGTTGGTTGCTAGGTCGCCAATCAAATCTCTCCTTGAAAAATAAGATCATCTTGTATAACCAAATTTTGAAACCAATTTCGATGTATGGGATCCAGCTCTGGGGTTGTGCCTGCAAAAGTAATATCGATGTGATTCAGAAATTTCAAAATAAAGTATTGAGGAACATGGTTAATGCGCCTTTGTACATCAGAAACAGTGACCTGCACAGGGATCTACATATTCCATATGTATCGAGCGAGATAAGTCGATTTGCTGCCCGTCATGAATCCAGACCACCATCATGTCAACCCTGAGGCAACTCAGCTGCTTGATAACCAGGAAATTACAAGAAGGCTGAAGAGGATAAAGCCTTTTGAATTAGTGATTAGGGATTAGAAAATTTTATGTGCAATAGGATTTTTTTTTATATTAGTAACTCTCTATAAATACTCAAGTCATCAGTGGATGAACTGAAGTTGAATCAATTATTTAAATTTAAGAAGTGAATGAAAAGTTAATGGTTAGTCTTCAAGACTAGTTTTAATGACATTTATCAGCAAAAAAAAAAAAAAAAAAAAATTACTCGATGGTTCGGAGCCTGACTAAAAATTATAACTATTCATTCATCATAACAGTCATTCATAACGTCATTGGATCATCATGCGTCTCATTGCCAACGCACAGGTCTCAGACTCATGTGGGCTTCATCATCGAGAAAGAAAAAAAATATTAGGGGTTGAAATATTTAAAAATAGTGTGCAACATTTAAGAAATTTTCTGAGTGTAACTGAAATAAAAGTAAACCAGAGATTCAGGAGATAGATAGATATTTAAGCATCCACTGCCCTCCCATCACGGGGGCATCTGGATTTGTCCAATGTTAAATGTGAATTTATTATTTCCATTCAGGCTATATTGAGAATCTATATCATGAGAATATATAGGCTATATCAGGAGAATAATTAATATAAAGTTATGGATTGGTGATAATAATTGCAGTTCTCATGCAGGTCTAGTTAATACTTACAACATCTAGCCAAGTGGCTTATGTACACATATTCGTTCTGCAATTTGTCATTTTGAATCAATAGGAACGTTTCTTCTGCTTCTTTATAATTGCCCAATGCGGCTTTCGCCTGCAAGAAATTAATGAATGAGTCATTATAAAATTAGAAAAGAAGCTGCTAAGAATAAATTATGATGTTGAAGATCCATCTTGTTTCCACTAATATATAATATAAACTTGAAAAATACTTTCAAGTGGAAATTATGACTCACGTTATGGCGTGTCTGACGATGCACTTGACAACAAAGTGAAACGGCCGTCTCGCCATAACGTGAGTCATAATTTCCACTTGAAAGTATTCAAGCTTTTACTGCTAAGAATAAAATGATTCAAATCAATTAATATAGTGGTAGAATAGATCAGATTAGAAGGAAAGAGCTATATTCTATGAGGAACATGATGGTGACTAACAAGTTCAGGTGGGTTCCACACCTAATTACCTGAGCATAGTTGAAATTAAAGCTGTCATCGTTGAAGTAATAACTTTTTATTGAGCTCAAATATAGCTGAACGTCCTCGAATTGCCTTTGTAGGAAGAAAGATGAGGCCATACACTGTCGGCCCGGAATGGTATCGCATTCACTGGCACTGCTGCCAACCAACTGGAAGAATTGCTGAGCCACTTTCATGTGGTCTCTCTGAAAGAATAGAAAAAATACTGTTTTACACATTTCAAAATTTTTAGGTTAGCTTTGGGATACGGTGTAATTTTTACAGGTGGGTCTCTCTGAAAGAATAGGAAAAAATAATTTTTTACACATTTCAAAATGTTTAGTTTATCTTTGGAATATATGGTGTAATTTTTACAGGTGGGTCTCTCTGAAAGAATAGAAAAAAATAATGTTTTAAACATTTCAAAATTTTTATGGTGCTTTGGGATATGGTGTAATTTTTACAGGTGCTATGGTTTGATTTTGTTATACAAATCAATAAACTTACTGAACCAGTTTCTTGTCCAATTGCAACATTGACAATGCCTTTCAAAATGTATTCCTGGGGAACGGAAGGTTCAAGATCTCTTATCAATGCAAACGCTTCTTGGTATTCATCCTGGAAGAAAAAAAATCACTTATTATTATCAATTGACCTTAAATAAGTAGAAGACATAAATCATTAAAACAAGGTCATCAACTTGTTGTGTATTAGTCTGTATGAAAATTTATAGTTCTGATTATATTGCTACAAACTCAAAACTGGTCGCTCTTAATTCATCTTATTTTTTACTCAATTTTATTTGAAACACGAATTCCTTTTTAACCCTCCATATCATAAGATGTCTTGTCTTATTATTTCAATCAATTATTTTTATTCAGAACATACATGAATACGTCATAATATCTATAATAAGTGCAAACATTTACTAAAAATATGTTCTCAAGCATAAAAAACTAAAATGAAATTTAATAAAACGTTACATACACAAATTCTGCTGCTCCTTCAAACATTGATATTTATAGTAGTGGTATGAAAGTCAAAATTCATTTTTCCTCAATAAATTCGTTCAAGTTGTAGCATGATAATTCTATTAAATATTCTTTTAACATCTCCTTGAACTTTAAACTATTACATTCATTCCTTATGCAACCTGGTAGATAACTAATGAATTTTATTCCCATGTACGTTGGACTTTGTTTAAATTTTTCTTTATTGTGTTTTTTTATTGTAAAATTATTTTTATTTCTAGTATTATAATTATGTATATCCAATTGCCGCGGTAATTTAGATTCATTATTTTTTAAATGTAATATTGTCCTATAAATGTACAGGCAGTACACCGTCATAAAGATTAACTCCCTGAAAAATGGCTTACATGATTGCTCTCTATTAAGATTTAGAATTATTCTTATTGCTTTTTTTGTTATTTGGAATATTTTGTTTAAGTTTGAGATGCTTGCCCCTCCATAAATTTCAATTCCATACGATATGTGGGAATGGATCGTTGCATAGTACACTGTTTTTAACGTTTCTAAGTTACAAATTTTTGCTAGTCTCCTCAGCGCGAAAATTCCTGAGCTTAGTTTTTTACATATTTTTTGTACGTGAACGGACCAGCTAAGTGTGTTATCAAGATATAGTCCTAAAAATTTAATTTCTTCTTTATTATTTTTGATATTAAGTTGCTTTACCTCTGAATTTCTACAAGTGAAATGGACAAACGTTGTTTTATTATCATTAAGTAGAAGATAATAGAATTAAAAGATAGTAGAATTTAATAATTATATTTTCCTCAAATAGCTATTTTTTATTGCTGACTGCCCACATGAGTCCGAGACTTGTGCGTGGGTAATGAGGTCAATTATTAAACATATACGCCAGACGGAGGAGCAGGATTCAAACCCACCACCGCAAGCTGAAGTTGCGACGCCCCAGCCAACTGCGCTAAGCGACCCGACCGCTTAGCGCGTTTAGCTAGAGTGTTTAAATAATTGTATAATTGCTTTTTGTTGTAAATTTAACGACTTGCAGTCAGTTTTAGATTGTGAATATATAAAAAATGTACACACACTTGGCCGAACGTTTTCCAGTTGTTGAAACCCATCTTATTCAAGGCCTCTATATGGGTTTCAACAATTCGAAAGCGTTCGGCCAAGTGTGAGTACATTTTTTATGTATTCACAATCTAAAACTGACTGCAAGTCGTTAAATTTACAACAAAAAGTTAATATTAACAACGTAGATCGTAACACTGCCGTCGATTTATATATATAAACTCCTAATCTTTACCCACAAGAATATTTGTAACAGAACCACGAATGCTGATATACACAATTATAATACTAGGGGGAGTAATAAACTAGTCACTGAACAGCATAGGCTAAAGCTTTATGAAAGAATGCCAACTCACTTGGGAGCGAAGTTGCACAACAAATTACCAGCTGAATTACAGGCCTTGCCAGAAATAAATATATTTAGAAAAGATTTGTACAGCTTCCTTGCAGCGAGAGCATTTTATAGTGTAAACGAGTTCAATTGTATATATTTTTTATTTTTCTCGACACAATCATGAGATTTAAAATAATTGTTAAGGACTAACATCTAATAGTAATAGTTTCAGTGTGTTGTATAACTTTCATTATTATTTATTTAATACCAATTATGACTGTAGCCTTGTGTTACCTTTAGTTTGTAATTTATACTTGACGATATTCAACTGTATAACAATGTGCTATGTTGAATAAATAAAACTTATTATTATTATTATTATGGAACAAGAAATCCAAAAATGTATAATTGCGTTGGAAATTTATTTAAAAAAATAAATGAATAAAAAAATGGAACAAAACTGGTTTCACTAATTATTCCTTACAGAAAAATTAGTAATACTGTGAAGAATTTAAAGCTTCTTTGATTGCACGGTTTTTGAAGTGTACGGTACCTCAATTTGTTGAGATCTCAAGAGTCATGCATAGCTAAATTTGGTTAAAGATACTCCACAAACTATTTATTACAAGTAATGCTTACTTGTCTCAAATGATAGATGACTAGATTCAATCTAGCCTCAGGAATTACATCGACTAGTGAGGGCAAGACTTGCAAGGAACCGGTTCCACCTCTGAACACGACCAAATTGTGTTTGATCAAGTCATGGCCGAAATTGAATGAGCTGGAACTCTGATCCTGAATGCAGAAACAAATTTAAATTCAATTTATTTAAGCAGTTTTACAAATTATACAACGAATGCAAAAAATGAATATTTAAAACAAATAAATAAAATAATACAGCCCTCTAAAAGTCCTATTTCAAGGAAAATTGAAGAAGAAACAAAATTTACCTGTCACTTTAAAAATATTGAATATAAATAATATTTTTGGCACCCGGAAAAACTGTGTATGGGGCAACAATCATAGAAATAAAGTAGTTAGTAATTGAAGTTATGAAATTTTGTTAAACTGAGCCGGATTCGAATACCCAACTGTAAATATTTTGCAATTGAATACTATAAATGTAGTTTACAGTATGCAATTTATTGTATTATGAATAAACAATAATAACCTACTTTTATTTAAAAATTACAAATTTTTTATTCACATCTCAATTTTATAATGTATTGCACTAGGAATATAGAACGATTCAATATTAAAACTGACACTGTATTTCACTTTTAAATAATGTTTTACTCACATATATTGAAGATGCTTGAGGAATGCATTTCACTTCTGAAAAGAAGCTTCGTCAGCTTTTTCAGAAGTGAAATGCATTCCTCAAGCATCTTCAATATATATGAGTAAAACATTATTTGAAAGTGAAATACAGTGTCAGTTTTTTATTCGTTTGTTCATTAAGTATTTCGTCATGGAAAACATCACAGGAATATAGACTTTTTGTTTAGTTTTGGTTAGTATTCAATATTCTTTGTGAATAATGCTGACATTTAAAAAAAATATATTAGCCTATAAATCATTCAATTAATTAATTTAGTTGCAATAATTTATATTATTCAGTAATTCTGACAGAATAAAAAATACAGAGGTATTATAATATTAAATACATTAATTTAAATAAATTTTGTTAGTAATGCTGAACATATATTATGAGCATATAAATAATAATATGAAAGATAGTACTGGGGATTGTTGCATATCAATTTACAAACTAATTTTACTAGTTTGTATTAGTAGCTACTGATAATGTTTTCAATTATAGCCTATTATAGGTAATAAAAAATCTCATGCAGGTTTTACTTTTAAATCTAATTTGTTATTAACTTTTTATGGTAAAATTCAACGACTTGCAGTCAATTTTAATGGAGGATAAATGATATTTTTATTCACTTCAGGCCAAACGTTTTCGAGCCATGGAGACTTATCTTCAAAGGTCTCCAAAAATGAAAAGGTTTGGCCTGAAGTGAGTAAAAATATCATTTATCCTCCATTAAAATTGACTGCAAGTCGTTGAATTTACCATTGAAAGTTCATATTTACAACGCAGATCGTTATGGAGTAAGACTCCTAGGAATCTAATTTTTTAGTTGTTGTGTAACAGGACTCAGGCATTGAACCTACCAGTAGAGTTTTCATTTCAGATTCGGCTGCTTTTCCATTGTAGAGTCGGAAGTGATTGCACGCTTTAAGGTTGATTGCAATGGCTGAGTCTGGATATTTTTGCAAATAAACAGCTAGCACCTCTTGAGAAACGTCATAGTAGTCGAGCTTGTAATAGCAGAGGGCAACATAAACGTTGAGTGCCAAGTATTCCCTGGAAAATAGATATTTTCGAGAAATTAATTGGAAAACAATTTGACAGGAGAAGACGATGAGAAAAAAATAATTATTGTAGAATGAAAAGTATACTAACAGAATACGGTACTTGCGATGTTTTAAAAAATACGATTTACCGATTATCAAGCAAAATCCTCTTGTAAATGTCTATCGCTTCCTGGTAATGGGATCGTAGGTAATGTATAGAGGCCAGGCTTAGTTGATCCTGTATAATGTCTTGAAGATGTTGATGGTGTTCCATCAGTTTCTTCTCATCACCCAGCTTGTGAGCCAAATGAAATTGCAATCTTGTTTTAAGCGGTGAACTATCTGCATTTTCGAGCGCCTATAACAATGATAATAAAATGTCTGAAACAGAAAACTCCACTAGAGTCTGTTCAACGATGGAAGTTAAAATGTTGAGTAAATTAAAAAAATTGGTATTTCCAGTGTAGCCTCTTGAAATTAGATAGATATAGATAGATAGAACTTTATTTGCCATTAAAGCACAAAAATTACAATTTGAAATATAAGATACTTTCATAACATGACATAATTTTCACAATATATTATAAGAACAACATATGGCAAATGTACTGAGCGCAAAGAAAATAATTTTTCGTCCGAGCACAGGAGTATCATTGAAATAATAAAAAACTTTGAATATCTAAACAATAAACTAAGAGAATGAAAATTTTCAAAATAGAGGCAAAACTAATAAAAAGAAAAATGAAAAATATACTGAATACAAAGTACAAAACGCTATGGGAAAAATTTAAACAAAACCTTCGTGTATGATACCATATCTTAAATAATTATTCATACCAGATATCAATGAGGTGAAAACTGAGAAATGCACTGAATAGAAAATAAGAACAAAACGCTATGGAAACAAATATCTTGTGTGGTATCATATCTTAATTAATTTATCTCAATTTATATATAAATAATTTCAGAAATAATAGAGAATATTACATAAATGAGGCTAATTCTGAACATGATACCAGCTCTCTAACACAAAAATATTGAGAGCCAAAATTACTTTCTTTATGTTTTTCTTAAAAACAGATAGTGGCTATTTCCCGAGGCATCTGTTTAAAAAACCTACCCTGCAAGAAACAGAATGACTTTTGAAAAAATGTACTGTTAAGTCTAGGGATAATTCTAATAATTGAATTGAAAAGTGCATTTATTTTCCTTGACAAAAGTAATTGACAAAATGCAAGTAATTGACAAAGTAACAAATATCCAGAAACAGAGTTTATTAATTTCGAATTCCTCAAAGTGCTATTAATTTATACCGAAGACTTCCGCGATGGCGGATATTGACAACAGCTTTCGATAGCTGATGGAAATCAATGAATGCTACTGTACAAAAATATCAGTCACCGCCGGGAATCGAACTGCGGACCTCCCAATCGCCGGTCGGGCGCCTTAACCACTGGCACTTTGAGGAATTCGATTTAAAAAAATAAATTTTGTAGAGAATTACGAAATTTTACATTTTTAGATCAATTGAATCCAACTTAAAGAGTAAAAACTTGGATTGTTATGTATGGGAAACAAATTAATGACAGCAGCAATCATTTCCAGTATTTATTGATTTGCGACCCCAACGGTTGTTGTATTGTTTTTATATAAAATAGAATTACTTTTTTTATGTTGACGTGGCGAAGTTTGGACAGTAATTAACCAAGTCGAGAACAAAACAACACAAACAGAACAAAATATTTAGATAAGTTAACAAACAAAAATAAATTTATATCAGAGAATAAATTTGATCTTTATTAGTTCAAATAAAATGCACATGTAGCCTAGTATTATTGTATGGAGTGTAATTTGATGTCCCTTACAAGAGCACGTAACTAAGATATTTGAGGTCATAAGACGCAGGTGATATGGCTTCCAAAAGAATTCTAAGGGTATCCTATACAAGAATCATGAGAATATAACAATAGTAAATTGAATCAAATTAGTTATAATCGTAGATATCTATGAGTTTGATGATTGATTGACCAACAGTTTTAGGTGGGCTTCGAACCACAAGGAAGTGATTTTATAGCAGAGAACAGAGTCGTTTTCGCTGGCTAATCCAGTACTAGAGATTATCACTTGGTGAGTCACAATAGTAGCTTATTCAAACAAAAGTGTAATTATATTGGTAGGAAACTCTACAAGCTACCGCAGTTTTTAAAGAGTCTTCAAAATATAGAAATATTTTAAAAACAATTGAAAAAATATTTTATTGATAAAGCTTTTTATAGTGTACAAGAGTTCCTTTCGTATCAAAATTGAGCCTTACATCAACTAATTGATAGAGTAATAAATTATGGTAACTAGTGTGTAAAGCCGCGTCTCCACCAACCAAACATGCTCGGCGAACAGTGTTCACTGGTATTATCTGATGTCGCCGAACATTGTTTGGTGTAGACGCCTTCTTGAAAATTATGATCGGTGTGGTGGGAGCTGTGGCGGGAACCTGTTGTTGGTCGTCACTGTTCGCTAACAGAACAAACATTTCAATTGAACTCACGAACATGTTCGGTGACCCATAAGTTTAATGTTTGTCCGTTTTTTGTATTCTCCAACAATGTTCAGCAGACATGTTCGGTTGGTGGAGACGCGGCTTAGGAGTATAAGATTGCATAAATGGTTATTTGACTTGTCTTATACTCCTTAACTGGAGCCTCCAAGACGTAATCTACAAAAAAGTACAGTATTGAATAATATTACCTTCTCGGATTGAGGATACATTCCTAGAAAAAAATAGCAGCATGCCAGGTTGGAGGCAGTATCCGCTGGAGGCTTTGGCATGTGGGAAAGAGTCTGGTAAATGGATAAGGCTTTTTTGTAGTCTCCAAGATGGAATGAACAATATCCAAGCCATAAATCAGTGGTCTCTGTCCCTTTACCACTGCTTTGGTCGAACTGAAATTAAAAAAATATTCATCAAAATAGGATAATCAACTGAACTGATCATACTTCAATCTTTAACAAAACTAACTCTGTATTTTCTAGGAGGTTCACCCCTTAAATACTTATCTTAATAATTAAGGCTGTGCGGAGGGGTTTTGATCATAATTTTATTCTAAGTTTCATGCATTGGATAATATTTGGGCTTTGAAATGCTATGTATTGCAGTGAGGAAACATTTTTTTCTTCAATTATTTGGGGGTTCAAAGTTGAAAATTTTCGGTTTAGGGGGCAATTCATCTATTCTACGAGTGATTTTAAACTTTTGATAATTTTTTATAACTAAGACGTATTGAGGAATAAAATAACATCATTTTTATTTTAATCTAACATCGTTTTTCAAAATAAATATTAAAAAAAAAATATTTCAAAAACACTAATTTATTGTTTTATTGGAGTAAAAAATATATTTTATTCCTCGATATGTCTCCTAATTATAGAAAATTTGTCAAAAGTTCAAAATCACTCGTACAATAGATCAATTGCCCACAACAACAAAAATCAACTTTGAACCCCCATATTTTACAAAATAATTGATGAAAAAACTTTTTCTCACGGCTATAGTTAACATTTTCAACCCCTAATAATACCTAATACAATAAGAAACTTCGAAAAAAATTATAACCAAAAACCCTGCGCACAGCCTTAAATTGAGGGGTATGTATTAAGTATTTATGTTCATTTACTAAGCACTAGTCAACTGATCATACTTCAATCTTTCACAAAACTAACTCTGTATTTTCTAGCAGTTACCTCATAAATTCATCTTAATACTTAATTAAGTATATATTAAATACTTGTATTCAATTGATATTAAGTATTAACGTAAAATTATTAACTTTAAGTACGGTACCTTAATTAACGCACTTATTAATGCACCTCCGATAATTGGATTGATGGAACATTTTTCTTGCTGATGAAGCCCACATGAGTCTGGGACATGTGCGTGGGCAGTGAGGTGAATGAATACAGTTTCAATAATTTACAAAGTAAGCATTGCTTTTCAGTAAACTTTTTTAGTGAGTAGAAACAAAGACAAATTATTACAAATACAATCTCAGTTTTAATGTTTGGTCATCAAGTACTATATCATGGAAATCATCACAAATATTTTTTTAAACTTTTTATTTGAAAAGGACGGCTGCCTGCCGTAGTAGTGTTGGTCAGAGCGTAATTGACTGCCACTCCGGCGGTCGTGAGTTCGATTCTTATCTTATTACAGTGGTATTTTTGTATAAACCTCATTAGCCAAGCTCAAGTCTCGGGTTCATGTGAGCATCATCAGTAGAGACGTGTTAGCTTTTAGTTCAACCTGCAGTCTTAATGTACTAGCAGCGAATATAAATTTCAATTCTTGGATCTCTTGTTCCATAACGATCTGTATTGTTAATATTAACTTTTGTAAAGTCAACGACTTGCAGTCCATTTTAATTGTGAATAAATAATATTTCTACTCACTTAGGCCAAACGTTTTCAAGTAATGGAGATCGTTTGGACTACGTGAGTAGAAATATAATTTATTCACAATTAAAATTAACTGCAAGTATTTCTTTGTAGTGGTGAAGGTGATATTGTGGAAGATATCTATAATGAATAATAAGACGAAGTTGTCACAACCACATTTATTAAAAGTACTAGTTTCGGATGCTACTCCATTATCAATCTCAAACAAACTCAAGCAAGGTTTGTTTGAGATTGATAATGGAGTAACATCCGAAACTAGTGTCTCATTTAAAAAAAATAAAAGTGGTTGTGACAACTTCGCCTTATTATTCATTATGACTACAATTCGTTGAATTTACAACAAAAAGCTAAATTTTCATTAACTTTTCATGTGAAATTTAACGACTTGCAGTCAAATATTTGTTAAGAATAAGTATAATAACTCACTTCAATATTTGACTGCAAGTCGTTAAATTTCACATGAAAAGTTAATATTAACAACGCAGTTCGTCATGGAACAAGAAATCCAAGAACTAAATTTTCATATTATCTTCTAACGTACATGAAAACAAATAGTACAACATTTGTGAATACATTGTGTGCTGGATAAATCCATTTATACTAAATTTGATAAGCTTCAATATGATGCTGTAATTTCCACAATTTTTGCAGACATGAAAATGATCAAGGTTTTGAGGCAGTTAATTAAGTCTAGAAAACTTGTTCAAAAAGATTGAAATAATATATATGTTAATGGTTGAGAAACTTCATCTTGGAAAGTTACCTCCAAAAGTGTAATTGCTCCAGTGTAATCTCTCCTAGACAGAAAGTCATTCAATGAAGGTAAACTGCGAGATGGGCCAGGCTGATCATTACGTCCATCAGATGCCGCAACCGCAGGCTTGGTTCTTGATAATATCTTTAAACATCGAAAACTTTAATAATAATTCTGCTATTTGAAGTAATAACTTTACGTTGTGTCTGAGAGGAATAACAATAATGACATCGGTGCTTTTATTAGTTGGAAAGTAGAATTATTCGGGTTTCAATGTACATTATATGCCCTTAACAATTCGTTAATAATTATTTAATAATAAAAACTTTAAAAGCACTATGAAGTGGAAATTATGACGCACGTTATGGCGTGACGTCCGTTTCACTCTGATGTTAATACCATCGTCAGACGACCCACAGTACACTCCATCAGAGTGAAACGGCCGTCACGCCATAACGGGAGTCATAATTCCCACTTAAAAGTGTTTTTAAGTTTTCATTATATATTAGTGGCAACAACATGGATCTTCAACATCATACTTATTCAATAATAAAATGAGAGGAATAAAAAGGAATCTTTCTTGTTGTTTTTCGTTCTCTCTTCAATACCGGTAGTAATATAAAATTTAGATTGATAGATATTTGCAATTAATTTGTACCGGTACTCAACTTTATGGTTTATTTCTCCTCTTTTTATTCTTTTCTTTTTTTCTGAAACTGCTTGTAATAAGAATAATTTTACTCCAAGCGAAAATGTACTGATGGTGTACGCACTTTTTTATCTCTTGTATTGTAAACTACTTTCATTATTTTTGTACCATTATGGGTCTTATCGTACCTATTGGAAAGTGTAAAATTTTAATTATTTAATGATAAATAATTTAACAATCCATTGTATCCAGACTCATAGCTTACTATCTTGGGGCTCCGGAACAGGAAGTAAATTCAGGTACACCATTTTTGAAGTGTAATCTATGGTCTGTCTAGAGGCTATCACTCTTGTTGAGTGATCTAGACTCTTCGCTATACAAGTCTAACTAGAGCTGAGAATTCTCTACCCTACAAGTACAAGATACTCTATGGTAATAATAAATTGTTTCCATGTAGGTCGGCCATTAGATCCATTTAACGCTTCTTCAACACGACTGAATTCAACCTTCAATTCAAGCTAACACTATTAACCCTCCTAATCAATACTATCTGGCACGGAAAAAAGAATACGAAACCTACATTAAGCATAAGGCTAATGCAAAAATGGTTGCAATTTGCTTTTGCGAAAGAGTGCATTTAACCTATTAATATAGTGCATTTATGAAAAGTGGTCTTTTACAAAAAGCTGAAATCTGTTAACTAATAATCTTACCATGATGTTCTTGAATGGAAACAAATGTATCACAAAATTGACTTCATTTAGTATTCATTGTAAGTAGTGTACAATTGATAGAATCCGATAATGAAGAAATTCATGTTGTCAGTAGACCGCGTTGACTCGTGCACTGTTTTGTTGATAGTTCGGTAATCCGTTGTCATGGCAACGCGAGTCCTGACTGTTCTGCACAGCGCATGACTTCTATTTGTCTCATGTTCACAGTTCAGACTTGCAGTTTCTCAGCGAATGCGATTTTTTAGTTGCAGCGATTAAAATATCGCAAGTGGATGCCGCGCCTTAACTACGCAGCGTTCACCAAGCGTTACAGGCGACATGAATTAATGAATTAATTAATACGATCTCCCAGGGATCTACAAACTGAACTGCTCTGATTGTAACAAATTCTACATAGGACAAACAGGCCGCACATTCAAACAACGTTACAAGGAACATTTTCAAGCCCTGACATCAAAAGCTGAATCGAATTTTGCCGACCATATCATTCAAACTGGACACACTTTTACTGACATCAGTACCAACCTACACATTCTACATATAAAATCTAAAGGACACGAACTCAACACCTTGGAACAATTTGAAATATACAAACACACCACACACAATAAACAAAACATTCTCAATGAACAACTAAATTTTAAATCTCACAAACTTTTTGATCACATTTTACAAAAACCACAACACTTCTAACCAAAAAACTGACATGATGATCTAGGAACCCACGCCTCTGAAGATGGATCTCATAGATTCGAAAGCGCTCGGCCAGATTAAGTGAGTTATTATACTTGTTCTTAACAAATATTTGACTGCAAGTCGTTAAATTTCACATGAAAAGTTAATAATTAACTACGCAGTTCGTCATGGAACAAGAAATCCAGGAATGAATTAATGGCTGACATTGGCTGATGCCCGCTTTTTCAGTTGTTCAGTAGCTATTAATTCAATAACGATCCTAAGACTTGTTTCACACATACCCGGCGCGGCATCCACTTGCAATTTCTAGTCACACGATTGTTTAGTCGTAAAAATGAAACCCATTACAGTAGTTCTAGTTAATGTGAACCCACATTTGTCTGAAAAATCACTACGACAAAAAAGTAGCAAATCATTCTTTTTGCCTGCGACCCGGACTTCCGAAATGAGTTACACGGTCAAGAAATATGGACATGCATCCACTGCTGACAGTTTAGTCCAGAGATGGGCAAACCTTTCAAGGAGAGTGCCAGTTAAAATGAGAAATTATGTGAGCGGGCCAAAATAATTGATCAATTATCATTAAACTCGTTTGTTTACATTTCAGTCATCAATTTAATTTTTTACCTCAATGATGATTATCCTTAATAATTGAAAATATAGTAGGTACTCTTGTTTAGCTCACGAAGAGAGGCAATGATTCAACTGATATCAGTTTTTCAGCAATCTAATTCTTAAACTCATTCTTATCAAACTGACGTCTGGTATTTTTTTTACTAAAAAATTTAAAAGCTTAATTACTTCCTTTTTGTTCTGGATAAGAATAATTCCACAATTCCATTCAGATCAAACAATCAAGTTGAACAATTTTTTTTTTAATAATAATACTAATAATTTTCAATGTAAGGGCCTTTTAGTATTGAATGATCAATAATAAAACTAGTTTATGTTTGTAATTTTTGACCAAATTCAAGCATGTATTGGTTTCAACATATGACAACTTATCCACTGACAACAATGAACAGAGGCGCGAAACTTGTTATGACAATTATGACTCCGTCATCATAATTCAACAGCGAAAATTCAATTCAAATAAAATTTGAGTTCTTCTCCCTGTCGATGTTCCGTTGTAAGCTGTACCTACACTAATTCATTTATAACACATTTTAAACTCTCAATGCAAACTCTGAAGCGATAATATATTTTTCAATTCAGCAACGCAAAACTTATATCTCGCATTATATTATATATATTTTTTAATATATACATACGAGATTTTAGTGTGTACTCAAAAGCATGTTGCGGGCCGGATTAAAGCTGCTCGCGGGCCGTCGTTTGCCCATCACTGGTTTAGTCTCAGCTCTTAACTGTTGCCTGTTGCCTGGAAATAATGGGTTTCATTTTTACGACTAACAATCGTGCAACTAGAAATCACAAGTGGGTGCCGCGCCGGCGTAATTATACAGGGTGTTTCGGAACTCTCTACCAATACTTCTAGGTAGTGTTTCTGTACCACTACAAAAGTAAATATTGTAATAAATTTCTAAATTTTCTAAAATCCCCAGTTACACAGCCGCCATTTTGGTTTTTCACGCATTATTTTTTTTATTCAAACACCATTAAATGCATAATTTTGAAATTTTGCATACAGCTTTATAACAATTAAAACAAACTAAAAAAAATTAATCAAATTTTTCCGGCTTTAAAAACCAAAATGGCGGCCATTTAAAATCTTTGAACGGGATTAAATTAATAATGGGTAGTGGTATAAAAATTCAACTAGAATAACTTACTTTAGATATTTTTATTGCAAATCTAACAATACCTCATTTTTCTAGATTGACCAACAATTAGCAGAGATATGCTACTTTTTAGGGTGTGCGGTAGTTGGAAGCGGGTTGCAGTTCTTTAAACTGTCATTGCAAGGCTTTCATTCTCATGGTTATTTGTTCTTTGTAATTATCTATGGTAAATAAACTTTCATTTTATTCTTTGTATGTAAGTTATTCCTTGTTTGTTCGTGAAACTGCAACCCTCTTCCAACCACCGCACACCCTAAAAAGTAGCATATCTCTGTTAATTGCTGACCAATCTTGAAAAATGAGGTATCGTTAGATTCGCAATTAAAATATATAAAAAAAGTTATTCCAGTCAAATTTTCACCATTACCCATTTCACCCATTATCAATTTAATCCCATTCAAAGATTTTAAATGGCCGCCATTTTGGTTTTTAATGTCGGAAAATTTTGATTAATTTTTTAGTTTGTTTTGATTATTATAAAGCTGTATGAAAATTTTCAAAATTATATATGTTCAATGGTGTTCGAATAAAAAATAATCTGTGGAAAAAACAAAATGGCGGCTGTGTGAGTAACTGGGGACTTGAGAAAAATTTTATTACAATATTTACTTTTGTTAGTTGTCCAGAAACACTGCCTAGAAGTATTGGTAGAGAGTTCTACTGTAACACTCTGTATATTGCATCATACGATTTCAAAAATCATCTGAGCAGCATTGGTTACACGACTGCCATGTATGTATGAAACAAGCATTTGGGCCACTATATTGAATCAATAGCCACTGAACGACTAAGAACCGAGAAAAGTAGTGTCATTGTCTGTGCCGGTTTATCTATAGAGCCTCATCTGTATCAAACACAGCCTTAGCTATAGAACCTTGTTAACATTGAGCTAGTTTATTAGCTCACCAACCAGCGAGTAGTTACACTACAACCTGACTCATTACCCCCCCCCCCCCCCCACGGCCACGAAAGATTGCTTGGTCTTGCAGTGTCAATTATTCTCAGAACTCGAGTCAGATCTTTGTTGGGGTCGTTGGTTCGGCTTGTAGTGTTGCTACTTGCTGGTTTGTGAGCTAGTAAACTCGCTCAGTGTAATCTATTATCGTCAGTGTAGCCTATTATAGATTATAGTCTATACCAGTGGTCACCAATTATATTTGTCCGCGGTCCGTTTTAAATGATGAGAGTCCGCTTGGGGCCGCCTAATCTTTGGCCTCCCCACTCGAATGCAATTAAGATGACATTCTTATTAAGCCCTAGAATCAAGTAAATTTTTAGTAAACAAAAGAAAGTGTTACTTAGGAATCTCAAATGGAAAACAAATAAATTTTAGACTCTAAGAGAAATGCCTTGAACTGCTTGTTTTATTCAGGACAAAACTACAGAAATTAACCAAGAAAAACTACTTTGAAAATCAATGAGGAAAATGAAATTTTTTGCTTTGAGCTACGTTTTTAAAATTTGAAATTGTGCTTGTGCAGCTTTTTCTCATGAGGTCGTTGAGGTGGCTATTGGTTAGTTGAGATCTGTATTTATTCTTGATAAAGTTCATCTTGGAAAAAGCAGATTCAGATGTGTAGGTAGAGCCAAACAAACATTGTACATAGTTTCATTGCCAGGTGCAGTTCAGTGGCGAGGCGTGGAATCCTTCACCGGTCATCGCAGGGGGGTTCTCCCACCAACGCCAAAAGGGGTCCAAAGGCCCTCCCCAGGAAAATGTTTAAAAATTCGAGGCAAATTGGTGACTTTTGAAGCTTTTGAGCATCTGAAATCTCTCCTCTGAATAGGCCTAACAAAAGCCAAAGACCCAATTCAAAAGGCAGAGAACTAAAAGGTATTTTATCCAATTGCACCTCTTGCGTAATATATATCTTCCTCACTACCATAGACCGACGATGGATAATATATAGGAAAAAACGCAAAAACAGCCGAAATAATAGGCTCTGATATGATGCACTCAGATGAAGCTCAGAAGCTGTGTGTAGGGAGGAGGAAGCATGAGTCTGGGGAGGAGGAAGCATGAGTAGGCAGCTACCGAAAACCCACGAGAGTGGCCGAGAACGCACGAAGCCTTATTCATCGCAGCCGGTTGCGATGTATCACAAGCATTACTTGAATGGTTTAAAAACTGAAGGCAGGGGGAATCGAGCCAGCGCTGGAGGGGACTGGTGTGATTCGCAAACCTTTTGCGCTTCATTATACATTTCGAGCGTCTACTCGTCATATTCTTATTGGATTTTGATAAAATTTTCACAGTTTTTGAACATATTTCTGGGCTTTGAAGCCTACAAATGCCCATTATTTAAGAGTTGAGATTATTTCAATATTATTAGTCCAATTTCTCTACTCATCGCCGGATCAAACGATGACCGGACGCCTCGCCACTGGTGCAGTTCAGGGTATTTTTCCTTACACACATATTTCACCCAGAAGACTTCACACGAAAAATCTTTTGGCCCTTGACTGAACTTTTCCTTTAATGAAACATCTTCTTGGAAATCAATAATTTCCATTTGAAGGACAGCTTTATCACTTTTAAAATAGCCGAAGCTTCACTTGTCACTCACCATTAGGTTTTAGAGAGACACAGTTGTTCAGTATCTGTACAACATTGCTGTAGTATTCATATAACTTGGCAGCGTGTAGCAGATGGAACATGCTACATCTGAACCCAGCATACTGCTGCCAAGTTATATGAAAACTACAGTACTTATCTTGTCAGGAGGCCTGATTTTCACTATTTATTTCAATTTCATACTTATTTGCGGTCGGTACAAAACGGCTTTACGGTCCGGACCCGACCGCGGTCCGCTAATTGGTGTCCACTGGTCTATACTCTGTTCACACAAACGAGAGACAAACCAAAACAAACGTTTGCGTTTGTGTGAGTGAGAAAGTGATGATTCTTATCAGCTGTAGACCGATCGATTAATTTCTACCAGTTCACACTGAGTTCAGTATCACATTTGCTGTCACAGTTACCGGTTCACTTATAATTAACTGGTTACTGTGCGTTAATTATTGTATTTCTCTAGTTAATTGTGAATCGGTCTTGTTGTTTAAAGATACACTCTCATATGCGCATCGTTGTTTACATAGTCTCTTATTTTTTCCCTGAACAGAGTATAGAGTCTAGATCAAAGACAATCTGATCAATTGATATTCTTTGGTCTAGATATGAACAAGACCGATTTTCTAATAGAAGTATCTATAAAGAACTAGACATAATATAAAATTTGTTTTATTGAATAATTTTGGACAACTAATTCAGAATCATTAAACATCATTAAACATTGAAGAGAATCATTGTATTAAGATTATCATATTTTGTGATTCAATTATTGAAAGATATTTATGAGATTTCTCTCACTCACAATAATTTTGCTAAAAATAATCGACCCTCAAATAATGATTCAGAAAGTTTGTTGTTCAATTAGAGTGTGTGCTTGCAAAGTGATGCATCCAATACTTGATAATCATCATCGCAAAATTAGCCTAAACAAATTCTGTGGTAAGGTGTAGCCTATGGGAGATTGGAGGAGTACGAATAACTTACAGTGTGAATACGCCCATTCCACAGCGATTGTTTTAATTTTGCAAAGGTGATAATACTCTAGCATCTAGTACGGTATTGGATGCATCACTGTGTACACTCAGCTATTTGCTTTTGGCTAGCAAACAAAGAAAGTTCTTCTAGTTTAACTAATTGTTCAGTTATTGGTTATGTAGCTTATTGGATAGCATATCATATCGTAATTCGATTTGAATTATCACAAAACTCTTTTATTTTACTTCAAAACTTTCATATTTTACTTCAAGATATGTAAGTTACGTGGAAAGTTATATCACTCGCATGGGTGGCATCCTTATTCCAGGTTTCCTCTCGTGGTTTGGATCTTGTACTGGCTGTTTGGTTGGCATTCCTGGCGTGATTTTTGGCGGGTTCCTTGATGGTGGATTCCTGTTTGGCGGCAGTATTGGTAATGGTGGTGTACCACCTGGGGTTGGGTAGGGGTTTGGAGGTATAAACGGTCTTGGACTCAGAATTTCAATTGCCCTGAAATTCGTTCAAAAAGATATTTTTGATTGTAAGATTGCGATTTTGTAATAAATGTATAAATAAATATAAACATAAATATTTTGGTAATTGTGCCGCAGATGTTAGCAAATAAAAAATCACTTGAAACTTCACCAAATTGTAGTATTATGTCTCCTGATCACAATTATCAAGTTTTTAAGTGTCGGTCTCAATTAAATAATTAATTATTCAATATTAAAAACTCACCTTTTGAACATTAATACGGCTCTAAAAAGCCTTTATAGTACCTTAAGCATAACATCATAGACGAACAGATAGAGCAATGGAGTGCCATCTACATCAGAACATCAATGGAAACTGGAATGGAACTGCATAACCAAACCTTTCCTAACCTGGCTAGATGTGACTGAACCACCTCTGTAAATATTTAAAAGGTTTAAAGTTAAATATTTAAAGGTATTTTAAAGGTGGTTCAGTCACATCTAGCCAGGTTAGGAAAGGTTTGGTTATGCAGTGCCATTCCAGTTTCCATTCCACTTCGTTCCATTCACGCAGACTACGCTTCTGCGCATGCGCGAAATGTTCGCACATGTGTAGGCTAGATTTAAGAGGTCGTGGCCCAAAAGCCTAAAACCCAGGCTGTGGCTAGCTGGCTACAGGTTATGTATAATTATGTGAGATGCATCAAGTGATGAGATTTTGAAACAAATTGAAAATGCTTTTATTATTAAGTAGATAAATTGCATGAGTAAATAATTAATAAATTAAAATGCAAATTATTGTGTTGCAAAGATTCATGCATTCTAAACACTCAATTAAAGTTAATTGCTGAAGATAGTCATTTTGGGGCTCTGTTCAAAAGGTAGGTTTTCAATATTGAATAATTAATTATTTAATTGAGACCGACACTTAAAAACTTGATAATTGTGATCAGGACACATAATACTACAATTTGGTGAAGTTTCAAGTGATTTTTTATTTGCTAACATCTGCGGCACAATTACCAATATTTTAAATAATAGGAACTTGGATCTTTTCATTATGAAGTTTCTAGGACTGTGTCTGTGTTAGATATTCTGGTGTTGATATACTTCTGGTTTCAGAAAATATCGACTATTCTCGTTAACTGTAGATCATGCTTAGGTTAGTTGATCGTACAGTATGCTACTGCAATTTACAATACATTTTATAAAAAACTACGTATTCATCAACTTAAAATAAAATCTCAATCGTCACTTACTTGACATGAACTTGATTGTGTGTTGTGAGTGATCTATTAAATGTAATAGAAACAAATGAATGAATTTTGGAAAATAGTGTCATTTTTTGTTTGTGTTATGTTGAAACAGCTGAGTAAAAAGCGAACAGGACAGTCAATATTATGCTATAAATGATGACAACTACAGCTAACATTTAGAGCAGATGGGGAACAGAAAAAAGAAGAAAAGAAAGAGGAATGAAGTACAAAAACCAAAAAGGGTTGCTACATTCGGTCAACATACGATAGGATTCCCAGTCAGTATTTAAGTACCTCAGAATATGGAGTATTAGCGTATTCCGTTTTCTGATACTGTACCAGTGTAGACCACTGACCAGTGATTCTAGTGTAGTGTTTGACACATTACATCATAATGCTTTTGCGCTTCCCAAACAGTGTCGTGAGGTCAAATATGACCTCAGTGTTGACATCAGTATATTTTTGGGTTTATTGCGTCACTAGTGATCCAGGTTTCAACTAGTCCATGTAAAGGCTATTTTGGTCTATGCACTGACATAAAATCGATGCTGCGCATAGCCCACAACCAATCTCGAACTTCAGTTAAGCCCCTCTTGGCTTAAATAATAGCCTACTTTCATAATTAGCTCTCAGCTCTTCAATTTAAAGTTTCAATGAATTAGCAATATAAGATTTTAATTGTAAGGTAAAATCTCGAATATCCGAATCCCGGTCCCTCTGGGATTTCCGAGCTAGTAAGGAGAGAAAACAATTTTACACACGCCTCTGAAAATGGATCTCAAAGATTCGAAAGTGCTTGGCCTACAGAGTAAGTAAATTATACTTATTCTTAATGAATATTTGACTGGAAGTCGTTAAATTCACATAAAAAGTTAATAATTAAAATAAGGTGTGTAAATATTTTATTTTATGTTTTAACCTTGTTATAAATAATTTTTGTCACGTTTTTTTACTTTTATTTGACTTTTCCTGGTGGTAGCACTCAACCTCCAAGGGTGTTTTTAGATTTTTAACTGTATTATTCAATTGATAATAATCGAATAGTTTACGAATTTTAACTGAATTTATGAATTAGGTAATTAGATATTTAGGTACTTTTGGATCAAAACCGTCAAAAAAGCGCGAATTTCAAGCGGGCTCTCGTAGTTATCATGGTACTTCTCAATCAATAATCAAGAAATCCACGAATTCTAATGGTATTCATCGAATTTATCTCAAAATAACTGTACCTTCCAATCAAAAATCGAGAAATCCACTGGTTGTAATTGTATTTATTGAATTTCTAAAAAAAAAAAAAAAAAAAAAAAAAAAAAAATAATAATAAACCGGTACTTTTGGATCGAAACCGAAGAAAAACATCTCTCTAGTTTTCGATCTCTTAAAACGTTCTCTATTGATAATAGATAAATAATTCACGAATTCCAACAGCATTTACAGAATTCGTACAGAACATATAGATTGAAACCGTCAAAAACGCGAATTCCAAGCGTGCTCTTTTATTTATAACGGTACTTTTCTATTCATAATCGATGAATCCACGAATCTTTACAATATTCATAGAATTCCTCTCAAAATAATAATATTTTTGGACCAAAATATCAAAAAACCAGGGGTGCCCACCCCCCCTAAGCCTCATGACGCACCCCCCCTAAATTTAGCACCAAACCCCCCCCCCCCATAAATTAGGCCCCCCACAAAAAATGCGAAAAAAGCCCCCCGTATTCTTTCTAAAACTAAAAGAAGATTTTTATAACTATTGAAAAAATTCAAACCCAGTCGATAATATACAAAATGTATGTATATTTCTTGAGATTCTTTACATAGGTAACATTTTTTTGTAAAGGTAAAAAAGAAATATCAATGAAATGAATATATGAACTTCTGCTCAATAAACTTAATTGCAAAATAGCTAAATAAGAATTTGAACCTAAATGGTTTTTAAACAATAAAATATTATTACAAATACACAATGTTCAATAAAAATGAAATACCTATAAGTTTATGTTCGGTGTACCAATTAGATTAAGGTTAAATAATTCTACAAAGTTGTTCCTTTAGAGGAAGTGAAAACAATGAGTTAATAACTTCATTTGTAAAACACAAAAATTCAAAATACTAAGTCATTTATTGGACAGTAGTTAAACAACAGGTTATTTACTTAGTCTAGTATCTTGGGAGAATTTATGTATGGATGAAGTACATAAAAGGCACACATTTCATGTATAGTTATTTACAACACACAATCGAAAGAAGTGTCTTTCAAAAACAAAATAAAGACATAGTTATGAAAAATTACTGAATTTTTAGTATTTAGTAAGTTTTTCAAAAGCAGTTCTTACTTATTAGTAAGTAGTTATCGTAAAATACATGAAAAACATCAACAGTTTGAAGACAAACATTTTAAATTTGTAGACTGTGACCATCTACAAGTTAGCTAGGCACCTTATAAGTTTTTTTTTTTTTTTTTTGAGGATGAAGCCCACATGGGTCTGAGACCTGTGCGTGGGTAATGAGTTGGATGATGGTGATTGATGAGTTGGACCTACAGTTTTAGGTGGGTTCCGACCCACCTGTGCGTGGGTAATGAGTTGGATGATGGTGATTGATGAGTTGGACCTACAGTTTTAGGTGGGTTCCGAACCACCGGGAAGTGATTTTCAGCAGAGAACATTGTCTTTTTTTGCTGGCCAATCTAATCGGTCACCGTTACAAACAGGACCTACGAGAACGCAGCTTATCTATCTGATTGAACAGATACCTGCTACGGCTCGCGGCTATCACTGCCCTCTAAAATCTATTGTTAAATCTATCTCTCTAAACCCCACATAGAAGTTTTTGGGATGAGGAAACAGAAAACCTTTCAATTATTTCTTCGTTAGAAATAGACTCAAGTACATCTGCACAAGTTCCTGCACAAATCCTAAACATTATTATTTTAGCTAATTCATATTCAATTGTATAATAATAATAATTATAAATATATTTTCATTAATTGACATTCTATCTGGTGACTTCTTAGTATATTTTTTAATGTTGTCACGTTAAACACGGTTTCAATCAACTTTACGACCCCCCCCCCAAAACGTTTTTTGGACCCCCCCCCCAAGAATTTCAATGACGCAGTCTGCGTCATAGCCCCCCCCTGTGGGCACCCCTGAAAAAACGAAAATTCCTTGCATGCTCTCTCGTAAACGGTGCTCAAATATATATCAAGTGTATATTGGTGCTCAAATTAGGTTGATATATAATTAATGAATAATAAGACGAAATTGTCACAACCACATTTATTAAAAGTTCGAGAAACTAGGTTCGGTTGTTACACCATTATCAATCTCAATCAAACTGAAAACTGAAGTACAGAGTAGCCTTATATATACTGTACATGGAATGATACTATTGGTTAAGAGGGAAAGAGGCTGACCTAAATCGGACGTTGTGATTGGTTGTCAAGTCACGCCCCCTGGTGGGAGGAGTAACAAGCAAAACTACGAGTCAAATCAATAACTAAACACTGTGAAAATCAAGAAAGTAACAAAAAAGTGTAATAAGGCTAGAATTTAATCAAACTAAAATTAAATTTTTTTTTTTTTTTTTTTAAATTTGAAGCTCACTGAAGTGTAATCAAGGTCAACTGAGAAATACACATAAGAACTGCTTTTTTTTTTTTTTTTTTTTTTTATAAATAGGCTGGAATTATAATGAAACCAAGTTAGTTGTATTGAATTGGTTAAAATAAATTTGGTAATTTAAATTAGTTATGGAATCGTTTTTTACCAACTTAGTTATCTCCAAAGCTTCTAAAATGTTCAATTGTCTGCCTTTGCCAATCAAATGCAGAAATTCAACATTTTCTTCAGCCTTGAACTTGTGTCCATTATTAATGAGATGTTCTGCAAAATTTGAATCTCCTTTTTGGGTTTTCCAATCCCTGATATGTTCATTTACCCTACATTTGAAACTCCTACCAGTCTGGCCTACATAACAAGCATTACAATCACCGCAATTCAATTTATATACCCCACTTTTATCCCAGATATCAATTTTGTCTTTACTACGCCCAAATAAGCTCTTTAAAATTGGTTTGGTTTGAAAAGCTACATCAAAACCGTTCTTTTTCAGTTGTTTTCCTAATTTATCAGAAACTGGGCCAAGGTAAGGCACCGTTATCCATGACCTTTCCCCAGTTTCAGTTACAGTAATGCTAGCATTGACTGCTAGTCTCGTATTTATTTTATTTAATATTTTATTGACAATGATTTCCTCATATCCATTTGTAATAGCTATCTGTTTAATCGTACTAATCTCTTTTTCAAAGTGATGATTGCTCATTGGAATGGTTAAAGCTCTATAAATCATACTATTGAAAGCTGCAAGTTTGTGCGATATTGGGTGACATGAGTGATGAGGTATGATTACATCGGTATGAGTTACTTTTCTAAAAATAGAGAAGTTGTGGGTTCCGGTGCTATGGTCAATTCTTAAATCTAGAAAATTTAAAACACTATTCTCTTCCAACTCTATGGTGAATTTAATCTTATGGTGTAAACGATTCAAATAGCTAAGGAAATTATCTAATTGTCTATTACTACCCTTCCACAAACAAATAATATCATCTACATATCTGTACCAATAAGCAATCCTATCCTTAAAATTATTATTTTCAAAAATTCTACGTTCAAGGCTATCCATAAATAATTCAGCTAGTATAGGGGTGAAAGGGGTGAACCCATCGCTAACCCATCTTTCTGTTCATAAAATTTATTGTCAAACTTGAAATAGTTATATTCTGTACATAACTTCATCAATCCTAACAGCTCAGTTCTAATAATAGGATCATTAATTGTAGTTTCCATGATCTCTTCAGCTCTGTTAAGACTTTCTTCAGTTGGTATATTTGTAAAGAGATTAGTTACATCAAAAGAAACAAGTTTATAAGATGAATGAACAGGAATATTTTTGATTTTATTTTATTGATTTTGTTAACGGGATTCCAACCCAAATTTGGAATCAAAAATTCATTGGAGTTAGTCAATAAAATCAAAAATATTCCTGTTCATTCATCTTATAAACTTGTTTCTTTTGATGTAACTAATCACTTTTTTGTTACTTTCTTGATTTTCACAGTGTTTAGTTATTGATTTGACTCGTATTTTTGCTTGTTACTCCTCCCACCAGGGGGCGTGACTTGACAACCAATCACAACGTCCGATTTAGGTCAGCCTCTTTCCCTCTTAGCCAATAGTATCATTCCATGTACAGTATATATAAGGCTACTCTGTACTTCAGTTTTCAGTTTGATTGAGATTGATAATGGTGTAACAACCGAAACTAGTTTCTCGAACTTTTAATAAATGTGGTTGTGACAATTTCGTCTTATTATTCATTATGGATACCTTCCACAATATCACCTTCGCCATTACTAAGAAAGAATGATATATAATTGGAAAAGTACACTCCAGGCACTTGAAGGATGTGCTCAAAGGGTTAACGGGAAATGATCAATAATAGAGCAACAGCCTTAGTATCAATATTTAATTTATTCAATTTTTTTAATCAAATTAATTCGATTCTCAACTCATTTTCTAAACCGATTCAGTAACTGTACATAATTCAAACAATCAAAGCTGGCTTACAAATAACCCAATGAAATAAGAAGACCTGTCTTTCTCAACAAAGTACAATCATTCACACTTTACATGATGTGAACAGTACAAGAGATTCAACAATGTTTGAGTTTATTTTATTTACGAAATACTAACAACAATGTTATTACTGAAATAAGTACCGTACTGTTCAAGAAGTTATTTCAACAGGAACACGTTCATTCTTGTTACTTCATTTTTTAAATATTTTTATCAACAAACATACCAGTTTACCCTTATTAGATTCTAATGAACACATAAACGAAGCTACGTCATACGCTTTGCAACTGTATTGTATGCAATAACATATTTTTGTGCCTTCCATAATGGGCTACATTGAATAACTTTGATTGATTCTCACATAAAATAATATACAATTTAAATAAAACTGTTTCAGTGTGTGCAAGCTCTCAATATATAAAATGTATTCTATAGTGTATAAAAATACTTTGCTCATCTAACAATTATCTCAAAATTCTGAGTTTCTACAACATGGAATGAGATTGATGTGTGGACATTATTATTAATATACTCTTCATTGTGAAAAAAGATTGAATAATGAACAAGAGTATTAAATTTAGAAGGAATAATAATAAATAATACGGTATAAATCGGTTGTTGATCACATCTGTTGTTTCAAATTAATTAAAATATAATAAAAACTTTAAAAAACTTTTAAGTATAAATTATGACTCACGTTATGGCGTGACGGCCGTTTCACTCTAAGAGCATCGTCATACGACCCACAGTACACTCTACAGTCACCCGTCTGACGATGCTCTTAACATCTGAGTGAAACGGCCGTCACGCCATAACGTGAGTCATAATTTCCACTTAAAAAGGTTTTTATTATATATTAGTGGAAACAAGATGGATCTTCAACATCATAATTAAAATAATTCAATGAGCTTCTTGACATTACAATAAAACTGCATAACAATTAATTACCTTTCACGCAATAATTGTTTTTTAATGAGTCCCACTATAACCGTATTGAACAATTTAAGACGGTACGGTACTAAAAAAAAGTTAACAAAGAAAAACAAAGTTGACCATTGTTCAACTTCTGGTGTTTTTTGCGTCAAATTGGTTATAATATAAAAATTATAATTAAATGTTTTCAAAATATTAATTAATTATTAAAATAAGAAGATTGATTTGGAAGAAAAATCATATAGCCTAATTTAGAGTGTCCACTTACAAAATATCTCAAGAAATAATACAGCTTCTATGAATATTTACATTAGCAAAAATGGGTTGAGGGTACAGTAGTTACAATTATTACTTAATATAATTAGTATTTACATTGAAAAATGCGCTGGTTAAGTTACTATTTACATGAGCGACAGAAAGTTTTATATACATATATTTTCTATCACTAGGCTTATAGTTTATTCAAAAGTCTTCTTATGAGACGGAAGATTCAAGGCGAATGGGGCAGCTATATAGTAGTATGCTGATAGAGTAAAATGATATCGTCAGTGCTGTACTATTGGGCAAGACTGCTTTGTACTAAACAATAATAAAAATGTTAGTCTTTTCTTGGTGGAAGAAATCTTTATGGGAAGATCTATTACATCTCACCGTTTGAGTCATGCTTGCCACTACACTGTATTTGCATTCAAATCAAATAAATTTATTCCACTAAAAAAAAAAAAAAAAAAAAAAAAAAAACAGATTACAATAACCATGTGTGGAATTCGTCTGTGTTTGGGGGAGAGTTCCTTCAGAGAAAAACATGATGGTAATAATTATGGAAACATGATTAATCATGATGGTAAAATCATTCCTGTTGAACAAAATGTCGGTCATTTTAGCGCTCTGTCTGTTTAGCGCTTGCTTACAGAGGGATGAAACATTTAAATTGTAATTTTTGATCACAAACAAACATTTTCATATTTCAAGCTGTTATTTATGGCTTATATGTTATTATTAAGAGTTAATATTTATTTGAAGTTCTTTTGTGATTTTATATACAAATGCATTGTATTCATTGATTGGTTCAATAAATTTATTTAATTATTTTATTCTCAGTTATCAAAATTGTTAAATGCATTGCAGAATGTTTCTCATAATTTTATCAATAAATTGTGAAAATTAATAATTTTCAATACATCTAAGCATTTATAACATTGCAATGCTTCTATCATTACATCTATCTCGTCAAGATCATTTATCAAAGTACCTTTGCACTCTGTATTGCATCTTTGAACTCTCTAGCTTATTTTGAATTTCTCAGTACTTGGACAAACCAAATAACATTGCAACTTTGAGGTGAGCTTTGACATTCATCATGCATTTGATTACATAGCCTACATGAACTAGTTCACTGCCTAAATTAGTTCAATCTAGAAATTCAGGCTACAGCCTGTTTCCAAGTCAATATCAAATAAGAACATTTAAACCTCAATAACTTCATCCTTCATGTTTGTAAGGAGAACAAACATTTTCGCAAGTGAGGTAACATCAATGAATAGATCTTATAAACATCAATGATACAAACTTATCATGTAATATCATTCTAAATATAACATCATATATTATCAATATCAGTCAGCATGACGGCTGAATAACTAGATGAGCTAATCTATTCCAAGTTCAGCACTGATGATATTACTTAGCTCCAAAGTATTGGATGAGCCTATCCATTCACCAATGGCTGTTCACAACACAATATCTAGTCGGGTATATAATTTTTTGATTGAAATTTTGAATGCATAAGATCAATAAGGTCACTTACAATTTCAATAACTGATGATATATCATTTTAACATCATTATAATGTAGAACTTAATTCAGCTCAGAGAATAATATACCAGACTCGAGTTATTTTGGAAACTGTTACAATTTTATAAAATTGTTAGATTTCCACAAGGTAATTAATTTTGAAATTCCTTTCCTTTCAATGCTATAAATTATGCTGAAGAAGACATCCGCTGATGCGAACATTTAAATGCGGTCATTAAATATTTTATGGAATTGATAAAAGGAATTTCAAAAATAATTAGCTTTCAATATACCTGTAGTTCTAAAGGCGAGAGAAAGTATTTACAGCAAATCTTTTAATGGATTCAAAATATTCCGTTTAATGGATTGTTATTCAAAAGCTCAACACTTTCAACTAAATAAAAATGTTCAGAGCTGCGTAGGCTTTACACAGCATTTTACACAGCATTAGATTGAATCTATGGTTCTTTTTTGATGGAGTACATTTTTGGATGGAATTTTTCAAGAATATTGAAGTTCACAAATCTGCAATGATAAAAAATATTATTATAGGTAGCTATTTTTTGCGAAAAAAGCCATCTTCTCTTCAGTAATACCGTGAACGTTGTGACTACCCTGTTTTCGTTTTATTTTGTAGACTAATGTTTTAATGCTCTGTTTTAATGAGCTTGATATTTTCGCTTAGTTTTGTAGACTAATATTTTAACGCTTTGTTTTAATGAGCTTGATGTTTGGATGCTGGGCGAGCCCAAGGCGATTCGAATATAGATTACAATATAAAATAATATTCTGATCGCCTTGCTTCACATTAATAACGTGTTGGGGAGTAAACAGCGTATTTTATGGCTGGCAAATTTTTCAAACTCGTGGATTATTTTTGGGCTAATGCTTCACTGAGTTGTACGGCCAATATGGGGGAAAACCGAAATTATTTGAATCCTTTTATAGAAAATAAATAAAATGTGATCTGATTTCTAATACCTATGAATAAAAACTTGATTGTATTGCATTTCTGATTTTCATATAAGTAGGCTACTTTGTGAGACTTCACCACAGTTGAATATTCTTCAGTAATAGTATTTCCTAGCAACAAATGCCATTTGTTCAATTGTACCACAATCTTCCATTGCAATAGAAGATTAATCAATGAATGCAAACTTATTAAACGTTTATGAAAAGAGCATTCTGCAACGAATTTTATAGTAAAGCAAGCAATAGTGCAGAGTAATAACACTCCAGTATTATATCATTTAGAGCAAGAAAATCTCAGTAGTAATGAGATGTAACATGAATAAAATTACAGTCATGAATTGAAAGACTTTATAAATCAGAGTTAAAATATAGCTAAAAGTTATCAAAGGCTACTGAAGATCTGACCATTTTTTTACATCAAATTTCTCTGAAAAATCTCTATAATAACAGCCTAATAATAATTATATTATTTAGTCCAACTGTACAGACATATAACATTTATATTTTGTTTCGATTAATCTGGGAGTGGGTTTGGAACCATACTAAACTTCTCAATTAGTTGGTACCTATGCTCTACGCTTTAGCAATTTTTCTTGCATTATCTCGTTGATAAACTTTCTACTTCAAAAACCTGTCCAAACGGTAACTTTAATCATGATAGAGCGCTTTCGCAGACCAATCTGGACTCTTGTATACGAGTTTATATGCAGGTGCTAGACTACACCTAGATCTGGAACAAGTTAATATATGAACGCTCCGTCCAAATCCTATATTATTATAATATTCTGTGATGTTTTCCATGACGAAATACTTAATGAACAATCTAATATTAAAACTGACACTGTATTCACTTTTTTATATTGTTTTACTCACTTATATTGGAGATGCTTGAAGGATACATTTCACTTCTGAAATGGCTGACGAAGCTTCTTTTCAGAAGCAGAATGCATCCCTCAAGCATCTCCAATATAAGTGAGTAAAGCAATATATTAAAGTGAAATACAGTGTCAGTTTTAATATTAGATTATTATAATATTTTAGAATTTGGAACAGGAAGGTTTAAATTGTTTTATAAAAATATTTAAAACTACCAATTTTATTGGCTATTACTGGAATCAGAGACTAGAAAATATTTCAGTAGTTATCCTACAATACATCAATAAATTCCATTTGATGTGAGCCTAATTGTGTACATCCTATACTCGAGGATAATAACACTCGCAAAATCAATCAGATGCTGTAGAATGGACGTAATATCGCAGCTCCAAACTGTCATACCGATTTCACATCATGTGTTTCATTTTGCGATGGAATGGAGTAATATATGATGATATGGTTGCACCAATGTGACAGGTTGTAGCAGCATGAATACCACCATGCCACACTATGAGTTTGATTTTGTGATGGTGATTATTCTCGAGTATAGGATGCTTCACTGAGCGAGCACCTTTATTGACAGTCTAAGTTCAAGATGAAATGAGTTTATCGCAGGTACAACAAATAATAAACCGGCTTGTTTCACACAAAAACGGCTTCGGGTAACCGGCATAATTATATGTTTTGGAAACAGTTTGCTTGATAAAAAAGAATGAGGCAAAATTTAAAAAAGGATATATGTTACATGCAAGAGGGGTAACAAGTTCTGGTTTGCATCTGTTTAATGCGTTGTCAATAAGTGAAATGCCACCAGAAAAATTAAAAGTAGAGGTTGAAGTCGGAACTGGAGGCTCATTGTTTTTATACAGTTTAGGAATACTGCAGCTATTATTATAATCATGATGTTTATTCCTGAGCTGTATAATGTATAAACATAGAATTGCTCAGTGTAATTTAGATTTAAAGATAACTTAAAAATAAGTTTCAACTATTTGACAAGTTCTTATAACCCTTTGAGAGGAGGTCATTGGACGCTATCTATATCTATCTATTACATTGCATCTTATGATTTCTAAAATCGGTCATGTGTGAAGCGCTCCATGTCTCTACGGCCGGGTAAACGATACCGGCTAACTGACTGCCGGTTATGTGTGAAACAAGCCTATTTTCTGCTTTACAAACGTCTTTGCGAAATAATTGTTCAATTAGCAAATATGGCAGATGAAGCCCATATATAGGTGTGCAAGATAGTGTTTACACTCACTGATGCATCAAGAGTCTATGGTATGAGAACATTATTTTCTATCTTCAAAATGATTTTGTTTCAGTGGGCATGACCACAAATAACAGAGGTGTTATTCTATCCATGTAACAAGTACTGAGGAATGCAAATTACCTCAATTCTCTCGCACAAGTCTAGCCTATACATAAGTAGGCAGTCTAGATTACTCTATGAGAGCGCTCTATCACTACAAGTTACACCGTTTGGACGAGCCTTCTTGGTTTGATTTTACCATTTTAATTGAACACTAAAAAATAATCATTATTTTTTTCATTTCACATCCAGGTGTGTAATTTCCTTTGATTGTTCTAGACGTTCTTTATCTGTTGAATAACTTCACCTACTTGAACTTATTAGAACCTTGTTAGAACTATTGGTAGAACCGTTCCAGTTCACCAGTTGATCTGCTGTCTGTCAGAACCTTGTTAGAACTCTTGTTAGAACCGTTCCAGTTGATCTGCTGTCAGAACCTTGTTAGAACTATTGGTAGAACCGTTCCAGTTCACCAGTTGATCTGCTGTCAGAACCTTGTTAGAACTCTTGTTAGAACCGTTCCAGTTGATCTGCTGTCAGAACCTTGTTAGAACCGTTCCAGTTGATCTGCTGTCAGAACCTTGTTAGAACTCTTGGTAGAATGGTTCCAGTTGATCTGCTGTCAGAACCTTGTGACCATTTCGTGTTGTGCGCAGCCATTGGGCCTGGCTTAGTTGGATGGAGGTGAATTTACCGGTCAAAACCTGAACGAAGATGAGGGCTTGTCTCTCGCCGCACAAAAGCTCATGCCAAAGCAGAGAACCAGCAGCAGTACAGCACCACCTATCAAATAGGCTGACCATGACAATTGGCATGTACCTGCAAGTAATTTTTCCAATAATTAATTACATTTTTGAATTAGTAAATTTTCAAATATTCAAATCAGTGCCTTTCAAAATCTTTCAAAGTGGGTATATTATCCAAGTTTTAAATAGTGTAGCTGAGTCAAAATTTGCAAAGAGAGCTGTTTTGGACTCCGTTAGTTGCATCTTTGCATTCATTGTAATTTTGTCTCAATGAATAAATAAAAAATGCATTTTGCAATAATTGTCTCTTTGGGAAGTGATAGCCGAGTGCCATAGCAGGTACCTATTCAATCACAGATAAGCTGCGAAACTCCTGGACGCTCTTTGTAAGGGTGACCGATTGGATTGGCCAGCAAAAAAGACTGTTCTCTGCTGTAAAATCACTTCCCGGTGGTTCGGAGCCCACCTAAAACTGTAGGTCCAACTCATTAATCACCACCATCCAATTCATTACCCATGCACAGGTATCAGACCTATGTGGGCTTCATCCTCAATAAAAAAAAACTAATCAGATCAATCCCCCCCCACCATATACTGTACCGAAACACTTCAAATTCATTCAGTTTCAAATATACTAATATTTTTTTTAAACTAAAAAATAAACTATTTTTTGAAAATTTTGATTACAAAATTTCTTAATTTTACGGTATTTACTTTGGAAGATTTTCCACAAAATGGAAAAACATTTCAGTTTTTATAAATATAGGCCAATTTAGGCCTATGAGACTAGATTTTGTCTTTATTCTGTTGAAAGTAGTATTTACTATTCAAGTTTTCAGCGTAGCATTTATGGCAAACAAATACCATCATTTTTATTCTTTCAGCACTATATTGTTTAAAAAACTACAGATATTATAGATTTATAATACAGTTTGCCTCGCATGTTGAATACATAGGATGAAAACTGAATACAAAGGATGAAAATAGTAGGATGTAATTGTAGTAATTTATTGTGGATTTGTAGTAATTTTACAATGCTATTATGAAACTGTGACCAATGTTGTTCATATGACAAAATCATTACAAATATAAAATTTAGTGAAAAGTAGTAAACCTGCATTAATTTTCTATAATGTTTTCAGTTACTGTATGGGAAAGTGCTGATTTAGCTTCACAAGCATCAATTTGAAGTCGTATTAAAAGTTATAATGTTGCTACAATGAATTAATTATTATGATAAGAATATTAATAAAAAACATTTTTTGAGCATAGAATGTTTTAAAATGTTTTAGAAGTACAGTTGTTGATGAGTTGTTAATAGAATAAAAAGGGATTCAATTAAATAATCTTCATCAATAGAAGAAAATTAAATTTATTAATTTTCAATTTTTCAATATTGATCAATCAATTTATGCTCATCATCTTATTTCATTACCTATATCTTGGAATTGAATTCATAGAAAGTTATTTACAGTTTTTTCTGACCATTTTACCAAGTTTTGGAAATGATTCTCAATTTCAAGTACAGTATTTTTCTTTGAATTCATAATAAAGTGCAGGTGAATAATAAAAAAGATGAATGATATAGTGCTCACTTACCTAATTTATATACATGAGACTCGCTTCCACAACAGTCTCTTACTTCTCTATTGTCCCATCCCACTGGGTACACTACAATACCACCGCAGACTAGGACAGCTGCAATAGAAACAAATAATTACTGTATATTCAGTCAAAGCATGAACAATTCAGTCAGAACAATTCTATCCGCATTCAGTCAATGCTAGAATGGTCATTACTCCCTCAACCTATAGGCGAATACTAAATAGTTCTCAACGATTGTTCATTGATTATCACATTTGCCATTCGATTTCACAAATAATAATGAAATATTAACATCCCTTTTTTTCGTGCACTCTTCAGTTCTAATTGCAATAAGCATGATACAGAAATAGTTGAATTAATAAGTGGACAGAATGGGAAAACATGAATTGTGAAGAGGAAAAAAATTAACTTCTAAAAAGGCTGCAGTAAATTTAAAAAAGAATTTAAATTAACTTTTGATGGTAAATTCAACGACTTTCAGTCAATTTTAATGGATAATAAATAATATTTTTACTCACTTACGCTGAAACGTTATCGAACCGTGAAGATTCATTTTCAACAGCTGTTTTAGCCTAAGTGAGTGAAAATATTATTTATTCTCAATTAAAATTGGCTACAAGTCGTTAAATTTACTATCAAGAGTTCATATTAACAACGCAGATCTTTATGGATCAAGAAATTCAATAAAAAGAGACTATTAATTTAAATTTGTAGATAGGTTATTACTCAATCTAGAAATTGTCGGTTCTGGTAGCACAGTTGGTTGGAGCGCTTGTCTGCGATAAGATAAGGCTCTGGCTGGTTTCGTTTCCTACAGCTTTGGGTTCGAATCTCATTCAGCAATGGATCTTTCTCATCATTCACTCATTCACCTCACTACCCACGCACAAGTCTTCAGACTCATATGGGCACCATCGGCAATAAAAAAGATATCGAGATTCGATTGAATCGGGCAATCTACTACTGACCAGCGAGTAGCTGCATGCAGCCGGCAGCTCTAGCGGTGGCCGTGTGAACGACGTAGCTGATGCAGCAAGCAGCCAGAGCTGTGACAGCCACCAGGAGACTCAGCGCGCTTCCCGCTCCCACCAGCACTGTACTCGCCTGCCACCACGGAGAAGGAATGTCACGGAACCTGCCAAAACCATACACCGATCAAGATTTGCATAAAAGCTTGTTAGTGTTTTCACTTGTTATCTGTATTATCAGGGAAGTGATAGCTGAGTGCCGTAGCAAGTATCTGTTCAATTAGAGATAAGCTACGAAACTCCTGGGCGCTCTTTGTAAGGGTGACCGATTAGATTGGCCAGCAAAAAAAAAGATGGTTCTATGCTGCAAAATCAGTTCCCGGTGGTTTGGAACCCACCAAAAACTGTAGGTCCAACTCATCATCCAATTCACCCACGCACTGGTCTCAGACCTGTGTGGGCTTCATCCTCCGGAAAAAAATTGTATTGTACTGATACTTTGATGCAGAGAGGTTTTTCTGCCCAACACTTCAAATTACAACCTCAATAAGTCTTACACAGGCTTATTAGTCCAGTCAATGTATGCTCGAAAGGAAATAGAGTTCATGTAAGATGCTGTGACTATCTTGATGTTCATAGAAAATGTGACCATCTGTTGGCTTCTTGAGCCATGCCACTCATCAGTTACTAGAAAGAAGTTTCAGTAGAATTATTAAAGTTATAATGAGTCTGAACATGTGATTGAATTGATTTTTCCTGACAACCTGACCATTTTAAATGATCAACTAAACTTCTTCTCACACACCCTTTTTGACAAAATAATCCCAATTTCAAATCTCCCGCCTACTCTTCCCCCCTTCACTCTTCCAACATCCATAACCCTCAAAGTCATGCCTTAGATCAGTGTACTGTGGGTCGTCTGACGATTCCCTTAACAACGAAGTGAAACGGCCGTCACGCCATAACGTGAGTGACAATTTCCTCTTGAAAGTGTTTTTTAAGTTTTTATTAAAAACATATAATATGTTAAAATGGAGACATAAAAATAACATGAATATAGTTTTGAATAACATTAAAAATGAAGACAATGTTGGAAGTGTTGTTTTGAATATACAAAGTGTTAAAATTATGACACTCTGCTCTTCATCTGATAGTGTTTAGTGAGTCTGAACTTGTGTGCATAAAAATCACAAGATCATAAAGTTTCTCTTACACAGTGGAAGGGTAGTGGGCATTGCTATGGAAAAATAGCATAATGAACCATTAGTGCACTCATTATTCACTCTCTGGAAATTTATGTCATTTGATCACCATGATGCTTCCAGAGGGCAAACATCATCAATGTTCAAGCATGCTTGAAAAGCATTGAAACGGAATTTGCAGACTGTGAACTTTACCAAAAGATAATGAATGTTATTTGAACTTTATGCTCACCAGGATATTGGTGGAGCAGATTATCACGCTCCATTTCATGCTTGAAACAGTGGAAAAAGGAAAGAGGCCGACACCAAACGATAAAGTGAGCATAAAATGGGGAAATGTTTTTCCTAACCCGTCGACTGCCAAGGAAATTTTCAAAATTTTCCGTTCAGGCAATTGATGAACTGTTTATTTAGTCATATATAGACATGTTTGAATGAAATTCTGAGTCGAAAATTGAATATTTGGTGATTTAGGGTGATTTTTGAGACGTCGTCCATAATGACCGAGGAGGCGTTCAACGTGTCTTAAAATGTGTTGACTTAGAAATGATATTAATAATGTGGTGGGAATTTGATCGACATAAATAAAAATCAAATTGAATCGATTTTTGATCAGTCACAATAAATTTCATGAATGTTCACTCCTTTACACCATTAGGATGGTACCGTATCCAAATTATGAACAGCCTAGGCTATACTATTGGTTCATAAAATTTCAATATTTTTACTTACATATTTACAAGAAAAAAAATCGTGTGATAACCATAAGCTTAAAAATAAGTTACATCAATTTAATCAGTAGATGAGCCTTCTCATGAAAGCATTTCAGAGCAAATTTAAAAAGAAAGTGATATGAAGGAATTTATGAAAAATAAAGCCTCTCACAGCAGAGAATCTCAAGTATGAAATTTAGTCAGGTCTAGTAGCTAGTAAATTTATATTAGATAAATCTAGTCATAAACTCTAGTCATAAATTTTGTCGATTCTAGTCATAAATTTTGTCGATTCTAGTCATAAATTTTTGAAATTAAATTAGGTCAAGGTGCAGTTATATTAGGGTTTAATGGGTTACATTAGTTTAGGTTTTTTGGAAAATTTAGTTAAATAATTTTGAAATTGGATTTAACTGTAAAATTTTTTATTAGAATATTTGAATAAAGCTCTGATTTATGTAGATATCGCCCGTCATTCTCATTAATTGAAACAAGTCGTAACAAAGTAGATGCATCTAGCGGGTAAATTTATGGTGAAATAATTTTTACATTAGTTAGTCTAAACTGTTCAATTCAGTTTTATTTGAATTCTTCAATTTAAAAATTTATTGAAATATTTTTTTAAAAATTGTTCTTTGTTTTAGTAATTTTTGTAAAATATTTAATTAATTAAACTTTTTATATAATAAAATATTATCATCTACTACCTATTGACAGTTTGCCTGTTTTTAATAGTCTATTATTTCACCTACCTCTTGTTTTTTTTCGTTTTGTCATTGTTAATATAGATTTTTAGTGTGGATTAACCTCAATGTTTTGGACAATACTGGATATTCAAAATAAATTAGTGAAGAAAGCAGTTTTGGACTTGAGTCTTTTGCATCTTCACATGCATTGTAATTTTGTCACAATTTGCAGAGAAGTAAATATATATATATATATATATATTTATTGAAGTTATTTATTGAAGTTTTGCAGTTTCTATATATATATATATTATCTCGTACATAACCAATATTCTTGGCTTTCTTGTTCCATAACGATCTGCATTGTTAATATTAACTTCTTATAATAAATTCAAAGACTGCAGTTAACTATAGTTAAAATAGCCAAAACTAAAGCAGAAAATACCTTCATCAAGGAGAGCATCAAACTTTTAAACAGAAAGAAATTGACTGCAAGTCGTTAATATCTTATAAAAAGTTAAAACCAATATTCTTTAAAATATATTGGTGACCATCACAAATATTAGTTACTTCTTCGTGTTCTATTACTGTGATGTATTTTATTCTATTTGAACAAAAGAGAATGTTCAATGAAGTGATTATCAAACCATTATTTCAAAATTCATGTATCCATTGCTATTGATATAACAATGAGTGCAATAGAATAGTTGATCAAGTTTTTGCATATTTGTGAAATTTGTGTTAATATATGGAAACAACTGTAAAAATAGAATTATAATTTAATGTCACATTAGTATTTAGGTACATTGGTATTTGACTACTATTCTAATTTCCATATTTTTTCTTGCATATTTAATAGAAAAAAATTCGTGCGATATTCATAAGCTTACAAAATGGGTTATTCTCTGTCTAATTCATTTTATAACAATTTTATATTGATAAAATTTTAATTTTAGTATTTTAATATAATTAAATTTAGGAACTCATTTTTCTAAATTATAAGCTATTGCGAAGACATTCACCACGTCGGATATTAACAAATTACGGTAGCCTGTTAAATAACTAAAAAATTCTAAAAATTATCAGTCGCTGTAAATTCAACTTTAGGGAAGTGATAGCCGTCACCCATAGCAGGAATCTGTTCAATCAGATAGAGATAAGCTGCATTCTCCTAGGCACTCTTCGTAAGGGTGACCGATTAGATTGGCCAGCAAAAAATACACTGTTCTCTGCTGTAAAATTACTTCCCGGTGGTTCGGAACCCACCTAAAACTGTAGGTCCAGCTCATCAATCACAATTGAGGAGTTTGATGGAAAAAGGGCATTAGGTACTAGAGGCCCTTCTTCCGTCAAAGTGCTTATTGGATCCGCCATCATGTCATCTGTATGTGTAGAAAATTTCATACCTCTATGTTATTTCTAAACGATGCGATGACGATTTCTAGAAGGCAGTGTCAACTATCAGCTGTTGGTGATAGGCGAATCTTGGCAAATATTACATCTGTGTGTTCTCAATAATGAGTGTTGTAAATAATAATTATTGAAATGTTTGAAACACTCAGCCAGGATTACTTATAAAGCAAAAGTTGCTGACTTGAGAAGTTTATTGCCTTTTATACCAGAAAATAACATTCCTTTTTCCAGAAAACTTTTGTATCTGAAATTAGGCCTATTCAGGATATGACAGATGAAGAAAAAAATTATTCCAATAATGAATGGAAGTATGTTTTCCTCCAAGTTATTTCTTTTTTTTTTTAATTAAAATAATGATATGAAAAAATAAAAATGGAAAAAGTTCCATTTAATCACCTTCATTTAAATAATTCTCTAGAAAATCTACTTTGATGGAAAAAGGGCCTCTGTTTGTACTATTTTATATTCAGTACTGAACTATTTAGGAAGTAATTGCCAGTAATTGTAATACAATCTCTTTATGAATTGAACTCCTTAAGTACAAATTAACTTATTTACTAACTGATGTACAGAAAAATAGTTCTTCATAAAACATCTGAAATCTTTGACAGCATTCTACACAAAACATGGTTTCTGCACATGAGCCCTTTTTCCATGAAACTCCTCAATTATCCAACTTATTACCCACGCACAGGTCTTTGACCTATGTGGGATTTATCCTCTTAAAAAAGACAACTGGAAATCTGGAAATTCTTTTATTTGAAGTTCAACCTTTTCATCATGGCCAGAGTACCGTAGTAGTAGTTCATTGTTGAACTATGAACTATAATTCAACAGTTCAACAACTTTTTAGTTCATTGTTGGAGTCGGCGTAGCCGAGTTGGCTTATCGCTGGTCTGATAAGCCAAAGGTCCTGGGTTCGATCCCAGTTGAGTACAATATATTTTTCTCGAGCCACTCCCGTGTTTCGGAGGACACGTTAAGCCGTCGGTCCCTGTTGCATATAAAAAAAAGCAGTCGTTAAAAAAGCGGCGAGGTGGAACTACCCGTAAGGGTCTCCCCACCACGAAAAGCCATACGAATTTACTTTTAGTTCATTGTTCAGGGTGGCTTTCTGATAAGGAAAAGAATCATAGCGCTGACAATATTCTCTGTATAATGCCGAAGCTCTTTTTTGTGAGGGGGGGGGGGGGGGGGCAGACGGGCAGATGCAATTGTCAGTAAACTTGTATCACAATGTTGGTCCCCTTAATCTTTCCGAATGAAGGCATCTGAAGACTGGTTGACGTTGGAATTGAGTAAGTTATAGGAACGCGTCTTACAACATCTTTTAGAACGTCAAAGAAATGCCTCTCTCCTGGCTCCATCGTCCAATTACTTCAAATTGCCTCCTGACACAGAGCAGAAAGCTTTTTGTGAGCGAGCATACATGCTGCAACACTGGGGAAGTCCCAAAACGTATTTGGACTGAGCACAAAGCTTTGATGATACATAAAGGCTATCTTTATGATCTCAATATATCATATTTAGATATTTTTGAATAGGATCCAATACAAAGACAGTTTGGCTAACAAAAAATTCAATACTATAAATACCATTCAAGTCAATCTACAGGATCCGATCTACTTTTGTACTTTTATTTCAAACGGCATGAAAGGATTCATATTCTCATTTATATTTCTTACTGAGGCACGATATTTGGGGAAATTATTGAGATTCAGTTGACTTTATTAGTATCTACAGGAATAATTACAACATTAACATGGTAAGAAACACTTAGCTCCAGAAATGACTAAAACAATAATTTTAGAGTAATGAGTATAACTAACAAATAGTGATTTTTTTCGTAGATTACGTCTTGGAGACTCAAGTTAAGGAGTATAAGACAAGTCAGATCATACAATCTTTTACACTATAGTTATCATATTTACTATATCTATTAGTTGAGGTGAGGCTTAATTTTGATGTGAAAGGAACTCTTGTCACTATAAAAAGTTTCAATTGTTTTTTAAATATTTCTATATTTCAAGACTTTTTAAAAAATGCGGTAGCTTTTTGTAGTTTCCTTCCAATATAACTAGGTTTTTGTTTGAATAAGCTACTATTGTGACACACCAAGTGATAATTTCCTTGGATACTTGTATTATAATCGTGTCCGTCAAGATTCTGGTTGATATCACTCTTTTTTACATATAAAGTAGCTTCATACACATAGTGGGTAATGAGTTGGATGATGGTGATTGCTGAGCAGGACTTACAGTTTTAGGTGGGTTCCGAACCACCGGGAAGTAATTTTACAGCAGAGAGCAGTGTCCTTTCTGCTGGCCAATCTAATCGGCCACCCTTACAAAGATGGCCCAGGAGAACGCAGCTTATCTCTATCTGATTGAACAGATACCTGCTACGGCTCACGGCTATCACTTCCCTACTGAGGGAAGATTAAATTTAAGAAGAGTAAGGAAGAGAATAATGCAGACGGCTTGATCAATGGATGAATGATCACAAGTGGATGATAACTCTAAAATTATTCTAAACATATTTTCCCAACATAATTGAAGATTTTAACTTTTTCAGTAGGCTAAGATATATTGGTACATCTATCTTATTGAATTTGATTAATTATACTTAATTTGATTATATTTTTGTTAAGTTAAGAGTGATGTATCTCCATGATTTCTTTTGGCTAAATTGTTAATGTATTTTGGACAAAATAAAAATTATTTGAATTGAATTGATTTTTAAGCTTAATATGAGAGTAAACTGTACAGTCTTAGACATACATTTAATAAGGATCTGTAGGCTACTATTATTATTTATTCTTGATGAGTAAGGATATGGAGGACAATGAATGGAATACTTATTTCAAGTACACTCACGATTTTATTGAATGGATTTTCTACGAGGATTATGAATATAAACTTTTATTTCAACAACAGTAAAACCACCTGTTTCCAATATTAGTTGTTTTCCATTAGGATGGAGGCTAAAATCCAAACCAGAACTTAATCTCGGAACAAAATTGAATGAAGTTGGATAATCTGTTGAGAAACAACAGAGTTACTTCCGCAGACTCACTCAAACTACAGAGCCCCACTCAAAACAAAGGGCCCAACCTGTGAGTGGAGTTTTGTACAATTATTGAAAAATAACATGGGAGCTGATGGGATTGAAATTCATTGCATTTACACTGAAAGTTTGTTCAGTATAATATACAGAATATTTACATTCTTGATACAACATGATGTTGTCAGTCGTTTGTTGGATCACAGCCTGACAAATAACTTGGTTTTCGTTTTATAATTTCAAATGAGAATAACATTATTAAATTTCCAAACCGTAACGATATTATAACGTGACGCTATTGCAGGGGTGCCCACCCCCCCTAAGCCTCATGACGCACCCCCCATAAATTAGCCCCCCCCCTAAAAACTGCGAAAAAGTCCCCCGTATTCTTTCTAAATCTAAAAGATTTTTATAACTATTGAAAAAATTCAAACCCAGTTTGTTGATATTTTGTGTGAATATGGCCAATAAATGAATTTGAGTCAATAATATACAAAATGTATGTATATTTCTTGAGATTCTTTACATAGGTAACATTTTTTTGTGAAGGTGAAAAAGAAATATCAATGAAATGAATATTTGAGCTTCTGCTCAATAAACTTAATTGCAAAATAGCTAAATAAGAATTTGAACCAAAATGGTTTTTAAACAATAAAATATTATTACAAATACACAATGTTCAATTAAAATAAAATACCTATAAGTTTATGTTCAGTGTACCAATTACATTAAGGTTAAATAATTCTACAAAGTTGTTCCTTTAAAGGAAGTGAAAACAATGAGTTAATAACTTCATTTGTAAAACACAAAAATTCAAAATACTAAGTCATTTATTGGACAGTAGTTAAACAACAGGTTATTTACTTAGTGTAGTATCTTGGGAGAATTTATGTATGGATGAAGTACATAAAAGGCACACATTTCATGTATAGTTATTTACAACACACAATCGAAAGAAGTGTCTTTCAAAAACAAAATAAAGACGTAGTTATGAAAAGTTATTGAATTTTTAGCATTTAGTAGGTTTTGCTATAGCAGTTTTTACTTATTAGTAAGTATCGTAAAATACATGAAAAACATCAACAGTTTGAAGTCAAACATTTTAAATTTGTAGGCTGTGACCATTTACAAGTTAGCTAGGCAAATCTATCTCTCTAAACCCCACATAGAAGTTTTTGTCTTTGGGATGAGGAAACAGAAAACCTTCCAACTATTTCTTCGTTAGAAATAGACTCAAGTACATCTTTTTCTGCAGCTAGAACCATGAGATTGGACAACCATAAGTCTCCCATAGCTGATCTGAGTCTGTTTTTGATAATTTTAAATCGACTTATTGCTCTTTCTGCTGATTATCTAGTAACTGTTAAGGAGAGTAAAGTTGTATAAACCACTTTCAGAGCACTCGCTTAGCGTCTTGCTAAGTTTGAATAATAACTTACTGCACAAATCCTAAACATAACTATTTTAGCGAATTCATATTCAATTGTATAATAATAATTACAAATATTTTTTCATTAATTGACATTCTATCTGGTGACTTCACAGTATATTTTTGAATGTTGTCACGTTAAACACGGTTTCAATCAACTTTACGCTTCAACAAAACGTTTTTTGGAACCCTCCCCAAGAATTTCAATGAAGCAGTCTGTGTCATAGCCCCCCTCCCCCCTGTGGGCACCCCTGGCTATTGGATATCTGAGGAAACAAACATGAATGGATAAATGACTTCAATGCGCATGAGCAGATAGTTGATTAGGAGTTCTGTTATTATATTGTGACTGTGCTGTTATGGAACATTTACAAAAGATCTTTTTGATGATGGAAAAGTGTTAAATGATTATAAAAAATATCCAGAAACAGAATTTCGAATTCCTCCAAGTGCTATCGAGTATTCATATTGAAGACTTCCGCAAAGGCGGATATTGACAACAGCATTGAATATCTGATGAAAATCGTCAAATTGATAAACGCTACAGTGCAAAAATATCAGTCACCACCCGGAATCGAACCACGGACCTCCCAATTGCCGGTCGGGCGCCTTAACCACAAGACTACAGTGACCCTTCTGCACAGCAGTTTTCATTTTAGACTTGACCATATCGACTCGTATCTCGCAAGTTAGTTTGGAGTAACTGACAATTTAATAAACTGACAAATATACAGAAACAGAATTTATTAATTTCGAATTCCTCAAAGTTCTATTAATTCATATTGAAGACTTCCGCAATGGAGGATATTGTACATTGGATTCATCGATTTCCACCAGCTATTGAATCCTGTTGTAAATATCCGCCATTGCGGAAGTCTTCAATATGAATTAATAGCACATTGAGGAATTCGAAATTAATAAATTCTGTTTCTGTACATTTTACAGTTTATTAAATTGTCAGTTACTCCAAACTAACTTGCGAGATACGAGTCGATATGGTCAAGTCTAAAATGAAAGCTGCTGTGCAGAAGGGTCACTGTAGTCTTGTGGTTAAGGCGCCCGACCGGCAATTGGGAGGTCCGTGGTTCGTGGTGACTGATATTTTTGCTCTTTAGCGTTTATCGATTTGACGATTTACATCAGATATTCAATGCTGTTGTCAATATCCGTCATTGCGGAAGTCTTCAATGAGAATTACAGTAATAGCATTTTGAGAAATTCGAAATGAATAAATTCTGTTTCTGTACATTTTACAGTTTATTAAATTGTCAGTTACTCCAAACTGACTTCTAAAAATATCTTATCACTTATCACACAAATAATTATAAGATGTATGACTCGAGATCAAATAAATAGGCTCATATTGATTGCTAAATTTAGATTGAATAAATATTTTGACAGTAGCAATAATAAATTAATAGTCTGCAGCTCACCTAGAATACCGTCCACACTCGTGTACTATTTCGACGACACCCTGTGTAGTCACCCTCGGATAATTGCATCTTCTGAAAGACGAAAAATAGGCATCCACTTTGCCTAGTAGCCGACCCTGCAAAATAAAACATATTGCTGCAATGAAAAACTATGCTAAGATCCTACGATAGATCTTATGGAATTATTTATATTATTATTATATTTATTTTTATTATTTATATTTATTTAAGGAATATTTAGTAGAACTGGTGTTGCTATTTTGAAATATCTCCATAATTAAAACAAAACAAAATTATAGATGTATCTACCTGAAACACCATTCATCTGTTCCGATTATTTATTCTATTTTAACAATTTCATTTTATTTGAGTATAAATTAAAAAGAAGCCAATTGGCGCGCTCATAAATAAATGTGCAGGTTACACATTTGATTGATTGAGGTGTTTGATTATGTCACTTGTGGTTGAATAATTTATTTCACGATAATGTAATATGATTGAATAAATATATTTTGATAAATTATAATCAATAGTGTCAAGATTGTATATTTCAGTCGAAACATGATAAACAATGATTATTTATAGGACATTCAGAAACGAACCGAACAGTTTATCAACCATAATACTGCCTATTGCATGCCTAAAAAAATTAATACCTTTAAATATCCTAATTATCCCAGAATCCCTATGAACAAAGCCTCATCACAAAAGTGACTGCTTGTGGCTATAATACAGGCTATAGAGTTTGATAACAAAATTAATATTCAATGGATTTTATAAGGAGTCACAGTCGAATCTTTTGAGATTTGCACATGATGTCTATTGCATCTAAACATTAATTAGGCTACCTATTATCTTCAATGCCAAAGAGGCATAAAAAAACATTTGAAGGTGGTAAGAGTGCTCCTAATAATTTCTTCTTTTATTAGAATATTTTCAGACCTGAGGCCTGTCTTGTTACATAATAATTCACAAAGTAGTTTTACTAGTACTTGCATTTAGATACTGCAAAATCTTATAAAAGGTTTCATTTGTAGATTGTAATTGTATTTTAATCATTGGTATGCAACAGACATCCGAAGTAGATTAATTGAGAATCCTCACAAATAACCCCACTTTGAACTTTTCGTTTGAAATAATTGCAATGACAGTTAAAATTAATAAATTTCCCCAATGAAAGAATATTGTATGTAACAAAAAATCCAATATTTAAAGAAGCCAATGATTATGAGATAAATAACTTGAGTTCTGGTTTTTGAATTGTAAATTCATTTAATTCAATTGTTATTGTGTCATAACGTTAATATAATGTGCAATATTAAAATTATTGTTTTTAGAACTCGTGGACGGAGGGCAAGGCTTCCTCATTCTGGTCAAGCCAATATTTGTTCAAATATTTATTTTTCTGATGTTTGTGATGATTAGCAAAAGAATAATTCATTTTTTTATGGTGAATTCAACTACTTTCAGTCAATTTTAATTGAGAAATGATATCTCTATTCACTTCTTGCCTAACGTTTTCGAGTCATGGAGACTCATCTTCAAATGCTTCAAAGTCGCTGAATTTACCATAAAAAGTTAATATTAACAACGCAGATCGTTATGGAACAAGAAATCCAGGAATAGAATAATTATTATTACAATCATGCCACCGACCTCAATAATTGACTATGTATCGAAAGATAACGTGGAACATAAAATGAAATAACTTTAAATCGCGACTCCACCGATAGAGCAGACGATAATAAACCTCTCTCAGATATTGTAGCCGAGATACCATATTATAGTGCTCCTTCGAGGTCACATAAGCACCGTAGGTTATCGCATGAGGCATAACTTAGATATCAACACGGACTACCACTGACTGGGTTGGCCATTTACTGTGGAATTAATTAGCCTACTCAAATGCAAAATGGTAGATGATCAAGAAGGTGGGGAGGGGGATGAGGGGGCAGAATGAAGGGGTTCAAGAGGTATTACACAGCACAATGGCCAGGTAAGTATCGCTATTAATGGAAACATTTGGACTGGGAGATGCTTATGACATACATTGATGGGCTGGGAGGGGAATGGGATCTTGGTTGAATAGGGGGATAAGTACAGGACAGTGCGCTGCAATTGCAATCGAGGAGATAGTTGGGCTTCAGTGGTTGGGGGGGGGGGGGTGGAGATTGTTGGAGAATGCGGATGGGATGGAGTGGAGAGGATGGACTTGGACATACATGAGACATGAATGCCTATGAAGAGGAATGCCTGGACTGTTGCCACCGATAAGACAACTGTCCAGCACGGCATATCAATACACCTTGGATGGGGTGGCTTCTCATTGTTTCAATGAGTGACAGAATGGCATTAATTATTTCTTATATGTGATCTACTACTGTCTTGTAGTGGAAAAATCTTGTACTCGTTATTATTAGTCTGGATATCTCATTTTTCTTCTCAGTAAAACTAGTCACCTAGACTAATCATTAATTTTATTCTATAATTTATTCTTATAAACTAAATTGAAATTAAAATTGTACTTGAAATTTATTGCCAGAAAATTCTTACAAGAATCTTGAAAAAAGCACAGTACAGTAACAATGTAGAGTACATATATACAAAACTCCTACATACACTAAATTGTATTAAAACGAAATATTACACAATTCTTATCTACCAATGCTTGAGACTTCCAATGATGACTCTAGCTCTCTACTCACTAATTTTTGCTTTTTTACACTTTTTGTACTTCACTATCTAAAGAATATCTCATTATGCTGATAAGTACTTCAAATAGTAGGCTATTATCTAGGACCCGATAGGGCCTTATTTTGATAACAATCTAGAATCAATTTTATCGTAAAATGACCAGAGCAGGGCCGGATTTAAGCATAGGCTACATAGGCGCGCGCCTAGGGGCCCGCACCACAAAAATATAAATCTGTTCCAAATTTATAATACTTCAAGGTCCAAAATATTGTAGATTAATGACATGAACCAGTGGGTGTACTCGCTCAGCGTATCGTGCATAAGGGGGGGGGGGGGGTACAGGATAACCACTTCAAAAAATCCATTTCGGCAACTCAGTTTTTGTCCACCAGAGTGGTGGCACCATGCGCGACCGCCATGTTGCACGGAGCGAATAAAACTTTCGCATTCATACTCGCTGAATATGACCTATAATAACAAGCTCCAATAATTAACGACATTATTCTTAGGAACCCCGTCTTCAATATCCGGACATTCTTTTGTAATATAAATTTTACAAATAAATATCACAATTATTCTCAACTTATACATTTTGTTCTTTTATTCTTAAACTCACGCCCCCATTGTGGACGGGGTAGGGGACGGGGGGAAGGGGCCCGCACCACAGTTTGAGCCTAGGGGCCCACAGATTTTAAATCCGGCCCTGGAACAGAGTACATAAATCTCTCCACTTTGCCCTCAAGAATGAAGAATGATATACCAACATAAGCCTACTTCCTCATAAGTCAAGTTTGTTAGATGCATCAACTTTTACCTTTCCATTGCTTGTGATGGCAATCTAGTTTCATTATGAAACAGCTGCTTATAAGAGATCCATTTACTAGATTTTAAGGAGTTCTAAGTTAAGGAACAGTAGAATTGACAAAATATGAATAAATCTGTGATGTTTTCCATGACGAAATACTTAATGAACAATCCAATATTAAAACTGACACTGTATTTCACTTTTATATATTGTTTTACTCACTTATATTGGAGATGTTAGAGGGATGCATTTCACTTCTGAAAAAAAGCTTCGTCAGCCTTCTTTTCAGAAGTGAAATGCATCCCTCAAGCATCTCCAATATAAGTGAGTAAAACAATATATAAAAGTGAAATACAGTGTCAGTTTTAATATTAGATTGTTCATTAAGTATCTCATCATGGAAAACATCACAGATTTCAACACTGCAGGACCAGCAGACTTCCAACGAGGCTGACGAAGCTTCTTTTCAGAAGTGAAATGCATCTCTCAAGTATCTCCAATATAACTGAGTAAAACAATATATAAAAGTGAAATACAGTGTCAGTTTTAATATTAGATATAAATAAAGATTGAAAAGTAATATATTGTGTACTGTAGTTTTCATATAACTTGGCAGCAGTTGGGTTCAGATGTAGCTAGTTCCTCCTATCTTCTACACGCTGCCAAGTTATATGAATACTACAGTAATTTCTTCTTATATTACAGTACAATACTGTCTTGTCGCAAAGAAGTTCTCTGATTAGACAGATGAATTGTTTGTTTTGACAGATTGGTTTCTACTTTCTTGCATATTTGACGCCTAGTGAGATCGGACTCCTCAAATGATGTCAATCAGTTTCCGCTCAATTAGGATCAATTCAGGAGCAATTATAGTCTTCGAACGTGGGAGTTGCAGGCAATTACATGAAACTCGCTCAATTTGATTCCTCATGTCAAACTTGTATTTCATTACCAACTGCACTTCAAATATATTGAAATTGAGTTCTATTTTGATAGCAAAAAAGTGACAATACACAGATTACAGCCTCCACAGACTGTTAATTCACAAAATTTTCATCAATTTATACGGAGTGCTTATCATATCTCCTTTTTTTTCTTTCTTTTTTTTTGAGGATGAAGCCCACATAGGAACTTTGGGACCTGTGCGTGGGTTAATATTTTACATATTAACAGAAATATTTCATGAAAAAAATTTAACTTGCTAACTTAGATTACGAATATAGAGGTGTGTTGTAATTTTACAAGACAGCATAAAAAGCTATTCTATTATTAATGTATTACATTTTTTTGATTGTTAAACTTCAATCTATTTTTCTGGTAATATAAAGATAAAGGTTTGACTAGTCCTCTATGAGTGTCTTCCATTATCATCTCAAAGTCTTCCATTGTTTTCTTAAAAGCATATGGCTGGAGTATACGGAATTTTCAACTACTGTGAAATCGAGATCAAAATTCCTTGCTCAGTTTCCGCTCAATTAGGATCAATTCAGGAGCAATTATAGTCTTCGAACGTGGGAGTTGCAGGCAATTACATGAAACTCGCTCAATTTGATTCGTCATGTCAAACTTGTATTTCATTACCAACTGCACTAGTCACAGCTCAGAAGGAACGACGAATATTGCACTCTGAAGACATTTCTCGAACTCAGTAGAAGAAAAAAAAGAATTAGATTAGATTACTTTATTCATGGTAAATTTACAAGTTTTTTCAAATGTGCGCGTACATACAATATTTTAACATCACATAGAAAGTAGACCTGGTTGATACTATTTACATTTTGTTGGAAATATTAAAAGTGATCTAATGGGTAGAGCTAATGAAATGAAATTCTAAGTGATGTATTTACATGAAAAGGCGAAGTTTGGACAAAAATTCGTCCATTCGAGCACTTAACCTTAAGAACATTTGGTTTCGTTATTTTTAAATTCAGCAAAGTATTGAGTTAATTCAATTGACTTCAAACTGTATTGTTATATTACATTATGAATTGCTAATTTAGATAATTTAGATTGACAAAAGATGATTAAAATATAAATAAATATATAGAATGATTATGAAGATGATATGAATGATGGTGAGAGAAGATGGGATGGTAATTAAAGATAATGATTTTGTACAGGTTTTCTTAATGCATTGAGGTGAATGTTGATAGTGTTTCCAGTATGCTATAGACTACAATAAAGACATATTATTTACAAAGTTAATGGATAATTTTAAGATTGATATTTCTAGATTTTATTGTCATGCAGTTGCTCTAGGGTTGGACGGATGCAGTCATTTTCTCCATAAGGTATTTTTTCAATGACGAGGTAAAGCCCACTCGACTCTCAAGGCACCTAATGAAGTTAGGAAGTACGTTCCAAGCACGACAGGCACTTACAACAAATGATTTTGTATAAATGGTTGTACGATGATTTGGTATCCTAAGAGTATTATCACCTGTTCTGGTGTGCGAAGCATCATTCCTTCTGCCTTCAGACACGAATTTGAAATCATTTTTAAAATAGTTTGGTTTACCAAATTTAAGAATATCTTTGACAAGATTGACTATTCTGAATAATCTCTGATCAGGTAGTTTGAGTGTTGAGCTTAGTACATGGGATTGAGTGATTCTTTCATGACGTTGGAGAGAGTAAACAAATCGAAGACAATAGTTCTGACTGCGTTGCAGTCGATCATTTAGAGTGACGGTCATGTCATTCATTACAGAATTACAGTACATGAAATGTGGAAAAATAAGAGATTTAACAAGTAATAATCTGATACTTTGAGGAAGGATATCTTGCATTCTCATTAAAGAATGCATAGCTGAAAAAACCTTTTTACATGTTTTAATAACTTGTCCTGACCAGTCAAGTGTTTGGTTCATGATTATACCTAAGTTTTTAACTTAGAATGAGAGAGAAGAAGAATGAGAGAAGAGAAGAATAAGAGGAGAGAGATAGAAGAGAAGAATAAGTTATAGGTGATATAATATATGATAATTTCCTATTTATTCATGGAAAATTATCAAGAAAATTTAATTTCTGATGAAACTTTCATCCAACATTTTGCATTTTCGGATGAATATTCATTTGAAATTTTTTAATTAGAATATAAAGACTGAAGGCTATCTAAATAAAATTGAAAGAATTCTATTCTGTTGTCTTGGAAGACAAAACGTTGTTCACTTGATAGACAATACAACCTATCGATTTAAAAATCCTCTAATCAATATACCATTTCATTAAAGTTTCCAATACTGGAAATTCAGAAATATTTGAATAAACTTGAAAAAAAATGATTATATAAGTCTGTGATGTTTTCCATGGGGAAATACTTGATGAACAATCTAATATCAAAACTGTCACTGTATTTATATCTGTAAAGATATACAGTGTCAGTTTTGATATTAGATTATAAAAGTAATCATATGATATTTTGTGCATCCAACAGATTCTAATATATAGCTTTAATTACACTGAATATAGAACCATCAAATTAAGCTATGATTTAAACTATTTATTTACTTCATTGTTATCCAGCAAGATGGATTCCTTTCTGTTCAAAGATTTTTATTTTCAAGATCAATATTAGCTTAATAATAATATAATAATAATAAAGCTTAATACAGTAGTTCATCAAGTCACATCATCTGTGTCTTAAGGATAATCAGACAAATCTTCATCAAAATTAAAATTCTTGTACTTATTCAAAAAAAGAATGGGTTATTGCACTTTAAAGTTAAACTTGGACATAATTTAAAATTTGGATTTTTAAGTTAGAAAATTTGTGGAGAAAGCACTCTTGGGCAATAGCCTGTTGCAACTTTGCTTGATTGTATTTTTGTAATGAATGAATAAAACAATAAATAAATAAAATATCCTATGAAAGAGGAAATTATGTTCAATTTTTAGCAAACACAACCAAGATTATGATCCCAATCAACCGCGGCCTATAAGTGTGCGTTTTAATATACAAAATTATTGATTTTATTCTAAAGGACTTATCTATTTCATTGGACTGCAATATGCAATGTAATGTTTTTCATCTTCTCGGCTTCAGAATGAGCTAGAAGACCTTAATAAGTTCTGAAAGAGTTGGAAAAGCGTAAATCTTAGCAGACGAGGAGAATAAGCCACAAAAATATATTTAAAAGATACGGAAATATGCAAGAAAGGAGAGAAAATATTGATTTAATCACAGATTTCATACTAATATTGGCAGCCAGGAAAAGTGGCAGCATTCAAAAGATATAAATAATATCAAAGCAAAGATAGCAGTATCGTATATAAAGATGAAAAATAATATGAAAGAAAGAGATGCAGTAGAAGAAGATATAGAATAGTCTCGCTAATCCGGACTTCATGAGACCGAACCCAGTCCGAATCAGCGAAAGTCCGGATTAGGCGGAAAATACTAAACAATTGCGTACAATATATGGTCTAGTAAGGAAAACGCATTAAAATTGCAGTTTTGGTGGAATCTGGGCCAAAATGTCTGACCATTAGCTTATAGTAAAGTATTTCATAGCCTGTTTAGCAAACAGTGCTGTAATTGCAACTAAACAGGTCTAACATGAATAAATATGAATAGGACCAACTAATCGTTGCCTTTACCGTTCGAAAAATTTATTAACATAAGTTTAACTACTGTATAACTGCACATAAAAACTCTACAATGTAAAGTTCATGGACTTAGTTCATCGAGAAGAGTTCATCGCTTCAAGGACTTTGCTTCTTTAAACTGTAGTAGGCGTAACATTTTTCAACTGAATGTAATATACAGTGACTCCAGATCATAAAAAAACAATAATAATATTAATAATGATAATAATAGTAATTTTATTTTTTATTTTATTCAGGCGCTTTGCCAGACTGACATGTACATGCATGAGTTACTGGCTAAAACAACCAAATCCATAATAATAATAATAATAATAATAATTTTGGGCCCTCCGAATTATTAAAGACCGGATTAGCGATACTGTTCTGTATTTATTTAGACGAAGATTCCATACTACAGTATAATAATTGGCAACTTTCTCGCAGAATTGGAATTGTTGAGGTTGACAACCTCCTAGAGTAGTTAATCTCTTGCCAGTTGGAAGAGCAGTGACAATTCTTTCCGGAGTCTATTTAGATGGAAGTCGTCTTCGTAATTACAGTATTTCCAGTGAAAAACGAGGAAAAGTGATGGGAGAAAGAGTGCCAACGACCTGATTTCAATAACTTCAATAGGTCGATTTCAATAACGCGGAAAGCGGGAAATTCAAAAGGTGAGAAGAATAATTAAATGAGAGCAAGGCAAAGCTCCGACAGTCAAGAGGTATCACGTTCTGCAGCTATGAAGGCAAAGGCAGGAGAAGTTGAGCGATAAAGCCAGCCCATTAATTAGTGCACAAGTTTGAGAGCGGCGCCTTGAAGGAGAAGGACTAGGAGCTGAATACCGATGCTAAGTTGGACTCCTTGTGTCGCGGGCATCTAATGGTTTACGAGTGTTCACCGACGGACTCCTTTTGTCGTCCACGAATAGATTCTATGGAGGAGGAAATGGAAGGAAAACGGGAAATAGATGGAAAAGTGGTTTGGGGTTGTAAATAAAGGGAGCAAGGAAGAAAGATAGTAAAGAGTTGAAGAAACGGTTGAAAAAGAAAGAGAAGATTATATTATTTAATTCATGTAAAAATATAAATTTTCAAATGATAGAAGATAGGGATTACAATAACAGCTGTAGTTCAGCAAACATAACATTCTTGACCTCCAAGTTTTTAAACGAAATTTAATATTTTCGCTCTTTCGATCATTCCCAACAGTGCTAAAATTATAATTTATCTACGACCATGTCATAATGTATACATTACAGTTTCACAATTGATGCCAAAACAGCTGTCTTTTAGAAATGCTTTTTGAAACCCGTTGCATAATGAGCTCATTATAGTACAGGTTCTACATTATAACACGGGTTCTGGACCAATCAGAAGCATTTTTGATGGAATCAATATCGTAATTCAATATTGTGAAACTATCAGCTGATTTGATCAAACTGCTACACCAGCTGCTTTAACCTAACAATCTACTATAACTTCTCGTATTTGAGATGAGAGGTTAGGTATCTCTGACAGTCACAGGTAAAATGAAATTGTTTTAATTAAATGTGTACTAGTGGTTGTAGATAAAATAGTGTATGCAACGATTTTATTTGGCCATTAGAGCACTCTTGAGATATTTATAACACTCGCATTCGCTCGTGTTATAACTTATATCTAACTCGTGCCTTAATAAGGATCAAAATAAAATCGTTGCATAAACTACTATTATAGTTTTTATAATCAAATAATAAATAATCTTTTTTAAAGTGAAATGGCTAGTGTAATGTACCAGTGTTGTAGCCTACTGTGTCATGTGGACTGAAGGTTATGTTATCTGGAAATTCTGACTTTTTAATCTGTTCAAGAATAGTATTTACTTGTATTAAATCAATATATGGCACCTCCTGAAAAACCTACTGGGGACCTTTGTTGTTATGATACTGTAAATAAATTGATTGATTGAATAATAATAATTGAATATTGATCAAAGATGGCAAAGGGGAAATTCCCCCACCCCCCAAACGGAGAAGAAGAAGGAAAAGAAAAAGAAGAGGAAAGAGAAGAGAGAGAAGAAAGAGAAAAAAAAGAAAAGTGGAACTAATGGAAGTGATAGAATACAGTGAAGAAGCGGAAAAGAGATGACAATAGAAATTGGTAGGAGAGACATGAAAATGAAAAAAGACGAAAAAGGGTAAAAATAAGGATAAAATTAAAAGTAGAAGAAAATGAAGGAGAGTTTTCAAAGTTGTTGACAAGCGAGGAAAATGAGACAGCAATGCCTAGCCAACAATTAATTTTCTATTGCAAATATTGTGTACTTCAGTACTTGGTCTGAAAATAATGCCAGTTCTGAAATGGCTTTCTGGATTCTGCAGCTTATCAATACATGGCTGAGAACTGCTAAGGCAGAAAAAGTAGACTTGTTTTATTAGCACTAAACATTCACTCAGATAATCACTCTAGAGCCTAGATCCTGGATCCTCAAAAAATTGTTGGGAGATTTTGGCTGATGACAGAATAGTTTTCCTATTGCGAATAATGTATATAATTTTTCTTGTTAATTTCATTTTTCATTAACAGCTTGTGTCTGGCATAAATATGGGGGGGGGGGAAATCAGGGAGATATCCCCCCCCCCCGGGACAAAAGAAAATTTGGAATTTTAGCAGGCTATTGTGAGAGAATTTTTGGCAAGAGTCAAAGATGTCTGGAATCGCTAAAAATGTGGTTTTGTAGGAGTTTTATTTTAAAAATTTTTCAAAGAGTACCCCTCAATCATTTTGAAAGAAATTTTCAAGTAGCCTGCGCTACTTTGTGAATTTTTAGCTGTACATTACCCCAATCAGGAGCAGTGAGGGATCAAATATAGAAAAGTGGAAGTTTCAAGTAAGGTCCCGGATCTCCCATTGACAGTAACACAAGAACTAGACAAAATGTACTTTGACAAATGACGTGGGCTGAAGTGTTAAGTTAGAAGAATTAATGTCTAGAATCACTGGACATGTAGTTTTAGAGAGATAATTTTTCCAAAATTTTCTCGGGGAGTTCCCCGAACCCCTGTTCTGAAATAAATAGCCATGTATATGGCTACAATTCGTTAGAGATACTAACCCTCCCGGCAACACCCCTCTGTAGTTATGCCACTGCTTAGCGTGATGTAACATACACATTAAAATGTTATTAAAATTATCATATCGTTACAGGCAATAGGTGAATAATTTAATTTTGAAAGTTGGTTTCATTTCAATGAAAATACCCTTAAATTCACGATTTTATGTCTCATTTTCAAACAACCCGGACCACCGGAACACCCCCCCCCCCCTGGTAACCATACCCGACTTAAGTACTTCCCCCCCCCACCAAATCTGCTGCTCGATCCGCCCCTGCACAACGTATATTAATAATTAAATTTCAAATCAATTATAAAACGTAATAAATATACCTGATCATAAATTTATTAATAAGTTGTGATAGATTCAACTCAACAGATTTCAGCCATTAAATTTCAAATCACTTATGAAACATAATAATTATAGCTATGTTGAAATAAAACATAAATAAATTGAACCACAACTTTTGTGTGGTTAAAAACAATAATAAGGAATTGAATATGCCAGTTGTAGATGAAAATATTACTCAGGTTGTAAAGTTCAACCATTGTACTCTCCTGTATTGTTCTCTCCTTCTGAATCAGCGAGACGCCACCAGCGAACCACTAAGTTTTGTAAGTAGGAGTAAGAACCCTGATGTGTATTCACCTCAAAGTCTTATCACAAAGTTCCAGTTCCAGTGAATGATTTCCAACTTGTACTCGTCAATAGGTTGACTTCTCCATTTATCGTTACATTGCAAACAATTTTCATTTGTTCTATCCAAGTCACATATGAATATGATATTCAGATCGCAGAGAAAATGGAAGAAATAGTTTCTGAATTTAAAGAATTAAGAGTGGCATAGCTACAGAGGGGTGTTGCCGGGAGGGTTAGATTGTGTTACAGATCTCGTGAGAGAGCCAATCCAGTGCCAGTGGAGTAACAGTGCTTGATTCCAGTGCCAAGTGCAGAGACAAGTGTTTACTGTTTACTGTGTTTACTGTGTTTACTGTGCAACTTACTAATATTTTAAAGACGTTGTGTTAAGTGATATTATTTGGGACTGTCAAATAACGAATTGGACTGTGTTTTGTAAGTGATTAGTGGCTCTTTTTATCATTTCTTTCTACATTATTGTACAGTTTATTGGACTCTAGTTTCTTTTATTATTGATCAGCCTGTAATTAATTATTCATTAATTCTTATAGATAATTATTGAAAATAAGTATTAGCTTGTCATTTGTTGATCTGTTTTCTTTATTAATTGAACTTACAATTAGTGTGTGTAAATAGACTAATTTGTGTAAATAAAGTGCAAGTGTGAACTCTAATGTTGCCAGCCTTATTCTTATTTTAGCCATTAGAACCTGTAACAAATTGAGACACCATTATAAATAATCAATATAATCTACTTGTGTATCATTTTTTACTTTCATTGGTTAGCTCCTCCCATGTGGGTGTAACAAGTCTCAGTAAACAGCCAATCACAATACTCAATCGTTTAGCCAATAGTAGCACTCCGTTCAGGCGTGCTAGTAGAAGATTTAGTAGTAGTAATTGAAGTACTACTAGTAGAAGACTTGTAGTAGTAGAAGATTTTAGTTTAAGTTGGCTAAGAATGCTGTGACTGCCGAAACTAATATTCCGCTTTCAATCTTATGTGGTTGCGACAACATAGAAATTCATTCATTATTTTCTTTTAAGTTAGTTTGAAGTAACTGACAATTTAACAAATTGACAAGTATACAGAAACAGAATTTTTCTTTCAAATTCCCTAAAGTGCCTCAAATTGGGAAATTTGAAATCAATAAATTTCATTTCATAATTTTTACTGAGTATTTTTATTCTATACTATCTTATTCCATTTTTATATTATAAATATTGTATTAGTTAATTCTATATTCTATGAATGGATAAATATATTATTTTAACAATAATTGATAATCAAATTTCAAATTTTTAATATTGTTACGGGTTCTAATGGCTAAAATAAGAATAAGGCTGGCAACATTAGAGTTCACACTTGCACTTTATTTACACAAATTAGTCTATTTACACACACTAATTGTAAGTTCAATTAATAAAGAAAACAGATCAACAAATGACAAGCTAATACTTATTTTCAATAATTATCTATAAGAATTAATGAATAATTAATTACAGGCTGATCAATAATAAAAGAAACTAGAGTCCAATAAACTGTACAATAATGTAGAAAGAAATGATAAAAAGAGCCACTAATCACTTACAAAACACAGTCCAATTCGTTATTTGACAGTCCCAAATAATATCACTTAACACAACGTCTTTAAAATATTAGTAAGTTGCACAAACAGTAAACACTTGTCTGCACTTGGAGTGGGTAGATGCAATTATTGGCGGTCAAAATGGGGCATGACAGATGACCAAACATGTGATTGTGGGGCGGCAGTACAAACCATGAGGCACATTGCCGAAGAGTGCCCCTTGCGATTTTCCCCTGATGCCATTGAGGGTATACATAATGTCAGTGATGAGTCTGTGGCATGGCTTAAAGGGTTGGATCTAGCTCTGTAATAATTCAAAACCATTAGATGCATGCTACTAAGCACAAAGCCCTTTTATCTTAGGTATTTTATCTACCTTTTTACATTTGTATTTATTGACGTGAGTAAATCGTACTCTATATCTTTGTTTGGATGATATGCTGACATAACCATACGATATATATATATACTGGAATCAAGCACTGTTACTCCACTGGCACTGGATTGTCTCTCTCACGAGATCTGTAACACAATCTGTCACGCAGGTTTGTAAACTAAACTAGCTTGTTCCCGTGGACTTCTTTATTTTGCTGTTATAGTTGTATAATTCCAAGAATTGGCGGCTTCTCGATGCTTCAAGAATGCTTGGAAGGTCACAGAATATAGACCTCGATTGGTCAGGAAGTCTGAAGAAATCTCGAGAAATTGAATTGAGTGAGAGGGACATAGATATAAAGAATAGGAGTGAGAAAGACATCTAACAAGAGAGAATCATAGGAATTGGATTGCAAATCACGTTTGTCCATGAAAACAATGGACCGATCTACGTAGAACAAGTGCATAAATAACTGCTTTGTTTGCTTTTGTAACAATATTGAAACATCAATGAAAATGTGTCAAAAAACAATGAAAATGTAAGAAAACCAATTGGAAATTGTATTAATATTTTTTATTTGAACTTAGGATACATATCAATCCTTCTCTATGGCCAACTGGAACTAACTTGATCTCAGACTTCCTCTTAAAAGCTCCACGAGCAAAATCAAGACAAGATTATTAAACTACATTATTAGTTTGTTCAATTCTACTGTATTTATTTATTAACTAATTAGTTTATCTATCCAATTATTAATTAGCTAATTAATTATTCATTTATGGAGACAAAAATACAATGAATGCAAAATATATCCGACTTTAAGTTCTATTCTCAGTTTTGGACTCAAAGTCCAATAATATAATTGGATTACATGTGACTTTATATAGTTATTCGAGCGTGCATTTTAGTACTGTTTAATAAGTATTATTACGAAAGCAAACAAGCAGTTATTCACGCACTTGTTCTATTTATATCATTCCATTGTTTTCATGGTCAGACGTGACTTTGACATCCAATCTTCATTATCTTGCTCTTCACATGTCTTTGTCACTCTTATTCTTCAAGTGTGCTACTCTCTCACTCAATTGAATTTCTCGAGATTTCTTAAGACTTCTTAAACAATCAAGATCATGTTCCGTGGCCTTCTCGAAGCGTCTGGTGACCTCCAGTTCTTGGAATTAAGACAACTATCTTGTATATATAGGAGCTCACGTGAACCATTGAGTTGAGCCTTACAAAAGCTTGCGTGACAGTTAGTTTACAAACCTGCATGACAGATTGTATTACAGATCTCGTGAGAGAGACAATCCAGTGCCAGTAGAGTAAACAGTGCTTGATTCCAGTGTCAAGTGCAGAGACAAGTGTTTACTGTTTGTGCAGCTTACTAATACAAAGACGTATGTAGTTTAAAGACGTTGTGTTAGGTGATACTATTTGGGACTGTCAAATAACGAATTGGACTTTTTTGTAAGTGATTAGTGGCTCTTTTTATCATTTCATTTACATTATTGTACAGTTTATTGGACTCTAGTTTCTTTTGTTATTGATCAGCCTGTAATTAATTATTCATTAATTCTTGTAAATAATTACTAAAAATAAGTATTCGCTTGTCATTCATTGATCTGTTTTTCTTTATTAATTGAACTTACAATTAGTGTGTGTAAATAGACTAATTTGTGTAAATGGACTAATTTGTGTAAATGGACTTATTTGTGTAAATGGACTAATTTGTTTAAATAAAGTGCAAGTGTGAACTTTAGTGTTGCCAGCCTTATTTTAGCTATTAGAACCCGTAACAGTATGATAATGAGACTGTAGTGCCATACAATGATGTAAGATTCAGACCAGAAAAAATACAATTCAATTTATTTAACAAAACAGAAAAATAATTACATGGAATGAGAGCGCAGGAATAACGGATGTTAAGAGGAATGAAATATTGCGCGAGTCGTGTTTCAGGGGAGTTTTCGTGTTTCAGAAGGTGAATCGGTGGTTTCAACTAAATCTCATACAGCGTTAAAAGCCTACATCATGATGTGCCACCACACATGTTGAGGTTTTGTGGGGAGCTTAAATCGTAAAAACAAAGCGCCTCTATAGACCGACCATTTTTCCCTCCTAACAAGGCTCTAAATATACTGCTGCCACTTGTCATTTATAATTTACCAGCCAGCAACAGCGTACTTTTGTTGTTTTTGATTCATTTGGTGCCATGAAATCACTTCTAGCGCATTCTATTGGAATAATTAATGTAATGCTTGTGCTAACAGGTGAATTACTCCACATTATTACATTTTAAAATACATAGATGTTCAATATTTCAATTCCTATTCGTTTTATTCATATTCAATATAAATCTGTGACGAAATATAACGAATATAATCTTCCATGACGAAAAAATTTTCTCTGCTGTAAAATCACTTCCAGGTGGTACGAACCCACCTAAAACTGTAGGTCCAACTCATTAATCACCATCATCCAACTCATTACCTACTTGTATACGAGTTTAGATGCAGGTGCTAGACTACACCTAGATCTGGAACAAGTTAATAAGAACGCTCCGTCCAAATCCTATATTATTATAATAATAATCTGTGATGTTTTCCATGACGAAATACTTAATGAACAATCCAATATTAAAACTGACACTGTATTTTACTTTTATATAATGTTTTACTCACATATATTGGAGATGCTTGAGGGATGCATTTCACTTCAGGCTGACGAAGCTTCTTTTCAGAAGTGAAATGCATCCCTCAAGCATTTTCAATATAAATGAATAAATAAATATTTAAATACATCTCAAAATAAACTCAATAAACTTAAAAATGAGAAATTCAGTGTTTTTAGACATTTCTTTTTACGTCATTTAACAGTTATTTATTAAATTGATCGTTGACTGCATTTCATTAAAATTCATTTTTTTAATTTAAAAATATTTAATTCCAGGTTGTGTATTGTTAACGGTTTTTGGTTCATGATTTTGACACTTATTTTTGCTTGTTGCTCCTCTCACCAGTGGGCGTGGTTTGCTATTGCCTTCAGCCAATCACAGACCTTCAATGAAGGTGGGCCTATCAGATGAACTTTCTCCTTCAGTCAATAGTATCATTCTGTGTTACAATATGTAAGAATACATTAAGCTACTCTGTACTTTAGCTTTAGTTTGCTTCAGATTGATAATGGTGTATCAACTTTTCTGTTACTTATGCAATGTAAATAAAATTTGAATTTGAATTTGTAGCAACCGAACTAGTATCTCACGGTTTTCAATAAATATGGTTGTGACAACTTCAATTCATTATAGATATCTTCCACAATATCACCATCGCCACTACAAAGAAAGTTAAATACAGTCGGCCAGTTGCACGTAAGAAAATTAAATTCAACCGTAAGATGACGTCATTTTACGGAGCTCAATAGGTAAGTCGTTGCACTGGCTCCGTAAGATGACGTCATCTTACGGTGGTCAAATTTAATTTTCTTTTGTCCAACTGGCCGTAAGTCTTTCAATGTTGCACATCAAATATACCGTTATGGAAAACCACACATTTCAACTTCAGCTGACATGAGAAAAAAACAGTGGAAGTGTGGCTTGACCGATAGGTGGCCTATTAGAAAGTGTTTAATGGACTGTTTTTAATTTTTTTACTTAACGTTAAGGGTTGCTTCACACATAACCGACAGTCGGGTAAACATTGGGACGTATGGTCATCACATCCTATATTTGAAATCATATGATGCAATGCAATTATGACGGGTAAACGACAGCGGCTATCCGATGCCGGTTATGTGTGAAACAAGCCTGAGAGCTATGAGATTAACAGTTAAAACTTCAGAAAACTTGAAAAGGGCTACTTATCAGTAATCTATTAGGCTGATGATGCAGGTTCAGAGGATCATCAATAAGTAGAAAATGATCAAATTTATGAGAAATATATAATCACTGAACTTTTGGCTCACAGTAATTTTCCCTATGAAAAACCTGGAAAGTCCTTTTTGAATTGATGAAGTTGCTAATGCTGTGGTACAATATTCCGCACCATGAAAGTCCTTCCATTATCATACTTTCTACTTTGAGGCTTCCTATGAGAGTTTCTAATCAAACTTTTGTACTTATATGAGCTCAACTATTATAAACGTAGACAAGAAAAAAAAACAGACTATCAATTGTCATTAAGTTCTAAAGGTAGATTCACACACATCAGTTACCGTCACAGTCACAGTTCCGTCTCAGTTCAGTCACCGGCACATCCGGTAACAATCAGTCACCTGGCGGGTTGGCGCCGGACGAGTGTAGACAGCGTGACCGGAAACTCAGATAAAATATATTTTACGACTGTGACGAGACGGATAGCTCGGAACTGATACGCGCCGTGACTGATGTGTGTGTATCGACCTTAATTGATAAGAAAGTGCTTAGGGCTTAAGGTATGTCTTTAAAAAACTACCACCTTCCTCCAGACCGAGACTCGGTTGCTTGCCGACTCAACCGCAAACTAAGTTTATCCTCTAATCACTTATTTCCCTCCATTTATTCTACTTCATCTCATCGCTTCACACAACCATTCAACAACTATCTCCCTCTCATTAATCTCCTTTTCTCTTGTGACCTCACGTATTAATCCTTGCATTTACTTTCACTGTTTTCTTTTTTTATCAAACTTCCCTTTAGCGTTTGTCTTCCCCTTTAGGTTGATCCCTTTCGATCTTTCTCTGTCCTTCCATCCCCCTATCTATATTTTATTTCTTCTCCCTTCTTCGAACCCTTTCAAGCTTCCTCTTCCTTCTCTTTTCCCTGAATTTCTTTCTTCTTCTATCATTTACATTCTATATTTCTACAGCTCTCTCACTCTCTATTTTCATCCTATTCCTCTTATTTCGAACTTAAATCAACTTCTCCCAACCACTTACTCAACCCCTAGTTCTTACAGCCACAAATAAATTGAGTTTATATCACTTCTTAGGTCTTTCTTTATCACTTTATCATTTGTTCCTGCTCCTCCCACTTTCTTTATTTTACCCTTCTCCTTATCCTCCTTCACTCTTTCCAACTCCCTTTACAATTTAATTATTTTTCTTCTCCTTGTTCTTCTTCTCCTCCTCCTCCTCCTCCCGCTTTTTCTTCTCCTCCTCCTATTTCTTCTTCCACCACCTCCTCCTTTTTCCCTCTTCCTCCTCTCCCTTCCCCTCCTACTCTATCATCTACCTATCTTCCTCTTCCTCCTCCCCTTTCTCCTCCTTCTCTACCTTCTCCACATCTTCCTCTCCCTACTCCCTCTCCTCCTCCTTCCACCTCTTCCTCTAACCTCTTCCACCTCCTGTCCTCCTACCATTCCTTCTCCTCCTCCTCTTCCTCCTCCTCCTCCTCCTCCTCCTCCATCTAATCTTCTTCTTCCTACTCATTTTCTTCCTCCGCATCTTCGTCTTCATCCTCCCCTTTCTCCTCCTTCTCTACCGTCTCCAAATCTTCCTCTCCCTACTCCTTCCCCCTCTTCCACCTCCTGTCCTTCTTCCATTACTTCTCCTCCTCCTTCTCCATCCATCTTCTTCTTCCTACTCATTTTCTTCCTCCCCATCATCCTCTTCCTCCTCCTTCTCTACATCTTCCCTACCACCTCTTCACCAACCTCTTCCACCTCCTGTCCTCCTCCTCCTCCTCCTCCTCTTCCTCCTCCTCCTCCTCCTCCTCCTCCTCCTCCATCTAATCTTCTTCTTCCTACTCACTTTCTTCCTCCCCGTCTTCCTCTTCCACTTTCTCCTCCTTTACCTTCTCCAAATCTTCCTTTTCCTACTCCTTCACCACCTTCCCCCTCTTCCACCTCCTGTCCTTCTTCCATTACTTCTCCTCCTCCTCCTCCTTCCAATCTTCTTCTTCATACTCATTTTCTTCCTCCGCATCTTCCTCTTCCTCCTCCTTCTCTACCTTCTCCAAATCTTCCGCTCCCTACTCCTTAACCTCCTTCCCCCTCCTGTCCTACTACCATTACTTCTCCTCCTCCTACTTCTCCTCCTCCTCCACCTAATCTTCTTCTTCCTACTCATTTTCTTCCTCCCCATCATCCTCTTCCACCTCCCCTTTCTCCTCCTTCTCTACATCTTCCTCTCCTTACTCCTTCTCCTCGTCCTTCCCCCTCTTCTCCAACCTCTTCCACCTCCTGTCCTCCTTCCATTCCTTCTCCTTCTCCTCGTCCTCCTCCTCCTCCTCCTCCTCCTCCTCTATCTAATCTTCTTCTTCTTACTCATCTTCTTCATCATCATCTTTTTCCTCCTCCTCCTCCTCCTCCTCCTCATCTTCTTCTTCCTCCTCCTCCTCCACCTCCTCATCTTTTTCTTCTTCCTCCCCCTTCTCCTCTTCATGCTTCTTTTCCTCCTCACCATACTCAGGTATCCAAGTGGCCTACCTCACTACTCCATATCTCTTGTTATACCTCACGTTTTTCATCTTATTTCTCACCCTTTCTTTGTCATACTTTCATCAAACCACTTCCTCGATTACTTTATTTTTCCTCAGACCTTCCTAGGGTCTACCTCACTTTGATATCTTTCTCCCTCTACCCGTTCCATCACTTCATCCCCTTCCCCTTGCTTCCTATCTCATCTCTCCACCTCCTTCTCCTTCCTCCTATCTCTTTCACCCTCATCACCTCATCGCACATTAATTCCTGCAACCGTCTTAATTCCTTCCTCCTCACTGAAAACCAAGTGACCGCAGTGAACTCTGCCCTGTCCTCCAGCCTACAGAGCACACTAATCAATATGACCGTATATTACTCCGTTTGCAGATGCCCCAGCTCCATGCCATACAGCAACCGAGTGGAGCAGAGACCTTTAATAATGGTTTACATCATAATCTTCTTCATTAACCGCACATCTCTACCTCTAAGGTCCTTGTCTGCAAGGAACAACAGGCTTAAGTGCCAATCTAATCTAATGTACTTTGAATGCCTACCTGCTACCAAGACGTTCGTTGGCTTACCACAATACGCAATAATAGTAAAATGATAAAGTTCACCTATTTCGAGCATTTGAGACACGATTTAAAATCATCCACACTTAATCAATTTTTTTACAATGCGTATTTCTACATGTCTTGAATTGTAGTAAAACAGTCATTATACGTTTCTTATTCAGCTACATTTATACACTAGACGGAATTGTACAATGGCTAACAAAATGGAGGCCTCTGATTGGCTGTGCTCTGGAATCTGTTACGCCTTCTAGTAACAACGGCAGGAGTCAACCAATGACAATTATTAAGCATAAAGTACGAGTCTAATTTATTATATATGTTTACTGCATCATCAATTTTGTGTGTAATGCTGCTGATGAAAAACAATCAATTCATTACTACCAATTTAATAAAACAAAGACTTGGAAACAAACAAAACACTTGTAAAATTATTTTAAAATACATTATTCGAGATAAGTGTTTCTCCTATTGAATTCTAGTAGGTTAGCTACTAGGTTTATCACTTGGTGAGTCACAATCTCCAACTTCTTACAGTTCCAGCTATTTATTTCCTTGAAGTTGTGAGTTTTGTGTTCAAGAATATAGAAATTTTTAACGTTAACCGCATTAGTCATTCATACAAAACTCGAGGTAAGGATTCAGCTTTGTTCCAGTACCCAGTTCACAGGCTGACTCTTCTTGAAAGGGGACCATATTATTCGGGGCTTAAGTGTTTCAATTGTCTTCCAGAGGGGATCAGATTGTGTGGTAGTTATAGGCTATTTTTATCAGTGGTTACCAAGACGCTGGTAGAGGTATGTCCTTATACCATTGAGGAGTGTTACAATGCATTTACAGGACGCCAGTTTTGAACATAATAATTGACATGTTACATGCCACTTGAGCTCTGCTCAAATTGTGTGGCTCTATGTAACAAATAATAATAATAATAATAATAATAAATAATAACAATAGTTGCTTATTCAAACAATAACCTAGTTAGTTATATTGGTAGGAAACTCTACAACAAGCTACCGCAGATTCTAAAGAGTCTTCAAAATATAGAAATATTTGAAAAACAATAATTGAAAAAATATTTAGTTGATAAAGCTTTTTATAGTGTACAAGAGCTCCTTTCCCAACAAAGTTAAGCCTCACAACAACTAAATTACATAGTAATTATGGTATCTAGTGTATAATTGTTGATCTGACTAGTCTTATACTCCTTAACTAGTCTCTAAGACGTAATCTAAAAAAAAAAGGATCTAGAAGGAATGCTACAATGGCTAAGAGAATGAAAGTCTGATTGGCTGTGTACTGGAATCTTTTTTATTTTTTTGCTGATGATGCCCACGTGAGTCCGAGACTTGTGCGTGGGTAATGAGGTGAATGATAACATATAGATGCCAGAAGGAGAGCATCTGTCTCCACCAAAGATGACTATTAGAATATAATTGAGTTATTTTGATTAGGGAACAGGTTTATTGATTCATCCTTGATAGATCCTCATATTTAAAATGAAAAATGGAAAAAATAAAATGAATGATGGTGGGTCGGACTGAAAACTCTTATGCCAAAATGACATAGCTGCAATTCTCAGCTGCAGCTGCGGTTCTATCGGACGGGCTGCAATCCCAATCAGCTGCTGGACTGCAGGCTACGTCATTTCGGTATAATAGTGTTATGAATGCAAGGAATTATCAGCGTAATTACTAGTGTGTCAATATTGTCTTCCAGTTGGCCGGCGTGATTGTTTACTCTTCCCCTGTTCTCTCCTCGTTTTGCAATACATCGAGAACTTTCTGGTCACTTCTTATCTGTTTACTTTGGAAATTCTCTCGTCCTTTCCGGAATGTTACAAATGTATATAAAGCAAACACTCATGTTTCAATCATAAGTTTCAGTCATGGCTTGAAGTTCGTTAACATAACAAGTGACAGTCTTCAGTGAGAATTTATTCGGACTGTGTTAAACAAACGTTGAATAGGTTAAGTGATAAACGCAGTATATTATGACTGTATTAGTGAGATTTCCTTTACATTTTATACAAGTGGACTCATACTGTTAGCTTTTATTGTAATACGGACCTTCCTTACGTGTGTTTAATTGCTATTCTTAGACGTTTCTTCTTAAATTATTGAACAGTTATTACTTAATATTTGAACGGCCTTTCAACAATTAGTGATTGATTTTTGTACTGTAATATAGCAAATTCTTTAATAGCTTAATATTATCGATTTATCAGTTTCTAATTGCTTTATTTTGTGTGGCATTACTGATTAGTGCGTATTGTGGATAATTTGTGTAAATAAAGTGCAAGTGTTAATTTTAAGTGTTGCCAGCATTATTTTAGAGATAGAACCCGTAACAATAGTTTTCAGTCCGACCCATCTTCTACAATCTACAGTATGTTCCAAAGCCCTTCGTCTCCACCCACAGTTTCAATGACAGTGACAACCAAAGTTAATAGAATACAATGAAATATACTAACTTTGAGTGACAACAACAACAACTCACTACATACCCACCAATAACAGTCATAGTATGAATGAATATTATGCTGTATAAATGTTGTTCAGTGTTTAGATGTAAATGCACGCTTACTGTAATGTACAACGTTCAATATTATTGGCTCCAATGTAGGCCTATACTAAGATATTGATTAAATCAACGCCCATTTTATTTTACTCCTTCGTTCATTCTATTTTTTTCAATGTTCATTTTTCATTTTAAATATGAGGATAAAGGACAAATCTATAAATCTGTTCCCTAATCAAGATAAATTAATTACATATTGGAATGAGATTTAAAAAAAATGGGGTGAATCAATATTGTACGTCGCTTAGTTTGATCACAATTTCAAAACGAAAGCAGCACCTGAATTACGCCGTTTCGAGGAACTCGAAATTTATCCTCTACTCAGAATCTGTAGCAAATTTATATTGAATTCAGCGATACTAAATTGGAAGAATATAATTTCCAGATTTCAGGGATTATTCGATTGGTATTCTTGGAACTAACGATAGAACAATATCCTGTACCAAAATTGCGAAGTTTTTGAGATTTGAAAAATTATGCTCTACTCAGAATCCGTGGAAAATTTATTCCGATTTATTTTCGAATTGGAATAATATGATTTCCAGAATTATTCGATTGGTTTACTTGGAACTAATGATTGAATATTTTTTTCCTACAACTGCTCGTAAAGTAGTTCTTTACGTACTGAAAATGAATTGTAAAATACCTCTTTACTGCCCCGCAAGCGGTAAAGTACTTTACGCTCGCCAGCTGTTTTCTTTACGCTTCTGTTTTGATTTTGATGTCTTCTCATTGGTTGATCACGGAATCCGTGAAATTCACATAACCTCAACAATGGCGAACGCTAATCAAATCCGCGCACGGTCTGTGATGTTACAAACTACAAGCTTTTATTGTGTTGGAATCCGGAACTGCAGTTGTAGGAAAAATATTGTATGCAATTCGTGCGTGAAGCTTCTTTATCGCTCTCGCAAAATTACTGCGCTCCGCTATGCGTCGCGCAGTAAATGTTTTGGCTCGAGCGATAAAGTCGCGCTTCACGCTCTTAATACATAAATAACTATTTTGGAATTATTATTATTAATTGCGTGATCCAAATGTCGCTAAACTTATTGTAGGACATCCCAATGCATATGAATTAAATTAAATTCATATGCATAGGCTATTTAATTCTATGGATAACGATGTTGAATCTCAGGAATTCCATCAATCCATCATTAAGAAATTTTCCATTAAAAATCATCGGATTGAAGAAATTTCCAAAAAATCACAAAACTTACTCCATCCTTCTCGTCTATTGATTGTGTCATGTTCTTCATAATTTGAGCTTCATGATAATCAGCCTTCAAAATAAGAACAGTAAATACATGGCTATCAAGTATATTGCTCTAGCATTGTTACTTAAAAATCCCAATTATTATTTATAAAAAATCAATGATTTTGATAAAATTAACGAATGAATTTCTTTGGAATTCAGTTACTTTGTTTTCCAACAACTTTGTTACTTGAAAATCCCAATAATTATTCTTTATGAAAAATCAATGATTTTGATAAAACTAACAAATTATCACTTTGGAAGACAGTCACACAATTTAATTCAAACTCTAGGCTTACCATGAAACTTATCTTTAATTCATCATCCAAAGCTTGAATAGAAGTACCATCACCAAGTTCATTGCGGTAATATTTGGATGAATATAAAAGCAGCACTCAACTTTATGCATTAATAATTGGTTCAAATATAGGTGACCTACATCGTCGGGATTTGGTGGATAATATTTCAATTTTGTGGTCAAACGAAAGGGAAAGTGACGGTCCAAATACGTGACCTACAAAGGACCTATCGCCAGGCTTTCATGGATGTTAATATTGCGGTTAAACGAAAGACTGAATTTATTGTCTAAATAGTCTTTGGATCTACGGATAATCCATTGTTAAGGTTCCAGGGATTATAATACTGCAGTTGAATGGAATGGGGAATTGATTGTCTAAATAATACGCTTATAGATGATGTATTGGGAGACTCTAGTCTACCCTATCAATACTATATAGAACACGAAATCCATACTATTGATAGTGTGAAAACGATGAATTGATGGATCGCTGTCAATTTAACGACTCCATCAATATGGATTTACGATCCAAAAAACGCCACATTGATAGTAAAGAGTCTCCCAATTTATATTAATTCAATCCCAATGTAGACAACGCATTACAATTTTGGATCTTAGGAATTCCATCAATCCATCGACTTTACACCATCATTATGAATTACGTGATCCAAATATCGCTATAATTATTAATAATGTGAGGTAACCCAATGCATATTAATTCAATTTCCAATGTAAACGATGGATAACGGTGTTGAATCTCAGGAATTCCATCAATCCATCATTAAGAATATCGCGATACTTATTGATAGTGTAGGGTTTCCCAATTCTATTTCTATGTAGATAGTGGATCGCAATTTCGGATCTCAGGATTCCATCAATCCATTGACTTTACACCATCAATATGGATTTTGTGATTCCATAAATACCAAATACCACGACTCATACTGATAATATAGGGTCTCTTACTGTCAGTGTTTCATGCATTATAATATTGCGGTCAAACGAGAGGGTTGACTGATAACTGACATTAAACAGAGACAGAAGATATGAGCGAGTTCTATTGGCTGAGACAAACTACCGATGAATGCTGCTGTCTCGTCGTGAAAGTTTTATGTTCGACATTACATTGGCCAACCGCGGAACAACAGTGATGTGGTTCCAAAATAACATCAACAACAACAACAACAGAGAAGGATCACCAGTGACCGGGGTGGGAAGTCACTGCGAAGCGGGGGTCACTAGTGACGATGTAAGGGAGTTTCAAAGTGGTTTGCGAAGCTCTTTGCCAGCGTTTCATTTTCCCTCAGGGAGCAATAGAGCAGAGCCGTTTTCTTGTGTGTCATGCAGGGTTGCAGAGCTGCAGGGTTGCAGGGACAGACTGACCTGAAGTTTAGGGCCGCCTAACAGGACATGTCACTTCCGCACGACACACTGCAACTGCCCAAGACATTTCCCAGCAACTTTCTTCGACATTGTTGCAAAAAAAATTCGCAACACGATGCCATTCTTTGTCGTGATAATTATCTTGAGATGTTTTGAAGATGAAAGATGTAACAAATTGTTGGAGTAGGATCTTGAAAAACCGCAACCTAAAATTGTTAATTTGATAGCGTGTTCCGTAGCAGGTATCTGCAGAGATAAGCTACGAAACACCTGGGCCATCTTTGTAAGGGTGACCGATTGGATTGGCCAGCAAAAAAGACTCTGTTCTCTACTGTAAAATAACTTCCCGGTGGTTCGGAACCCACCTTAAACTGTAGGTCCAACTCATCAATCACCATCATCCAATTCATTACCCACGCACAGGTCTCATACCTATGTGGGCTTCATCCTCCGAAAAAATGAGATGATTGTAACTAAAATGGTAACAAAAATTAAGAGAAAAACTTGTAATAAAAGCGATCGATTCAGTAGAAGTTATCTGTTTCTGAAAAGATTAATTTAGATATGCTAATTTGACTATTATCATTTTTTTAGTTTATTACTGGTAACTTTCATTACATACGTAACTTTGATACACCGCCGCCGCAAACTATATCACTTGTACAATAGACTTCTTCTTTTTTCTTCTACTTCCCCTTTAAATCTTGCCATTTCTTATTCCTTTTTCTACCCCTTCTACTCCCTTCCTTATTATCTGACTTTTCCATTCAGTTTCCAGAACTTTTCTTTCAATTTTTACACATGGTTCTGTTCTATTTTGAAATAATAGTAAACCTTATGCTGATAAACCGTGTACGGTTTTGCGGGACTTTAAAATATGCACTTTTTGAATAAAAGATTAATTAAAATTAAATGAATAGAATGAAAGAATGGGATGGTTGAAATCAGGATAGGTAAAACGTCTTGAGACAGTATCGAAAGAATAAATAATACTTGTTAAAAAAACATTTTTTTTTTAAATGATTTTTCGTGCTGATGGTAAATAGTCAAAATCGTCAAGAGTTTATTAGGTTGGCAGTATTGAAACTCGGCTGTCTTCACATAGAACTTTTTTCGGAGGATGAAGCCCACATAGGTCTGAGATCTATGGGTAATGATGGTGATTGATGAGTTGGACCTACAGTTTAGGTGGGTTCCGAACCACCGGAACTACTTTCTTATTGGCTACATTTATGTTATCGACAAAATCTGAGCCCTGTGCCTGTGGCTATTTCACTTTGTAGGTGACAGCTTAGAAACTTATGTTCAATATTAATTTCGAATAGTGATATTATCAATTTTGTTGAAATATTAATAATAAAAATTCGATTTGACAAAATAAATATAATACAAATAGTGTTTCAGGAGGAATGGATCATACTGCACTAGCTGATTCCTCCCATCAAAACAAAGAAAAAAGTTCATAAAATATGAACATAGGTCCGGAAACACTTCGTTATGGAAATAAAGACGACTGAAGATGACAGCGATCCGTAACAATTCACAAATTTAGAAATCTCTAGGGCCTTTATTTCTGTTTCATTGGGGTCTATTCTAGTTGATTTCACTATTTTTCAAGGTTGATGCTATCTTAGACAGTGAATTAATGCATTTGGCCTTCTATTATAAACATTGCATTTGGCCTTCTACTCATAAATCACCATCATCCAAGTCATTACCCACGCACAGGTCTCAGACCTATGTGGGCTTCATCCTCAAAAAAAAAAAAATTAAAGATGTATCAGGTATACTATGTATCATTGTATCAGGTTTTCTTATTGTACGGAATCAATTTTGAATATAGAGCTGCTTTCCTGTGATAAGTGTCGTGCAAAATAGCCCTACTTGAAAAGTATAAAGCTCATAACTTTTGAAGCTCAAGTTCTAGTTGAAATTTGAGCAAAATAGGGAAACAATTTGTTATAAAGGAGAGAAGATAATATTAGATGACACTTTACACAATAAAATACTTGCAATATAGAAAATTACTTCCTTCAGCGTTCCTAAGATTATTCATAGTCAAGAAAATAGTGATGTCGCCATTTTATTTCTTGACTCTACAGGAATGAATTCATTTCTACATGCTTCTTGTGCAGGATATTTTCCTCTACTGGCTGCTAACAGCATGAGAAGTAAAGGAGATGCTATGCTCTCAGGAAAACATGCAAAGACTGAAGATATAGCGCTACGTAAAATACCCTGAACATGTAAGGGTGAGATGTCACCATTTATTAGAACGCTGGTTGTCGCACCGTATCCTTATGCAATATATATGTATATTTCCTTACATAATATATATAACTCATACAATATATCACCACTGTGAATTTATTATTCGCAGAGGCGTGAAGTTCTATGTGACAACCCAAAAAACATGAAAAAATTGCCAACTTGGCAAGAAGTGTACTCTGGATAAAGTATGATCGAAAGACGGGGGCTCATTCAGCAGTGCTCAACAAATTCACGAGAGATTGAAAGTCTCCATGCACGGGTTTTGTGTAAAAATAATAATCAATGTTGTCAGAGCTACATCTCAATTTTCAAACTAAAACTACATAAAACAACGTCATTTATATACTAAATAGTCATGGAGCAGGGCTTAATTTCTAAATTGAGAAGTACCGGAGGTGTGACTTACTGGGTGGTAAAAAGGGGGTCCGGGGGTCCTCCCCCGGAAAATGCTTGAAAATCTTGAATTGGACATTTTGAATGTTTGAAAATTACACATTTCAAACGCATTTGAGCATGGTTAGTAATGCACATACAATATTACATAATATACAAAATAGTAAGATTTAGGTCTTTTTAAAATAAGGTAAAAAATAATAAGGTCTTTTAAATGATTTTGAAGAAAACTTAAAACCCATAACTACAAAAGTCAAAAAATTAAGTCAGTCTAATTAAAAAAAAAAAAACAAAAAAACAATCATTTCCAGCTAGTTCAGATCTGGTTTAAAATAAACGATATTTTTATCGATTTAGATAGCCGGAGGTCTCCTCCGGCGTCCTAAGAAGTACCGGAGCTCCGCTCCGGTGTGCTCCGGCTGAAATTAAGCCCTGCGGTGGAGTGATACTATTGGCTAACAAGATAGAATGGAAATTTTTTTTATTCAATTCTGGCTAACAAGATAGAATAAAATGTATTCAAGGAAGACCTTAATCTTGAAGCCTCGGTCTCCAACGTAGCAAATTTGGAAAAATAGACAGTGGATAGGGCAGGAGATTTTTACATGTAGATTCCTAAGCCAAAAGTATCAATTTCAGTGTATTCCTGAACTGTCTGCTGTCTTTTTGTCCGAATCCGCGTGATTGGAAACCAAGGCTTAAACAGAACTTTTATAATTTTGCGCCACAAGATTTAGTATTATAATTACCAAAAAATATTCTTTCTTTTCATATTTTATAATTACTACGGGATGAAAATATAACACAAGGATAAATAAAAAACTTTTGATGCCTACTAAAAAAACTATAAATGATGGACGCCTCTGATAGGCTGAAGTGTGTTACGTTGGAGCATCGTGATTGGTTGTGTACTAAGACCTGTTGCACTAGACACAATACCTAACTACTAAAAGTCAAAAGTGGACAAAGATGGTCCACAAGTGAAATACAGTCAATAAAAAGCAAATCAATAAGCTATAAACGATAAAATAAAAATAATGATCAAATTGACAGAGGTCAAAGCAATAAAATACATTACAAACTATTAGACAACAGTTTATATTACTAGGGGCCTGTAGCATAACAATAATTTATAAATAAAAATATAATGCAAATGAAAACTTCCAGAAGATTTTGCAGTAACTACAAATACAAGTACCATGTCAATTTGCAACTAAATTTTTTGCAACAGGCCCCACAATGTGACAAAATAGAATTTGCTAATAGAACAGCGAAAATTGATTACTCTGTTAGGCTGTAGGATGGAGTACTGTCATTGGCTGTTTATTGAGAACTATCACAACCACTTTTAACAATGGGAGGAGCTAATCAATGAAATACACAAGTAAAGAAACACGGCAAACTAGTGAAAACAGTTGATTAGATAATTTAATAAAAGTGAAAGCTGTTGATTGTATCAATAAAATGAAAGTTATGATAAAATTGTCAGAGGCCAAATCAGATATCGATATCGATAATTTGAATGAAAGTTAACAAATTAAGAGGCAAAAAATTAAATAAACTAATCACAAATAATAGACTGACCCTAACAATTATGGGGAAAATATTTTTCATAATATATATTTTTTAACAAAAAATCCATCATACGGCTTGATTCAGTAAATTATAATCTGTAAAACAAAATGAAGTAACTAAATTTCGAATAGTAATCAGCTATTACAATATTATACTAGTGTTAAGCAAATTGAAGTAACTACATTTCGAATAGTAATCAGCTATTACAATATTATACTAGATTGAAGCAAATTGAAGTAACTACATTTTGAATATTAATCAAAAGAAAACGGAAATCCATAATGGTGTGGAAGCATGGAAGAAAGGAGTGAAGAAATGTTATTTCATGAGATGAAAAAGGAGGTGATGATCGGTGGTGGGCAAAAAGGACGAGAATTCCTGACAAACGGCAGAATTGAAATCCTGAACTGCGTCTGGCTCTGGCCCCCTTATATTCAACGGAGATCCTTTCTTAGTCGCCTTGGGATTGCTGAGGTGGTTCTCATGATTCAACTTCTCCAGCACGCTGTCCCCTGAGTTCGACCTCACACCTTTGTTCCCGCTCTATTCCCTCTCCTTTTAACCTACTTCCTTTCTCTCTCCTTTTAACCCTTATCCTCATCCTCAGATCATCATCTTTTCCCACTTTCGCCAATCCCGCCACACCAAACTACGACCCCCCACCCTGGAAATGTCGTCTACGCCCTCATAAAATCCGCCTTACCTCGTTCCAATTTTCTTTATACCGGCTAAATCCTGCTAACTGCTACGATCGTGCCTCTGACTGCTCCTTTGGTCTCGAATTCACTTGAGAAGGGCGGCTAAGCTTGAGAAATTTTTCGGTCATCAACAACTCTTCAATTTCGAATCCTATCTTCAACCCCTAGTTGATATTCTTGTGGGATTCTCTAGTGGTGGAAAATATGAGTGGCTACTCTATTTGAATACTGAATCAATGGCTTGAGTTTGGGTGTTATCAAGTAATAATTCTAATTCCAGTAAAACCCCGCATTGGGTGTTGAAAATGTGGCTACAAATCTAAAAAAATATGACTTGCCTGTTGAAAGATTTTGGCTAAGAGAATAAGCCGCTCAGCGGCGTAGTGTGAAGTGGAATTAAGAATGAGAGAAAATATACGACCCGTTAATTCTCCAATTGGTAGGGAATAAAGCGCATGCGCGAACTGTTTGCATAAAACAACATAAAACCTAACCAACTAACTTTTCTATACTTATGAGGGATACTGTATTAAGTATAGAAAGTAAAGAAAGGTTATTAAGCTTAGTTTTTTTGTTTTTTTATGCAGACAACAGTGGCCATGGCTTCGCTACACAGGTCGCGCATGCGCTCTATTCCCTACCAATTGGAGAATTAACGGGTCGTGAAAACATGATCGTTCAAGATACAAATAACAAATTATATTTTGACCTTCTATCTAAGAGATATTTCAGATAATAATATTTTCAAGATAATTTGGAGTAGAATATTATAAACGGGAGTTTACCAGAGAGAATAGAAGTTCTTCTTCTATACTCTTTGGAGTTTACCAGATATGTGATTGGAGTCATTACTCTCTGAAATGATAAGTGCTTATCACTTAGTTTTTTTTTCGGAGGATGAAGCCCCCATAGGTCTGAGACCTGTGCTTGGGCAATGAATTGGATGATGGTGATTGATGAGTTGGACCTACAGTTTTAGGTGGATTCCGAACCACCGGAGAGTGATTTTACAGCAGAGAACAGTCTTTTTTGCTGGCCAATCCAATCGCTCACCGTTACAAAGATGGCCCAGAAGCTTCGTAGCTTATCTCTGATTGAACAGATCAGCTACGGCACACGGCTATATCAAATTTGTTTTTCTAATATATATTTCATATTTATTTACTACAATTTTATTAACATTTTTCTTTTCTCTCTATTTCAAACTTAATCACTACTTATTCATTCAAAAATGATAATAATTTATTTACATTAATTTCGTGTAGTCGGAGTACACTTTAAGCCTGTCGGTCCCGGCTGCCTAAAAACAGTCGTTAAGTCACGCCAGAGGCCCTGAATTTTGTTGAGGTGTAACTCTGACATCAGATCTGAGCCAGCCAGGTCACACGATATTACTCCTATTATTATTATTTCATGTAGTCATTATTTTTATCCGTTTGTTGTAGGCTATATATTGTCAAACCGTTTGAGTGAATTGAATTAGATTTCACATAATAATAAGGAGGCTTTTTTTTTTTTTGTTCGGAACCCACCTAAAACTGTAGGTCCAACTCATCAATCACCATCATCCAATTCATTGCCCAAGCACAGGTCTCAGACCTATGGGGGCTTCATCCTCCGAAAAAAAAACCAAGTGATAAGCACTTATCATTTCAGAGAGTAATGACTCCAATCACATATCTGGTAAACTCCAAAGAGTATAGAAGAAGAACTTCTATTCTCTCTGGTAAACTCCCGTTTATAATATTCTACTCCAAATTATCTTGAAAATATTATTATCTGAAATATCTCTTAGATAGAAGGTCAAAATATAATTTGTTATTTGTATCTTGAACGATCATGTTTTCACGACCCGTTAATTCTCCAATTGGTAGGGAATAGAGCGCATGCGCGACCTGTGTAGCGAAGCCATGGCCACTGTTGTCTGCATAAAAAAACAAAAAAACTAAGCTTAATAACCTTTCTTTACTTTCTATACTTAATACAGTATCCCTCATAAGTATAGAAAAGTTAGTTGGTTAGGTTTTATGTTGTTTTATGCAAACAGTTCGCGCATGCGCTTTATTCCCTACCAATTGGAGAAATAACGGGTCGTATATTTTCTCTCATTCTTAATTCCACTTCACACTACGCCGCTGAGCGGCTAATTCTCTTAGCCAAAATCTTTCAACAGGAAAGTCATATTTTTTCATCAATCACCATCATCCAACTCATTACCCACGCACAGGTCTCAGACCTATGTGGGCTTCAACCCCAAAAAAAAGGAGGCTTTAATATTATAATTGTGTTTAAATTTCTTGATAATAATGAATTTCCCAATATTTCGATCTTGAATTTCATTAATGACGCAGCATTGCATATTGCCCAGAGATAATGAACATTAACGGAAAAATTTAAGAAAATATCACTGAATTCTTTTTGATCTATGCAGAGAGAAAACAACGATTCAGATTCATCATCACTACCCTGTCATTTAATTTTTTTTTCTATTCACTCTTATTTCTTTCAGTAATATTTTATATTTCTAGTTATAACTTTCTCAGTTATTCACCGCCTGTTTTGAATAATTATTAGTACTTCTTTACTTATTTTTAAAGTACTTTCGTAGCCTGTTTCCTCTCTTTAATAAAGTTACTTCCTCTCTCTATCGTTGTCTCCACTATGCTAATATTGTTTTAATGTTTTTATAGTAATTTATCATTGATCATACTCTTTCTTAGTCTTTTAGTAGATCATTTTCATGTATTCATAATGAAACAATAAAATCATCGTGTATGTTCCAACGTGTCATCATAATAAACACAATAGTAATAAAACAATATAAGGAAGTTAAAACAATAGAAATATCTCTTGACATTGAAGAATAAAGAAATCCAAGTCATTTAATCAAAGAAAATGTAAAACAATATTAACAATAGAAACATCTCTTCGCATAGAAGAATAAAGAAACCCACCATTATAAATACTAATAAAACTACGCCATTTTTAAATCTCATTCTATCTTAGCTATTTATATTCGAATCATTGAACTTCCCTTCATTTCCGCAGCTGTCAATTAGCTGCGCCACCTTTTTCCTTCCTTTTCTATTTATCGAGAGCCTAGAAAGACCCGGCAACTATTTTGGGCCAAACTCTGAGGGGAGCGACAAAAATAACACTTATTCCGGTTTGTTTGGTCTCCCGAGAGCGAGAAACGCATTCAAATTAGTAAATACTCCCAACAGTCAGTGGACGCCACCGATGTTTACTATCTGATGCGTTTTTACCACCTTTTAAAATCATCACCATCAAATTGGTTTTTCACTCTCTATGGTCCATTCTTTGTTTCACATTCTTTGTTTATGAAACTTTACTACTATGAACTTTACTACTTACCGAAGCCTAATCATTATAAATTATGTTAGGATTAACTGTCCCTTTCAAAATATTATATATGCATTTTTTCTTATTGCTGATGATGCCCATATGAGTCTGAGACTTGCGCGTGGGTAATGAGGTGAATGAATATACATGGATGCCAGACGGAGGAGCAAACCCACACGGAGGAGCGATTCGAACCCACGACCGCTGAAACGACAACAAGCTGAAGTTGCGACGCCCCAACCAACTGCGCTAAGCGACCCACCTAGGGTCTAGCTAGGAATATAAATAAAATAATATAATAGTTGAGATAATTAAGGAATAAGAGATAATGTTAAATAAAAGAGATAATAAGAGTCTTGTTTGTAACGGTGCATGACCGATTAGATTGGCCAGCAAAAAAAATACACTGTTCTCTGCTGTAAAATCACTTCCCGGTGGTTCGGAACCCACCTTAAACTGTGGGTCCAACTCATCAATCAGCATCATCCAACTCATCACCCACGCACAGGTCTCAGACCTATGTGGTCTTCATCCTCAAAAAAAAAAAAAAAAAATACAGTGAATGATAAAAGAAAAGATTTTTGTTACTAAAGAAAAGATGATCTAGCAATTAGCATTCTAAACACCCCCTAACCACCTTGTTCGTTCACAGTTCCAGAAATTATTTTTTCAATTCTTATGATTTGCTTCAAACGATTCTGTTGATAGCTCAAATCTATTTTAACCAATATTTAACACCACTTGTACTATCATAACGTAGATAAATGTCGATCGTTCAGTTCTAGCTATGACAGGATTATTGTGTTTTGTTTAATTTTTCTTTTTATTGATACTATGTTGTTATTTATTTTTCCGGTTTCTTCACCTTGATTGAGTTATTGAACTTAAATATTTTTCAAGTCTATTAAATAAATAATAATGACAATAATAAAAATTGTAATGGTAATAATAATAATAATAATAATAATAATAATTATAAAATAATAATGAATCTATCTTAGAATGAAGACAATAACATGAAAACCTTTCATCAGCAATCATTTGTCACCCAATCACCCCCATAAGTCTTAGAACGTGAACAGAGGAACCCAATTTCAATTCCCCGGTTGACTGACACCTAACTCTGACCTGACCATGTCAACTGAAGCTAAACATATTCAGCTTTCGCAGGCCACCCTTTTGTCAACTGCAAGGATTCGTTGCATCATAGGGGCCAGCAATGGATGTTGTAACTTCTGCTTACGCGTCTACGGTTGAGGGAGGGTAGGTTTGAGTAAGAGGGGGTCACTTGGGGCACGTACTCAATTTGGTCGGAATAATTTGGTCGTGTGATGGCGGCCATCGTCTCCATTATGTTCATCCTCCTAATGGTCTTATGCAGATGTTGCTCCATAGTCCTCACCAGTGCATTTGCATATCTTGCATGGAACCAACCCCCTTCCACTCAGATTTTCACCACCCCTCCACACCCAACCCTACCTACGTGCATCACCTGCAACCAACCACACTTTGTTGGCCCTTTTCAACATTATTTCTAATTTTCTCTTCTTTGTATTCTTATATGAACCCGGTTTCTGTGAAGGAATATTCATAAGTTGAACCCTTATGGACACGGAAGGATACCAGTGGGGTTGTTTTGTCATCATTTCTTTTCTTCTTTCTTTTTTATTCTTGTATGAATTAGTTTTTATTTTTTTCATGCTTAAAAGAAGCAATATCATTTTTCATGATTATTGTAGGCCATGAAAAGGAAATCTCTCCATTAATTTTTAGAATAATAATAATAATTGAGAAACTGCTCAAATATCTGCCTTTGGCAGAGGAGATAAAAGACTTGTGGTGGCAAGAGAGAGTGGCAATTATGCCTTTGATAATATCAGCTACAGGTGTAATACCAAAAGAGCTGCCTGAGAGGATGAAAAAGTTGAGACTGCCTGTTTGGTTGCAAAATTTAATGCAAAAAGCTGTCATATTGTGCACAACATCAATAGTAAGGAGCTTCCTAAATATTCCAAATTAGAAAGGGTGTCATTTTGCTAAATTAGCCAATACCCAGTAAAATGGAGATATTATGTAATTCAAAAAAAAAAAAAAATAATAATAATAATAATTATTATTATATTTATGTTATATAGTATTCAATAAATATGCTGTTGAAAAAAATTACTTTTCCATGTAAAATATGGTGAACGTGTGAAGATGTTTAAGAAACATAAATATTTATCATTTATCACATAATCAAGTACGGTACGTTTCTACTATTTTTTTCTAGAACATGGACCTAAGTTGAGTCAGAGACTAATCAATTTTGATTAAAATTCCTGGAATAATCCACAAAACCTTAGAATACCTACAAAGTCTTAAGTATAAATTCTTCCCTAGAAAAACAAGCATGCACATGAAGAGAAAATCAGACACTAAATTTCCACACAGATTTCATAACAATGCCTAAAACTCACAAATCGCTCCAGAATCTTACAACAAATTTCTGAGAATTGCCGACGAATATTATTCACCAGAATCAAATCTCAAAATCCCCGTATTCAACGCTAATGAATACAATGCACAGAGCCCACCAACGATGCTTGTAATCTTTCAGCGGTGCTGTAAAATTCTTCATACAATCTCCCCTTCATTTCCGTTGAAAAACTCGTAATCCTGATTTACGATTTTCATTAATATGAAACTTGCTCAGCAAGCGCGGCTTACGCTTTATGCGCAATACGCATCTGCGCTTAGTTTGAGTTAGGATGGTGCTTTCTGACTTTAAAACTGGTTGCACTTATAGATATTGTAGCAGATGTATGCCAGGCTCATCAAGATGAGCGGTGAAATATAACGCCACTAAGTCACCCACAAGAAACTATTATTCCGCTTATTTAAATATGCCGCTTAGCGCAGTTGGTTGGGGCGTCGCAACTTCAACTAGATGTCGTTTAAGCGGTCGTGAGTTCGATTCCCACTGCTCCGTCTGGCATCTATGTGTAATCATTCACCTCATCACCCACGCACAAGTCTCGGACTAATGTGGGCATCATCAGCAACAAAAAAAATTCAGAGTTGAAGCTACCGTCCTATATCGCTTGTTCCTTGGTTATATCCGAATCAGGTACCTAGAATCTAGATTATAACCTAGAATCTTGGTTATATCTCAGAATGAGAATGTATATCAGAATGCATAATTCAAGATAGATGAATATAAAGTGAGAATAATATGAATAAAATTGATAATAACAATGGGAAAAATAATATTTTTCTTTATTGTAGTGGCAAAGGTTATATTGTGGAAGGTATCCATAATGAATAATAACACGAAATTGTCACAACCACATTTATAAAAATACATTTATAAAATGGCCAAGTAAAAATGAGTGCTGCTGTGCAGAAAGGTCTCCATGGTCTAGTGATTAAGGCGCCCGACCGGCAATTGGGAGGTCCGTGGTTCGATTCCCGGTGGTGACTGATATTTTTGTACAGTAGCATTCATCGATAGGACTGAAGCAGTGATAATTCCCCTTCATAAAAAAGGTGATAAACAGGTGTGCTCCAACTACAGAGGTATATCCCTTCTAAACACAGTTTATAAAATATTTTCAAAAATTTTATTATCAAGGCTAAATCCATACACAGAAGCCATAATTGAAGAGCAACAAACAGGATTTATGAAAGGCAGATCAACAATCGACCAAATTTTTTTACTTAAACAGGGAATTTCAAAATACTGGGAATTTAATAAGAGTTTTTATGGAATATTTATAGACTTTAAGAAAGCTTATGACAGCATAGACAGGAAATCATTATTCAAGAACATGGAAAAACATGGCGTACCAGAAAAGTTGATAGGATTAACAAAACTATGCATAAACGAGTCCAAAGCTAAAGTGAAAATAGACGGAGAAATATCTGACAGTTTCCGTATAAACACAGGAGTAAGGCAGGGAGATGGAATTTCCCCCACTCTCTTTAATATAGCTGTAGAGGAAGCCTTACAAAAAACAAAGAACCTCCAAAGAGGTATTAAACTGGGAGTAGACCTAAACATAATGGCTTTTGCCGATGACGTAGTGATCCTAGCAGAAAATTCTGAAAACCTCTGCCTGTTAGCTGAAAACCTAATAAAAGAATGTAAGAAAGTAGGATTAGAATTAAATGAAGATAAAACTAAAATTATTCACTTTGGCCGAAACACTCAAAATAGAAACGTAAATTTCAACATTGCCGATTATTCAATAAATTGTGTAGACAGCTTCAAATATTTAGGAGTTACGGTAAATAGTTCAAATTCTGAAGACTTAGAGATACAATGTAAGCTAGCAAATGCCAATAAGAGCTTAGGAGCCTGTACAAAACTTCTATCATCCAAACTGCTATCAAGATGTACAAAGTTAAGATTATACAAGACCATCATACAGCCGGTATTATTGTATGGCAGTGAGACATGGGTCCTTTCCAAAAGAAATGAAGGACGATTAATAGTTTTTGAGAACAAGGTTCTGCGGAAAATCTTTGGCCCAGTATGTGAAGATGGAGTTTGGCGCATAAGAAAAAACAGGGAATTACGTGCCCTATACCAAGAACCAGATATAATAGCCCTCATAAAAGCCAAAAGAATTAGCTGGTTAGGTCATGTGCTTCGTAGAGAGGAGGGAACAAGGCTGAAGGAGGTGTGCAAGGCCGTACCTGCAGGAAGGCGACCATTGGGAAGGCCTAAATTAAGGTGGCTTGACCAAGTTGGGAAAGATGTTATCAGGTGTGGAGGAACAATTGAAATGGCAGAGGACAGAGAAGAATGGAGGAGGCTAATCTACGAGGCAAAAAATCGACTGAGATTTGTGACGCCCCAGCAGTAAGTAAGTAAGTAAGCATTCATCGATTTCCATCAGCTGTTGAATACTGTTGTCAATATCCGCCATTGCGGAAGTCTTCAGTATAAACTAATAGCACCTAAAGGAATTCGAAATTAATAAATTCTGTTTAACATAAATGTGGTTGTGACAATTTCGTCTTATTATTCATTAGAAAAAAAATTAGCATAATAATAACTCATCAATGACCATCATCAAACTTTTTTTTTTGAGGATGAAGCCCACATAGGTCTGAGACCTGTGCGTGGGTAATGAGTTGGATGATGGTGATTGATGAGTTGGGCCTACAGTTTTAGGTGGGTTCCGAACCACCGGGAAGTGATTTTACAGCAGAGAACAGTGTATTTTTTGCTAGCCAATCTAATCGGTCACCGTTACAAACAGAACCTACGAGAACGCAGCTTATCTCTATCTGATTGAACCTGCTATGCCTCGCGGCTATCACTTCCCTGAACTCATTACACACACATAGGTCTCAGATCCGTGTGGGCTTTATCCTCAAAAAAAGAGCACAATACAAATAAACAGAGAGGGATTTGCGAGAAAATGAATAGTAGAGTGTGGTAAAGTGAGAGTTTAAATAGAATTTGCGGTAATAAAATGATAGTTGAAGATGACTATCTAAGAACCAGTGAGTTTTTTGTAGATTACGTCTTGGAGACTCCAGTTAAGGAGTATAAGGCCGTGTGCATAGTGAAGCGTCCGAGAGCAGAGCCTAGAGCATAGAGCAAAGCCTCGAATTCAAACACATGCTATAGTAATGTAGCTGTGCATAGTGGAGCAGTGCGTCAAGGTCACGCGAGGAGGTCTTGAAAGAGCAGAGCTGCGAATTAAAACAAGTTTGATTTCTCTGCTTTGCTCGCTTATCGATGCCAGCCGGTCCTGCCATTTTTCTGCGTTTCGTACCGCATTCAGCAGCATATGTTCGCTTTTAAAAACTTTTTAGAATCGGGTTTCATCGGTTTTCAAAATGAATGTTGATTTGCTGATAAGTGGAGTGTTCAAGAGGCAACCTTTGTGGGACCAAAAGAATAGGAAACACCGCAATCGCTTCATTCATAAAATATTTCTGTTCGTTATAAATGATTTAACCTGTACAGCCTACTAGAAATGGTAAATTAATTCCTTGAATTTCTTGTTCCATAACGATCTGCGTTGTTAATTTATATTAACTTTATATTGTATATTCATTACATGACTTGCAGTCAATTTTAATTGTGAATAAATAATAAATGTACTCACATTTTCCTGAACGTTTTCCAGTTATTGAATCTCATTTTCAAGGCCTTGATTATATATTCACAATTTAAAACTGAGTGCAAGTCGTTAAATTTACAACAAAAAGTTGAGATAAATTAATTTTTTTTTTACTTTTTGTTGTATAAATCTCTAACGGCTTTAGTCAATTTTAATTGTGAAGAAATAATATTTTTACCCACTAGTTTATTGATTTTATTATTCTCAAATTTATTATTTATTCATTATTTATTAGTAGATTCATTATTTTATTATTATTAGTTAATTTATTATTTATTCACAATTAAAATTGACTGCAAGTTGTAAAAAGTTTCTATTAACAACGCAGATCGTTATGGAACAAGAAATCCAAGATAAATTAATAAAAAAATATTATCAATGCCCATAAATGTATCAGGAACACAAACCATCTGTGCTATTGATACATTAATTTATTGACTGTCTGTATCGTTAATAGATTTGTCATTCGAAATATTTTGTTTATTCATTTATTAGATAAATATAACTATTGTAGAGGATAATGCAGAGGATATTCCCAATAATCAATAAAATAGGCTTTTCATTAATAAATTTCACGATACATTTCGGCATGTAGTTGTGAACGAACTGGACATTGGGGAGATGAACGGCCTTGATGCTCGCTGCTTCAACTCCTCACTATGAACACAGTAGTTCTTTGCTCTCTTATCGCAGACTCTAGGCTCTTTACTCTAGGCTCTTTTATGCTTTGCTCTCAGCTCCACTATGCACGTAGCCTAAGACAAGTCAGTCACTAGCTACCATAATTACTATATCAATTAGTTGACATAGCTTAAGGGCTGTTTGAGTTGAGGCTTAATTTTGATGTGAAAGGAACTCTTGTACACTATAAAAAGCTTTATCAACTAAATATTTTTCCAGTTGTTTTTAAATATTTCTATATTTTCACGACTCTTTAAAAATGCGGTAGCTTGTTGTAGAGTCTCCTACCAATATGACTAGGTTTTTGTTTGGATAAGCTACCATTGTGACCCACCAATTCATATTTATTATATAGAACAATATTATATACGGCATACAGTATATTTTTTAAGAAGCGCATTAGAATTTCGAGACTATTTATACTGTAGTACTAATGAGTTGAGACATATAGGGTTGAGGCATGTGCAAATACAGTAAAGCGATGACACGTCCAACCATAGGTCTTAGCCTTAGGTATTTACAAAGTTTGAGCGAAAAAAGCCCACCCCGTTTGTAGAGTACATGATGACGCTCATGCTGGTTATAGATGACGTCTGTAAAGAGCACAGGACCACGGACAGGAAAAAAGATTGCTCAACAGGACCAGCAACGTTCTTTAATGTTTTTCGTATAATTTTTCATGGCTTTCAATCTTTTATCTCTCTCTTTTACAGCGGTTGTAAGCAATTTTCGCTTCTGCCTGCGTTTTTTTCTAAAAGCAAAAATGATAAGCCGTAAGAGATAACACCATGAAAACCTGGTGGTAATTTATATTTCGCGGTTAAAATTTCCTTCTAATGGCTGAAAATGTGAATACATCCCGTTTTACGATTCATGTCAGCTGATAACATTCAGCAGGTGCAGCTCTATGAAAGGTTACAATTTCTGGGGAATCCCACGAGTAGGCTACTGAATAGTTATTCCAAAATCATCTCGATGAACCGAGGAAAATTATAAGGTTACATTCACAATTGCTCGTTTGAGATAAACGTGTTTCAAACCTGCGCTTCCTTCTCTTCAAAGATGGGAAAATATTATGTTTGAAAAAATGTAGAAAAAACTCTGTAGAGTCCTCTATTTTTTCCAACATTTTTTGCTTTGACTCAATTACTACTTTGCATCATCTGTTTCATTCTCTAACCACCATTTCGTATTCTATATTTATTCTACCCATGGTTTTGTATAGTATATGTTTGGCCATCTTGTAAATGAAACCGCCCACATTTCATTTCATAGAATTGTTTTGCATTTCCCCCGATTTTTTAGTTCAATATTGTATAATATCAAAAACAAATAGTATTTTATCTGAAATTTGAAACGGGCCAACAGCTCAAGGCTACTGAATAATGAACCGAGGAAAATTATAAGGTTACATTGTAATCACAAACGTTTACATAATCAGAGCGTGTTCTCTGCTGTAAAATCACTTCCCGGTGGTTCGGAACCCACCTAAAACTTTAGGTCCAGCTCATCAATCATCATCATCCAATCCATTACCCACGCACAGGTCTCAGACCTATGTGGGCTTCATCCTACGAAAAAAAGAAGTTTTTTTGTATAGTGGAGAACCATCATTGTCTGTTGTAACGGACTTTACGTGTGGATGCAATGCTCGTGACAAGAAAAGATTTCAAGTAGATTCCATGAGTAACAAGATTGAATACAGTAGTGACATCACTGAAATGTGGTGGAGAAAAAGGTGAAGATGTTGAACATTTTTAGCTGTAATATCACGATAGGGCACTATCGCATACGATTCCTATTATTCTGTATAATATATTCCTATATTCTATTTGAGCAAAAGCTTGTCATACGTTTCACCACAAACCACAAACTTAATTTTACAAATTACTGTACAAGTACACAGCATCGGTAATAAGTACAATACCCATAGAGTTCATAGTTTGTGATGAAATATGTACCGGTATATCGGTACAAGAGATACAGTACTAACTGAAATACATTTTACTTTTATTAAAAATAATTTCGAATTTATCTTTGATGCAAGTTTGTATGACTACAAAATTCGGACATAAACATCAGTTTTATTCTAAATAGAAGATGGAGCTACACAGGAACCAGGTATGTGACCCGCTACATTTCAAAGTATATTCTTGGCATAGAACTCTATGTTATTTTGCATGTGTGCGTTTTCTGCTGACCAAGAGTAAGTGGTCGGCAGAGAAAGGTAGGTTGGTAGGTAGAGGGCGATAAAGGAAGGTAGGTAGGCACAGGTGGTTGGTCTCCGGGGCAGTCGATGGCGACTGAATAAACGGCTTGGAAAGCTATTAAAGGGGTCGAATCGATCTTCTCGAATAGATTGGACTTTGGCAAGCTCTGAAATAGAGACCTACAGGACAGGGAAGGGGTAGAAGGAAGTGTGAGGAAGAAACACACCGTGTAAGTCAAAGAGTGAGAAGGATAATGCATGGGAATCAGGAGAATAAGCGATTAATAGCTGAAAGGACAACGTTTTCGCACCAAGTACGACTAAACTTGCAGGACCTTCGATCCTTTCAGTCCCAAACCGCAGTCTAGTACTTCGATCCTTGATCACTCCTCCCTTTTAGTGTTAGTTACTCTTGTTTTGCTGCCTAGTCCATCAACTCCTACACATACTCATTATCAATCATTCTCTATTCCACTCTATTTCTGTTTCTATCTCCATCATTTCTTCTCTCAGTGCACCTGTTCGGCAACTTTTTCATCGATTCTCCCTTTCAATGTCTGTATGCTTCGTGTTTCCACAAGTCTTGGTTCGTTGATGGTTTTCTCGTCAACGAAACGCAACTAGTTTTGAATAAACGATAACTAGTTGAAAGTGTCAACTGGTTGAATGTTGAATGCAACAAAGAGTATTCGTTTTCAAAGAAGAATAACGAGCTGTCTACGTGTCTACGTTTTCTTTATAAGCAATGTGCAAACAAAGCATTACTGCCTTAAAACAAATAATGATATCACGTCTACAGAACTCAATAAACAATATCACGACTAAAAAACAATATTCATATAAGGATTAATTAAAGTTATCTTGTTAAATGTGAGATTACTTACTAAATTGTAAATCATAAAACGTCAATGTTAATTTTTTGTGAATTAACCTCATTGAGCATTGAATACTTTAATTAATTTCCCAGACTAGTCTGCGGTACAGCATTACTACAGTAGCAATGGAGCTATTAATTAATATACATTAAAGTACGGTATTCATAGAATACAATTAATGCAAATTGAAAATTAGTAAATTAAATTGACAGCTGTTTAATTTGATTTCTATACTTTTGGCTCTAAAATCTATAATGAAATTCAAAATAATAACTACTTTCTTCGGATTATTGGAGTGTTTTGGTGCTATGTTTTTAAATTGAATTTCCAAATTTGTATTTTTATTTAGGAAAGAATCGTCAACTGTACTTCAAAGTGAAATTCTTAGGTTAACTTGGACATAGCCTAAAAATTGGATTTTTCATTTAAAAATTTGTAACGACAGCAGTAGTGGCTATGCCTGTCTTATCTTTACTTGATTGTGTTTTTGTGAACAAATGAATGAATAAAATTAATAGCACCCTGCTATCCGATAGAATTTTATGGCTTGATGAATTTTATTTCATCGTGAGACAGTCAAGCTTCATGTACAGATGTGTTTGCTTATGCATCACATGCAGTAGAGAATAAGAGAGATAGGAGTAGGAGTAACTGTGCGAGTGAGAAATGCAAAGAATAGAGAAATGCGAGAAAACTGTACTGCTGACTCGAGACAAACGTCTCATGGTCGTTGATCAACTCTTTGTTTGCTAGTTGGATTTAACAGATTTAAGCAGGAAACCCATTGGCCCGGCACCGGCGGCGACCGATGCTTACCGGCGGCGACCGATGCTTACCGGCAACATTGCTTTTCGTTGTTTTCATTGAACAGCAACCCACTATATCTGTCCGTCACCGGCGGCGGCCGGCGGCGACAGAAGCTCTTGGGGGCATTCTTGCCGGGCAGCCTGCCCGGCATTTCTCTAGTCGATGCCAGTATCGCAAGTGTTCTGCGTGAACGGTACTATGAGTTATTTATTTGTGATAGTCGCAGTGTGTGTTGAAGAAGAAAAGAGACAGAAACAGAGGAAGCAGTTAATAAAAATAAAAATTAATTAAAAATAAAATAAAATAATAAAAATAAAATAAAATAAATAAAATAAAAATAAATTTAAATTAGAAATAAGATGAAGATAAAATAAAAATTATATAGAAATAGAATAGAATAAAAATAAGATAGAAAATAAAAAATAAATAAAATAACAAATGAAAATAAAATAAAAATGAAATAAAAAAATAAAATGAAAATGAAATAAAAATAAAAATAGAATAAAAATAAAATAAAAAATAAAATATAAATAAAATAAAATGAAATAAAATAAAATAAAAATAAAATAAAAATAAAATAAATTAAATAAAAATAAGATAAAGATAAAATAAAAATAAGATAAAGATAAAATAAAAATAAAATAGAAATAGAATAGAATAAAAATAAGATAAAAAAAATATAAAATAAATAAAAAAAAATAAAAATAAAAATAGAATAAAAATAGAATAAAAATAAAATAAAATAAAATATAATAAAAATTAAAAAAAAAAAAAATAAAATAAAAATTAGTTGAAAATAAATAAAATTAATTATTAATTAATAAAAATAATTTCATGTTACTTTTTCAATTTAATTTGAGACAATAACAAAAATTTTCCATGAGATCGAAATTCTTTCGCTGGATCGCCTTTTGTGACTTCATGTCACCTTTTAATCGCCAGTTATCTCATCCAGAACTCAATAAATTTTATCACATCACAAAATCATGTCTTATTTGTTATTGGTTCAGTTAAGTATTGATTAGTAAGTAAAATAGTGACGATTAAATTATTAAATAGCTGTTTTGAAAATACTGCAGATAAATAAGTCACATTGATCTCAAATCTTACTAATCAATACTTACCTGAACCAATAACAAATTAAAACATGATTTTGTGATGTACCGTAATAAAAGTTATTGAGTTCTGGACGAGATAGCAGGCATGACAGGTGACATGAAGTCACAAAAGGCGATCCAGTGACAGAATTGACAGTGACAGATGTCATGGATTATTTTTGTTATTGGTTCAAATTAAATTGAAATAGTAACATGACATTATTTTTATTAATCAATAATTCATTAAATAAATTTTATTTTTAATTAATTTTTTTTATTTTAATTTAATTTATTTTTATTTTTAACTAATTTTTATTTCAACTTTTAATTATAAAAATAAATTTTTATTCTTATTTTTAATTTATTTCAATTTTATTTTTAATTAATGATTATTTTTATTAATTGCTTTCTCAGTTTCTGTCTCTTTTCTTCTTCAGCACACACCGCGACTATCACAAATAACTCCTTATCTGACGAACTCTCCATTGCAACTGCTGCATTTCTTCTGTCAGCTCCAGTTTCTGCCGGAGCTATGCCGGACTAGTGGGTTATTGTTGTAAATTGCCGGCCGTCGCCGGTTATCGCTGGCCGCTGCCGGGCGCCGCCGGTGCCGGGCTAGTGGGTTTCCTGCTTTAACAGGTTAACGGATTAACAGAACACAACGGATTCCAGTTGTGCTGGAAAAGAATGCGTTGACCGTTGATATGAAAATGTAGTTGACACAAACTGGTTTAGTTGAGGAGACAAAACAGTTGAATCGTTAATAACCAATAATCAGTTAATTCAACTAGTTCGTTGAATCAACGCTCATCACTAGTTTCCACCAGCTTACTAGGGGCAACTATATGAATTTCTTCATACTCCTCCTCCTCTGTTTCTACTTAACTCATTTGACCACTGTTGGGGCAAGGATTAATTGAAAGCCCTTCAAAAGCACTAAGAGTTGTAAGTTCGCTAGTATAATGGCCAATGAAGCCTGTACAATTACCTTGAGTCCCAGCAAGACCGTTGATGGGGAATGTTTCTGTAATCTCTGCCCGTGAAGGACTATCCGATGCTGGACGAGGTACACTTTGTGGATTCAACAGCCCCGAAAGGTGTTAACGACACTTGATCAAAGTTCACGCGGTATTGCGCAATACGAAAAGAAGCACACGCGTAAGCCGGCAAGTAGGTACGAAGCATGGATTGAACCGATCGGTACCAAGACTGGAATGCAACTAGGCGGAAATGCGACAATGAACCGGGAAACTGCAAGTGTCTGCAGTAAGTACCAACATTACCGATGGTGGCGCTAAATTTAAATAATCGAACTGTTCATAGCTGTTTATAACTCAATACCGGTAAACGACAGTTGGTGTTTACAACCACTTTTTACTAATTTAATTACTTGTTCCTTGCTATTGCGCTCCTTGACGCGTTTTAATCTTATCAATCTCGACTTCATCATCATTCTCATTTTTCTCTTGCATTTCATGAGTCATTATATATTTCATTATATCAATTATTTCCCAGTTATTCTTTTTACTTAGTTTTTTTGCTACATATATTTCATGAGTTATGTTTTATTATTAGCAAAATTAATCTTTATACCTTATTTCAACTTTAATTGCTTTAATGTATTGTAATTAATCTTTTTGGCTATATTTATAAGTGTTTGCCATATGTCTTATTAGACCTGGCAAAGTTATTTAATAAATTTAAAAAAAAATTTCCCGCTCTTATTACGATCATACAAATAAGATTAATTTTGTTATTTTTTGAGTGAAGGTTTTTAGCATATCTTAAATTTTTAGTCTGTGCTAACCTCAATGTTTTGGACATATTCAAAATTTATGAAGGGAGTAGTTTAGGACTTGAGTCTGTTGCGCCTTCACATTCGTTGTAAATTTGTCACAATAAATAAATAAATGTTCATTTTTTTCGGAGGATGAAGCCCAAATACGTCTGAGACCTGTGCGTGGGTAATGAATTGGATGATGGTGATTGATGAGTTGGAACTACAGTTTTTGGTGGGTTCCGAACCACCGGGAAGTGATTTTACAGCAGAGAACAGTCTTTTTTGTTGGCCAATGCATTCGGTCACCCTTACAAAGATGGCCCAGCACTATAAAAATAGCATCATCCAAGTTTACTACAGTGATGTCAATAATTTTATTTTTAACCACTCATTTTTGAAATTCGTGAATTTACATGAATAAAGAAAGATAGTCTTATCTAATAATTTAATTCACCCTCATTCTCTTCATAATGACGCCTCTCAGTACATCAGAATTGTGGTAGAGAGGGCTAAACTTCCTAGCTTTAGATTTTCATGTACCTGTACTTTATCACTGAAGTTTAAGTTTCCTTTTCATGGTAAATTCAACACCTCTGCAGTTAATTCTAATTGAAAATAAATAATAATTTTATTCACTTTTTGGCCAAACGTTTTCAAGTCAGGAAGTATTTGACTCATCTTCAAAGGCCATGAAGTCTCCATGACTCGAAATCATTTGGCCTGAAGTGAGTGAAACTATCATTTATTCTGAAGTCCACATAGGTCTGAGGATGAAGTCCACATAGGTCTGAGACCTGTGCGTGGGTAATGAGTTGGATGATGGTGATTTACAGTTTTAGGTGGGTTCCGAACCACCGGATTGACTGAGTATTGACTGCAAGTCGATGAATTTACCATAAAAATGTAATATTAACAACGCAGATCGTTATGGAATAAGAAATTCAGGAATTTATGTTTCCATTTTTCTAACTATTTCAAAAGCATTTTCACTGGTCATTTTCCTAAAACTAACATAATATATTACACCTATTCGTTATCTCGTCTGACCTCAATAAGTTTTTTTTTGTTGATGATGCTATTAAGGCCCTGTTCACTTTTGCGGCGCTACAGCTGCTCCACTAACGCGCGTTAGTGGAGCAGCTGTGGCGCGACGGTAGCGCAGCAGCCGCACGTCTGTTGCTCCACAAGTATTTGTTTATTCATTCATTATCCACATCATTCACAATTTGTGAAGTTGTTCACATTGTAAACCCACCCAAAACTATAATTTCTCAACTGAATTGTTGTTTTCTGAATGTCTTTAAAGAAGGAAATTTTTATACTTGATAAAAAGGGTAATTTTGCTGATAGAAAGAAAATTCAAAAAGATATGAACAGTGTTGAACTTATAGAACACGATGGCAATTTGAAAAATTCAAATATTCGAAATTTCACCAAATTTAGATTTTGGTTGAGATAAGCATCAGTGGCGCGTAGCCGCGCGTCTACGCGCAGCTGACGCGCGTCCGTTTTGCAGCTGAAAAAGTAGCAAGCGTGTGAACAGCAACCGGCAGCTGCCATTTAGTTCTAATGGCACTGAGCCTTTCGGCATCAGACGCTCCACTTTTTGTGGCAAGTTTCTGCGGCGAAGCCAGCAGCCGATGAGCAGCTAAATTCGTGGCGAAGTGCCGTGTGAACAGAACACGAAAATCCCATATAAGACAATGTTTCGCCACCAGCTGCGCCACAGACGCTCCACAAAAAAACGCCACGTGTGAACAGGCTCTAAGACTTGCGCATGGGTAATAAGGTGAATGAGTATACAACATCTGAAAGGCTGAATGAAATTAGAACCCGTGACCGTAGGAGTAGTACCCAGTGAGAGATAAGCGCCATAACCGATCCAATTATAAGTAGATGAAATCTGAAATACTCTATTCGAATATCAATCTTGGTTCTCTGTGTTGCGAATTATAACTCAACATTCATTGTAAATTCACACAAGTAGAGCACATTCATTTCCCAATAGTAATTTACACTATAGGTCATCTTGTATCTGTCGATCTAGATCTTGTACCTTTTCATGTTTCGTGTTTATAACTTTCACTCACTTTCATCCAATCCCTCACTTACCCCTTTAACACACTAATCTCTCCTATATTCACTCACTCATTTTTCTCTTTATTACCACCCTCCTCATAACTCTCACTTTCTTTCTTTTTTCTCTCTCTCACACACTCTCTTTTTTCTTCCTCCATACATCTATCAATCACTCAAACTCCAACTCCAACTCTCTGTATCTCTAACTCTATCTATCCATCTGGCTTTGTCTCCATCATTCCCGGTCGGTCTCTCTCTCACACTATCTCTCTCTCTCAACACACACACACTCTCTCTTTATCTTCCTCCATACATCTATCTATCAATATATATCTCTAACTCTATCTATCCATCTTTGTCTCCATCATTGCCGGACAGTACATCTCTCTCACTCTGTTCATACGGCTCTTTTTATCTTGGAAGCCATCCAAAAGGGTAATGGAAATCGTAAAGGCCAGAACAGCGGTGTGATGACGTCAGAGTCAGAGGCCTCTCTCGTGAAACGGACCATTACACCTCTACACGTCTGCACTTTACGCCGACGACTAGATGGTGCCACCGCTGCTGCTGCTGTTCAAACCTCACATCCTCCTGCATTCATGCCTTCAGCCATTTTCTCTCATGTATGGGAGTTATTGGTGGTGGTAACATCCCAGCTAATTGATTGGGATGTTTTGTAGTGATTATTGGAGAATCTAGATTTTGATTACTACATCTAGTTAACTTGTACAGTATGTTCCGTAATTGAATCAACACACTGTACACTATACATGCAACAAATAATGTAAATTAGGAATACACCTGACTCATTGTTTGTAATCTTTTTCTTTTTCTGTCTTCTGTTCCTAATTACAATTCATCATGCATCAGTGTATTGCCAGAAATAAAAAACAACAACAGAAACAGCAACAACAACAACAAGTAGAAGAAGCTGACGAAGCTTCTTTTCAGAAGTGAAATGCATTCCTCAAGCATCTCCAATATATGTGAGTAAAACATTATTTAAAAGTGAAATACAGTGTCAGTTTCAATGTTAGATTGTTCATTAAGTATTTCGTCATGGAAAACATCACAGAAGTAGAAGAAGATGAAGAAAACAAGAACAAGAAATGAAAACCAACATTTTTCTCGGTGGAGCTACCGTTTTTATTATTTAAAGTTCTAATTTTTTAAATATGGAAAGTTCAAGGTTATCCGGCAACAGTTGGAGAAGAGATCAGGGGAGTAGCCAGGAGGGATATCGGGATACATCCCCCCCTGAAATGTTTTAGTCATCTTTCACAATACTAGTAACTTACAGATTAAATGAAAACAGTTAGCCTAATACAGAAATAAACCTTAGTTTTATGTAGTACAAGAGTTTGTCATGGGAATCACAAAAAGTATACAATGTTATTATGGAACTCTTACTCTGCAGCGACATGTACAGTTTAGTGAGCAATGTAGCAATGCAGTGTTTTCAAGTGGTGCCTGTCACTGACTCTTCCTGATCAGAGATTTATTTGATTTAAAATAAAAATTGCTTCAATTGAAATATCCAAGTAAAAATTACTTTAAAATGCTCAAAATGATAAATATAAAAACAATTTCCGGGGGAGGGCCCCCGGACCCCCTATAAACTGGGGGGATTCCATTCCCCCCACACACCCTGGTATCCCCCCGCATCTATGGTTATCATCGAGTATCACTTCTTCACTGTGCAAGCACTCAATTGTCTTAGATGAAGGATTGTACAGGATTCATTTGCTCACAAATCGGGATTCTAGAGACTAAAAAATTATTAAATTCTGGTAGAATCAGGAAAACTATTCTCCAGCATAGTTCAGTTTGTCCAAATCAAGAAACCTGATTGTAGTTTTCCATTATTTTTACTCATGACAATGAAGATTTGAGAGAGGTTGAGTTGGGAATGTGTCTGACACATTGCTCGCTCACAAAATGCATCAGTGATTTACAAAGCAAAAACAACATAACAAAAATGAACATATTTCAGGGTGGAGCAGCCATTTTTATTATTTGCAGTTCTACGAGACTGAAATGTGGTTAAAACTCTCAGTGGTGGAGAGTTCGCACTGTGCTTAATGCAGTGAAGATCAGAAATTGGGCCACGTTCTCATCTCAAACAGCAACACTGAGAAACGATTATTTGTTTTTCATCCTTTTATTTCATATTCGTTGCCTGCCATGGTTGGCACTCAGCCAAAGGCCAAAGAAGCTTTCGAAAGCTTCGTCGGGTCGGGTGTTGGCCGGCACTCCAGTATTTGGCCCAACAATAAAACGAATTGCTTTATCTAGCACTACTGGGCTTCTGTCTAGTATCTATCTATATTCTATATACTCAAAGCCGCTTTGTTACACAGTTTAGCTTGAATTCCCATTAAACTTTCATCGGAACAATTCGACTCTTGGGAACAGATGCAACGGAGCAACTATGTTTGAGCGAGTTTACGGTGGTACTTCAATAATATGATAGCTGAATTTGTACTTTCTGAATATCTACTAAAAACTTGCTACAATGAGGACAATGATGGAGATATGACATCATGTTATTCAGAATACATTTGAGTTACCAATAGAGAGGATGTGAATTTGTATTTTTTTTATAGGATGAAGCCTACATAGGTCTGAGACCTGTGCGTGGGTAATGAGTTGGATGATGGTGATTGATGAGTTGGAACTACAGTTTTAGGTGGGTACCGAACCACCGGGAAGTGATTATACAGCAGAGAACAGTCTTTCTATCTGATTGAACAGATACCTGCTACGGCTCACGGCTATCACTTCCCTAATGATGAAGTTATCATACAGATCAAACAATACATTTATCTGTGATGTTTTCCATGACGAAATACTTGATGAACAATCTAATAACAAAACCGACACTGTATTTCTATTTAAATTAGGATTTTTACTCACTCATACTGGAGGGATGCATTTCGCTTCTAAGAAGAAGCTTCATCAGCCTGCCACCAAAGGTAGTGTTTTGTTGAGGTTAGGATGAGCAGCCATTATGTAATTGAAAATTGCATTAGATTTGAATTGTGTTTGGTCATTGAGTGAGTTGGTTCTGTTTTGTTTATGGGACAATATGAAATATTCAAACATAATGAACAAAACAGAACCAACTAACTTAATGATCAAACACAATGCAAATCTAATGTTATTTTTAATAACAAAATGGCCGCTCATCCTAATTTCAAATCCAACGCAATTTTCAATCAAATAATAGCCAAACCTCAACAGAACACGACACTACTTGGTGGCAGGCTGATGAAGCGAAATCCACCCTACAGTATAAGTGAGTAAAACTCCTAATTTAAATAGAAATACAGTGTTAATTTTGAAAAAGAATAAATTTATAATAGCATAATTATAATTTATAATAGTATAATTATAATTTATAATAGTATAATTATAATTTATAATGATTCACAAAAATATAATAATAAATGAAGCTCAATCTACGTCCATTAAGAACAAAAGCCTCTCCTAAGAGGTATATTTTTTACTATTAAATATAAAAAATATTTTTAGTATACACAATGATAGAAAATCAATATGGAAGGAGCAATAATAATATCATTATCAGTTCATGATATATTAGATAATAAATTTATTGGAAAATGATGGAGATATCATTTCAGTTTCAATACTTGATGTGGAATAATATAGTATAAGGGAATGATCGGGATATCTCACCAAAAATACATTCGACAATTGTATAGACGTGGATAAGGGATCAACCTCCCCGATTCAATGATTGTTTAAAGTGAATATGAAGGCAGTAAGTCAACGATTGTGACACTCGAGGATCAATGAAAAAAAAACGGGTTGTTAAAGTCTCATTTTGAAAAATGATACTTGTAAGAAATGTAGATCAAATAATAAGTAGTTAGATTTTACAAAAAAATTAATTTAAAAGAAGATTCGATGGATGAAGGTTGATAAGAACAAATCGGTTAGCATCGTTTCCAATATGATAGTGAGAGTGAGCCTTCCATCAATAGCAACCAAAAATTAAAATATCGAAATGAGGCAAATATAATAATGCCATGTAACGTTGTATGATTTCAAAAGAAGGGAATGCTCAAAAGAAAGGAGAAGAGCTACTAATAATTGGGTAAAATACAATGAATTATACTAGCCAATTGAAAAAAAAATATTATCAATTCTCATGATTTCATGGTTCTACTCACCAAAGTTGACATTTTTTATGTTTCGGTCATGAAATTATGATATTGTCACAACCAAGGTATATGAAGAAGTATATTTTTCCTTGTACCGTGGTCACATTTATTACAAAACACAAGATATCATAGTTTCGGCAGTTACGCCGTTTTCAATCTCAATTAAACTTAAACTGAAACACAAAGCAGCTTCGTGGACCCTAGATGGATGAATACTGTTGGCTTAGAATGATTATACAGAATGATGAGGCTATATAGGCTAGTGCGAGCCTCTGTGGCCGCTTAGCGCAGTTGGTTGGGGCGTCGCAACTTCAGCTTGCTGTCGTTTAAGCGGTCGTGGGTTCGAATCCCGCTCCAACGTCAGGCATTTATGTGTAATTATTCACCTCACACGCACAAGTCTCAGACAAAAAAAATAAAAATAGAACCCTACTTTACGTTGGAGGTTTGCCATTGGCTGTTGGTGTTTGGGCAATGAGAGGCTCGCATTCTACAAGTCCATAGTATTTGTCCATGTAGGGTACAAATTGCTTTGTATTCTAGTTTGAGTTTGATTCGATTGGAAATAGCGTGACTGCTAAAACTATAGGCTAGTAACCTATTCTCTTGCTTTTATAATAAGCATATCGCATCAACACTTATTCTTTTTGGGATGTTTCCAAAAATATGCTATGCAATGTATCTCTATCACCAATACAGCTCATATTTAGTTATCTCAAGGGAGGTCCCACCTGGTAATATAGGAGAGGTGGGGGGAAAAGATGCGGATTTACGAGATTGTCCATCTTTCTACCCCTTCTCATGTGCAATGGATCCAAATTTTGAGCCTCTTGGCGTTTTAATTAATGGTAAATTTGAGATTTAACCTTCAAATAATTTATCATTATTTTTGATAAATGGGCAATTCAATAAATAACTATTATGCAGATATTGGCAATAGATATCAAACTGAGAATGATAGCAAGATAGCCCTCAAAATAATAAGGAATAGAAAATTTGCAATGACACAAATGAAAGAACGAACTAACCTCAAACAAGACGTTCACTTCGGTATTATTTCAGCATATCTTAAACATATCACACTTTTATCGAATGACTAACCACTGTAGTCACGTGAAATATGATTCACAAATACCAGAAGTAACACAAGAAACCAACGCACTAACAGATAGCACCAGAAATTAACGAGAGTCATTAAAGAAACGTAAACAAACGGATTGTCATGCAGCGACTGGCATGAAATTTTGAGCTGCAGCTAACAGCTGTTTTTCAACCGTTCTGTGACGTCACTATCACAGCCTTCCCGATGTCGCCGGCAGTCAACTATCACAGTCAGCTGATCGACGGTTTACACGCAAGTTAATTTACTTGGCAATTCATTTTATTTTGTAATATTATTTTTTATCTTGTCATATTTATAATTATTATATTGCTCATTTTGTATTTTCTAAGATTGTTTGTAAAAGTTTTGTTTCTGCCAATAAACAATTTCATTTTCATTTTCATTTTCAAGTTCGGTGTGGGGTTAACAAATTGGGATTTTGCTGAGCATTTTTTACGAAATTGCCCTTTCCACCTTTCCTTCCTGCCCTTCGCAAATGAAGTTTAAATTTGGTTCATGACGGTCATCTACTGTAATTAATTAAATTATATCTGCAATTAATAATATTCTAGTAATAGCATAATTATGAAAATATCACCAGCAAAAAGAAAATTCTATTCAGTTATTTATCCTGTCTGAACCTCTGTTGCTATTCTTCAATCACATCCTAATTTATCTTATTCTTTGTCTTGTTCTCGATTGATTACTGTCATTTAATAAAGCCATAAATTATTCAGAGCTTTGAGAAAAACTCATGTGTGAGGCAAGGGCGAATTCAGAAATCTATTTTCTCATGAGAAGATATCGGGGTTAATATCACCTGAAAAAAGGTTTTTACCCTTATAAAAATGCAAATGTAGTTTTTTTTTTAGTATTGATTGAGAATTTCAGGGAATATAATCCCCTTTATTCATCCCTAGATTCGCGTCTGGTGTGAGGTCGCCTTTGTCAAACAAGGAGAAATTTCCGCAAGAGCCTGATGAACACATGAGAACAATGTTGCTCATTGCAGTGACGTAGCCAGGGGGGGGGGTCCTGGGGGTCCGGACCCCCCCTTCCGGTCCTAAATTTTATATAATTTTCCATTAAATTAAACGTAAAATAAGACAAAGCACTGACGTTGGTGTTAATTTTCAATGCCAGGAGAGCTAAAAAAGACCGCTCTAGGGCCTCTATTTTTCAAAAACTTTCCGGGGAAGTACCCCCAGACCCCCCCCCCCATTTCAAAATCTTGGCTACGTCGCTGCTCATTGTTATTCATTCTTGTTCAATCAATTCAACCTGAACGAAAATGTATAATTATTTCAGTAATTTAATAGTCTAATTATTAGGTTTATCCTGAAACAGGTGAAACGCCTTTAGTAATTAATTAATATCTTAATTTTCGCTTTACTTTATTCATTTCTGTGTAATCTTTGCATAATTTATCATTTTGCCAAAGTAAAGATTTTATTTTTTCTGCTAGATATTTTGCTGTAACATCTCAAAACAGTGTTAAATACACCGATGCCAGTTCCCAAATGACGTGACAACTTCTTCGAAGATACTTTACACATTCGCGATGTGCTGCTCCGAAGCAAGCCAAGTAGCCAAGTAAAAGCACTGTCAATATTCGAACGTGTGTTGAGGTGAGTAGGTTAGGTAAAAGGCAAAAGGCAGGGTTTGAGTGATCATGGCGTCACCAAGGTGAAGGACGATCCAGATTTATCTCAATTTTGGAAGCATGCCACCGCTCCATTATTCCCTGTCTCTGTCGCTGCCTTGTCATTTCCTGTTGTGACTTTGGCTTTCCTTAACACAGTCAGGCACGTAGAAGCTACTTTCTTTGTCGCACATGATGTGTAAGGAACCCTACAATCAATCATTGAGATCAGATGTGAAATCTTTCAATCACTCTCAGGCTACTGTTATAAAAGACCTGGATTTTTATTATAAATAATCATAAAAAAGAATTAATCATACTTATATTATTTCATAATTTATGAAATAATCATAATTTGATTCACGAACGTTGAAATTTGACACAGCATTGAAAAAGCATGTTGTGTGACTTTGTTTCAATACAATTTGTAACATCAAAGCATGCTTTACTTTGCTCTATAACAATTTTAAGCACGTTTGAGATTACTATTTTATGGTAAATTCAACGACTTACAGTCAATTTAAATTGAGAATAAATGATATTTTCACTCATTTCGGGCCAAACGTTTTCGAATCATCTTCAAATGCCTTCTCGGGCCTTCAAAGACCATCTTCAGAAGCCTACCCGTTTGGCCCGAAGTGAGTAAAAAGAAATCATTTATTCTCAATTTAAATTGACTGTAAGTCGTTGAATTCACCATAAAAAGTTGATCAAGTCAGATCGTTATGAAACAAGAAACCTAGGAACACGTTTAAGATTCTCTCCTTGATTTAAAAATAGTACCTTCTTCTAAAAAACTGACAGATTTGTTTCTTGATATTATTATTTCTGTAAATAACTTTTGGGCTTGCTGTTTCATTCCATTCATATTGTTTCATTCATTCCAATGCTTTTAATGTTATGAAAAAATGTATGATTCTTTGTGTTGCAAAGAAAAATTTCGGTATAAAATTGCACATTGAATCTGCAAAAATCTACCATGACGGAATTAGTCAATTTTAACACGAAATTTTCAGGATGAATGATCATATACATGAAGCTTCTTGAAAATCGATAAGATTACAATAATCCAGTAACTTAGAGAATGATTATAATAAAATATATCCAGTGATCAATAAATAAATGTCGTTAATAAATAAAAATAATGGTATAAAATAATGATTTCATGAAATAATTATTACTGATAATAATAATAATAATTGATATTATTATTTTAATTTATTATTATTATTATTATTATTATTATTATTATTATAATCATTGCACATTCAATATTCTATCGTTTAACAATTATAAATTGATAGATAATAAATTGTATATTTATATATTAATTTGAATTTTGTTATATAATTAAAATAATAATATTAATAATGAATTATTATTCAAATTAATCTATAAATATACAATTTATTATCAATTAATAATTGTTAAACGATAGAACATTGAATGCACAATGATTATAATATTATATGAGAGACCATAAACATCAGAAAAGGACTATTTCTTCATCACATAAAACCTAATGTATCACTCATACAAACTATTTGATAACTTTATTGTTCTCTTTTACAGCTTTGTCGTGAGACCGGAGTTATGGTTGAAGTCCAAAATATAAGAAACAAGAGCCTGAAACACGCACTGTCCTCTCAAGAACAGGGCCATGCACGCTATTCGGCCATTACTCTGAGAGGAATTCTCAATATGAAAAAATTCTGTTGATTGTGTCACGATTTGAGCTCCGGATATTGCCCAATTTCCTAGGTAAATTATTTCTGGCTACTTAAGATTCGAGTACTGGAATTAGTTTTCCAATTTTTAAGAGACTTTTGATTGACAGTAGATCTTGTGTGGAAAAACTCCATAGTTTTAACTCAACTAGAAATTTTTAGATATCAACATAGTTCGCGGAAGAAGGAAATAAAATTGTACAATTATTTACAACAATTAGAAAGCTAATCTTATAAAAAATCATCGATACTCAATCACCTACAGCAGTGAATCATATTTTGAAATGTAGTTATGAGCTGAATACAGTTAAACGATATCTTGGATTACAAATTAAACACAACTTAATATACAAGGATGGAATAATTCAATCACAAACTAAATTATTTGATTACTAGTTATTATGATTAGATCATGACATATACATAAATTACAAAGGCACCACCAGAAAAAGTAAAAAACTTGCTCGCTATGGTGGGAGTCATTATTCTAGGTTTATTGTATTTTCTGTAAATTTGATTTTTGATTATTAAGATATTATGCGATTATTATTATTATTACACAACTTGATACATCTGTATTGTATCATCATCTCATCATAATCATCATCATCAACATTTATCATCATCATCATCATCATCATCATCATTCTTCACCTTATCCCATGTATGGGGTCGGTCGGGGGGCAGTGAATACCACGTAAAATAAGAATTGTTTTTTCGGCTTGATGCCAACCCAATCAATGCTGCACTAGCACTGTACTAGAAAAAATGACTAATTATTAGAATTATATAGTATATGTTTCATAGAATAGAATAAAATAATTTTATTGCCATTCATGAAGTACAATATTCAATTAACATAAGAATATACACAATCTTTATAATCAAACACTCCACTCAAACACTCCCGGTGGTTCGGAACCCACCTAAAACTGTAGGTCCAACTCATAAATCACCATCATCCAACTCATTACCCACGCACAGGTCTCAGACCTATGTGGGCTTCATCCTCAAAAAAACAAAAAAAAAAAACAAAACAAAACAAACTGAAATATAAATATATTTCTAGAAATAAAGCTTAAATATGGCACTACTGGCAGAAGTGAAAGTTGATCGCCAGCAATGAGTTCAAGATAATTATTTTAAAAAAAATCAATATAAAACAATCCAATTCATTTTAACAAAGAAACACAACAGACAAGCTCAAATAAATTTAAAGAAAATTATTATATAAAAATGTGAAAAAAAGAACAATTTTGAGACACCACAAATTCAGAGTTCCAACGACAAGACAGGTATTCCAGGAAAAGTTTCAGGCTATTTTATCGTAGATGTTAGTTATTATCCATTCATCTATATCCTTATCAAGTTTTTTGTAAATCTATTATTTATGAAATGACTGGGAATTTTGTTGGCTAAATACTCCATGTAGTATGAGAACTGGTGTTTATTTATTGATAATATCTTACCAATGATGACGAAATAAATTCCTATTCTGTGATTTTAGTTTATATGAATATAATAATAATATTATTATATCATCGTGTCATCTCTCTGATGATATGATGTGATAAATTATGAAGTAAAACTTGTACTTCGAAACAGATTTTAAAGTGACGCATTCAACATCTGAAAATGAATAAATTGATCCAACTTGTTCAGTGTCAGAATTTTGAGACCTCACATTGCACTGAAAGGTTATTCGCTACTTCAGCTACATATTCTCTGATTATATTTAATTCAGGATTTGAGAACTCTGGTAACTGTTTGAACTTTTTATATGCCATCTGTCAAAATTTCAATAGTAATGACGTATGAACAGCTATTTCAAATGCGTTCGTACAGACATCTGCACTTAACATTAACGTCAAAATAAACAAGAGTCTGCTTAATCTATTTATATCGTACTGAATTATTGTGCTCTGTGTTATAGAGCGGCTAAATAAATGGTTTCCCAGACAACTGCTGACTTGATACGACTTGAATAATGCAACTTGGAAGCAATCAGGAACTTGACAGCCTTTTCTGAACCCCTATTTTTCAACTTTAGATTATCTCAACTTGAAATTCAGTACAGTGGTTGAAAAATTGAAACGCTGCATTTTTATAACTTTTTAGGGTTTACCAGTTGTAGTGCTCGACTTGCAGTCAAAGATATCCAATTATTTTTAATAGCAAAAAAATGTTATGGTAAAGATTTAAATTTTCTTATGAGGCTAAGTAGTTACTACGCAATATGTAAAATTGAATCAGAGTTTTTCACTTTTATATAACAATTTTCTTTACATTTATTTGAGCTTGCCTGTTGTGTTTCTTTGTTAAAATGTATGATTCTTTTTAAAATAATTATCTTGAACTCACAGCTGGCGATCAAGTTTCACTTCAGTTTAAAAATTTAATTAAAAATATCAGTAAATATCAGTAAAATATCAGTAAAATAACAGACTACCAGAGAGGTCATGTCATGATTATTTTTTGCATTTGAGTATTTCAATACATCTATACGAATTGATGAATAAATATTTACTAGACTACTATTACGCAATATAAATTTCTCCATGTGGGTTTTTTCGGAGGATGAAGCCCACATAGGTCTGAGACCTGTGCGTGGGTAATGAATTGGATGATGGTGTTTGAAATGCTTTAGGTGTGTTCCGAACCACCGGGAAGTGATTTTACAGCAGAGAACAGAGTTTTTTGCTGGCCAATCTAATCGGTCACCCTTTCAAAGAGCGCCTAGAAGTTTCGTAGCTTATCTGTACAGATACCTGCTGCGGCACTCGGTGAGGACTATTATCGTAGTAGTAGAACAATAGTCATCTTTTTATAAGTACCTAAATAAATCAGGCATATCTATTTCCATCTCTCAAAGGAATGGAAACTAGGGGAAGTGATAGCCGAGTGCCGTAGCAGGTATCTGTTCAATCTGAGATAAGCTACGAAATTCCTGTGTGCTCTTTGTAAGGGTAACCGATTGGATTGGAAAGCTAAAAAGACTCTGTTCTCTGCTGTAAAATCATTTCACGGTGGTTCGGAACCCACCTAAAACTGTAGGTCCAACTCATCAATCATCAATTCATCACCCACGCACCGGTTTCAGGCCTATGTGGGCTTCATCCTCCGAAAAAAAGGCATAACATTTTACCTTTCTTTGTAGTGGCGAAGGTGATATTGTGGAAGATATCCATAATGAATAATAAGACGAAATTGTCACAACCACATTTATTAAACTTTGAGAAACTAGTTTCGGTTGTTACACCATTATCAATCTCAATCAAACTGAATTGAGATAGATAATGGTGTAACAACCGAAACAAGTTTCTCAAAGTTCTAATAAATGTGGTTGTGACAATTTCGTCTTATTATTCATCATAACATTTTACTTTCTTTGAGACAAGAAAATTTATAAGGCAGTTTGACAATAATTGATGGGATATCATGTTTTCTCGCTTCCTTTGCTCTAGTGTCATGTTGGATCAAAGTCAATTGATGTCTCTAAAGAACGAGTTACAAGGAGAATTCAGTTAAGGAGTATCGACAGTCTAATGTACACACAGAACACTGAGAAGATGCACGGGGTATTAATGAAGGGAGAACAACCACTTTCAAGCCGGGGAGGCACTTTGAGCTTATCATAAGTTCTTACTCTTCTACTCTCACATCAAACTCTCAAAGATTCTCAGAGACTTTAAGGAACTCTACAGAACACTTTCTAGAGTTCCTCAAAGAGAGACACCCTCTTTCTCTAGAGAAACCTTAGAGGAATCATTGTTGTGTGAGATTAACGATCGACATCCAATTTGTGACAATAATTGTCACTCCCTAAAATAATTTGTCAATCACTCAATACCTCCTAACCTCCTTCGAGTAAGCCTCGTTTCTTGAAGCTGATAAGAACTTACAATAATGATAAGAGACTCCTAACCTCCTTCGAGTTATCCTCGTTTCTTGGAGCTGATAGGAACTTCCAATAATGATAAGAGACTACAGTCTACATCGAGCACAATGCTCCAAGTAATATACAATAATTTGCACCTTAGTAGGGTAACAATTTGAAGGTACTTCGAGAATGCAATACGATGCTCAGATGTTCTTCTGGAAATTGCTAGAGATGCCAGTCCACAACAATAATTGACATTGGATTCCAAGGGAACAAGCTAGACATGCTTTGACATGCTTGACCTGATAGTGAATGTACGATGCACATTAAATCTCTACATTATTCTCTGTACATTATTAAATCTCTGTTATGCATGAGTGGAATTTGATGCTAGTTTTATCATCCACTTCAATCAACCGTCTGCGCGCCTTATTCTCATTCCCCTTCCACTCATTCACAGTCCCTGAAGCATGAAGGGTCAAATATTTCAAATGTCATGTAATTTGAAGTAGTTTCAAAACATCTTTCATTTCTCTTCTGGAAATTGCTAGACATGCCAGTCCACAACTATAACTGTCATTGGATTCCAAGGACACAAGCTAGACATGCTTTACCTGATAGTGGATAGTTAATATTAGTCAAGATGATTGCTTTCCAATGAATGCAGTAGGCAAGTGATAGGGAAGTGATAGCCGCGAGCCGTAGCAGGTATCTGTTCAATCAGATAGATAAGCTGCGTTCTCGTAGGTCCCGTTTGTAACGGTGACCGATTAGATTGGCCAGCAAAAAAGACACTGTTCTCTGCTGAAAATCACTTCCCGGTGGTTCGGAACCCACCTAAAACTGTAGGTCCAACTCATAAATCACCATCATACAACTCATTACCCACGCACAGGTCTCAGACCTATGTGGGCTTCATTCTCAAAAAAAAAAAAAAAAAAAGTAGGGATGTAGGCTAATTGCTGTGAACTTATTAAATGAGCCTACTGTCAAGCCTCGCTCGAGCCTAAATAAAGTACTTCATCTATCTATCTATCTATCTATTGTCAACAAACTTGTATTATTTCAAATTAATTTATTAATCAACTCACAACTGTTATAATTTATATTTATTCTATTACTACCTGGTTGTAATTATCTGTTGTTAATTTTTCAACAATCTAAATCAAGGTCGGTACTCGAAAATATTTTTGAATACTTACGATATTGTAACACTCTGAGAGAAAATTATGAAAAATGGGAAATTAAATTTAATTCCTGGATTTCTTGTTTCATGACGAACTGCGTTGTTAATATTAACTTTTAAAGTGAATTCAGCGACTTGCAGTAAATTTTTTATTAAGAATAAGTAGTATTTTACTTACTCTTAAATTTAATTTGAAATTGCCTCGGTAATTGAAAATATTATGGAGTTGTTTTTATAATTGTTTAATAATAGTTATTGATTGGTAATAATAATTTTATTGACGAATTGAATTGACCGCCTATGGATTTTGGCGTTCTCAAACTGATTCATCACACGCCCCTCTACTGCAAAGAGGAACAACTTAGGTTTTACCTTGAAAATTGACAGTTATGGAAAACAGAGTACATCAAAACTAAATTGTCACATGTCACTTAAATGGATCTTCCAGGAAATTAGTCATAGAAAATGTTATTAAAAAATTAGTTATTAACATGAAGGCGTTCGAGTGATTTATAATCATATTATAACAAATGACATGGCATACAATGACTGGCATCCAGTAAGTATGATATGATTTTAAGTAATATATGATTTTATGAAATGTTTCAATTTCTCTTCTAACCTCTCCTTGCTTCAAAATCATGTATATTTCTGCCGCTATTATTTATCCTAAGAATAAAAAGGGTAATTTAATAAATCCGAAAATTATATCTATTGGCAACTCAGCTCTTCTCAGGTTTATCAAATTTCATTTTCGCCACTATAATTATTCCACTTCATACAACTAGAAAAAATCTAAACAGAACGAAAATGATTTATTTTTCAAGTGAAAACTGTGGAGGAGGAAACTTGCATTATCTTATTTTATTGTTTTGCAGTATTCTCATTGGAGCATCCAATGATCGATGATGATCACCATCGCAAAATGAAACACATGCTGTCGTACGGTGTCTGACAAATTGGAGTAAGAATACCACCATTCTCACTAGGTGGCATTCACATGCTCTATGAATGGTGAATTCACGGTGCTCTAATCTGTTATACACCATTCGACATCATGTATTTGATTTCACAATGGTGATTGTCATCAAGTGTTGGGTGCTCCACTGTGCAAGCACCCTTAGGACAAGCACCAGCAGCATGATGGTGATTATCATCAAGTTTTATTTGTTCCACTGTGTAAACACCCATAGTTAACTTCACTTGAGGCTTCCTTAACTGCTGGATATTTCAAAAAAAATTCACTTCAGATGCTTTTGAAGTCTCCCTTGAGTTAGGACGCCTCAAGATACGTTTACGGTCATAAAACTTACCAAATAAGTCACAACAAACTGTTATCTGCTGTAATAGTTATTACGTCACAAGTGCGGGAAATTGTGTTTACCGTACGAGTATGATAAGTTAACGGACGAGACAAAGTCGAGTGCGGTATTATCATACGAGTACGGTAAACATCTTCCCAGACGAGTTATGTACGATATTTTTCGTCATCCTAGTCTAAAATATAGAAAAGATAAACTTTGAGCAAGTACAAGAAGCATCATTAAACATAACCTCAAAATCCATCACAGCAGTAAAATACTAAAAATTCTTTTGAGATCAGCTGTTTTTCCAAATTCTGGATCAGCTAGAATAAGGTAATAACCATTACCGCACTAAAAGAGGATGCGGTAATGAAAATCAGCTGTTCTTTCTGTGAACAGACGTTTACCGGCTCAATTCAATGCTCGGTAAAGTGGTGATTATGTAAGAGTATGAGTTCGGAACCCACCTAAAATAGTAGGTCCACCATGTTCCCCGTAACATGGCTCAAACGGCGAGGTGGAACTACCCATGAGGGTCTCCCCACCATTAAAAGCCATACGCTTATTTATATTATTTATGTAAGAGTTTGACGAAAAATCACTTCCCGTTTTTTTCGCAATTAAGTTAATCTAAAACTGTAGGTCCATCACTCATGCACAGGTCTCAGACGTATGTGAGCTTCATCCTCCAAAAATAATACTATGCCTTCTAGAACACCATTATTTCAAAAAGTAAATTGTAGAAAAATACTTTTGCTGAATTTTTTATACGATTACATTGAGAACAAGGGACAATAATTGTGAGAATTCCAATTTCGCAGGCCAGCTTGTAAAGAGAGTTGTTAACTGATCTGCTCAGACGGTATATGGCTGGAGAATGATGTCTGCAAGAGAAGGAGGGAAGAATGCCATTTTGTGCCGGTCTCAAAGCAGAGCCCTTTAACTCGTATTGTCGACATTTTAGGGTCTTTGAGACCGCCGCGCTAGCATAACCCGCTGCTACTGCCACTGATAGGGATCGCACTTTAGTGCTGTTTTTGTGACCTCCCTTTGAAGTTCAGAGCAGTAGTAGAGCACTAGACACTGGCAGATCGCTTCTATTTTTGGAGGCTCCTTTCCCTTCACAGCGCTGATAAAGAACCCTGAGTGTTCTGTGCTCTATTAATATTTTCTACTTAGCAGTTTATTACCGGCCTCTCTGTATAGTGTCGATCCGATCCCTAGTTGACTGATACTCCATAAAACGTCTATGGATGGATCACTCTGCGTCCTTGGTAAGGTGATTCATCACCAAAGGCGATAACGTCCCGACTTGATCAAGGATGAGATTATGTGTAGTAAAACATTTTGTAGTTCTGGGAGCAAAAACATGTCGCAGGCTTCCGTCTCCGAATGTGACATAAAATGGAGTCTTTAACAAAACAGCTCCGGGATATGTTGAAAAAAGGAATGAGGAAAGGAAGCTCAATAATATCGATATTCTATCAATTATTGACACATCGAAAGTGAAAATGTGTTTTAAAGCTACAGCTAAAACTCAATTTTTGAAATAGTAGAAATGATTTAATTCTTATAGTACTTGGACTATATTCAGATTATTATTTTGGCATTAGAGTATATTGTTTGTTACGAGTTCTAGATAAGATAAGATAAGATAAGATAAGATAAGATATCTTTATTGCCAATAAACTTACAACAGTAATAGGCAAAGTCACAATACATGAAAACAAACAATGCATTATAGAAAATACAATTGCACAAGATGCTGTCATCACAATTAACCCTAAAAACCAGTCATATCACATTCAAAATATTCCTCTATTGAATAGAGGGATTTGGATGTGATCCACTTGTCAACTACAGTCTTAAAACTCCTAACTGGAAGGACTCTAATTTTTTGAGGTAGCCTATTGAACAATTTTATTTGCTGATAGTAGTGGCTTTTGTACGTTTTCCTTAAGCGAACATGAGGCAGTGTTAAATTTTCCCTATTCCTTGTACCAAAATTGTGAGTGCTTGAATGGGTATTGAAATTGGCAATATTCTGCTTTACATATATCAAATTCTGGTAAATAAAAAGAGCAGGCAGCGTCATAATATTTTGTTCACAAAAAGCTGATCTACATGAGTCCGTAGCAGCAAGGTCACACATGATTCGTACTGCTTTCTTTTGCCATAGGAAAGCCTTAATACTATGACTTGAATTTCCCCAGAGGCGAACACCATATGCCAGAATAGAGTGGAACAGTCCAAAATAGGTGGTTTTTAAAACTTGATTATTAACACAAAACTTCAATTTATATACGAAGTAAGAAAGTGACACGAGCTAATCTCTTACATAATTCAGTTATATGCACTTGCCAGTTGAGTTTTGAGTCCAAATGTATACCGAGAAGTTTAACAGAGGTGATACCCACATTCGCTAATACATTATCATTGAGCGAGAAAAATATTTGTTCTGTCTTGGTTTCATTAATAAATAAATTATTTGAAGAGAACCAAAGCTTTGCTTCGTGGTATGATTGGTCCAACCCACACAGCACATAAGCTTAAACTAAGTTTGTATTTTACTTGGTTTTAACACTGTCAAGCAAGTTGAGCGATCCAAGTTATTTCCAAGCTCAAATCAAGCTGTTTAATACAAGCTGGTATTCCCAAGCTTATTAATAACTTGGGTTTCACGGCATAATAATTAAGGTGCGTTTGGTGCGTGCGCAACTCATAAAGTTTCTTTTTTGTGCGCTAGTTTTGCTAGTAGCGTGTAGCGTGATCTCGTCAACATCGTTGTTATTTCATAGGTCCGCCATTGATTGCTAATTGCGATTACCGGATCACCGCCTCACGCAGCAATTTGCAATCTTTCAGCAATGTATTCAAGTTATTTAATTTTGATATTTCAATTGTTTGCCCACTCGAGCAGAGTTTTAGTTGAACATCAAGATTCAAGGTAAGTGTTTACTGAGTGCATGTATTCATGTATTTTGCAAGTATATACGTGCATATGCACATAATATTAATTTTAGGTAAGGACGAAAACATTGTGCATCATGTATTAACGGTGAAAATAAGAGTCTTACTGGCTCTTATAATTCCATATTAGCATCATCCTTAGACTATGATTCAATACGATTTTTGTTGCCATTTAAACAATACAGAAAAAAACACAAGTCAATGATTAGATTCCTGGATTTCTTGTTCCATGACGAACTGCATTGTTATTATTAACTTGTTTTGTGAATTTAACGACTTGCAGTCAAATATTCATTAAGAATAAGTAAAATTTACTTACTCTATAGGCTTTCGAATCTTTGAGATCCGTTTTTAGAGGCGTGTTCCTAGATCATCAATGTCAGTTTTTTTTATTTCAGTTTTTTTCAATGATTAGTCTACAATAAGGTGTTACCTACCCTATTTTATTTTATTTTATTTCAGAAACCTAACTTTCTCCCATTGTTTTGTGAAGTAGAGAAGTCATCACTTACTAGGCTTTAAGCTAAAGCAGTGTAAACTTCTAGCTAGGCAAAGGCCTCGATCTATTATTAAATAAAATAATATCAATTATTCATATGTATTATCTTGCTGTGCAGAACTGACCTTTTTGAGTCGCGGCGGACGCGTTTCGAACTATGTTGTTCTTCTTCGGCGCTTGGTTGCAGACCAGTCATAGAACAACATAGTTCAAAACGCGTCCGCCGCGACTCAAAAAGGTCAGTTCTGCACAGCAAGATAATACATATGAATAGTTCTACTGCAGTTCACGAAAAATGGATAACTACAACAATAATAATATCAATAATATTATTATTATTATAATTTTTTTTCTATTATTTATTTTGCATATTATTAGCTTTGCCAGAAGTCTAGGAGATCCAGCTTAAATTTATTGCCTGCAGACTAAGTTTGGCACTGTGCAACAGCAAAAATGAACAGTTTTTGATCTGATAGATAGTATTTCTTGTTTTGACTGAATGAGAATTAGATAGATAGATATAAGGAGCATCCGTTGACCTCCTATAAAAGGGGTATTTGGACTTAATGAAACGAATTCGTTTTTTGCGCAAGCGTATTTTTAAAATAGCATCTATGCCCAGTGCTGTTTTAGTGATAGAACGCCGTACCGGTACCTCTTATGGGACAAAAAACAAAAAAAAAATTTGTAACTTTAGGTGAGCCATTATGCGATTGAAGCAATGTAGAGCTATCAACTGTGTCTACTTGGCGCGAGACTGTACCTAAGTTTATCAAATTTATTACTTTTTCTTGTAAAATCTAGCTATCTAAAAACTTACACTGATTACCTTACTTTCCATTTTTGTAACAAACTGTTATTTGGAAAATTATGCAATAATACATGTAAACTAGGTTTTTGTGCGATTTTTATAATATGCCCTTGAAATCTGTACAAAATTAAATTTCTACAGTAGGCCAGTTAGTCAGCAAATACAGTTTTTTTCCAGTAAAAGCAGACATAACTTTTAAGGAACCACAAGTTTGATATGAGTAAAAAATTTCAAACTGTCTCAGACAAATAATCTTTGTACTCACAAGTTAGTTTGAAGAGAATGACAATTGAACAAACTTGTGAGATACGAGCCGATATGGCCAAGTTAAAAATGAATGCTGCTGTGCAGAAAGGTCTCCATGGTCTAGTGGTTAAGGCGCCCGACCGGCAATTGGGAGGTCCGTGGTTCGATTCCCGGTGGTGACTGATATTTTTGTACAGTAGCATTCATCGATTTCCATCAGCTATTCAATACTGTTGTCAATATCCGCCTTTGCGGAAGTCTTCAGTATAAACTAATAGCACTCAAAGGAATTCGAAATTAATAAATTCTGTTTAATCTTTGTACTCTTATCTTATCAATTTAAAAAGTTTTCCCGCGGGCGGATCCCTTCTGATTACCCCCCAGACCCCCCGGAACATTGCGTACCTGAACCTATATTGTTACAAAAACAGCACTGTCTATGCCTATATTAATAACTTAATATTTGCTAAATTAAATAATTTATTCGTAATAATCAAATGCTAATACTTTTTTGCTGTAATACCGTAGATTACAAATTTAACATCTATATTTTATATGCAAATTACAATTTTTTGTCACATAAAGTATTTATTTTTCAGCTGAAAGTAGCCTACTCATGTCGGTGGGAGGGAGAGATGCTTAGGCAATGACTTATAATTGCTTGAGACGGTGTCTAAGCTACGCAGTCGCAAACAAATTGTCTTATTCAGGTGTAGCAGCTAAGGACCATGAAAATAGCCTTCAAGACCACGCAGCTCTGCAAAGTTATTAATGGTAGGTTTTTTTAAATGTTCTATCAGGAAGCTTGTTTGAAGGTTAGGACATCGGCCTCACACATTAACAAAACTTGCTTCAAACTAAACCTTATACCTACTTATGCTAGAATGCAAATAAAACTACCTAACAAACCCCATAGAAACCTACAATTCAATGCAGAATATGAATTAGACTACATGTTAAACTTCTTAGACCTCACTATCACAAAACTAAATAACATGCACAAATTCAAAATCTACAGGAAACCAATTCTCACAGACACACTCATTCACAACTCATCCAACCATCCACATCAACACAAACTTGCTTTTTTTAACTCCATGATCTTAAATAATGATCCACTATCACAAGCTGACCGACCACCAAGAAGAAATTAATATGATCAAATATTTGCTCATATAATATAAATATATTAGCTCAACAAAATCCTAAATAGGATATCCTTAGCTCAATAGAATCCTAAATAAAATGAAAACCAAAACAGATTTGTCATACACATATTTCAACAAAAAAACACATATTCAAAATCTACAGGACTTTTGACTTTGTGCAGCACAAAGTAGTACATATTTTTCAAGAATCTGTATTTAACACAGCATTCAGAACAACAATTAGCCTGAGACACCAGCTCCAACAAAAAACATCTCACCTAACAAACAGCAAAATATGTTTTCCATACCCATTAAAGTTTGTCATGTAACTAACTACATTAACATTAATTTATTTTGTCTTTCTAATTCAAAATTCAGAGTCAGATTAATATAAGGCAATGCAAAGATCAACCTTACATACATTTTTAATATGCCCTAGGCCTAATTTTCAGATTCAGTTATCTTAAAATGCATATGTCCATCAATTAATGAAAAAAGAAAATTAATGATCCTGACATGCATATGTCCAGCAATTAATGATCCTGACATATGAATCAGCTGGCCTTTGTCAGTAACAAAGCTACACAAGGCATCACCCATCCTTCACTCATACTTGGGTTAAGATACACCTGTTTGGAGTTCCCATTTCAAAGTTAACTTGACCATGTGGATTCATTGATTTCATCAATTTCAATTGATGGTCCACCCTGACTTGTTGAGGCGTTTAAACAACGTTTCCTAAAGTGATCTATTGTCAGTAGTTTCATGTCACTGAAATGACAAAAACACTATTATTTTACAGTTGCTGTGAAGAAAATTCACCCTTCATCTACTGACCAAGATTTGAAGGTCTACATGTGTCACTGGTTGCAGCAAGCCAACTCAAGGATCCCCAAAAAGTAAGAATACTTATTTAAGTTATTTTAATTATTTATCCTCCAAATTGCGTCATAGTTCTTTCCTTTCAGAAATACATTTTTTTTCATAATTGTCCATGATAATGAATTAAAGTGTATATGATGTTGAAGATCCATCTTGTTTCCACTAATATATAATAAAAACTTAGAAGACACAAGTGGAAATTATGACTCATGTTATGGCATGACAGCCATTTCACTCTGATGTTAAGAGCATCATCAGATGACCCACAGTACACTGAGTATACTGTGAGTCATCTGGCAATGCTCTTAACATCAGAGTGAAACGGCCGTCACATCATAATGTGAGTCATAATTTCCACTTAGAAGTGTTTTTCAAGTTTTTATTTTAAAATGTATAGATTACATTTTATGGGTTTAGTATATTACATAACAAGTGTGGTAAGATGGTGTTTACTGTATGAGTATGATAGTTTATGCACAAGATGAAGTTGAGTGCAGAATTATCTTAAGAGTTTATTAATCACCTCACCAGATGTGTTATATATGTTAAACACAGCAACTCCTGGTGAAATGGGCAATAATGATCTTAGATCAGCTGATCTAGCTTTTGATCCAATGTTTTATCAGTGAACTAGCTGGCCCGACGCGCATTGCTATGTTCTCATAAAAATTCTCCTTGATTTTATTATTCGCCACCTCCCACTGAGGCTGCATTTCAAATTTCTAGCTGCATTGGTTAACAGATGTCATCCACCTGGCATAATTACATTTCATCATACCCAGTTGTATGTTTCCTATATTGCAAGGCTCTGACTGCACGGTAGCCTACATGCAAAGTGCAAAGTCTTTTGCTGTTCTAAGACAGCGTAAATAACGCCACTAAGGGGCCTGCCATATGATTAAAAACTGTTGACTTCTATCAGCTGTTCCTTTAAGCTGTTTGGCCGGCAAGTTCAGTAGGTTAGGTCTATAAAATGGATTAGTTAATAATAATTATTAGCTCCCCTATTAAAATTTATGGTCAGAAATCATCCCCAATATTCACACAGCATATTCCCAAAGTTTCATGCCAATCTGTCAAGGAGTTTTGAAGTCTATAGGGAACATACATACATACATACAGACAGACATTCATTTCTATATATATAGATTACTAGCAAGTAGCCACCCATAAGTGTATGGTAATAATCATTTTTGATGATCTTTACCACACAGTGTGTGGTAATAATCATCAAGTGACATCAGCTGACAAAAAAAGATAGTATATTACACTACAAGTGTGGGAAATGGAGTTTACCATACAAGTATTATAAGTTAATGCATGAGATGAAGTCAAGTGCAGTATATTATCATAAACTGCTATCAAGATGTACAAAGTTAAGATTATACAAGACCATCATACAGCCGGTATTATTGTATGGCAGTGAGACATGGGTCCTTTCCAAAAGAAATGAAGGACGATTAATAGTTTTTGAGAACAAGGTTCTGCGGAAAATCTTTGGCCCAGTATGTGAAGATGGAGTTTGGCGCATAAGAAAAAACAGGGAATTACGTGCCCTATACCAAGAACCAGATATAATAGCCCTCATAAAAGCCAAAAGAATTAGCTGGTTAGGTCATGTGCTTCGTAGAGAGGAGGGAACAAGGCTGAAGGAGGTGTGCAAGGCCGTACCTGCAGGAAGGCGACCATTGGGAAGGCCTAAATTAAGGTGGCTTGACCAAGTTGGGAAAGATGTTGTCAGGTGTGGAGGAACAATTGAAATGGCAGAGGACAGAGAAGAATGGAGGAGGCTAATCTACGAGGCAAAAAATCGACTGAGATTTGTGACGCCCCAGCAGTAAGTAAGTATGGTAAACATCTTCCCAGATGAGTTACAAATGATATTTTTTGTCATACTAGTCTGAAATATAAAAATAATAAAATTTGAGCAAGTACAAAAAGCATCATTAAACATAACCTCAAAATCTACCACAGTAGTAAAATACTAAAAATTTATCTGAGATCAGCTGTTTTTCCAAATTCTGAATCAGCTGGAATGTGGTAATATCCATTAACTCACTGAAAAAGGATGCAGTAATGAAAATCTGCTGTTCTTTCTGTAAACAGTTGTTTACCGGCTTGATTCAATGCTTGGTAAAGTGGTGAATATGTATGAGTATGACAAAAATATTATTACCATATTGAGAAATGGGTACACTGCCAGCACATATTTTTGTATTTGTGCTACACATCTAGAGTGAGCTACTTATATTCATAGTTCTAGTCATATTATGATTGCCACCTATCACTGATTTAAGTGACAATTTGGTTTAAATTAAGCTGTAGCATTTGGATGATCACTGTTGATTAAAATATATAATGGCTCTAAATGCCATTACTGTTGCCAGAACTGTTTGCACATATATGTGCATCCATGACATTTGCCCTATCAACCTACTTCCTCCATTTTAATTGTGATTCTTTTTTTCAGGGCCTTTGTAGAAGAAATCCCTCAAGCAGCTACTTCAGAATAAACACTGCTGTGTGTGTTGTATACATTAAACTTATTTTATGAAGATTCATTCTTTGTACATATAATTTATCCCCAACCCCTACTAACTATGAAAACTATATACATTGTTTTACAAGTGATTTGGTAATCAAACCTGTTAATTTTATCATATAATACCTATATGCTTCATTTAAAAAAAATTAAAATACTGAGTTAAAATACTATAGTTTTGTCCAGGAAATTATAGTGTTTTTTCAAATGTTGCTCTCCAATTTCAATATTGTTGTTATTCAACAGCAGTGTTTCAACTATTGTTATTTTGCTGATTTTTGTTGATAAAGTTCAATCAGCTACCTAAAAGCCTGTTAATAACTTGGGAATGTAAGTTTACTTTAAGCTTACTTTAGACTAGTTGTAATAAGCTTGTTTTTAGCCTGGTATTGTAAGTCAGTTAATAACTTGATAATGCAAGTTTACTTTAAACTTACTTTAGACTAGTTCTAATAAGCTTGTTTTTAGCCTGGTATTGTAAGTCAGTTAATAACTTGATAATGCAAGTTTACTTTAAACTTACTTTAGCCTAGCTTAAACAAGCTTGTTATTAGCCTGGTATTGTAAGTTAGTTTTAAGCTTGTAACCTCAAACTTAGAACAAGTTGAGAAAGTGGTAACTTCGATATTGCAAAGAATAAACATCACTAGATGTGCCAAAGGTAAGAAACAACTTAGGTTCGACTGCGAAAAACTACTGAGAAACCAAAATCTGAAGGAAAACTATCAGCAAAAGCTAAAAGAGAAATTGGAAGAATCTCAGTATATGGAGAACACAACAGTTGACCAGAATTGGAGAAATATTAGAGATAATGTCGTGAAAATTGCTCAGGAGACCATCGGATACAAGAAAAGGGAGACCAGAAATGCATGGATGGATGAAGAATGTCTGCAAGCACTTGAAGAAAGGAATAGAGCACGAATAAGTATGCTGAACAGAAGAACAAGAGCAACAATGAACATGTTTCAAGAAAAGAGAACGTTTGCCAGACAAATCTGCCGAAGAAAGAAAAGGGATTTTGAAAAGAGTAAGTTGGAGGAAATAATGGAATTTTCTGAAGCAAAGGATGCAAGGAAGATGCACTTAAGGATATGCGAGGGAAAAGCCGGATTCCAACCAAGAAGTATTTTCTGTAGAGATAAAGATGGCAACCTCATTGGAGGAGAAGACCAGGTCATTGAACGATGGAAAGAATATTTCAGCGAATTACTCGGCGAGATTGCAGAGGTAGATGAAGAAACTGAAGGAATTAACCGTATAGGTCCAGAGCCATTCAGCAATGAGCCTCAGATCCATGAAATAGAAGAGGCAATTGGATCACTAAAGAACAATAAAGCTCCAGGAGAAGATACAATAACTGCGGAATTGATAAAAGCAGGTGGGCCTACTCTCCTCAACATGCTGCATTGCTTGATAGTTCAAATCTGGAAGGAGGAAGAAATGCCCGAAGACTGGCGCACAGCGGTAATATGCCCTATCCATAAAAAAGGGAGCAAAATTGACTGTTCAAACTACAGAGGAATATCATTGTTAAGTGTTGCTTATAAAGTCCTGACCAAGATAATTGCTAAGAGATTAATGCCATACATGGAAGAGATTATAGGAGACTATCAATGCGGATTCAGACCGAACAGATCCTGTACAGATCATATATTCACGATACGTACGATTTTAGAGAAATGCTATGAGTATAATATAGATCTGCATCAACTATACATAGATTATAAACAAGCGTTTGATAGTGTCAAAAGAGATAGCCTCCTTAGAGCTATGATAGAATTTGGTATACCTTGTAAACTAGTAAGATTAGTGAGAATGACACTGAAAAACACCAAATACAAAGTGAAGGTACAAGGAAGACTGTCTAACAGCTTCATAGCATACAATGGTCTGAGGCAAGGAGATGTATTATCTACAATGTTATTCAACATTAGTTTAGAAAAAGTAATACGAAACTTCACAGTCAACCCAAATGGAACTATCATGAATAGGACACTGCAATATATGGCATATGCGGATGATGTGGTTTTGATTGCCAGGAACAAAAGAGCGCTAGAAGAAGGATTTAACCAGCTAAAAAATGAATCTGAGAGCACAGGGCTCACCATCAACTCAAGTAAGACCAAATATATGTACAACAGCAGGAGAAATGGTCATGGAAACGAAAGACAGCTTGTAATTGGAGACAGTAGCTTTGAAAAAGTTGAAGAGTTCAAATACTTGGGAGCTGTGATAACAGACAGAAATGAAGTACAAGTAGACATCAAAGCGAAACTGTCAGCAGGGAATCGATGCTATTATGCGCTAAAGAAGTTCTTAAACTCCCGGCTTATATCTAAACAATTGAAAATACAAGTTTATATAACTGTCATAAGACCAGTTGTACTATATGGTGCGGAAACGTGGGTCCTGACTCAGAAAGACGAAACTCTAATTAATGTTTGGGAAAGAAAAATCCTTCGGAAAATTTATGGACCTATTTGTAATGATGGAGAATGGAGGATACGCACTAATCAAGAGTTGCGAGAGCTGTACAATTACCCAGACATAGTAAGTGAGATAAAGATTAGACGTCTTAGCTGGTTAGGGCATCTGGAATGGATGAGTGACTCCAGAGGTGCAAAGAAGGTCTACAGAATGAATCCAGGTGGAAGGCGATTAAAAGGAAGACCGAGAATGCGCTGGATTGATGACGTAGAGAGCGACCTGAGAAGAATGGGTATCAGAGGATGGAGAAGAAAAGCGCAAGATCGAGAGGAATGGAGAGGCATATTGCAGGAGGCCAAGACTCTCAATGGGTTGTAGAGCCATGGAGTAAGTAAGTAAGTATGACAAAAATATTATTACCATATTGAGAAATGGGTACACTGCCAGCACATATTTTTGTATTTGTGCTACACATCTAGAGTGAGCTACTTATATTCATAGTTCTAGTCATATTACGATTGCCACCTATCACTGATTTAAGTGACAATTTGGTTTAAATTAAGCTGTAGCATTTGGATGATCACTGTTGATTAAAATATATAATGGCTCTAAATGCCATTACTGTTGCCAGAACTGTTTGCACATATATGTGCATTCATGACATTTGCCCTATCAACCTACTTCCTCCATTTTAATTGTGATTCTTTTTTTCAGGGCCTTTGTAGAAGAAATCCCTCAAGCAGCTACTTCAGAATAAACACTGCTGTGTGTGTTGTATACATTAAACTTATTTTATGAAGATTCATTCTTTGTACATATAATTTATCCCCAACCCCTACTAACTATGAAAACTATATACATTGTTTTACAAGTGATTTGGTAATCAAACCTGTTAATTTTATCATATAATACCTATATGCTTCATTTAAAAAAAAATTAAAATACTGAGTTAAAATACTATAGTTTTGTCCAGGAAATTATAGTGTTTTTTCAAATGTTGCTCTCCAATTTCAATATTGTTGTTATTCAACAGCAGTGTTTCAACTATTGTTATTTTGCTGATTTTTGTTGATAAAGTTCAATCAGCTACCTAAAAGCCTGTTAATAACTTGGGAATGTAAGTTTACTTTAAGCTTACTTTAGACTAGTTGTAATAAGCTTGTTTTTAGCCTGGTATTGTAAGTCAGTTAATAACTTGATAATGCAAGTTTACTTTAAACTTACTTTAGACTAGTTCTAATAAGCTTGTTTTTAGCCTGGTATTGTAAGTCAGTTAATAACTTGATAATGCAAGTTTACTTTAAACTTACTTTAGCCTAGCTTAAACAAGCTTGTTATTAGCCTGGTATTGTAAGTTAGTTTTAAGCTTGTAACCTCAAACTTAGAACAAGTTGAGAAAGTGGTAACTTTGAAGCTTAAAACAAGCTATTTTTAAGCTTAAAAGCTTGTTTACCCAAGCTAAAGTTAAGCTTGTAAGCTTGTTGTTTTAGGCTTGAAACAAGGTTGGAACAGGTTTATTGTGCTGTGTGGGAACATATCACTTACAGCCATACTACTCTTATGAGAATGTATCAGTGTGGTATCATCTGCATAGAGCACCGGAAAAGTGTTAACATTACATTGGAAATCATTTATAAAAATCAAGAACAAAAACGGCCCGAGCACAGATCCCTGTGGCACTCCAGCTAGTACCTCCTTATATTGAGAGTCATCAGTAGAGTTAGTAATTACCACCTTTTGTTTTCTATTACTCAAGTATGATTGAATAAGTTTAAGTTCGTTACCCCTAACACCATAGTAACTCAATTTATCTAACAGTTTTCCATGGGAGATGCTGTCAAAAGCTTTACTCAAGTCTACCAATTTAGCTCCAGTAACAAGTTTGTTTTCAAAGCCATTTAATATTTTATTAACTACTGTTTCAACTGCCATTATGGTAGAGTAATTAGGCCTGAAACCGTACTGATGGCTATACAGTAATCCTTTAAGTGTAAAATATTCATAAAGCTGGGATATTATACATGTCTCAATAATTTTACTTATTATAGGCACTATTGCAATAGGTCTGTAGCATTCTGGTTGACTTCGGTCACCTTTCTTAAATATAGGGGTTATTTTTGTTAGTTTCAACTCATCTGGAAAGACCCCAGTTGTAATTATTAAATTGATCAAATAAGTAAGAGGAAGCAATATTGCATCAATAATATGCTTAATAGCAAAATTAGAGAGACCATACACATCTGCAGCTCGTGAAGAACTCAGCTGCATAGCTATTGACCTGACTGTAGCAGAATCAATCTGCCTCAAACAAAAAGTGCCTTCTAAGTCCAATTTGAAATTATCAAGCAGTTCACAGTGGCTGAGAACACTATCTCTTTCCCCATCATCCGCCTCAACACTTAAATTTACAAAATAATTGTTAAGAACCTCTGCTGAGACAGGAACATCATTCAGAGTGCTCTTACCCTGTTCACCTTTGACAATATTCCACGCCATTTTACACTTATTTCTAGACTCTTCAATTAAAACATTATTGGTCTCTATTTTAGCATTCGATATTGCAGACATATATAATTTTTTAAGCTTCTTGAAACTACTTTTATCCTCATCACTACTTGTAAATTTCCATCTATTATAAAGCAATATTAAAGCAGCTCTCATACTTTCAAGTTGTGGAGTAAACCATTTTTTCCTCTTTGTTTTACCAGCATTGGATACTAAAACAGGCCTAGAGACGATTGGACATTTTTCATTGAAAACCGAATGCACACATTTCAAGAAATGATTGAAACCCAAGTTGACATCCTTCACATAATATAAAAATGACCAGTCAGTATTCAACAAAGCTGAGCTGCAATTCAATAACCTACGTTCAGTCACTAATCTTGATTTTACTCTTTTTTTGCTACTCTTACTGGTTGACTTCATATGGTCCAATTTCAAAGTAACCCAAATACCAGCATGGTCTGACAACAACACTGTCTGAAATAACACTGGCAACACTTAAATTTATCACTCGCACTTTATTAACACATGTCTTACACAAAATAATGAAATCAGAAACAGATAAATCGATATTGTTCAACTGATTTTTCAATATTACTGTACAAAAATCAATCACTAAAAGTGAAAAGCCGATCTAATATTAAATAATAACTGTATAATAAATTGTCCAATAATATTCAAAAAGAAACGTCGAGGAAGAACAATTAACGTATGTAGCACAAGTCCGTAATACAGTAATAGGTAAAAGAATTATCACTACAGACAACGAAAGTTCATTAGATGGTTTGTAATAGCGCCAACGGGATTGCTCTGTCCGTATTAACGGGAACTGTCACTACTGCCACTTATCAACGTAGAAAAACTGAACAAATGAACTCATTTTACAAAAGTCTCTCTCTATTTATATAATTTTCCATAATCCAGATATCTCTCGATTTTTCTATCAACTACTTCCGAATTCTAAAATAAACAATCCAGGACCCTCGCAACTTCCACAATATTCTATAAGATTCCATTAATTTCTAATAAAACAACTAGAACATTATACAAAATACCAAGTAAACACCATAAAAGTGTCAAAAGAAGAGTAATTAATTGCTTAGAAGTAAACATTTACATAGCAGATAAGACCGAGAACCACTGTTCCTTCTTCCTCTCTCTCTATTTTCACTGCAATATATTGTGTTTAGTACTAGAGTATTTATTTATTGAGATAAAAATACAATAAATGCAAAGATGCAACATACTGGGAGCGGAGAGTCCAAAACTGCTCGCTTCGCAAATTTTGACTTGGTTACATAACCCAACACTTTGAGGTTAGTTCACAAAGAAAAATTAAGGACCAATGAAAACAAAAAATCATTTTTGTCATTATTTGACATGAAAGTATTAATTTAAAAGTTCATTCGAATCTGAACACTAAAAACACTTAAAAAGAGTCCTCAATACTAAATTTTTATTAAGACTTTTGAGCTGAAAATACTACTTGACTGATTCTATGAGCTCACAGAAATATATAGTTTATTTATATAACCGATAAGATTAGATAGTTTAGATTGGATATAGATAGATTATCCGAGATTAGTACTTTATAATCGTATTGTTGTATTATAAGAGCCGTATTTGGTTATAAAATATAAGGTTAATAAATTTGTGAAGATTTGGTAATTTTTGACAAGAGATTATTCGGAATTTATAAGTGATGGTCAATTTTAAGGTTGAAGTAGTCTTAACTTTCAAGGCAATTTTATAAAACATAATTTATTAATTTAGAATTGAGGAATTCTAAATTAATAAATTACTAATTAATAAGGTTAAAGAACTTACAACTTTCAAGACAATTTTATAGAAAATAATTTAATAATTTAGAATTCTAAATTGATAAATTAATAATAATTTATAGGTTAATTTTTAGGTTAAAGAACTTTTAACTTTCAAGACAATCTTATAGAATATAATTAATTAATTTAGAATTCCTCAATTAATTATGTTCTATGTATTTTCCAGTTAGATAAATTGTCAGTTCCATCAAAATCAACAATTTTATATACTTTACTATACTATTTATATATTAATACTACTGTATTGTAGCGAATGTGAAATTGGAGAGAATAGAAAGAAAGAAGAGACAATGGTTCTCGGTGTTATCTGCTATGTAAATGTTTACTTTTAAGCCATTAATTACTCTGCTTTTGACACTTCTATGGTGTTTACTTGGTAATTAGTAGAATGTTCTAGTTGTTTGATTAGAAATTAATGGAGTCTTATCGAATATTGTGGAAAGTTCCAGTTTACTTGATTTATTTATTTAGAAGTTGACAGAAAATTCGAGAGATATCTCAATTATGAAATTTTATATAAATAGTGGAAGTCTCTTGTAAATGAGTTCAGTCTTGTCTGTAATTCGTCATGGTAAACAAGTGTGACAGTTAAGTAGTTCAGTTATTGTTCTACGTTGATAAGTGGCAGTAGTGACAGTTCGCGTTAATAAAGACAGTGAAATCCCGTTGTCGCTATTACAAACCATGCAATGAACTTTCTCTGTGCCTATAGTGATAATTCTTTTATCTATTACTGTATTGACGGACTTGTGCTACGTAAGTTAATTGTTCTTCCTCGACGTTTCTTCTTGAGTATTATTTTTTTTGTACAGTTATTTTTTTAATATTAGATCGGCCTTTTGATATTTAGTGATTGATTCGTGTACAGTTCATTGGAAACTCATTATCTGTTGAACAATATTGTGTTATCTGTTTCCTATTGCTTATTTTTGTGTAAGAAATTCCTGAACAGTGTGAGTTGTGAATTATTTGTGTTAATAAAGTGCGAGTGATAAATTTAAGTGTTGTCAGCGTTATTTTAGACATAGAACCCGTAACAGTATTTTATATTATTTTAAGTTCAATGTAAACGTCCACATGTTTCAAAAAATAGCATCCAGACCAGAGGAAAACTAAAGCATGTTTTGTTAATTTAATTAATTCATTTAATACACACATGAAAAAGCTCACAGACATAAACAGAAAGTCCATTAAGAGACTTATTGACATTTTATTTTAGCACTATTCAAACAAAAGAAAAAGAAAAAAACAAAAAGAAATACATCACTTCATTAAAAACATTCATTCAGAAAAACTAAAAAAAAAAAAAAAAAAAAAAAATAATAAGATTAGAAGAGACGGTATATGAGGGAAAATGGAAAATTCAGTACTATAGAACTGAAAAATAAAAAAAAAACTGAAAGAAGAAAAATATGAAAAATGAGTTAGTAGAGCTCGGAAAGAAGAATTTAGTTATCAATAGAGCGGCATGATATTTCACGAGATTTTTTGAATTTAGAGTATCTAAAGTTAAGCCTATCAATGAATCCTATTTTATCTCACTCCACAGCTGCCTCAATATTTTTTTTCGGATTGGAATTGTTTGACTCAGCAAAGCATCTAGCCAAATAGCAAAACACACCGGCAGTTGAAGAAGCAAATCCGAGCAAATAACGTGAAAATGGCGGCGCGGCTGAATATTCCATTCACATCTACTGACTACTGATGCTGAGGGAAACCCAGAGGTTGACAATATCCTAGATAATGCGTGGGGCGGAAATGGGGCTTGCACGACAGGAAACGAGACGACGACATGTCTCCCTAGTGTCCTGCGGGACTTCTCCTGCAGCATCTCCTTTCCTATCCTTCCTCGGTCAAACTCGTTTTCGAGTCGGTGCCAGTCTCCTGAATTCAGCCGGGAATACCCGAGGCTGTTATCTCCTGCTTAGACAACCATTTACATATAGCACGGCTGATATTACCTTCCCCCAAGAATAAACTCCTATTTCGTAGGGAAGATGTGATTACCTATAGCACTTATTTTTCCCAGTATATAGACTACTGGATGTACAAGAACGTAGATAACCTAGAAGAATTCCTCTAGAGATGAGCATCTTTGCAATGCATTGTTTTTTGAAAAAAAATGCATAGATTTTTGAAAAAATGTATTGACTTTTGAAAAATGCATCCATTTTTGAAAAAATTAATCAAAATATAAACCAAAATCAGTCAATTAGTTAATGAAATTTTTTATGTTTCATCAGTTTTTGAAAAATGCATCAATTTTTGAAAAAAAATGCATCAATTTTTGAAAAAAATGCTTCTATTTTTGGAAATGCATTCATACATTTTATATGATCGGATTTTTCTCTTTTAAGGATGAAGCCCACATAGTTCTGAGATCTGTGTGTGGATAATAAATTGGATGATGGTGATTGGACCTTAGGTGGGTTTCGAACCACCGGGAATTGATTTTAAAGCAGAGAACAGAGTCGTTTTTGCTGGCCAATCTAATGTATGGGTCATCCATACAAAGAGGGCTCAGGAGCTCGTAGCTTATTTCTATCTGATTTTTTTCGGAGGATGAAGCCCACATAGGAATGAAGAGTTTAACAAAAGACAAACTTTATTAATTTAATTTTTTTAATTCAATTTTTTAGTTAAAAGGCTAAAACAATTAAATAGGACGATCTTTAAATTTTTAATTTACAAAAATTTTTTTACTTTGTTTTACGTTGTTTTACTGTCCGTAGGTAATGAATTGGATGATGGGATTGATGAGTTGGACCTACAGTTTTAGGTGGGTTCCGAACCACCAGGAAGTGATTTTACAGCAGAGAACAGTCTTTTTTGCTGGCCAATCCAAACGGTCACCCTTACAAAGATTGATCATATGAAAAGATTGATCTGATTGAACAGATCCTTCCTACGGCTCACGGCTATCAATTCCCCCAATATGCATTATTGTGACTTAAGATTAGTAATTGAAAGAAAGGCGTTTATTCAGAAAAATGAGTACTTTTTTAATTAATGGAAATTATTTGCCACAAATCAAACATAGAAATTAATATTAGGCTGAATAAATAATTTAATGCTAGATGCCGTTAGCAAATGAACCACATTATTGATTCGCTCTCTAACAGAAGTGAGGAGGCTAAGCTAAATTGGGCCGTAATTACAGGATTCGCGTGACGTATGCTGCCGTTATTAGATAGGTGGCTAATGAACAGGTATCTGCGCAGATGGGTGGTAATGATGCTCGAAGATGACATATGTCAGTTGAAGCGTATGTGTACTCAGGAACATATGAGCACACATATACCACACATATCAATCCCTGTATACACATTTGCTACTGGGTCACTGACAAATGATTGACAGCCAATCAGCTAGGACTCTGATTTGACTATCAGCTCTATAACTGGCTGACATGTACTTATAATGGTGCATAATGGATTAGGAAAAAAGTCGATAACTGACTAATAAATGCAACTGGTAAATTTGACTTAAATGTCTATTAGAATTTAGATGTATACTCACGCAAACGGGAGACAAACCAAAGCAAACGTTTGCATTGTGTGAGTGAAAAAGTGATGACTCATATCAGCTGGAGACCGATCGATTAATTTATACCAGTTCACACTGAGTTCAGTATCACATTCGCTGTCACAGTTACCGGTTCACTTATGTACTGCGCGTTTATTGTATTTCTGTAGTTAATTGTGAATCGCCTACTGTGAATCGGTCTTGTTCGAAGATACATTCTCCCACGCGTATCGTTGTTTACATCGTCTCCTCTTTCCATGAACAGAGTATAGTTTGTTAGAATGAAGAGGTCGTCATTAATTAGACAGCTGTGTTCGCAAAAGAATATTGCAAAATTTAACTTGAGTAGAGCACATCAAGAACCAGAGTAGGTGTTCTCAATCTTTTTCAAAGACTGTACCCCTTAATGAAAAATTAAAATGTTGCGTACCCCTTGCAATCAAGGAGGGCATTTAGAAACACTTTTACGTCAAAAACGCAATATATTTGAAACACATTAAAAAATTAATGAGAAGGACGAGTTAGCTTCTTTTTACATAGTTCCTCATTGTTCAGTTCAACTTTGGTTCAAAGTAACTCGACCACACAATACACAAGTATTCAATTAGATTCCATTATTGTATTATAACCTTGCGTGATTACAAAACGGAAAGAAATGAAAATGGAAAAATGTTCATTAAACTGACCCACGGACCACCGAAAAATGTTTTCGTACCCACAAGGGGTACGCGTACCACAGTTTGGGTAGTTTAATAAATAATCTTCTTATAGGGCCCTTACACTAGTAAAAATACTGTCAATAATATTGAAGGACCGATATTGACACTTGTCAATTGTGATACTTTTTTGCAAACGGCCCTTACACTTATCAATAATACTGTCAATAAAATTCGTCAGTATTTGTCATCGTGTATGATTTGTGAAGTTTTTGTTAACCTATTTCGTTAAGAATTAATTAGTTGATCAAAAATTAACAAATAATTAAGTATGAAAAATAAAGAAAAGGCTTGTTTGGCTTTAATACTATTTTAATAATAGCCTATTACAACATGCTGGCCAGATTTACTGACAATAATATTGATGTACACACAACTCGTCAATAATATTGTCAATAACACACAGTATTGATGGTGGATTTTTAGAAATCTAGATATTCTTCAATAGGCCTACAAGTCATCAATACATCAGTATTATCTTTTTGTCTCAATATTATTGTCAATACTAATTTATATTGACAATATTTTTACTAGTGTAAGGGCCCTATTAGATATTGTGGTAGCTATCCATAATGAATAATGCTGTTGTCTTAATCACATTAATAAATTATTAACACACAATAGTTTTGACTGTCACATCATTTGATCTTTGAACTTTGAACTTCGAACTTTGTATTTTAAACTTTGGGCTCTGACCTTTAGACTTTGAACTTTGCAATGTGAATTTTGCCTTTGTACATTAGGAAATGATAGCCACGAACCGTGCCACGTTTCTGTTCAGTCAGAAAGGATAAGACACAAGCGCTGGCACCAAACAGGAATAATGACCACTTCGGTTTGGCTAGCAAAAAAATATTTTTCTGCTTAAATATCTCTTCCCAGTGGCTCGGAGCCCACCTTAAACTCATCCAACTCATCAGTTATCATCATTATCCGAATAATCACTGACGCACAGATCTACAGTCTATATGGGCTTCATCCTCCAAAAATAATCATTCTTAATCAAACTGGAATTTTAAATACAGAGAAACTTATTCCTTCTTATTCTATATTATATTTCCTTGTACCGATGAATACTATTTACTAAATGTTTCAGTATTCTGTTCAGTATAATATTCTCAGTATATGTACTGACAGCTTTTCAGGTTGAACTCTAGGAGGCCTGTCATTGGCTGACACTGGACACGCCAATTAGTAACAATTAGCCCACCAATACAAAACTAGATCTTAAACTAGAAAGAAAGAATATTCTAGAAATTTTTCCACTTAGAGAAAAATACCAAAATGAAGCATATACAAGTACTATAAAGTTGCTTTATATTTATCGTACCTGAATCCAAAATGGAAGGTAGAATCCAGAACAGCATAAAAGAGCAGCTGCCAGTGAGAGAAGCGCCCAAACCACGCCCACTCCAGTCAGCGAAGTGGCCATAACCCTGCACACAAAAAAAATAAATAAAAAAAAATCAAATCTAAATTTTTGTTAGTAGTGCAAGAATATGAAATTGTGGAAGAATTTCTTGTTTTCATTGAGTAGAAGTTCTTGTGTTGCAATAGAAATTTGAGTACGAAAATATAATGTTATGGAGAAGGCAATAAAGAAGCAACAGTGATTTTCAACGTACTTACTGCTGTGTCAATACGTATTCCAGTTGCAATAGGCAGCGTTTTTGTTTACTCTTCCCCGTAGTCTCCTCGCCTTGCGGTTTATCTAAATATCTTTACAAGTGTTTACATAGCACTTTATGGAATGAACTAGAAAATGGGAGAATCCTTATTTTGAAATGAATAATAAGACGAAATTGTCACAACCACATTTATTAAAACTTCGAGAAACTAGTTTCGGTTGTTACACCATTATCAATCTCAATCAAACTCATTCATTATGGATACCTTCCACAATATCACCTTCGCCATTACTAAGAAAGTTAAAGAATCCTTATTTGTTTAGTTTAGAATTTTATAGAACATTATAGAACCCTCTCCGTCTTTCTGGAACATTTAAAATGTATAAACGGTAGAGGCTATTATAAAAGTCGGTTGTGATTCGAACGTTAATGTGGCAGAGTGACAGTGACAGTTTCCGCTCATACAAACTGGATTCAGTGGATCAGTGAGCGCTAATTTAAACTGTGTTATATGAACGTTCAATGTCTTAACGCAGTATATTGTGACAGATTATTATTATTCAGGCTTCTTTAACAGTTTATACAGTGACTCGTGAGTGCTTGTAGTGTTTCAACTGTTATGTTATAGACGTTTCTTCTTGAATTATTGGACAGTTATTATTAAATATTTGATCGGGCTTTTAACAGTTAGTGATTGATTTTCGAACAGTAATATTGCAAATTCTTCATTAGCTGAACTTTATCGATTTATCTGTTTCTGATTGCTTTATTTTGTGTGAGAAATAACTGATAGGTGCGAATTGTCGGTAATTTATATTAATAAAGTGTGAGTGTTAATTTGAAGTGATGCTAGCATTATTCTAGAGATATAGAACCCGTTACAATAACAATAATTGTATTTTGGTCCAGGGGCTAATTCAGGAGAATTGTATCACGTCCGAAATTCTTAACCGAAAAATAAAAGTTTAATTTGTTTCTTTTATGGGGATAAAGATCTTTTTTTAGGTGATATCACAAAACTTTTGTAAGTTATAAAACTTTTATATCCCTTCCCCCCAAAAAATCTGGATTCTCCCCTGTTTCGGTAATTTTATTACTATGTAGAATACAGTTACTATTACTATCATAATACATGAACTATAAGACTAATAATACCAACCCTCTTTGATTTGAATATAAACACACAAGAGACTATAATTTTGACTGTCACGTCATTTTCAAACTCAAAAATCAGTATATTGAGATTGAAAATGACGAGACAGTCGAAGACATACTCTCTCGTATGTTTATAGTTGAAGTAGTTTGGACAGTGGTTTGGTTCATTATGGATATCTAACATAATACCAAAAATTTCTCATAATACAGTTAGAACAATATAAAATTGACTGAGTCACATCAAAGATTAGTGACTCCAAAACATATTCGTGTGATTTGATAGTTTATCAGTTTGTTCACAGTTTAAGCAATGAAATGCAATTTGTATTAATTGCAAGAGATTCACTACAGGAAAAATGATTAGTTGAGCGTACATGGACAAAGCCCCAAAAATTCCTCAATCTTGTGCTGTACGTTCTTCGAAGTCTCTACTGCAAAGAGATGCATAAGTTAGAGTCATGCTTTTAATGAGACCATATGAACGAACGAGCTCAAGTTTACATCTAAATCTGCTAAATCAAAACCAATTATAATAAAACAGGTACTAAACCTTAGGGTAAAATTAGTTTTCGTTTTTTTTTCTACTTTGAATGTCATATCTTATAGCCTACATGTAATTTTGAAAATGGTGTGCTATTTTATTGTAATGTATAGCCTATGATAATATGGTAGTGTTAATATGCGGAAAATGAAGTATTTTGATTTGATTTTTTTATTATAATATCTCTTAATTCTCGAAATATTTTTAAAATTTTATAATTTAATCTTATCACAAACTATTAGAAAAATCATGTTATCAGGCATCAAATTAATGAGAATGGAAATACTAATAAAATTATTAGGATAGGAATGATTACCGGAGAATATCGGTTCTATAAAGTGAGGATTTATGGTCGTGGACATAGTATATTAGACATAGGATATAAGTAGTGGACAAATAGACTACAAGTTTTTAGAAAGACGATAGGAGAGTTGCACTGTTGGAACTCTACTATTTTGCGGATGAGAGAACCTGAAGAAAATTTTTCTATCTGATACAGTGACACAGCTAAGGATGAAGCTGCGGAAAACAAGAGAACAAGACCGGAGAAAAGTGGTCGAATGGAGGGGGGGGGGACAGAAAGTAGAAGAGGGGGAAGGGATGAGTGGGTCAGCTGACCGACTGGAGTTGATGTTTTTTTCATGAGCCCTCGGAAATCGACGAGGGAGAAAAAGTTTGGGGGTGAAACAGTTCGTGGGGGGCTTTGAGTGGAACCCCCATCCAAAAAAACAGGGGGGCTCTTTTTCTGTCCGCAGCTGAAAGGAAAACGTAGCTGTATGGGCGGGGGCAGAAGAGTCGGATATCACTGTTCGCTTTTCAGTCCCACGGTTCCTATCTCTCACTTTTATTCGCTCTTGTTTTTTTAAGATGAGGGGGGGGGTAAAGAGGGATTTGGAAGGGGGAAAGGGGAAGGACGAAAGTGTTCTATTGAACAGACAAGGGTTAGATGTGTGCAACGCTCACAAGTTATTGCACTGTCACTGGGGAAAAAGGAATACTTTATCTATCCAGCGAGTTTCATGTGCATAGTTTTACCTTCTCATCATGCTGCAGTATGATGAATACTAGTTTGCAAAATTGATAGCCTCCTCTCCAAGAATCAATGAAATCTCTGATACCTATACTATCAGACAATCTGCAAATTCAAACCTATCAGTTTGCAATTTGTGATGTTTTCCATGACGAAATACTTGATGAACAACCTAATATCAAAACTGTATTTCTATTTATTTATTTTTTTATTGCTGATGATGCCCACATGAGTCAGAGACTTGTACGTGGGTAATGAGATAAATGATTACACATAAATGCCTGACGATGGAGTGGGATTCAAACCCACGACCGCTTAAACGACAGCAAACTGAAGTTGCGACGCCCCAACCAATTGCCCTGAGCGGCAGTAATTTAATTTGTGATTTAAGTGAGTAAAAATCATAATTTAAGTAGAAATACAGTGTCAGTTTTGATATTAGGTTATCAATTTGCATTCAGTGTTGTGTAATTTATAGGCTCAATGCTAAAAGTTCCTGGATTTCTTGTTCCATGACGAACTGCGTTGTTAATCTTAACTTTTCAAGTGAATTCAACGACTTGCAGTCTGAAAATGGATCTCAAAGATTCGAAAACGTTCGGCCTACAGAGTAAGTAAATTCTGCTTATTCTTAATGGAAATTTGACTGCAAGTCGTTGAATTCACTTAAAAAGCTAAAAGTTCATTTAAAAGTATACAAACTAAATCATTTCTCGATGTGTTTCTCAATATACTTCTTGGGATCTATTTCTTACTCTAATCACCTAATTCAAGAGATTTAAAGTTCTGAAGTTCTTTGATGTTTTCTGTTCTACCTATATATCTTCAGATGTCTCTCAATATATTCTTTTAAATCTATTTATTTCTTTCAATTACAGTACCTGAGGAATTAAGGAATTTATGAAATCGAAAGTTTTGGGGATTCTTTGAAGCTATTCAAAATTATAGTTTTCTCTCATATCTGTCTTTACAACCTGTTCTTCATTAAATATCATAGGAAAGAAATAAAAAATAAATCCGTATGGCTTTTATTAGTGGGGAGACCCTTATGGGTAGTTCCACATCGCCGCTTGAGTCATGTTATTGTAAACATGATGGACCTACAATTTTACGTGGGTTCCGAACCATGGGGGAAGTGATTTTACAGCAGAGAACAGAGTTTTTTTGCTGGCCATTCCAATCGGTCACCCTTGAGAGAGCGTTGTTTATCTAATCTGTTTGAACAGATACCTGCTACGGCTCACGGCTATCACTTCCCTTGTAGGAAAGTAATCAATTACCAAGATACAGAATATATAATGCACTGGAATATTATCAAATACTTCGTATATACTTCACATTACGGTAATTATGTAATCTAAAATTGTTGAATATCATGTTATATTGAATTGATATAATATAGGAATACACCCGCATAGAGATATTTAGAATAAAATTAAGTTTTCGTTCTCCAGATGAGTCATTTGGTGTTGTTACGAATCCGTCATTTCAATCATATAACATCTTATATCATCTGATATTTTCTCCGGTCAGTTCCCTGTCTGAGAATCAGTAGTTTCCTAAATTGTTCTACTTGTTTCCAATTGTTTTTTCAAATAATATGAGTTTCTTTTGAAAAATTATTCAATGAAGTGATTTGCTACAAAAAAATTTGACAAAAATTAATTTAGTGGAATTTTAAAAATTACCATGTTTTGAAGAGAAATAGCACTGATATAAACATTAGAATCACTTCTAGCGAAATAGTGGCATAAAAAGGACGGTCCTTAATTGTTTTATAATCATATTAAAGCCGCGTTTATACCGGAGTTAATAACACGAGTTTTTAACATTTTTGTTATTAACTGAAGTTGATAACAAAAGTCATTAACATATGTTAATAACATTTTCTTTTGGCTGCTAGTTTTGTTATCAACAAAAGTTAAAAGTCACTCCACCAAAATGGTTTATCAACGCTCATGCACAGCCAGCAGTTCTAGGTGAGACAATGGTGCGAGAGGATGACGTGGTTCTCGCTGCAGCTGCGTGGGGGTCGAGGGGGTTGCGGGGAAGAGAGGAACCTGTTATTAACAAAATTTAACGTGCTAAAAGAGGCTATTAACTTTTGTTTAAAACATAACACATTTCCTTTGATCTTTACCGACTCTTGATGGATAACATAAATCTTGTTATTAACAAGGAATTTTCTGTTAAAAACACGAGTTATTAACTTTTGTTATGAGAAATTTTTTGGCGATTCAGTTAAGTTAATAACTTTTGTTAAAAACTCGTGTTATTAACTCCGGTGTAAACGCGGCTTAACACATATTTCATTGACTGCTGCCTACTTGATAGTTTCAGTAATAGTATTCAAATTTTCAATGGGGGTTTTAAATAATTTTGATATTGTTTCAATTGATCGTTTTTATCATAAATTCTCTTAAAAACCTTTTTCAAGTTGGAAATGAAGGTGAAATGGAGGAACTGAGCTGATTGGAATGAACTCCCTCGAAAAGTTGACAACTTTTTATAATGAATTTTCAATTCAAAACAACGCTCTCATAAGGTGCACCTCCTATAAAACTCATGTAACAACCTCTCCATCATTCATAATTTCATATCCAAACAATTGTTTTGACTCTTTTGAAGTTGCATTATGAAAATACTGCAAACAAGGTTTGAAAATAATCGTTTTAGCTCTAGGTGCGCACACAAAAGCGGTGACTCTCTAACGAATCTAATGCAGTTTATTCAGCGCCGAGCAGAGTCGAGCTATCTGCTGGCAGGCAGTGAGGAAAATCGGAAAAAACGAATGAATTCGGAATTTGTCGTCATTCTTGTTTCCTGTTCGATGGTGAACCTTTTTTCCAACGCTCTCCAAACTGAATTAACCACGGCCTCCTGAATTAACCTTTTTCAAACGGATTCGCTCACAGATCACTGATCCATCTTTCGTTCATTTTTGCTCCTTTTTCATTTAACTTTCCTCAAACAGCTTTTTGTTTATGAGTAATTGATCAGTGAACCGTAATACAATAAATTATGACTGTTTGAAAACTTTCCTACCCGCTAAGCTAAGCAAGAGGGGCTTATTCCTTCAACATGGGCAGTTTTTTACCTGAATGGTAAAATGCATTCTAAAATTACATTGATTATTATTCGAACGTTTTTCCTGAGCTGCTAGAAATTCATTTATTCCAAGCTGCACTTTGAGCATCCAATAGCTTGAATATACATTTATCCGCCATTTTGTAATATTACAATACATACATGAAAACAAAATGGCGGATTAGAGAGGAAGTCTGCATATTTTTTGTAGAAATATAGTTTCGTTTCTGAAATACAAATTTCAAACATGAGGGTTAATAGAATCCTATTTTGAATCTGAAATTATTATTTACAGTGATTCAATAATTTTCTTAGAAAAGTGGTTCAGAGCTCACCAGCCAATCACATTTCGTCTCACGAGGAGAACCTCCTCTTCAAAGTTCTAACAGTTTTCTATTGGTCGACGCTTATTTACTACATAATGCTAGTAGGATCTCCCCTCTGAGACTAAACTACAACCGATAAAATCGGTTAAATGTTTGACTGATCCATTTTTCTGGACTATTAATTTGAATTAACTTTAGTTGTAGAAATAAATAATATTAAAATTTAATTTTTATATGATATTTCAACGAACAATCTCAGGTATTTGTTTTTCTTCAGACTAAAAACGTTATCGGTATAGCTAGTTCCACATCATTATAATAAATTATTGGAATAGAATCGAAAAGAACAACACTTCATCATTTGTCATGTTAATTATTTAAGCAGGGGTTTTCAATTGAACAACTATTTTATTATTAATTATTATTTTTTTTTTTAATTATTATTATTATTCAATTATTATTTTCACCCTATAGATTTCGCATATTCATAATTTTTTCGCTGACAATTATTGCAGAACAAAATCTGGTTGATCCATATTAATTGCCGGGACTGAATACGTAGCCTATTTGAATTGTTCTCTCTGAACTTCATCAAAGTCAATTTTTCTCAACATTCAAAGTCCGAATAGAATAAAAAGCATTTTCCCAATTGTAGGCTATAACCATTTCTCGAAAAATCCGACAAAATGCCAACAATGATACCGATAACAATGATAATTTTTCGTTGATAAATGTGATACATAAGTTTCCTTTTTTAAAACTGAAGTGAACCTAACCTCTCAAAGCCTCATTTTTTCTTTAACATTAAAGAAATCACATCTACTCAACCAAAGCTAAAACCTAGCGCTCACATTATTTCTTTGACTTGACTAATATAGACTTTGAATGTTGAACGTAATATATGTAATTTTTTATCTAATGACTTCTGTTTTATAATGATCTGATTCTGATCGCTGTACTTTATAGTTTATTTGTTTGTACTCCTCACTCTTCCCAAGGACTGCTATACTCCATAATAAATCTTTTTTTGAGGATGAAGCCCACATAGGTCTGAGACCTGTGCAAGGGTAATGAATTGGATGATGGTGATTGATGAGTTGGACCTACAGTTTTAGGTGGGCTCCGAACCACTGGGAAGTGATTTTACAGCAGAGAACAGTGTCTTTTTGCTGGCTAATCTAATCGATCACCCTTTCAAAGATGACCCAGGAGAACGCAGCTTATCTCTATCTGATTGAACAGATACCAGCTACGGCTCAAGGCTATCACATAATAATAGCTAATATATTGTTACAAATGCAAAACAAGCAGTTGTTCACGCACTCATTCTACGTACATATTGTTACGGGTTCTATGTCTAAAATAACACTGGCAACACTTAAATTTATCACTCGCACTTTATTTACACAAATAATCACAACACTCACTGTTCAGTAATGTCTTACAGAAAAATAAGCAATTAAAAACAGATGACACGATATTGTTCAACTGATAATGAGTTTTCAATAAACTGTACAATAATCAATCACTAGAAGTTAAAAGGCCGATCTAATATTAATTAATAACTGTACAATAAACTGTCCAATAATATTCAAAACGAAACGTCGAAAAAGAACAATTAACTTACGTAGCACTAGTCCGTAATACAATAAACACTATTTAGTAGTTCACTGGTATGAATTAAACAGGAAAAAGAATTATCTCTATAGGCAAAGAGAAAGAATTATCACTATATTGGCACAAAATATAGAACTGTCACAACTTGTTTATCACGACGAATTTCAAAGACAACTGAACTAATTTACAAATGCGTTCACCTTAAATAGGTTTTTCAACAATCGAGCAATTTCTACATTTTTCTATCATCTTCTAAACAAATAAATAAAGAAACTAGCTCTTTCTACAATATTCGAAAAGATTCCATTAATGTCTAATCAAACAACTAGAACATTCTACAAATTACCAAGTAAACACTATAAAAGTGTCAAAAGCAGAGTAATTAATTGCTTAAAAGTAGACATTTACATAGCAGATAACACCGAGAATCACTGTTTCTTCTTTCTTTCTATTCTCTCCAATTTCATATTCGCTACAATATTATTTGGGGCTTTCAATTAACGTATTGGACTGTGTTATGTGAGTGTTTAGTTGTTCTTTTAGCATTTCTTTCTACATTATTGTACAGTTTTTTTGGACTCTTTCTTTTATTATTGATCGGCCTGTAATTAATTATTCATTAATTCTTGTAAATAATTTACTGAAAATAAGTATTAGCTTGTCATTTATTGATATGTTTTTCTTTATTAATTGAACTTGCAATTAGTGTGTGTAAATATAATAATTTGTTTAAATAAAGTGCAAGTGTGAACTTTGTTGTTCCCAGCCTTATTTTAGCTTTAGAACCCGTAACAATATTAACATATAAATATTCTGTGATGTTTTCCATGACGAAATACTTTTAATGAACAATCTAATATCAGAACTGACATTGTATTTCAATTTAGTATATTGTTTTACTCACTTATATTGGAGATGATAGAGGGGTGCATTTCACTTCGCAGGCTGACGAAGCTTCGTTTCAGAAGTGAAATGCATACCTCTATCATCTCCAATATAAGTGAGTAAAACAATATACTAAATTGAAATACAGTGTCAGTTCTGATATTAAATATAAATATTGTTCTTTCTGTATTGGGCTCGTCGGCGCTAAAAGCAACTCCAGCTTGGTGACAAGATCTAAGGTGACTTTTGCGGACACTGAAATGAATTAGACCTCACTCTTGCTTCTATTTGCGCCAGTTGACTATCACGTTATCCAGCCGTCCCCTCGTACACTCTCTCGCCAGATTCTCTATGTTTTTGTCTCTTTCCCTCATCCGACTATTCTGTTAATCGTTGTCACCTACAGGGGATTATGGAACGTGTCATTAATCACGTGATTTCAATCGACCGCCGCATTTCCCTTGGCACTCACCTTGGTCATTGTTTGTTCTCAGCGAACATCATGCTAGTGCCGCTCATCCAACATTGTTCCCAACGCTTCAAATTGCATAAATCAGCCTCCAGTCAATCTACTTACCAAGTTCTCCACCGTTACTGAGAGCCTATTATCATCATTACGATCCATGATTCTCTGATTAATGATACTTGACATAGGTTAGTGATTATCTTCTCCAATTTTATGGTCTTAACGGAATGTTCTTATTATGGCAATTAAAGTGGTCTCGAACTATGTAGAATATTTCATGTGTTTATTTTAGAAATTGATAGAGACATCTTGGTTTTTCTCGAACAATTAAAACCTATTTGAAAGAAACGCTTAGGTAAACATTAGTTCATTCTTGTTTGAAATTTTTCGAGAAAACAAGTGACAGTTCTGCTTATAGTACAAACGTTTGTTAATAAAGTGATAATCGCCGTATATTGTAATCGTCTTCTTCAAATAATAGTGTAGAATGCAATCCAGATTGCTAAGCCTATGCATATTTAGGGCATCCAGTAACCTACAAAAAGAGGGGTGAGAGGGCGAGACCCGAAACTTTTTCAGGAGAGGGAACAGCTAGTCATAAGTAAGTCAGGCATTGAGCTTCAAATTTTTTCCTTACTTGTTTTTTTAATTTCTTGAGTTTGTTACTTACTTAGCTACTTACGTACTCTGATACTAACGATACTTGGCTAGTTACTAGCTAAGTAATCAGCTACGAAAATATTTTGGGATATAACCCCTAAAAAATATCAATAGACCAATACAGACGATCACTGTTCTTTTCAATCGTCTTGCACTTGTGAATAATTGAAATGGTTTTTATGTTCGTTTCTAATTCCTTTTCCTGCTGCTTCTTGCTTGCCTACTTCTTTTCTATTCCACCTACTTCTACTTTATTTTCTTGCTTTTCTTCAGACACTTTTCTTCCACTAATTCTTGGCACTCTTCTTCATTCTTCTTCCCATCCTTTATCTTCTTTTTCTCCTGTTTCTTTTTTGTTCTTCTCCTACTTCAGCAGCTGCTTTTTCTCCTTCTTTTTTCTTTTCTCTCCTATCTTTTCTTTTCTCATTACACCACATTCTTCATTTTTATTTCTCTTCCTTGCTTTATTCATTCTCTTTTTTTCTTATACATACTTTTCTTCTCATTATTGTTCTTGTCCTGCTTCTCACCTCTTTATTTTGTTACTCTTCTCCATAATCTCCCTCTTAATGCTCTTTTTCTTCTTCAGAATTTTCTTTTCTTCTCTTCCTCCTCCTCCTCATCTTTCTTCTGCTCCTTATCCTCCACCTCCTCCTCCTGCTCCTCCTCCTCCTTCTAATCCTCATCTTTCTTCTGCTCCTTCTTCTCCGCCTCGTCCTCTTTCTTCTCCGCTTCCTCCTCCTCCTTCTTCTCCTCCTCCTTCGCCTTCTTATCTTCATCTTTCTTCTGCTCTTCCGCCTCATCCTCCTCCTCCTTATTCTCCTCCTCCTCCTTCTTCTCTTTCTTCTTCTCCTCCTCCTCCTCCTCCTTTTATTCCTTCTTACCCTTTTCTTATTCTCTTTCTTTTCCCATCTTATCATTTTCCCCTTTCTACTTATAAGTTTTCCATCTCTTCATCTTGTAATTCTTCCTCTTTTTTTTTTCTTTTCGTCAATCATCTTCTTTTCATTCCCTCTTAATCCTCTTCTATTCTTTTCTTCCTCTACCCCTTCTTTTCCATCCTCCCCCGCTCATTCTTAATGATATTGATCCTCTCTCATCTTAACTCTTTTAGTATTAATCTCATTTTTACGATATCTATATTCTTATTTCTCTCCGTCTCCTCACATTTCCCCCTCCTATTCTTAATCTTTTCCATACTCTTCCTCTCCTTCAGTTTATTCTTCTATTCCCTTTTCCCATTTGTGTCTTCCACTTATTCGTCTTCTTTCTGACCAGAGAGCCAACTCCTCACATACTGACGGCGAATGTGAGTGGATGAGATGAATGAGGAATGAATGTGAAGCGAAGTTGTGGATGAATTCATTCATCCGGATCGCCATCGCCGGCTGGTGGTATCAAATTCAATTTGTCAGATTGAATTCTCCCGCTCTTCTTTTTCTCCATAGTGCTGGAACTTTCTCATCACAGCTCGTCTAGCGAAGAAAAACTGCAGAATTTGATGGAGAACGGAGAGCGAAACTTGGAACTCGCCAAAAAAAACTTCGAGTGGATAACAAGGGCTATGCAGATCCATCTCTGCAGAAATGAAAATTGAAATTACTCTACGTTAGACACTGTGTCAACATTTTTGGTAATATCTTCCAATTCTTGTATGGTTTGGTTGAAATTCAGATTCAAAATAAAATTGAAGAACCGCTAGTAGAAAAGTCAAATTATGGAACTCATCTTGCAAACCATGCGATGATTCCTATACTCTTTTCCCAAGATGTAAAGGGTAGAATGTAAATGAAACCGCCATCTCTTTGGATTCTCATTCCTATAGGACCCAAGGCTGAATACATTCTCGAGTCTCGAGACACGTTTTAATACGTATTGCTCTTGTCTTTACACACAGATAGATACTAGACTAATAACTTTAGTTCTAGATCAAACTATTCCGCCAAATTTCAAGCTAGGTATAGTTTTATCAAAAGAAAAAAGTGACAGTCAATCTATCAAAAAGGTCCAAAATATCTTCTTAGAAGTCTGCATAAATCGCATGAAATATGTAGGCTACTATATTATGTTGAATCATCATCATCATCATCATCATCATCTTGAAATTAGAAATTAGCATCATCATCATCATCAGCATAAAATAGAGGCTTGGAGGAGGGAAACTCAAGTTCTTGGTCGTTGATATGAATGAGGAAAAGTAGGGGACCCAATATAGAACCTTGAGGCACCCCTGAAATGTTGAAAACTAATATGTGCAATATCAATAATATTCCTCCAATATACTGAACAAATTATATAGGTTATTATTATCTTAATCACATCACAATTGAATTTCTATTATTTAAATAAATACAGTTGTATGAGATTTCATTATCGTGACAATATTGAAGCATTGCGAGATTCCAATTAATATCTTATGAAAAATAGCAATAGATTTGAGATGTTTTTAAATAGTAAAACATATTATCTTATAAAAATCGGCAATAGATTTTCGATGTTTCGAATGAATAATAATATGATATTAACATAACGCTATTGAAAAGAAAGTTTTACTTGTAACAACTCACCTCCCTGATAGAAACACTGAGTCTCACAAAACTTTTCTCATAATTATTTACAACTGGAACTCCTTCACGACATTGTGTTCTTAAAAGATGAATATTTCAACTCACTCCCTACTGAAACAATACACTTCGTTGATACTTTACCCAAATTTCTACGCTCAATGTCACGAGATACAGCACGCTCAGTTCGGCGCACGATACTAAATCGTGTTGTGTCGCCGTGTGGAGCCGTGAGCCGGCAACCCTACAGCTGATCAGTCAGACAGGGTGGCCAACATTCTCCGCCGAAATTTCGTCTTGTTAGGAAAGCGCTCTCTGGAAATACTTTGTTGGGCAACAGATTTTTAGTCGTACGACTGTTTTGTCTCTTCTACAATATAATTGGTATGAAATTATAAAGAGCGACACAACTTTTTTGTTGATTAAAGGATAGCAACAAAACGTCCCACGTGTGTAAAAATAGACCGATTTAAAGGAATTTCAAATGACTCGTCTTAAAAATTATTATGAAAAAACAAAAAATTGTGTTTTAAAAAAGAAGTTATTGATTGAAGTTGGAGTTGATTACACTCCGTGGATATGAATGTTGAAACTAATTGCTTTGATCTTGAATATTACATTATTTTAAATCTACTTGAGCTTGACTCTACTAACCTAGATGCTTCAAGGTGTCGATCAACTTTTTATAATTAGCCTAGTTTTATATTCCAAAATTATAAGTCCAAAATGATATAAATCTTACTTAGACTAGAGAAAGGAAAGTTTCAAAGGTTTAGAATCTTTTCTCCGAATGTCACCACCTGGATGGATGGAAAAAAATTAATAAATAGAAACGTGATAGCCGTAAGCTGTAGCAGGTATCTATACAAGCAGATTAGATAAGCAACGCTCTCCTGGGTACTCTCTGTGAGGGTGACCGATCGGATTGGCCAGTAAAAAAGACTCTGTTCCCTGTAGGTCCAACTCATCAATAACCATCATCCAACTCATTACCCACGCACAGATGAATGGTCAATGGGGCGATTCCTTAATAACTTACTTGGGAGCTTTTATCAAGGAGGCTCGCACCAGCAGCTTTCAACCACCAGCAAGCCACCAGTATTTTGTTACATAATACTCTCTTTCTGTTAAATAGTAGTGATCAATGTTCTCCTCAAATATCTATTAGTTATTTATGACTCTAGTTTTCAAATCTTGTAGTTCTAATCATAATAAAATAATCAAATTCAGATAATGAAATGAACTTTTAGAAATGTATCGCGCAATTTGGAATACAGTAGAACTATAATTAAATTTTTGTGATGGGGACTACAAGAACAAAATTAGAAGAATTGAATCAATGATATTTTCTTTAATACTATTTCAACTTGTACTCCAAATAGGGAAGTGATAGCCGCGAGCCGTAGAAGGTATCTGTTCAATCAGATAGAGATAAGCTGCGTTCTCGTAGGTCCTGTTTGTAACGGTGACCGATTAGATTGGCCAGCAGAAAAGACACTGGTCTCTGCTGTAAAATCACTTCCCGGTGGTTCGGAATCCACCTAAAACTGTAGGTCCATCTCATCAATCACCATCATCCAACTCATTACCCACGCACAGGTATCAGACCTATGTGGGCTTCATCCTCAAAAAAAAAAAAAAATTGTAGCAGTAAGGGATTATTGGCTATGATGATTATTGGAGTTTCAGGTTAAATCTTTTTAAATAATGATCTCTTTCGAAGTATCCTAGATTTACTACGCATTTGACTTGCATTTAATTGGTAACTTCACTCACAGAAAGATAATAAACTTTATAATCCAGAGATCTAGACAAACAATCGGGCGATAATATCTTTGAATGTGTATTCTATGCTTGAGTGTTGGCCGTATATCCTCGGTGAGCCTATTTTTCACAAGACAATTGCTTGGCCCCGAAATAACAAGGCCCGGCATTTTACTGGCGAAAAGCTCAGCCTAATGTCCCGTGGAAGACTTACGGTGCGACCAGATTACTCAGATGAAAGATGTTGATGAAGTTCTTCTTTTGTTGAGCTGAAAGGGAAGCACTGAATGCATCATGCACTCCCTACTTTCTCTATTCCTAGCAAAGCGACCTTTAATGCTTTGTTCTGAATAGAGCGATAGACTGTTGATCAGTAGAATAGGAGTAAGGGAGTGTGAATGATGTGATTCAATCCAATAAATAACAGACCAATTCTAAGATCTGGGTTTGATTTGAAATATTCTCAATTGATTGATTAGTTACAAATAGAAGACTTAATTATTGAAAGATTACTGAAAATTATTTCGAGTTGAATATTCAAAATAATTATTGAAGTTGTATGCCTTTATAGTAGAATTATACTGGAAATTAATCAATTCTGCAAATGAATAACTGAACAAATCTATATCTATATAATCGAAATACCACTGACTGACTCACTCACTCATTCATCACAGTTTCTCAGGAACCAATCGACCAAAAACGATAAAATTTGGTACACGTATTCAGTAGGGGGACTAGACGCGTGCTAAGAAAGGGTTTCAAAATTTACCCCAAAATGGGCCCAAAATTGAAGATTTTTGAAAATTTAGGTGACAACAATTTCTAGAGAACCATAAGGTCAAATCAGATAAAATTTGGTTTTCATGTTAAGTATCGGCCTTAGATGTACCTTGGAAAAAAGTTTCAAAATTAGCCCCAAAATGGGCCCAAAATCGACGATTTTCGAAAACTTTGGTTGAGGCCCTAGACGTGTACTTAACAGATGTAATCAACCTGGCATAATTACATTTTATCATACCCAGTCATATGTTTCCCACATATTACAAGTCTCCGACTGTATGGTAGCCTACGTGGGTGACATAATTACATTTCATCATACCCAGTCATTTTATGTTTCCCACATATTGCAAGGCTCCGACTGTATGGTAGCCTACATGCAAAGTGCAAAGTCTTTTGCTGTAAATAACGCTGCTAAGGGGTCTGCCATATGATAAAAACAGTTGACTTCTATCAGCTGTTCCTTTAAGCTGTTAGGCTGGCAAGTTCAGTAGGTTATGTCTATTAATGAAATAATAATTTGTTTTAAGAACCACAAGGCCAAAAAAGTTCAAATTTTCAGCTGGGGTGCTAAACACGTGAAAAATAGGGTTACATGATTCATCTCAAAATTTAGGATTTTTGGAATTCAGTTGATCACAATTTCTCAAGAACCTCAAGGCCACATGGAGTGAAATATGATATAATGTATATGTTTGATTAAGACCCTAGATGCATACTAAGTAATGGTATCAAAATTCTTCCCAAAATCACCTATTTCTGTAAATTTATCTAATCACAATGGAAATTAGTTGGACCCCCCGGGGGTCCAGGGGGCGGAGCCCCCTGGCTAGACGGTTAAGGCGAGCGAAGCGATTCTGCCGGCTAGTGAATGATAAACAAATAAATAATTTTAGAAGATCTGGTTTTGGTCTCTATTCTCAATTGTATGGTTGGTTGAAACGGACAGAACACTATTCTAGATTATTCGAAGATTATGAACGATTGTTTAGGTTTGACTTATAGACTACGTTTTCATAGCTGCAGCTTGCAGTTTAGTTCATAGTTCACAGTTTTTATAGGCCTATCATGTGGTAGTAGTTGAGTTGTGCTCAGGCATCTATTCATTGATAACTTAAAAAATACTTTATTCGAGGAGTTCTAATATCAAAGCAATAGAGCGAATGAACCAAAATGGGGTTTCTAATCCAGAATAGGGTTAATTAGGTTAAGATTTTTTACTTAAGTTTAGGTTACATTATTGCCAAGACGTTCTTTTTCTCTTGCTGACGATGCCCACATGAATTGATGAATCTAGTGCCCGGTTTCTCAGTCATTCGATAAATCATACCAAAAATATAGATTCAATAAATGTATACATTCGATAAATATTATCGACCGCATTTTTTTTATCTAATTCATTGAGAGAGTTATATATTCGATCGATTTATCGAACGATGAACATTTACGGAAAGGCTGAGAAACAAGCATAAGACTTGTGCGTCGGTGTGTCAACGAAAATCTAACCCGTGACAGTAGGAGAAGCAGTCAATTAGAGATAGCACCCTAACTGATTACAACACTGAGGATGCATGTTAAAATGGAAGTTGTAGTTGATTAGATAAACAGAATTTTTTTCTTTTCTTTTTTCTTTTTGAGGATGAAGCCCACATAGGTCTGAGACCTGTGCGTGGGTAATGAGTTGGATGATGGTGATTGATGAGTTGGACCTACAGTTTTAGGTGGGTTCCGAACCACCGGGAAGTGATTTTACAGCAGAGAACAGTGTCTTTTTTGCTGGCCAATCTAATCGGTCACCGTTACAAACAGGACCTACGAGAACGCAGCTTATCTCTCTTGATTCTCTTGAATTGTATTCTTGATTGCTATTTATTGAAGTTAAGGCTGTGCGCAGGGTTTTTGGTCATAACTTTTTATCGTTTCTTGTATTGAATATTATTAGAGCTTTGACATTTTTCAATTGCTGTGACAAAACATATTTTCTTCAATTATTTTGTGAAATATGGGGGTTCAAAGTTGAAATTTTTCGGTTTTTGAGGGCATTTGATCTCACTTATAAGCAATTTTAAACTTTCGATAAATTTTCCATAGCTAAAAGACACCCTGGGGAATAAAATTACATATTTTTTATTTCAAACTGATAGTTTTTTCAAAATAAGTTTTTGAAAAATTGATTTTTTTACATATTTAAAAAAATGTATTTTGAAAAAACTAATTGCTTGATTGGAGTGAAAAAAATTACATTTACTCCTTGTTAGTTTACAGTTACAGGTGTCTTTTAGTTACAGAAAATTTATCAAAAGTTTAAAATCACTTGTAGGTGAGATCAATTGCCCCCAAAAACCGAAAAATTTCAACTTTGAACCACCATATTTTTTTAAAATAATTATTATCAAAATAATAATTAAAAAAACTTTCTCTCACAATAATAGATAACAGTTCAAAGCCCTAATAGCATGCAGTACAATAAATTTAGAAAAAAATGATGAACAAAATCCCTGCGCACAGCGGTTTATCTCAAGATAATCTTCCTATCTACGATTTCCCCTGATTCAAGAGACTAGCTACCACATTTCGTAATCCAATGCGTAAAATGTTGGATTCCCCAGCATTCAAACAACAATTCCAAGAAAAACAGGTAAAGAATTGTAAAGAGTTCTCTCAAACTCCGTCTCATCTGGCTCCAAGATCGCCCTCAATAGAAAAGCTCTCACAGTTAGAACTGTAGAATTTTTCGCTTGGAAAACTCAAGCGTTCAACTGTAATATTGCCCTTAAAATAACGAGACACTTAAAAATGTTTCCAGCGGAAGATGACTTGGCGTCCATAAATAACTACTTGGAAAATTAATTGCCAGCAGATGTTTTTTTTTACTGACGGGGAAGAGCTCATTAAGATTCAGATCTGAGTTTGTGTTGTTGGAGGCTAGGAATGGGAGAGGTCTACTGAAATTGTAACAATTCTAGGAGATAGTAATTTATATCGTTGGGGGCTGAGAGAAGAACTAGGATGAAGTAATGTAGCTGCTAAGAGAATGCAGTGATTCTGGTGAGAGGCGTAATAAAATTTCAAGAAAAGGGGGAAGAGAGAATGGATGATAATGAGTGGGACAGGGAAGGGAATGTAATTTTGCCTAATAAAGAACAGGAACGAATATTCCAATTTCATTAATCTATTAATTTATTTTCTTGTGATTTTATATGAATTGTTTATTAACAATATTTCTCCTATTGAAGATGTTAGGGTAAGAGTAATAATGCATAATGTACCCTTAGGGTAATAATGTATTTGTTTTACCTCGCGGTTCCGGCGAGCTACACCTACACCTACACCTCCTCAACATGCCGAACCATCTTAGTAGTACAGTACTAGATATTTTCTTGGTTTCATACTAAAAGCTTCCTTCTTAGGAAGATAGATACCTAAGGTATTGTCTCAAAGCCTTTAATTATGGTAAACGAGATACTCCAATTTCGACAGTCACACCATTTTCAATCTTTAACAAACTCAAACTAAAATACAGAGTAGCACAATATAAACTCTCCTGACGAAAAATTTTGGTTCATAGACTCTCATTGGTCGCACTCCAAGTTGAAGGCCTGTCATTGTTTGATACTAGACCCGACCATCATAAAAGAAGTAGCCTCCCAATAAGAAAAAACATGAAAAAAAAGTAGAAAATGGGTGTCCTATCGACTAGACATGTCATTAATAAAATAAACTAGGAAATATTGAAGGTTTATAACACACTCATGGGAGGCTAATTCTTGTTAAAAATTAAAAAAATCATAACAATCCTGTCATAGCTAGAACTAAAATATCGTCATTTATCTACTTTACGATAGAACGAGATACTGTAGTATTCATATAACTTGGCAGCGTGTAGCAGATGGGACATGCTATATCTGAACCCAACATACTGCTGCCAAGTTATATGAAAACTACAGTAAGTGGTGTTGAATATTAGTTGAAATAGATTTGATCATTTGAACTATCAACAAAATCTTCTGAAGCAAATCATGAGAATTGAAGCATTAATTCTGAAACTGTGAACGAAAAAGGTGGCATTTAGAGTGCTAAAGATAGATTATCTTTAGTTACAACATCAGTAAAGACGATTTTCTCTGAATCTATCGAAAAACAATCAAGAAAGATATCGATATCTCATTAAATCTTCATAACGCCTACTTGCTATTCTCAAAATGCTTACTAAAAAGAAGTCTTCAAGTGAATTTTCCCATCATTGGATAAAATTCCCTCCGGTGATTTGGATTGTCATTTGTATCTTGAGCAAGTACAGTACAGTGTACCCGCGGGAGAGTTATGGTGGTAGTTGAAACGATGAGCTGTAATGTCGTGGAGGGGGGTTGAAAAACTCAAGGGATGGTTGACACTAGTTAGCGGGAAAGCTAGGGGGATCGTTATCACTTTCCCCTTTCCCTTTCATCCCCTGAAACCATCTGCTGACAATGGCTGTAACGAATTCGTCTTGTCTGAAATTGTTGACATCGTTTGAAGGGAGGGTGAGTTGGTAGAGGGGGGGGGGGGTTGAAGAATTTGATGCTACAATGGGTTTGAGCACCTCTTGTACGTTTTGAGTACGCCAAGTCCGTGACTGAGAATGGATAGATCTGCGCCAAGACAAAGACATCCTTCCATTATGCAATAGGCCTCATGCACTTGGCTGGGTAGTTACTCAAAGGAATAAGAACGCAGTTTTCCCCACTGTGATGTGTATCTGGAATCATCAGCAAGTAGTTTTTCCGGCTTGAAATAATTGAAAACTCATCATTCACTTCTATGAAACGAATTTTCAGTGGCAATTTCTGACTTGAATTCTGCCATGCAATTAATTTCACAAGTAGTTTGTGAAAAAGGTTGTTGAAATAAGCGAACAATTAGATTATAGTTGTTATGTAATCTTGATTAACCCAAAACAGACCCTTGAGGTCCGTATGGGCGATTTTTTCCATCAGCTCTGTTATTTCTGTTTGATTTAAGTAATTTTTTCTCTATTCATACTTTTCTCAGCTACAGTAATGAGCAAATGTATCTTATTGTATATTTAAGTGTATGAATGCATATCTTTATTTGACAATGTAAGTCCTTATTTTTTAAATAAATTAAAATTAAAAAAAAATGGAAAACTGTGGAATTATGAAGTTTGATGATTATCAATGATACAGTAATCAGCAAATGTATTTCATTTTACATTTGAGTGTATGAATGTATATTTTTATTTGACAATGTAGATACTTATTTTTAAAATAAATTAAAATTGAAAATTGTGGAATTATGAAGTTTTATGATTATCAATGTTACAGTAATCAGCAAATTTATTTTATTCTATATTTGAGTGTATGAATGTATATTTTTATTTGACAATGTAGCCTAGATACTTACTTTTGAAATAAATTAAAATAGAAAATTGTGGAATTATGAAGTTTGATGATTACTGTTGATTTACATTGTTGATTTAAGATTAATGGATTGATTTAATTTCAGTAGCAATTTCTGATATGAATTGCATCGAGCAACTAAATTAAATAAGCCATTAGTTCGAGTGAAGAGTTGTTGAAGTAGAACAGGTGAACAGGTGTTTGCAAGCACATATAGTTTCAATTTAGCAAGCACTATCCTTTGTTCTTACTTTTATTCTAAAAATAATTGTTGTTATTCTTTATTCTGTCGTTATGTGTTTTACTGTTATATATGTGAATTAATATTACATATCATGATGAAAACTGTGTGTTTCATGAACTGTATCCAAATAAAGAACTATATAATTTTGATGAATGCGATCTATTATAAGGTAATATGATTATTGATGATTCTAATTATCATCAATGGTGATTAATGATCACCAATGATTATATTTATCCATTATAATAGATCGCATTCATCACCTGATCCAACAACTCTTTCTTCAAACTAATGGCTGAAATGTAATATAGTTACCGGACGCTATTCATATCAGAAATTGCTACTAAAATTTGATCGGTCGTCATTGATCAACAATGATTATCATTGCAGTCAACAAACTTCACAGCTCCACAATTTATTACGAAATATCTGTCTATCAACCTGTAATCTTGACTGAAATCCTAAGCTGTCAACAAATGACTGTATAATATAATATAAACATTGTAATTGTTTTGAAAATTAGCAACGATTAACACTTCGTAACCCATCAACACCTGGTAATCATAACTAGGTGTAGCAGTTCTACAATCAATAACCATCCATTAACTAATTGTTATCTTGGTTATTAAGTCTAGTATTTCCACAATAATTAACAACTGTCTTCAGAAAAATCTTAATCTAAATTAGGTCTAGCATTTCCAGAGTTTAACAATTGCAAACTCTTTGTAACAGCTCTTTGTAATCTAATTTTCGTTTAGTGATAAGATCTCATACATTCATTTTGATTGAATTTATCCTCTGTTTGAAAATTCTTGTTTGATGGCAGTAATATCTCCTTTGATAATGTTCTAGGCTACTTGATAGCTGGGCTGATGACAGAACATTGTAGAACACTTTTTTTAGCCTACTGAATTTTTAATACAGTACGATGAATTTCGCTGTAAATGCTCAATTTCGATGACCTGATAAAATCTTCTATTCTTTTATCGTGCATGATAGGTAATCGAAGAGCAATAAGGAGTAATCGATTGTTGCGCATTCAATTCGAGTTCAAGGTCAGTAACAGACAAGCCTATTTTAAACCTAAATTTAGTCTAGGCGTCTAGGTCAACGAGCTGCGTTTCAATTTGACTTCTCTGCAGTCAATATTATTTATACTACTGCTTTGGTCGGTTGCAAAAAAGAAATAAACATTTCACTTGACCCGAGATCAATAATTATTTGATTCGAGATTTGTGTTGCAGAAAGACTAATCATTTTTTGAACGATGATTTTGATTTCACAAGAGATTTTGACTTAAGTTAAGTTTGGAACTTTTAAATAGTTATGATGTTGAAGATCCATCTTGTTTCAACTAATATATAATAAAAACTTAAAAAAACACTTTTAAGTGGAAATTAACTCACGTTATGGCGTGATGGCCGTTTCACTCTGTTGTCTAGAGGTACTGTGGGTCGTCTGACGATGCTCTTGACAACAGATTGAAACGGCCGTCACGCTAAAACGTGAGTTAATTTCCACTTAAAAGTGTTTTTTAAGTTTTTATTATTATTTTTTTTTGTTGCTGATGATGCCCACATGAGTCCGAGACTTGTGCGTGGGTAATGAGGTGAATGATTACACATAAATGCCTGACGGTGGAGCGGGATTCGAACCCACGACCACTTAAACGACAGCAAGCTGAAGTTGCGCCGCCCCAATCAACTGCGCCAAGCGGCCCGCCAAATTATTTATTTATTTTTTAATTATTTAAATAGTTTTTCATTAAAAGTTGTTTTTCGTATTATAATCATAGCTCACATACCTGTAATTTATAAAGTTAAGGTGCCATTGCTAAATAAAATCATAATAATATTGGTTTATTCTAAATTTAATCTAGCGTTTAAGCCAAATGTTTTGAAAGCCGTGTGGTTACTATACACGGCGCTAGATCGCAACATTTGATCGTGGATCAGTGATTTGATTCTCGAAAATTGATTGGAGATCAGTTTTCATCTCTTGATTGTTTGTCCTTTGCGCAATGAAATCCTCCTGATCTAAGATCAGTTTGGCCAGTGATCGAGGATCAATTGCAATCAGAATTTTTGCAGCCGGTCACTAGTAGATAGGCTTACAGTTGAAACAGAGTGCTTGCAAGGTACAGCATCTAATACTCGATGATCAAAACCTCCACTATCAAACTGTGTCACCATCGAAAAATCAAACACGTGTTGTGCAATGATGGTATTCACACAGCTCCAATTTGTCATACGCCATTCTCAAGCATTTATTTGATTTTGCGATGGTGATTATCAAATAGTATCGGCTATTCCACTGTGCAAGCACTCTTATTATCATGTTACAGTACCAGGTACACTCAAAATCAAAATAAATGCAACATAAATCGTCAATCAAACTCTCAATTCTTGTCGTTAATTAATAAAGTGTAATAGAGTGAACCGAGTTGAATTTCATTGACATAAATTGCAATCGAGTTGCATTCAATAAAAGAACTAAAAAACAGACCTACAAAAAAAAAGTAACTAAAATTAACGCTGTGAATTGAGAAGAAATTTGAACTAGAACACATTTCACGAAGACCTGTGAATCAAACAAGTGAGCCAGGTTTTTTAAACTGTACATGGTGGCCCCGTTTCGAATCACTTGAGAATTGAATGCTGTTTTCTACTCAATTGGAATTGTATATTTTTTCAACCAGTAGAGCTAGAACCCGAGTTCGAATTTATACGCTGTCGAACTTTTCGAACCCCTGAATGCCTTCAATTACAATCACAGATTGACATGCTGGTGCTGGTGTGTGGGTAGGAGGATACATTGCCCCTTTTCCCCCATCCAATTATGCTAAGAGCTAATTGATGAGACGTCGCGTAATTGGCTAGAGCATGTGTGTGAGTGTGCGTGCGTATCAGAAAACGAAAGAGTTGTGTGTGTAATGCAACTACAGTATCAGTAACTTCTGTAATGATGCTATGAATAGAAATGTCACCAGACATGAGATACAAGAATTTGATAACTCCCACTGATAAGAATTTTAGTGTTATACACTTTATCATGCAACAGTATATATTATTCATTTCTGTAATTTACAGAAAAAATTGTGGGATTCGTTGAATAAGTTAGAAGTTATGCTCAGAAATCGATGTCAATACAGCTTACTTTATTCCATGGATAATCAAACTAGTTGCATAATTAAGCTATTTTGAAACTATTGTCAATTTTCAGTACAGTAATCAGACCAATGAGAACGCAGGATTTCTTCAAAACAGTGTCGAAATGAATGTTATGCATTAGTCACATCACGTTTTTATTATGTAAGAAACGTTCTGGATTTTTAACTAATAAAAATTATTCATTAAGTTATACGTGAGTTTTTTTTAGGATGGTATGCACTCGTAGCCGAATAAGCACACTATCTGGTTATTCCATTCATCTTTTATTGCCTAGTTTGCCTATATATTGACTATTATTTATAGGTCAACAAAAAAAAACCCATTGAAATTCTATAAAAATCTTCCATTTCCCACTTATTTAAATAATTTATCTCAGCTACGTTATAAAGAGAACATAATAGGTAAGAAAGCGATGTCAATACAGCTCACTTTATTCCATGGATTATCAAACTAGTTGCATAATGAAGCTATGCTAACACTATTGCCACTTTTCAATACGGAAGTCAAACCAATCATAACGCAGGATTTCTTGAAAACTGTGTCGAAATGAATGTTATGCATTAGTCACATCAGCAGATTCAAACCTTTTAAAATCAATTTGAATTTCAATTCAGAATCTAACAACACAAACACGCATTCTAGATTATGTTAGTGTGAGTAAGTTATCTGATAGTTTGGTTAGTTAAATTAAACGTGATAAATATATTGGTAAGCGCAGATAGCATATGCAACGGTTGTATTTTGCCTCTAAGCCAATCGTGAGTTGAATTGAATTGAAATTGAATTGAAATTTATTGCCAAACAAGTTGTTTAGGATACTCTTTTCAATCGTGTCCTAATTTACAGATCTTGTGGCTTAAAAGCAGCCAATGTACAATCGTTGCATAACGATTGTGTGTTATACATTATTTTTAGTTATTAATGTACCTCACGTATTAAAAGAACTTACAGAAAGTATGGTAACTAGTGTAGATTTTTGACTCAGAAATTAATTTCAAAATTCAAAATTATATTAATCTTTTTAGGACAGTAATGGTGTTTTGTTGAAGTAAGATCAAAATTAATATTTTTTTTCTGTAAAAGACTCGTGAATTATTGTGCTTCGAGGTGAAATTTTTAGTGAAACAGACCTAACCTAAGATTTCGATTCTAATTTGAAATTTTGTGAAAAGCAGTTTTGGGCAATAGCCTGTTGTATTCACATATTTATTGTATGTTAGGTAAATGAATAAATAAATAAACTAGGAGCAATGAACCCAAAAATCCTCACCAATAGAGAACGCTTTATAGATTGGAAAACTGCAGTTTGAAAAGTTTGAGTAGGATTAGTGATCCGTAGTCCACTAGACCTGTAATTTGAGTTTGATAACAACCAGAAAAGTTGCATAAATGATGTACAAGAAGAATGGACCTCATCATCACACGCAGACGCACCCATCTCTGCATCCTTTGATGAAATTTGATAAATCGAATTTGGAGTTGGAGAACATCAATGAACAGCTATAAGGTTTCAAAGCATACCTTTGTCTTTCAAGAGGCGGCGGCTATGTAGTAGTACGGTAATTTAATACTTAGTCCGGCAGCTACAAATAAAGGAGGAATCTATTCTGCGTCTATAAGTTTGGAGTTCAGACTCATGTAGTTTGCATCCAGTTCTAATTAAATTAGCTCTTCTGAGCCTTGATTGATAATTATATCTACTCCTTCTGGTAAGAATTTCTGCAGAGGGAGTGGAAATTTATTACTATTCTAGTTTAATAAACTAAAGAATATGACTCATTTATAATAAACTTCCCATACGAGCGGGTGCTGCATGGAAAATTGCTTTTTTTCTCTACTTTATCGCAGTTTTTGTGTTACAGCATTCAATATTAGAAATTTCTTCCTTTCACTATCACTTATTGATGCTTTCTTTGTAGTGGCGAAGGTGATATTGTGGAAGGTATCCATAATGACTTATTGATGCCTCCAATCACTCTCCTGTCTCTATTAAGGAGGGTACGCAAAAGGCCCAGGACCCCTCTCCACGAAATTGAGTAATATCAAATAAGAATATTTAGAATAGAATTTCAGTAGTAGTTTATTATGCTTCCTCAAACATTCTAAATGAGTTCTTTAACTCTCCAAAAAGGAATGGTAAGGGGGAGGGACCCCTTCAAACACTGGCATAGGCTACACTACACGCTTGACGCTCCCTTTGACCGCATCTCTGATAATATTTGCCTACATAATAATAAGGTGAAAATAGTATTTCCTCATTTTAGATAAAATAATACATAATTGAATATAAGAATTTCTGCAGTGGAAGTGAAAATTAATTACTACTACAGTTTATATATTAAAGAATATGACTAATTTATAATATATACATATATTATATGTATTGTATTTATATTTATATTATATGTATGCAAATTTATATTATATGAGAAGTGATAAGCGATACGCAATGTGTATGTGTGATTGGAGAAAGATGAACAAGAAAACGGCACAAAAACATAGGGTCTAACAAAGGTGAAATGATTTGTATGTTGAATTTTACCAATGGTAACGATAGAGGGGATGAAGAAAATGCTCATAAGGACTTATAAATTCATAAATAAATAAGCCTATTGAAAATATTCAACAACAACAAATTACAGTATCAACAATATTTGAATAGTAAAAATACTCACATTAGAGGTGCAGGCAGCATGTAATGCTAGAGTGTAGTTTTCTGTTTGTAGACTGAAGAAATGTAGAAATGCAAAATAGCATTATCTATACACCTTCAATTTACAATATCGCCAACTGTAACTACTGCCGATTATTTTGACTCATTAACAATAATAATATGAGCCTATATTTAACATGGAAAAACTGACTCTTTGCTGCCAAGCGCCCTCCGCAAGGTTAAATATTTTCAAGACGATAATCGATAATGCATATTATCAATTGTATAATATGTTATGACATGTATATCATCGTATGACATTAAAATATAGTGAGTAGGTTTCACACGACAGTAGCAACTCCCGTGTATTCAGGAAGTATTCAACTAGTTAAAAATAGACTCCTCTAAATTTTCAAACTAATTAGCAAAGACTTTTAATATACAATTCAACTCAAAATAATCTATTAATAGGTTTACAACTTATTAGTTATATGCGAACTACTTGAAACGTACTTGGATGTGTTATTTTCCACAATGAACTCCTACTCCAACAGAGTAATGCTAATTTCAGTCATGAGGATTTTGGATTTTGACTTACCAATACTGTTTGTAGGCCCAACGTAAAGGCTTTGTGAAGATTCGCTAATGCAAATTTTCAAAGCGCTAATGAATTGACAACTGACAATAAAAAATGACAATGAATGGCAATTAGTTCTTAGCTAATTGTTTTATACTTGTGTAGCTGGTGTTACGTAGATCAAAGGAGAAGTGGAAAAGAAGAAAAAGAAATAGGAGCAGTAGTCCCAAATGATCCGAGGTCTGTTATTTTGTCAAAGATATCCAAAGCCGTTTTCCGCAGAAACAGATACTTTTTCAAACATTTATTATCGACTTATTACTAATCACGTAAGTCGCCTCATTATTCTCTTCTCTTTTCAACCAACTCTTCCTTCTCCCTTTCTCACACATCTTCCTTGGTCTATTTGACGCCAACAATCACGTGACAAACTTATGAAAGAATAACGAATAAGGAAGGGATTGCAAAAGACAATGATAGCATAAAATGACAGGCGTGTAGAGCTCGCCGCTTTCCGTGAGTTCAGTTCGCGTTAAGTCACCTCAATGATAAGTTGTGCTTTTTGAAAATTTAGGTAACTTACGTTTTAACCACAAACAATTGTGGTAACAGTTTGTGTTAGCGGTATCCAACAGGAAAGCCAGAGGTTTCTGATAGGTGAGTTATTCATTTGACATATCAATTGTTTTTAAATTTAAATTAAAAAATGATAAGAGATTGTCAATTATAGGTTCTTATTGGGGCACTAAACTGGTTTCGAAGATTAATTGTCACATTTTCAACAGTACATCACGGAAAATGTTACTAGTGAAGTCAAGAAACCAATAAAAATGTAGAATTGATCACGTAAGTAGAAGAAGAACTTTTCTATCTGCCGTGGAATTGATAATCTCTCATACTTATTTAATGTTATAATGAAGTTTCACAAAACCAATCTTAAATTTTTTCAATTGCCATCATAAAACCAATACAAGAAAGGGTCAAATTTTTTAGTTAGTTATTTTTACTGGTAATCTACTCTTTGTAGACAAATTCTAGCTATTTTCATTCATTTATTGGAAATTCAACCCACACTCTTCAAGACTAATGGAAATGATAGAAGTTATAGATAAATATTATAGAATTATAGAAAAATCATCTGTCATAACCGTTCACCATGTTTCTCAAAGCATGGCTAAATGGTGAGGTGGAACTACCCTTAAGAATCTTCCCACCAACAAAATCCATACGCTAATAATAAGAATATTAATAATAATAATAATAATAATAATAATAATAATAATAATAATAATTTTTTTTTTCTTTTATTAAGGCGTTTTGCCATTTGACATGTACATGAGCATGAACTATTGGCTAAAACCACCTCCAAACCTAGAGACAATAATAATAATAATAATAAAAATAATAATAATAGTAATAATAATAACTAAAAATTGATTCTTTATTGTAAATTTGTATTTAGTTAATTTTACTATCTTATCGTAGACAAAAATCAAGCTATAAAACTATAGACAGTAATGAAAAATACAGTAATAATAATAATAATAATCAATAATATAAATTACAATTATCATTAACTGAGCTATCACTGTTGATGTTGATTGTAATTTTGTCTATAGATCAGACTTCACGAATCTATTGAAAGCTATTGAATCTATTAGTATACTAGGCTAGAAAACAAGAAGTTATTTAGAAACGGCATGATCTGAATGTTTCTATAATCAGTTCAGCAAGAAAGACAGCATCGTATTTTGCAAATTTGATTACCAATAAATTATTGAATAATAAACTTCATAATGTAACAGATAAGCATCAGAATATCAATAAAATTATTTAGGTCTGGTAGATTAGAAACTATGAATCGCATTCATTCTTCCAATCAATATTATTCAATTTTTTACTTCCCAAATTTTTGCTTGTATTATAATAGAGTTTGTAAAATGTTATAACTTCATCGTTTAATGTAATATGTGCTTCTATTTGCATGTAAAGTTGTATGAATCTTTTATTTTATATTTCAACTTAGTGTGCCATTTATTCATGTTCTTCATCAATTATATGTAGCCTATCACATTTGTATGTTAAATGGCAGAAAAATCTTGAATCTTGAATTTAATATGACTTAAAATTTATAATGTAATTTTTTTGTTTACATTTTTATCAAATCCGTTAACAATGATAATGTTAGATGCTCTCGTGATAAATAATGAATATCAATCATTTTATACATTTTGAATCATTCCACTGTTAGTCTATCATGTTTCAAAACAATTTGGCATCAAACCACGTGAAGATAGAAAATCCAAATGTAGCTTTAACATGAATAAGCAAACACTGTCCTTCCAGCTGTAGATTGGGAATAGATGATAGTGATGTTAGAGAGAAATAGAATGTAGGTGTGAATATAATTACAAAAGAGGTCGATAGATGGCAGAGGGTTGGATAAAGAGCGGCCAAAAGAGAATGGTGAGAAGGGGGCTTGACAGTGTGAGAGGAGGTGTCAGCTATGTCGATGTCGAGACCTCTTTATCACCACAAGTGACAGTTGGTGTGTTTGCGTTACGATAGAAGTGTTGCTGTGGGTTGGGGGGGGGGGTCTAGGGGGTTTGGGAAGGAGGAGGGGCAGGGGCTCTGAAAACTTGTGTCCATGAAACTTTCCACCCATTCGCTTGTGCCCATCACATGGACAGCCCTTATCGCCAACCAAGAGCGAAACTTCGATTCCTTTTTGCCTTGCACTGTCACTTCAAAGTCGAAAAACTTGTCGAGAAACGCATCAATTCACGTTCTTTCTACTAAGCACTTGATCCTCCCCATTGTCCAAGCAGAATCGTATCTGATAAATAACTGTTGAAACGACAAAACAAGTTGCCCGCCCACACATGCCACATTCTTTGTGATTTTTGTTAAACAGTTGCTAAGCCTTGAATAGAAGTTATTTGTTTTCAAAAGATGACTACGCTTTAAAGTGTTGTATAATTGTTTTACTAGTTTTAAAATTTATGATTCTCTATCAATTTTATGAATAGAAGCAGATTTGTTCTTTGTATTTGTCTTTTTTATGAAATCATAATAAACATATTATAATATTTTTGTTGAATAGTCAAGTTGCTATCATTAGCTTGCAAAAATCTTTTCATGGGGGGGGGGGGGTTATCGGAGAATTGGGGGGTCTGGGGTGTATGGAATACCCCCAGGGCGACGGGTGTCTGGGGGGTCCTCCCCCGGGAAAATTTTGATAAATAGTCCCTCCAAAGTCGTATTCCAAGAGATTGGACTCTTGTCTAGAAATGCTTAAATCTATTCATTTTAGTCCACATTATGGAGAAATTTTTGAATTTTCGATGTTGAGAGCTTGATTAGAGGCTTAAAAACAGTAACTTTATACAAGTATTTATTAAAATGAAGTTTATACATTGGGTAAAGTGAAAGCTTAAATTCAATAAATAATTTGTTCCCCATAACATGGCACAAACGGCGAGGTGGAACTACCCGTAAGGGTCTCCCCACCATTAAAGCCATACGCTTATTATTATTATTAATAAATCATTGCTTTTATGAATCGTTTGCCTAAGAGCTTGAACCCACTTTTCGTATATTGTTAGTTCATTAATCAGTTTTGAACAAATTATAATGTTTAAAATCCAAAAAGTACTACTTTTATAAAGCTAATTTAACAATCTATAGTGGTTTCAAATTATTATTACAAACAGGGCCACTCAGAGACACTTTAGTGGCCCGGGGCAGAGTTGTGGCTGGAGGCTCCCTTACACCAAAAGGTGAGGCTCCCTCAATTGTAAATTATTAAATAATTTTATACTAATTGAATAATTTAATTATTAATGACTCGATTTCCCAACTAGCATTGAATATGTTAGCATTGAATATCTATGCCTAGTTGCCTACTGTACTCAAAAGAATCTGTGTAACTATAATTTGAATTGTTTTTTTAATTTAAAGATAAAATTCGAGTGTTGGCCAACTAAAAACTATTCCTTGAAAAAGATGTGGAAGCTAGGGAAGAGGGCAATGAGTGGCACCAGGGTGAGCAATAAACTTCCCTTCTATTTTTGTGTGATCTCTTGAATTCGCATCGAACTATTCACTAATACTGGAATATGTAAAAGGTGTAAAAATATAAAAATTATTATGATTTTGAAAGGAACTTGATACAATTTGCAAAGAGAGAATGAAATCCAATTCCAAACTTTAACTTATAGTAATTTTGCATTTACATATAGTGACGGAACCCCAAAACATTGGGGATTCTTAGGGTTCTCCACCGGAGAAAAAATTGTTTTCCAGGTCTTGAAAGTGCAATTCTAAGCTTTTTTGTGGTTATCAACTCTTCCCTCATATTATATGTTGATTGATTCATGGTCTGACAAATTTCACGATCACAATACACTCTATGAGGTATCAGATCTGAGCATTAGTAACAGTAAAAATATTAAGAGACCTTTTCCCCTTTCAAGCCTACTGTGTAAACTTAATTCAAGTGGTCTGGGGTACCCATTCAAACCAATGTTTGGGGGCTCCGAAAATACTGGGACCCACCAGCATCGTGGGGCTCTTGATGGCCCAAAGCCGAGGCAATTAGGGGATCCTTGTTTATAAACGTTAAAATTTGAAATATTCTAGATGCAGCCTACTTGAATCTCTACCTCACATGACTAAACTGGCAATAAAAACGGGCCCGACGGTCCCGCGGCGCCAGGGGCCTCTAGAGAAACTGGAGAAAAAAGGGGCCCTGGAGGGCCCTAGTTGGACAATTTGGGGCCCCTTATTTTATTTTTGTTTTGTCACTTGCTCACATTTGTAAAATAATGTGGCCCCTTGACGTTGAGGTCCAAGAAAACTTGCCTTGTTTGCCCCATACCCTCTGTAACCTTAATGAATTTATTATTTTTAGTTAATTAAAGTACTGTATTTTAAATATTGAAATTATAGTATTTTTTTCTAGCTGTAACACTTTCCGTATGAAAAGTTTTCTACCTCCAGTAAGCGATATTATCGTATTATTATTGATGCCTCCCTACTCGTTTTTGGGGCCTCTTTTACAGGCTCAAGGGGGGTTGTAACCCGGAAACCCCCCCCCCCCCCCCCCCCGTCGCTACGCCACTGGTTGCTATGCTTTAAACTTATAGATTTATTTTCTTTCAATTCCATTATAATGACCATATAAAAATATTTTTGTTAGGATAGAAAGCTCTGGGTAGAAAGCTATAGTTTGTGAGAGGCCCTACAAAAAAGGGCGAACTTGTGTTTTGAGGTGTGGTTCAATGTTTTCAAAATAGTTTTATTATTTTTAAAGTTTATGATTTTTTATCAATTTCATGAATGACCGATTTATTTATTCTTTCAATTCAATTATGATAAAAATTTCTACATATTTAACTCAAGTAATAATAATAATTATTGCCATCCATACCTCTCAACAAGCGCAAACCGAGGGATGTATAAAGGATTTATTCTCTCTTTATTACCTCCGGAATTTTCAAAAAGCACTAAAAGAACATGGTATCCTCTAATTTCAATGTTCCCAGTTATTAAACTCTTCTTTCAAACATACTGAATGTGAAAAATCAAACTGTAGAAAAATGTATGTGATGTGATAAAATTAATTGCTTGAACACAATGATAAATAAATGAGTTTCTCTAAATGAGGAAAAATGAACGAAATTATCGCTCTTAATCTTCGTAATCAACTTCAATGACGTCATCATCAAGTTTAATTTTACAATTAGGAAAAAGTAATGAAAAAATTTCATTCGATAACTAATAGATTGGTTTAATATTTTCATTAGTTCCAATACAATAAAAAATATTCATTTATTGCAATTTAACAATTCTAACTTTTTACGGTAAATTCAACGACTTGCAGTCAATTTAACTTAAAATTTTAATTGAAATTTTTAAAATTAAAATTGACTAGAAGTCGTTGAATTTACCATAAAAAGTTAACATTAATAACGCAGGTCGTTATGGAACAAGAAATCCAGGAGTTGAACAATTCTCTCTCGGTTTGATAAGATTGCTGACTAGTAAATAAAGTAGTAAATATTACAAGAAAAATGCATCGACAGAAGCAATTCATATAATGTGTGTTTCTATGACTAATAGATGAATTATTTATTATTTTCAACCACTAATTTTCTATTATTTCTCATTTCTGTTGACAAACACCGTCTTCGTGAAAATTTCCAAATAAATGGATGAAGCGGTGAAGTCACAATTCCTCGACTCCCCCCATAATAATCTCTTCATTTATCTCCTTCCATAAACCGCGCGCCCTCTGCTTTCCATAATCACATTTCAATTTCAAACTCATTCCTCTCTTTAACTCACCCCCTTTCTTTTCTGTTCATTCTTTCTCTCTCTAGCCCGTATTTGCCTTTCCACTTGAATGAAACGCTCCCCACAAAGCGTGGAAACATCACACACTCAAACAAGCGAAAATTCAGCTGTTTGATCTGGTAGAAAACACTGTTTCCATGTAGCATGAACATTCTAGCTTTTTGCTTCTCATATCTCTCTTCTTTTGCAAATTTGAAGTTCGTTCATCATTTCAATTTTGGCAGGAAGCGCTTTTTAGTATTACAAACAAACGCTTTTCCTCCAAATCCTATTGACAAAATTCATCAATAAGCAATAATTCATAACATTAACTCATACATAACAGGTTACGGTAAATGGTAATTGAGCTCAAGGCTACTGAAAACAAGGATTTTATTTCATTTTAAAGGTTCCGGTCTTATTTTAACGCCAATTTATTTGATACTGACACAAGCTTACATCATATTTTTGGTAGGAAGGATGCCAATAAAAAATGTTGTTGTGAGATCACATATTTAACTGAAGTAATAATAATAATTATTATTTTCATCTATACCTCTCAACAAGCGCAAACCGTTAATATAATCCAACTATAATAACCCCAATTGATAAGTGGGAGGGATGATACATCTGTAAAAGTGTCACAAATACGGTTACAAGTTACAGTATTTATATTGTTGTGGGGATAGGGATATGCATGCACATTACCCCATTGGTTCCTTCTTGGTTTCTTGCTGCTTTAGGCTAAAATGATGATTTCGCAGAAAGTAAGCTAGGCTACATCATTTTAGCGACATTTAAGTTTTTCATTTAGTTTAGCCTGTAATCTATTGGATTACTGTATATTTTAGTAAGATTCGGTCATTTCCAGTGAGATGATAAGGTAATGACAAATACTGTAATTTTAAAGACTTCCAAAATTTACTAACACTATTTCCCTTTCCTCCAAGGGGTGTTAAGAAACTATGTGTGTATAATAAATTTAATTAAAATAAAATAAATATATGTATTATTATTTATGTGTAAAATCAATTAATTAAAATAAATTGAAGAAATAATAATTAATACTGTTCATTTTTTTGATAAAAAATCTTTTAAATAAATTTGTAATTAACTATTCTTGGTTGGTGCTAAGGATCCATGCGAAATTAGGATTTAAAATATTATTTACTTATCTGCTTATATTATTTACAGGCTATTTCGAACTTCTTGTACGAAAATGTGAGTTTCAGACCAATATAAATTTGAATTTTCAAAGGGTACAATTAACATACCAAACACTTCTTTTCAACAAACTACCCAACAACCAACATTTCTACACAGAAACACAACCTCATCACATAATCTGCTACTTCTAAACAATGAAAAAATTTATGACAAAAAACATGTCACTAGTTGACAAAATAGATTCGTCCACGTTATTTGTTTATCATGAATTACAAATGTTTCTGTTTGCTCAATATTGATAAGCGGCCTCACGCAAGTAGTGGTCTAAATTGGAAAGCCAGTGTCACACGACATAGATAGTAGCACGTGAGATGCGGAGAGGGTAGAAGAGGTAAGGTTAGGTTAGCTGTGGTGCGGTGGGATAGAAATTTGAGGTGGGGTAAGGTTAGATGAGGAATAGTGTGGTGAGGTAAGGTTAGGTGAGGTGCTGTACGGTTAGTTATGGAGAGGTAAGGTTAGGTGAGGTGAGGTAAGGTTAGGTGCAGTTAGTTTGAATAAGGTTTGGTGAGGTTAGGTAGAAGTATGTAGATGTAGGGCGGAGTAAGACAGGGTAAGGTGTAGCAGAAGGGTAGGTTAGGTATGTTTTGGTTGGTGAGGATAGACATGGAGTGGTGGGGATGACACGTCGAGAATCGGACTGACCATGGCTGAAGCCTAATCGATATAGTCGACACATGCATATTTCATTAGGTGAAAAGCGTTATTAGACTGGGTGTTATTATAGAGACCCTCTATAGAGAATAAGGCATACGCCTAAAATAGCAAGGGCTGCGTGCGATATGCAAGCGGGTGGGAGGAGTAGGGGGTGTCCTGGGAAAAGTGGTCGCAACAAAGTAGAAGGCTAGGCAGGCAAAGTGGCTGGACGCGATTAGCCTAGGCTTCAGTCAGTGTTCAGAGTTTTTCCGAAGAGTAACAGGTGACAGCCGCCGCATCCTCTAGCATGGAATTATTGCTACTGACCATGGTCAAATCGGTTATCCGCTAACGACACCGGAATCGCGCTGCAAAATTGACGCTGTCAACCGCAGGTGAAACTTTTCATTCCTGTTATAAATTTATTACTTATTTATGATAAACTCGGAAGTATAAGGGATTCCCCCCATTATTTGCTTTTTAACACAATTTCAATAATTTCATAACAACACAATAAAGAAAAAATAAGTGAATAACACTACTGTAATATTACATCTACAATACTACTAAACCTGCAATGAAAGAAAGTAAAAATAAATATAAAATAACACGTTTGAAAAGAAATATAAACTAAAATAGTAAAGAACATATTAAAAGGCGATAGAGACGAGCTTTCTATCTTTGAATAAAAAAAAGAATATCAATAAGATAAAGTATTATTCAAGAGACTATAAATTGAAAGGAAAATTAATTGATTAGAAGAGAACAGAAAAATTATTTGATTCAATATTGGATTGGACTATGAATTGAAAGGATGATTTTTTTTTTTTGAGGATGAATCCCACATAGGTCTGAGACCTGTGCGTGGGTAATGAGTTGGATGATGATGATTTATGAGTTGGACCTACAGTTTTAGGTGGGTTCCGAACCACCGGGAAGTGATTTTCAGCAGAGAACAGTGTCATTTTTGCTGGCCAATCTAATCGGTCACCGTTACAAACAGGACCTACGAGAACGCAGCTTATCTATCTGATTGAACAGATACCTGCTACGGCTCGCGGCTATCACTTCCGATTGCTTGATTGATTAAAAAAAAAGAAGAAAAATACCCAATTAAAATAGAATTAGGGTCAATGGAATTCAGGTATGTGAGGATGAAAACAAAAGATGGATATAAAACAATTGTATAATGATACAATATGAAAATAATACCATTAATCAACATTTTCATGAATTATAAATGAATAGGCACCACATTTAACAGATACATTGAAAAAAAAAAACAGTTTAAAAACATTTATTTATTCCTGGTTTTCTTGTTCCATGACGAACTGCGTTGTTAATATTAACTTTTCATGTGAAATTTAACGACATGCAGTCAAAGTCTTTGTCAAAGTCTTTGACTGCATGTCGTTAAATTTCACATGAAAAGTTAATTTATTTATTTGTGTTGAATGGGAAATATTTTAGGTTATTGATTAAAAATATCAAAAATACAATAAAAAAATGGGATTCGGACTGTTTACTGCGGTAACTGTCGGCCTGTGTCAGGCCTGTGACCTAGTCAGTTGAGCCGCTTGCCTCTGGTTAGATAAGACTCTAGCTGGCTGCTGTTCTTCGAGGTCTCGAGTTCGAATCTCGTTGAGGCTCGGACGTTTTAAACCTGTTTTAAGACTCACGCGGGCATCATTCGGCATAACATTTTTTTAAAGTTTTTCCTGGATTTCTTGTTCCATGACGAACTGCGTTGTTAATATTAACGAAGTCGTTGAATTCACTTGAAAAGTTAATAAAAGTTTTTGGTATCAATTATAATTATGACGACCTATCACAACTACAGAGTGGACAGATAAAACCGGTCCCGAGCGAGTTTACGTAATACTCATACAATGCGTACAGGAAACTGAAAAAGTGACTAGGCGAAATAAAAAAAATACATAATATTAAGTAAAATGAAATTTTATTATGATTTATGTATATTATGATTTAGTTTGAAGTGACTGACAATTGAATAAACTGACAAATATACATAAACAGAATTTATTAATTTCGAATTCCTTTAATTGCTATTACTTTATTCTGAAGACTTCCGCAATGGCGGATATTGACAACAGCATTGAAAAGCTGATGGGAATCGATGAATGCTACTGTACAAAAATATCAGTCACCACCGGGAATCGAACCACAGAAAGGTCTCCATGGTCTAGTGGTTAAGGCGCTCAACCGGCAATTGAGAGGTCCGTGGTTCGATTCCCGGTGGTGACTGATATTTTTGTACAGTAGCATTCATCGATTCCCATCAGCTTTTCAATGCTGTTGTCAATATCCGCCATTGCGGAAGTCTTCAGTATAAAGTAATAGCAATTAAAGGAATTCGAAATTAATAAATTCTGTTTATATTATGATTATTATAACAGTCTATTGGTATAGGCTAGTATTTATTAGGAATTCCTATTGGTAATTTATAAATTATATTTTAATTCAAGCTTCTACTGCAGGTAGAGATTTATGTTAAAATCACTCTCAACAATTATTATGATAAGGTAATTTTAACAATCTCTTTATTATTGTGTATATATCAGGAGTTTTCAATGGTCATTTTTATTTAAAATACTAGAATATCAGAATACTGTATCGGAAATCCGGGCACTTTATTTTCTACAGAACAGCTTCTATTACTGTAGAATAATTATATCATTTATCATATATTATATTCTTAGTTATTACAGAAAATCAATTGATAGATTGATAACTTCAATGAATAAGTACTTGATTCGAAATTTGATAATTGAACAAAGATTAGATAAGGACAAACAAACTCAAAACATTTTATTGTTTCAATTTCATAAAAACAATGGTGGAACTTCCCCATAATCGATTAGGTAATAGCCAAATTTTCATGAACTACAAAATCATGCTAACATTTACTGAAATTTGCACATTTTTGACTGAAGTGAACTGAAGAGTGAAACTGAAACTGATAATGGTCTATGATGTGGAAGTTAACAACTTTTTTATTATTTTCAATCATTCATTTATGTTAATAAACTATTACAGAAGGTGAAACCATAATACTTTGCTTCTAACGTTCTAACAGAAAACATGAATATAAAGAAAAATTTCAAGAGCTCAGGGAGACCACAATTAATTACATTGTTGATGTTGCAAGAAAATAAGGGAAATCTTTTGTAGAAAAATTAATCGTCAATGGACTCCAGGCATTAACTTACCTGCTGTTTGAAATTTTTACTATTCAATTTTGTGATTTGTGTAGGTACCGTACCGTATGTGAAAATCCAATATTTCATCCGCCCCTATGCCCAACACTATTTATCAAAGTTGCTTAAATGTTGTGATAGTATAGAAAAATATTCAAAAACCATTGCGAAAGGTAAAGTTGATTAAATCTCTACATTTTTCAAGAGCATCTTTCAGGGAAAAAATAACGTTTGCATATTGAAATAAATTGTAAATGACAATGATTGAAAATTAACAATAGTTAATGATATTGTATCTGAATAGCTTGTAGTCCTTCATGACTTGAAACTTAAATATGTGAACTAAAAAAAAAAAAAACACTTTCTTAATTCGCAACATAAATAATTGTTTTGAATCTTTGATTTCATAACTAGAGATCGAGTGTATGACAAGAGATTAACTAATATTTTGATTTTTAAATTCATGACAATTATAACAAAATAAGAATAGTTCGAGGCCTAGAATAGAGATTCTAATATTTTGTTCATTTCTTAGGAGGGTTGATATAAAAATCCTTCTACTTTTAATTTTTGAAGAAAGAAAATGTTTAAATTTGTTCCTTCTCTGAGTGGCACCATAGTTTGTTCACTTTGGTTTCTATGTATTGTCAGCAAAAATAAACGTTTCAGTACTGAAAACAATTATTGTAAATAACAATAATTATCATGGAGAAAAGTGTTTGATATTATATTTAAATAGCTTGTCTTTATGAATCCTAGTGCCTGTGTTATTGAAAATGTTCTTCATTTTCTAAATTTTTCTCTCCAAGAACGTTAGAATTATATTCATCAAGAACGAATAAATAATTAAAAATTATCACTTTGATCTATTATTAGGATTTTATTTTAGACACTAATATTTTATTTTATTATTAATTAATTATTATTAATTTTTATTTATTTCATGTTATTATTTAATTATTATAAACTTTTTTTATTTTATTTTAAACTTTCATACTAGTAGGCCTATGGTTTGATTTTTTCAAGGTCGCATTAGAAATGTAATGATCATTTTATTATCAATTGTTATCATACACTAATTATGTGACCAGTTTAGTTGAAAAATTATCTTACTCGTATTTTCAATAGCATCCTGCTCACAGAACTTGTGATTACAAGTTCATCTTTTTGTCATGACACTTTGTCATATGCAAATACTTCATGAGTCATACTCAAGTTGGAAGACAAGGAAAACTCACCTATGACAAGCAGACATTATCTTTCACCAAATATCTCATTTACAAACTTATCGATTAATATATTTTCTAAGCACGAGCTTCAAAATGAGTTTCTATGATTCAAATCTATTGATATGTTAATAAGAATCTCAAGTTCAACTGTCACCTCATGCCTGCGCATTCCAAACTGGCTAATTAACATGTAATCATCGTTTATATTATCATGGACTTCTTTTGGTTTGCTATAATTCACAAAAAAAATCTATGGAATATGCCGTAGAGGCTCCAGATGAAGTAATATAAGGCAGGAAAGAACAACCCTACAATAGTAGGCTATCCGATATGCAGAGGGGTTCTCACAATTTATAATTTTTATTCATAACTCAGCTTTTACAAAATGATATTCCAAGCACAACCAAAACAGAAACTCATCATCTTAGAATGCGCTTAAACCTAAATCATAAATTTCATTCTGAAAGGATTTAATGAGCATCATTTGTATAAAATGAGCTTCAACTACATACATTTAACAAATTTTTAGCAAAATTTTTTGGTTGTTGCTTCCCTTCAGAAGCTGTAGTGTTCACCTTTTATTACAAAGCTTCCAACCAACATAATTAGGTTTACGTTCTTGTTAAAATAATCTACTAGGCCTATAGTTTATTATGACTCCATTTTCATAGAAAAAATGCTCTTAAATATTTGTGTATTATTTATTATTTGCATTATGAATGAATTATAAAATTATGAAATGTACATTTGATTTTTTTGAGAGACTCAGGTCCTGGAACGCATAAGAATGTATTAATGCAAGTAAGAACGAATATACACATACCTATTGAAACTATTATAGTTTATGACATTACATTGTATAGTTTATTAACTATTATAGCTTCTATATAATATTTATAAAAGCCGATTGACTCTGACTCATTGATTCATCGCCGCTTCTCGAAAACCACTTGGTAAAAAAAGTTAAAATTTAGTTATTTGGTACATATGTTTGTTTAGTCAAGACCCTAGACGTGTACTAAAGAAGGTTTTCGATTTTTTCCAAAAGTACACCGAGTTTAAAGTTTTATGTTAGCGTTTTCAAGAGCTACGGGACTGAAAAATTTGATATATGATGAAGCTACGAGATGTCCAGTTATGGACCAAGACACATACTAATGAAAGTTGATGAAATTTTCACAAAACACGTCTAAATTTGACGTTTTCCTAGCCTTTTATCTAGCGTTCTCATGTATGAAATGGCCGAAAAATTTGTAAACTTGGAAAAATTTTTCTTTTTCCAAGGTAGGCAAGCGAAGCAAGTTTTGTTTCCCGGGGGGTCCAGACGGCTGAGGCGAGCCAAGCGTGCTTGCCGGCTAGTAATAAACTTATAAATAAAATAACCAAAACAATCCAGATCACAAATGAAGTGAAAAATTAAAATTAAGAAACTGAAGAAAAACATTGGCATAAGTGGCCCGAAAATGATAGAAAAATAGACAATATAAAGCATGCAAATTTGGATTCAAGATCAATAAACGGGGCAGAGACAAATATCATGAAATTGATTTCGAACAAATCAGGTTAGGAAGGCTGACGAAGCTTCTTTTCAGAAGTGAAATGCATCTCCAATATAAGTGAGTAAAACAATATATAAAAGTGAAATACATAGTCAGTTTTAATATTAGATCTAACAAATAAGTGAACAAGATCTGTTCGTCTGTATGATGTCAGGCTATAGTGATGAATAAATAAATTTAAAGAGAGTTGCAGCTAAGAAATTGAGAGGAAGTAGTAGTAATACGGAAGGAAATCCTCATTAAGAACAAATAAAAAGCAGAGTATAGAATAGGGCATTGACTTTTGTGCGGCATACGTGATAAGTTTTGTTAATTAGCTACATTTCCAGTTGTTAATATTATCATGTGAGAACCTGAGAACATCAGGCGTCATAGGCTGTAACTTAGAGAAGCAAGTTCCATTTCATTACTTGGTACAATTCCTAGTGGTCAAGTGCATCTCTGCAATGCACGATGCATGCATGATAATGGAGAAGTTTGACCAGAAAAGAATAGCCTCGATCAATCATTCATGCTTGATCACCTTGAAATGCTCCGGAAAGTCCAAAGTTAGTGACCAATTATTCCACCTGCAGACCACTACTGATTGATTTTCCAAACCCTCCCCCTATTACCAAAACTCTGCCTATTTTTAACAGGCAAGGCTGAATAATATATGAAGGGACCGACCGTTCCTCTAAGGTCATTTGGCTAATGGAATCCAAACAATCTCACTAGTCGCTATTTCAACACTTGGGTAATGCGCTAGTATAAATAGATCAGTCGCGTTTATCGTGCAATATACTCATATGAAAATGACGATTGACGACGTATTTATGGTCGCTAAACACAGTTAAAAATGGCGAAAGTTTTGCGAGGGCGTGGAGCAAGTGCCATTCACGAGAAGAGAAATTTAGTGAGAAAATTTCTATCAATAGACGAAACAGATGTGAAAGACGTTTCTCGGCATTCAGAAAATTAACTAAATGGAGAATCCCCATTTTTTAAATGTACTGGAGTTTAAGTTATTAACTATTCATATAATTAGCAATGTTTTTTTTGTTATTGTGATTGTTTCTAATCTTTTAGAACATGGGGGTATGATGAATTTATCCTAGTGCTCGCATATTTTGTAATTTCAATAAATAAACTAATCCTGTAGTCTAGTGGTTAAGGCGCCCGACCGGCAATTGGGAGTGCCGCGGTTCGATTCCCGGCGGTGGTTGATATTTTTGTACAGTAGCATTCATCGATGCCCATCAGCTATTCAATACTTTTGCTAATATTAACTTTTTAAGTGAATTCAACGACTTGCAGTCAAATTTTCATTAAGAATAAGTCGAATTTACTTACTCTGTAGGCCAAACGTTTTCGAATCTTTGAGATCCATTTTCAGAGGCGTCCTCCTTGATCATCGATGTCAGTTTTTTGGTTAGAAGAATTGTGGTTTTTGTAAAATGTGATGAAAAAGTTTGTGTGATTTGAAATTTAGTTGTTCGTTGAGGATGTTTTGTTTATTGTGTGTTTGTATATTTTAAATTGTTCCAAGGTGTTGAGTTCGTGTCTTTTAGATTTTATATGTAGAATGAGTAGGTTGGTAGTGATGTCAGTAAAAGTGTGTCCAGTTTGAATGATATGGTCAGCGTAATTCGATTCAGCTTTTGATGTTATGGCTTGAAAATGTTCCTTGTAACGTTGTTTGAATGTTTTTGTTAATATCCGCCATTGTGAAAGTATTCAGTATAAATTGTTAGGCATAGCAATTTGAGGAATTTGAAATTAATAAATTTTGTTTCTGTATATCTGTCAGTCTGTTAAATTGTCAGTTCCTTCAAAACTAAGTTGTAAGGAAATACTTAGTTGACTTAATTTTTGACAACAGGTACAAAAGTCGGACAAATGGTATATTCGGGGAGATGGAAAGTCGGACAGAAAGTAGTGACCCGTAATAAATTTTAATATCAATTCTCTCAGGCTTCATTTATGCCCTAACCTAAAATTTCATTTGAACTCTTGATTTCAAACATTGCGCTTTAAGTTCTACTGATCAGACTTTCCTACCACCAATGATATTAAAGCGGATTTTGTAATAGCTATCATCTCTACAACACTGCTGTGCTGATTAGAGACTGGATACCTTGATAAGAATTTCAATTTTGAAATTCTGAGCCTTTTAAATAAAGTAAATACTCCATCCAAACATTCAACTGCGAAGAATATTCATGAAAATGATTGAAATCCAGCCTCTACAAGCACCAATATTTCACAAAATAATTAATAAAAGTTTTCAAATGCAATGAAAGAGTCCCATCAATTTAATAACTTGTACATTTTGGAAAGATTCTAGATTTATAGTCCTAACTATATTTTCATTGTGGTTTTCCATTGTCGGAAGAAGATTTGAAAATAAATATATTTCTTTAAATAATTTAAATAATTATTATATGGAAAGTAGTCAGTGAAAATAATTATTCTCAAAAATTGTTTATTTTGTATTGGTCATTGGTCTATGCTGTGAATGTAATTGTAATTGTATTTCGATTTTAAAGGTCAACATTTCAATAGAAATTGTTTTTTAATCAATGCAATTTTAGCATTAATATTAATAGCGATTGCCTTTTCATTCGTGTATCAATTTTTCTAGCTTTTTATTTTCATAGTTGCTTAAAACACAGCAACTAAAAAACTGAGAAGATATGAACAAAAATTGTATGCTCCCTCCAGATTTGTAAGAAATACTAAAGAAATAGGAGAGGAATAGCATATTTGAAATTCGTGAAGAAAGCAGTTTTGGACTTCAGAGTCATGCATTACTGTTGCATCTTCATATTTATTGTGATTTTGTCTCAATTAATTAAAAAAGCATATATTTCCTTCTCAATTTCTAATTTTGGAGATGAAATGGCACTAGATGACTCGCACATCAAAAATACAACTATAGAAGCGCCAATATTTTACGAATGATTTTATAGGAAGATCTCTCAAGATAATAGTTAACAATTCAATTTTGTCATTAAAAAATGTTGTAAGATGGCTCTGGTAGCGCAGTTGGTTGGAGCGCTTGTCTGTGATAAGATAAAGCAGTCTTCGTTTCCTGCAGCCATGATGTTTCTCATAATTCACCTCATTACCCACGCACAAGTCTCCAAGCTCATGTGGGCATCATCCGCAATGAAAAAAAAATTAAATTTAAAACTAAATAGCTCAATAGTTCCCAAATAAAGATAACTTTTGAAAAATATGCCTTCCCAAGAAAATCTAATGCACAGCTTCAGCGCATTCAAGCCCACTAATAAAAACCACTCTAAAAACATAGTAGGATGCAGATGTTTTTGGATTTATTTTGTAGCATACTGTAACTATTTAATCATTTATCAGGAGAGTACAAACACTCATTTATCACAAAACAATTTACGAAATTTTCTCCAGTCTCCTAAAAATAAATCTGATAGAATTCAACTCCAACAAAAGTTTTCCATAACGTCTGCCATATTGACTGTAGGCTATGCAATTCGCCGTCTTGTAGCCCAGTTCAGCCTATAGTCATAAAAGTTAATTCTAACCTTTTGTGGTAAATTCAATGACCTGCAGTCAATTTTAATTGAGAATAAATTACATTTTTACACAATTCAGGCCAACCGTTTTCGAGTCGTTGAATTTACCATAAAAAGTTAGCATTAATAACGCAGATCATTATGGAACAAGAAATCCAGGAAAGTTAATTCATTTGTACCCTCGCTTTCAACATATTACAGTACCGGAAAATTTATCAGATGCTGTACGGTAATATTATGAAAACTCATACAAAAGTTGAACGCAGTTGGCAGTTTCTTGATTTTTAAGAAAGGATCTGGAGAATAGGTGATCTGGTTTTATTTTACAATAAATTATAGTAATTACTAAACAGTTATAGATCAAGATACATGACTTGGGTGGCAGAGATTGCTCCACAAAATGCAAGGAACGAGGCGACAGCAGCCACAGCTGTGGTTGTGCCCACTGCATTGATGATGCTTCCCATGCAAATCGAAAGCATAAATTGGGCAAGAAAAACCATCGAGCTGACTATTGCTACATCTGTGCCCAGTCCTCTCAAACGGGTCATTGTCACTGATTCGCCTGATGCACTAATTTCAAACTGAAACAAATAATACAATTCATTTGTTAGTATGTGACTGTAAATGATAGTTTCATAAGTATTGTAAAAAATTTAATTTAATTTTTAACCCCACAGTTGTTTTGAAGGTCTTCCCAACAATAAAAGCCACACCTTGGGTCAAATTTTAATATAATAACAATTTAAATTTAATCTCGTAACATGTTAATTCAAGACACCGTTATTGCCATCTATTTTTGTATCAAATTTTGATTTAGTAACAATTTAAATTCAATCTGAAATGTTAATTCAAGACATCGTTGTCATCTTTTTTGTCCATTCAATATATTCTTTTATGTAGCCTACCTATAGTTTTCATACCATGTAGATTTGATTTAATATTGTTAAATATCAATATGAATAAGACCTCTTCCTCCCTGCACACGGACAAATCACCCAATAGGCGAGTAAATTTATAAAAAAAATTACCAAGTATTGCATCTATTTATTGAATAAAGCTAAATTTAAATTAGAACTATTACATTTTTTGTATACTGAAATGGTTTTCACTACACACAATATCTGAGTTACCATATGTAAGGGCATAATCAAATACCATAACGTTTGTAGGTTTGAATTCATTTGAATGCTTTGTCTATGGTATCATTTTCAGCTATAATGACCTTTACAGCAGCTTTACAGATGACTTCAAATAGATAATAATAAAATTAAGACAATAGCATGTGGAGGAATATAAAAATTTGATCTTATATTCGCTCATGTACAAACTGGTTAAGTTCTAAATTTGAAGGTAATACAATGAATTATAATGTAATGTACGGTAATGTATTATAGACAGAACTATCCAAATAGACATACATAGTACCTGCTGAATGATCTTTTATGAAAACTAACACTGTATTTCTATTGGAATAATAATTTTAGATCACGCTGAAGAACCTTCTCCTCAAAAGTGAAATGTACTCCTTCATTTAATAAGTGAGTAAAACATAATTTGAATATAAATTCCGTGTTAGTTTTGATAATAGATTGTTCATTTAGTATTTCGTCATTAAAACATCACAGATGTTATTAATTTATATTAAAAGAATGGAAAATATACTCACTGTGTTACTAGCATGATAATGGGCAATAAGGAGGTATGGCATTGTGAATAGTGTTGAATACATAACACCAGCAGTCCAAGAGAATAGTATTACACCAAAGGGATGCACAGAAACAGCCATCAAAAACATTCCAAACGAGTAAAATAGAAGTCCTCCAACATAGACAACTCTTGCTCTGGAATAAAAGCATGTTAAAAATTAATAATTTGAAAAATAAATTTCAAAGCGACGTAAGACAACAACAGATTACTGAATAATATAACATATATTTTCTTCATATTCCATAGTTCAGTAAACTACTCTCCTAGTATATAGACACTTTTTAAATATTACACTCACTGATGTACGGTATAGGCTACACATTTCAATATCAGACACAATTTATTATAATGTATAATTTATTACGGCAATGTATAATGTAAATTGTATTTGTATATTGTAATTGTATAATGTAATTGATTATTAATATATATTATAGTATAATGTATAATAGGAACAGTTCACTCACAAACTAATAGAGTTATTGGACACATTTAATTAAAAATAGAATTGCTATGAATTTATAAGATTGGTACAATAAAGTAAGAGAAAAAGAATGAAGGAAAGAATATGGAGAGGAAAGGAGAAGAAAAACCAAAATTTGGTTAATGATAGATTAAATGAGAAATTTGTTTAAAAATTAGTTGAGGAATAAAATGTTATCTATTTGATAAATTATTGCTTTCAGGCAGATATTCAGAAGGTTTCTGCCATTAGCATCAAGTAGTTCTTGTCATAAAAAGAATAGGTTCTGTCATCAAGCATATTCAAAAATTTGTTAAATACATACATTTCCAGCCACTCACTTCCTCAATTCATCTATCAAACATATACCATACATCCCCATTAGAATCATACTTAATTGAAATCAATAAACATACATAATAAATTGGTACCGTTTGAAAATGAATTCATCATCTGTGATGTTTTCCGTGATGAAACAAACAATCTAATATCAAAACTGACACTGTACTTCTATTTAATTTATGATTTTCACTTACTTATTATTATTATTTTTTTGTAGATTACGTCTTGGAGACTCCAGTTAAGGAGTATAAGACAAGTCAGATCAACAATATTATACACTAGATACCATATTTACTATATAAATTAGTTGAGGTGAAGCTTAATTTTGATGTGAAAGGAACTCTTGTACACTATAAAAAGCTTTATCAACTAAATATTATTTCAATTGTTTTTTTAAATATTTCTATATTTCAAGACTCTTTAAAAACTGCGGTAGCTTGTTGTAGAATTTCCTACCAATATAACTAGGTTTTCGTTTGAATAAGCTACTATTGTACTGGAGATACTGGAGGGATGCATTTCACTTCTAAAGAAAAGCTTATTCATGCAGGTTGGCAGGCATTCTCTTTAGAAGTGAAATGCATCCCTTCAGAGTCTTTAGTATAAGTGATTGAAAATCATATATATTAAATAGAAATATAAACAGTTTTTATATTAGATAATTCATCAGTGTTTATATTTTTGAGCATTTTTTCATGGTCTTCAGCATTCTGTTCTATTTTACAGGTCACAATAAAATCAATATATTTCACAATTTATAAAGATTTTTTCATTAATTTAAAAGCTAGTCCTAATTTAAAAGGGCAATATTAGTTCTAGTGCTTTCCAGGTTGAAATGATATAATATCATGCATCCATTATTAATAGAATAATAAAAAGTATAAATCTAATAGATGCTTGAAAGAATATAGATACATAAAATACAAGTTTTATTGAACGGTTCCTAGATCATTTTGTGGATACTCTATGAAACTATTGTCCAGTTTTATCTCCCACCATTAAAAGCCATACGCTTATTATTATTATTATTACTATTGTCCACTTTATAAATTATATTCAATATATTTAATTTTCACTATTTACCGGTATTATGAATAATAGTTTGATATTAATAAAATTTGAATAATAGTTTGATATTAATAAAATTTACAAGTATTTTGTAGAAGCCCGGTATCCTTCTAGTTTTTATTTATTATTTATTCAAATTTGGAAATAAAACAAATGTCTATTTAGTTTCTATTTAGTTTATCTGATTAAACTTGCAAAGAGTTATCTATATTATAGCCTTTATTATAAGTTACAATGAATTGTTTAATGTAACTCACTTATAACGCCTAATCAGCCTCTCTATGATTGTTGAGTAGCATGCACATGACAGCGAGTACATGGACATTCCCCAGCAACCGAACCGTACTCCTTCCTCGTAAAGAATCCTCTCTTTTGTGCCATCTGGTGCCTGGAATCAAAAACAAAAAATATATACTATTGTAGTTGGTGTAGAACCATCTTGCTTGTCGCAGTATAAATCGTACAACAATTTGGTGCAGTTATTATTATTATTATTATTATTATTGTTATTAATTATTACCGACATCTTCTCACTAGTAGACCGATAGCTGTGCCTAATAATTTACAACTGCAATAATAATAATTATTATATTAATAACAATAAACTTGTTCTTTTCACTTGAACTCAAGTCATTATGGGAGATACTCATAAGCCATTTTTCATCTGCATATTGAATGATAATAAATTGTGAATAAAGTTAATTTTTAAATTTGAGATTATCATAGTTAAAAAAATATCTGTGACAAAAAAATAGGCCGACGAAGCTTCTTTTTAGAAGTGAAATGCATCCCTCCAGCATCTCCACTAAAAGTGAGTGAAAATCATATATTTATTTGAAATACAGTGTCAGTTTTGATATTAGATTGATAAAAAAATATATTTTTATATCAATTTATTATCAGGAATGTTTACACTTCCATGATTGACATTCCTATATTTAATGTATGTAAACATCTAGTATTCTATATTTTTCTGTCACTAAGCAGTCCGTTTTTAATTGAGTATCCTGTAGATTTAGGAGTCCCATTACCCACTGTATGTAAAATTGAAATTAAAATAAAACCCACTGTAAAATTCATTTGTGAAATGTTGGATTCATAAATCCAAATTTCATTGGAATATGATATGAGGAAAAATATAGGTAGTATTTTGAATTGGCATGGCATGACCCGGATGTAGACTTACTTACTTACTTTGGGATCACCTTTGAAAACAGCTTCTCCAACAAAGTCGGTGAAATAGAGTGAATAACAAACATGTGACATCCAACAGAAGAGATTTGTTAGACAGAGGATCTTCATCGATTTAGGCATGTAGAGTATTGACATCAAATATTCTTTCAAAGTAGGCGGGGCAGTCTGAAACAAAATAGAGAATAACTTATTATTTTTGCATTGAAAATCAAGTCAATTTATCTGACTTAACTCGAGTCTCCAAGACGTAATCTACAAAAAAAAAGAAAATAATAAAATGCGTAGCTTACACGATTGACTTACTGAGTGCGTGCATGTTGTGTGTCTATATAAATAATAGCCTATACATAAAAACTTTGTTAAATAATACTTTGATTTTGGAAATTGAATTCCTTTTTGAAATGTTGTACAAAATCGTAAAGCACAACAGTGCTTTGTTACATAGAGTATAATGCATCCGAATGTAGTTTCTAAAATCAAAATGTTATATAACAGAGTTTTATGATATTTGTAGTATTATTGATATTTATATCAACATTTTTCTCATTTTCATAACAATATTGTATCTTAACTTTGTTGTAAAACATAGTTTAAACGCAGCCTTAAACATTTTCCATATTTTCATATATTTTCTAGATGAAACATCATCACTATTATTGTTGATTTAGTAACAACTTTGACCCATTCCCAATTATAGGTATATTATTGCAAGTGATTACATTATTAATGTTCGAAATGGTGATTATATTACTTCCAATACAATATTTATATCACTTTACAAGCTAATTGAGTATAAGTATTCAAGTCTAGCTAGTAAGATAAGCTAGGTACAAACACTAAATAATTCATTAAAATTATTCATTATAGAACAAGTCTCATAGACATTTTATTCATGTTCTGGTAATTTAAGGGTAACCGAGTCCGTAATCATCCGAAGGGTAACAGCTATCTCTAGTTTTTATACCTTCAGTAGATATTTTCATAGTTTAATAATAGGTGATAATCTGCTAATCTATTAATTTTGTTTTAATTTATAAATGAAATTTATTGCATACTCCACCTCAAGTCAGTGTGATTTATCTCGTTTATGAAACTACGATTTTCATAGTTTAATATAGATGCTACTCAAATAATTCTGTACACTTAGCTTATATGAAGACTTCATCCCAACCATGTGTCTGATATTATAAAAAATCCGATTGACTGATATTTTCTGAATATCTCTTATATCAGTAGCCATCAGTATTCATGGTTTAAGAAAATAAATCACCTTTTCGTCGGCCATCATGTCGGGTATGGTTGTGGTCTGAGTTTCATCATAGGCATGATTGACATATCCATTGGTGTTATTCTCACCACGAGTGTATTCTGTCATACCAAACGCTGTTTCCTACAATAATAGATAAATAAATAATAATTTCATTTCCCTTTTCAAATATACAGTACAAAGTATTTTAACCAAGTGGTTCAATAACAGGTAATAATAAAATATATATAATAAATAAAACATATATTTAGGAAATCATACTACCCCACTGTAGGTGTAGTAGAGAAAAAAAGGAGGTTTAGTTAAATATAGGATATAGGATTAAGGATTGGTCAGTTTTCAAAATTGCAAGTATCATAATCATTGTTTGAAAAATTCCTCTATATGCTGTCTGTCAATATTTATTAGCCAGTTATGAAGCTGTTGCTTGAATTTATTGATCTGTCCTATTGCTTTTATGGAACAAGTATTTTAACGGAAAGAATTATAATAGAAAGAAAAGTTTAATATTAGATTTAAAATGTAATAGAAAATTATATTGAACTGGATTGAAATATATCAATAACGTATGGTTTTCTTACAATCAATCAATATCAAACTGAGAAACTCCTCTCTAAACCTTCATTAATCGATTCAAATCTTCCATTTCTCAAGTAGACGTGTTTTTAAAAAATATGGAATACTATGAATTTATATAAGTTTAACAAAATTTAGTTCTTGATACTACAAAGAAATGGATTGTGAATCCATAAAGAAACTACAATAAAATCCATAATGAATCCAAATGAATCCATAAAGAAACTACAATAAAATCTGAGTTTCTCACAATCTCATCTTTGTGTAAATATAATTATTATCAAATATTGGAAAGAGAAAATTTCTATGAAAATTTATAATGTAAAAAAGTATTTGTGTCATGGAAATCTTTGAAAATATTTAGTATTTTTATTTTCCAAAATTTTTCTATGTATTCATTAGACTATAAGCTTTTAAGATAATATATTTTTATATAGTATAATAATTGTTATTTCATCCATAATATAGAGTCTTGTTAATTAATGTGAATCAATGAATTCAGAATCTATTAAAATAAGCACAGTATTAGCTGTCTTTGACGCTTCTTTTGAGAGTTGTGTTTGAAGAATAACAATTATTGTGAGTTTGGAAGAACAGTACCTTACAAATTGCGTACTACAACCTCATTGTATAAATAAATGAATTAGGATTTATATTTATGATAGAAAATATCTCCTCATATTGCTATTGCATGTGAAATATATAAATTGCTATGAAATTTTTTTTCAAGTGTCTTATTGCTATAAAAATTAGAATTTTGAATTAAAACAAAGTGGTTACAGGCGATATTTATCTCCCATGAGGTTTGTGTTATGTATTTAGACCCTTTATTCTATTATAGGACAATATATTATGACAACAATATAGTCATATATTTATCAGCCCTTTATAGTGTAAATATAATAATTGGATGATATAATGGAATTGTGTGAAACTTTATTATTTTGTGTGGAATGCTATTATATGAAAATTTAATGAAATTCTATAAATTACTTTATAATAAATAAGAGAAATAATAGTTAATGAACCTGTTCAATGTTGGCTGTGTTGAACTGATCCACTGAGCCATACGTTGGGTGAACAATTGGCAATGGATCATCCTCTACTCGGCTCTCTTTCTCATTCATTTCTTCTCTCGTTTCCTCGCCTGTCTAGGAACAAAAAATTAAACAAATAATAATTAATCTCATAAAAAATTCCAAGAGTCCGTAAAATCATAGTGGAGAGAATAAGTAATTATTTATTACAAGTAAAATATTTCTAGAGCATCTTCAAGTGTGCTTCAAAGTGTATTGGGAAATGAGCTTTCAATAAATTGAATGATAATATAGACACAATAATGTATAAAAATGTTTAACACGTAATAGAATTTGAGATCGTAGAAGAATTTCTGATAGGTTTTTTATTCATGATAGATATTTTTCTCAATAAAATAAGAATCTTGCCATCATTCTATTATCAATACACACTAATCTTGGATTCAGCTTTATAACATACATAATAAAATATCTATAACATGAATAAATCATGACCACCATAGTTTACCAGTAGCCTCAAATCAACCAATCCATATTTTAAAATCAAAATACAATTGCAATAGGATTTTCAGTATAATACAATAACCAAAATATTATTAGTACAATAAATACAAATTATTTCACAAGTTAGTTTGAAGTGACTGACAATTGAATAAACTGACAAATATACATAAACAGAATTTATTAATTTCGAATTCCTGTTAGGTGCTTTTAGTTTATACTTTTCGATTCCCATCAGCTGTTCAATGCTGTTGTCAATATCCGCCATTGCGGAAGTCTTCAGTATAAAGTAATAGCAATTAAAGGAATTCGAAATTAATAAATTCTGTTTACAAATTATTTACTCTTAAAACCAAACTTGAATATTGAATTCATAGAATGTGCTGTGGCATTTAGTTTAGTATTTATTGAAATGAGATATTATCTATGTTTACAATAATAGTAGAGTAGAGAATAATAAAATAATAGTAGATTAAAGAAAATAATTGGAGAACAAATTAAATAATCGGTGTTCACTGATCAAATGTTTGATTGAATGAGAAAGTACGGTACAAAGGATGTTTTCAAAAAGCATGAATTATATTCAACATACACTAATATTTGAAAACTCTGCTTCTCGCTGATACTGATGAAATATCTCGGTTTTCTTTAAATTAGATTCTTCATGAATAACTGTTTTCTTTAACGTAGGACAGGTATTCCTTTCAACTCTGTTACTATTCTATGTGATTATGATCATTATTTTAACTATTGGTATGTATCAACTGGGATCAATACCGAATAAATTGTGAATCATTTGAAGAGGACAATCTAATAAATCATTTTTTACACAAATAACTTTGAGTATACTTATACCGGGTATAAGTATTCAAAAAGAATGAACCGATTCTGTGACTTTTGTACAAGTATTGTACCGGTACTTACAGTCTAGTTTTATTTTAAATGTTACAATTATTCAATGTGGCCCCTTGCAGCACGGACAACATCAATATGATATGAGAACTCTTCCCAAACACATTGCAGCATGTTACAATCAACTAAATTAATCACCGTTTTTATTCGATGTTTAAGGTTACCCAGATCAGTAGGTAATGGCGGAAAAAAGAGTTTATCCTTTCAAAACCCCTATAGAAAAAATCAATCACTGTGAGGTCAGTGATCTAGGAGGCCAAGCACAAACAGCGTTGTTTTGGTCCATTATCCTTCCATAAGGAGTATAATCCATCACTGAAGGAGTCTTTCTTTTAAAAATGTTCGAACTGATCGATTCCAGTGGGGAGGTGCCCCATCTTGCTGAAAAATAAATTCATTTGAATCGGCTTCCAGTAAAGGGAATAGCCAGTTACGTAGCATATGCTCATAGGTTTGGCCTGTAACAGTGTTCTCCTCAAATAAAAATGGGCCATAAACCTTGTCACTGGATACCGCACAGAAAGCGTTTACTTCAGGGGAGTTTCTTTGAAGCTGAACAATTTCCTGAGGGTTTTCGGTTCCCCAAATTCGCACTTTGTGCCGGTTCACTTTCCCATTCTAATGAAAAGTTGATTCATCACTAAAACCTCCAACACACAGAATGACTTCTGTTGCGGTGTCACCATTCTGACAAACAACAAACAACTGGGAGACCAGTATGTCTAGCACGTTCTAGTAGCAACCAACTGAAACTAAAACAAGCTCTTTCAGAGGGTCACTCACTCATTTCGATTCATGCTTTACTACTTATTCATATCAATACATGGAATTGGTTCATTCTTTTTGAATCACCCGGCATTATGTTTTAATCCATTGCACAGACTACAGACCCGATGAGTGAACCTGAGGGTTCTTAAAATAAATAATACTATGTGCCTATCAGAAAACAATAATGAAATAGGAGTAAACAATCACAACAAATGAGACTAAAGAGTTGAGCAGACAAGCAGCAGGCCTTGAAATGGGGAAAAATAGAAGAAAATTGTCCATTGTGAGATATATAATTCTTCATTGAAGAAGTAGGCTACTCTTTAACGATTAAAAGAAATGCATTGTTCAAATCTCACCATGCCTATGTTATGTGCGTCAGATTCTATGAGATCTAGAGGCAGTTCTCTGAAAGCAGTCACTGTGCATAGCACACAAATCACAAATATAACAGTGATCAATGAGAACACTGCTTTCACGTGGCCTCCCAAATATTCACCTGTAAAAACATTGTGTTTCAAGTGAAATAATTTATTGATGCAAATTTGCATGATGCAACACAATTATTATTAAATTTTATTGTTTCTCCTGCAGGTTATCAGGATCATGCGATGATTAGTGGCTCAATTGTGATTAATGACACAATCAAAGACAACCACCACCTTACAGGTGCCAGAGCTTGGAGGAAAAGGTATGTTGGCCATTTTTTCAATGATAAAATAAGTATCTGTCATAATAAAATGATCACGTGTAACACGGCTGACACAGGTGTAATAGAGTTTTCTGGGTTTAATATGTCAGTTTTCATCCGATTCATGGACTATTTATCACTAATAATTAATTATCAAAAGGTTCCGGTGAGACAAAGCTTTCAATGGATAATATCATCAAATCTATCCAGGAATTGGTAATTGAGATATTCTGATAAATTATTACCAATTTAAACTTCGATTACCAAACTAAAGGTGATCATGTCAACGTCCAGGCCTACTGATAACAAACGAGAATGACATGAGGAAGAAGATAAGGAATGACATATAATGAAGCAATAGATAATTTTAGAATCAATCAAAATTAATTCATATAATTGGGCATGACTCAGAATGCGTGAATAATCGCAATTAAATGATTAAATCGATTTGTTTTTATTCTCATCATAATAATTATTAGTAATTCTCATACAAAATCGACATGGAAATAAGTTTAATGAACTATCAGTCTGTTAGTTTAGAAAACATTGGTTACATGTGAAATTTGTCCAAATGTCTGATGAATCTATCCCATCTATCCTCACCATAATGTAACAGTGGTGTTTGATAAAGATCCATTAATTTTTTACATTACATTGTTTGACTATTTTCCTATTAGCATGTCATTTAATTTCATTTTCTCATTTCTCATGTAAAATCTATTGTTTTAAAATTGACATCAAACTGCAATCTAGACCAAACTTCTTAAATTGTTCGTTTTTATCATTACTAAGATTGAAACCTGACAGAAAATGCCTGGTCTAATCTGTAATAGCGACTCGAAACCAACAAAATTCTATTATTCAGTTAGATGAGTGCTGAAAAAACACAAAAAGATTTAAATGGAGATTTTGTAATGATAACTCTAGTGGACTAGATTAAAACTGTATTCAAATAATTTACAACACAATACTGCAATTATAATTGATGTGAAGGTTTTCTGGAATATGTTTCCTATCAATGTTTTTTCTATCAAGTATTCAATTAATAATGAATAACAAGACTTCAAGTTGTCACAACCACATTTATGAATGCGTTAAATGTGATAAATATGGTTGTGACAACCTCAAGTCTTATTATTCATCACGGATATCTTCAACATATCACCTTCGCCACTACAAATAAAGTTATTCAATTAATGTTTTCTAAATCAAGTTAGTCCATTAACCTTATATAGTCATACCAGGTAATACATGAATTGATTTAATCGTTTTAACTCTTAGAACTCAATAGTGCATTTGAAGGATTATTATGTAAAGTAAGTCACCAATTGCAGTTGCATCCCAATTGATGCCTCCCATTGCATATCCCATAAAGCCTCCAAGACCTGCCATAACAGTGAATGTGCTTAGACCTTTGGCATGGTCCTCTGAAAATTTTAATCAAATATATTTCATATTAATTAATGACACAATTCATAAAATTTATTCTCATTTCAATGAATTCACTTCCATTAACTTATAAGGGAGGTAGGCTATACAGATTTAATTTTTGATCTCAGAAATATATGAAAAAATTATCTTGTCAGTCTTCTATGTCTATTTCCTATAAACTCAAAGAAGATTATAAAAAATATCAGTGCTTCAGTAAGAAAATGAGAAAATTATGCGTGATAATTAAGAAATAAATAGTTTATGCTATTATTAGTAGAAGTATTATTTTAATAACTTTAATATTTCTTCCGCTTCCTTCTCCAAACACTAGTACTGGTAGTTAAAGGCCAAATCTAAAATAATTTTGTCTTTGTGAGTACAATATGTGTCTATAAACATTTACTTCCATGCATTTTATTCCATTTCTTTCAAAAAAATCTAATTTAAGATTCTAATTCCTCTTCAAATTTCATAATATCATATGGATTATTTCATCTTCTACTTTTAGTAAAGTGTCGAATGTGATGTTAGATATTCAAAACCCTGTACTTGTACCTCTAGAATTTAATACATATACATGCAGAGTTTTAACCTTTGTATGAGATTTTTAACATTGAATGTATTTTTCGCAAAAACTCATCAATATGCTGATATTTCAATCTTTAAGGTGAATAGAATATGAAAACAATCTAATAAAACTTATTTCCGTAGTGATTAGTGTAGCCTATCTCTGTGAAAAATATTTATTTCAATCTCGAAGATGTTTATTATTTCATTTTAACAATTTTGATTAAATATGGGAAAGTGATAGCCAAGTGCCGTAGCAGGTACTGTCCACCGCTGGTAGCTTTGCCTCTGGGAGCATTCTGGCATTCAATATATCTATGAATATGTTTACTGATTCCTGTGTAATCGCTCTTCCCGTTTTACAGGCTACAATCAGTATTGTACTGGCTTATAAGTGAGATACAGTTGTAGTCACACTACCAAGTTGTTCACCAGTTATGCATTTCTCTTCCCCGTCTCATACTTCAGAGGCCAAGTTATCAGCGGTGAACAGTATCTGTTCAATCAGAGATAAGCTACGAAACTCCTGGGCCATCTTTGTAACGGTGACCGATTGGATTGGCCAGCAAAAAAAACTGTTCTCTGCTGTAAAATCACTTCCCGGTGGTTCGGAAACCACCTAAAACTGTAGGTCCAACTCATCAATCACCATCACCCAATTCATTACCCACGCACAGGCCTCAGACCTATGTGGGCTTCATCCTCCAAAAAAATTATTTTATTATTCATTCCACCAGAACTGCAAAACAATTAGGGCTACAATGAATTACTATATTTATTCATGTCAACGTAGGCCACAATATGTTCAGGACAAAAGCTTAATGCATAGTTTCAATTTTTATGAAAAATCGAATATCTTCTTGCAAAAGTCATTAATTGGAACTGTTTATGAATTTACATAAGAGATACCTGTATAACTAATCATGAAACTCAGTTATCAAAGAATCGTTCATGTTATAGTTTCATAAATCTTTCTTTTTCTTTCGGAGGATGAAGCCCACATAAGTCTGAGACCTGTGCGTGGATGATGGTGATTGATGAGTTGGACCTTCAGTTTTAGGTGGGTTTCGAACCACCGGGAAGTGATTTTACAGATGAGAACAGTCTTTTTTGCTGGCCAATCTAAATCTAACAATGATCTAAAAAGATAAAAATTATACAAGTCTTTGAAAAATTATTATATTTGAAAATGTAGGGAGCACATAAAAAAATTACCAGTAACTGTGACATCCAGTAAGTAAGCCCTAGCGGGGCTTTGGCAAGCATCGGCATCAAAATCTAGCAGAACAGTTCCTAAGACTGTGAAAAAAATTCCCCATGGGTGAGGAAAGTCCGCATCAGATAGTAGTTTGACTGTTGGTGCTGCCGTTGAGTTTGCACTATCAGTACCCGTACTGTTCGTATTATTCAAATTGTTCAAATGTTTTAAACTTTCATCCATCGATGGGTAATAATCACCCATCCAGTGCCCAAGCCGCTCGCCATTGGGAACCAAAATTAGACCTGCAACCCCAAACAAAAACTTTTAATATATGTATTTCTATCGATATGTCACTGTTGATACAATAGCAGTGTTTATAATAATCAGAGAACATTATCAATATCCAAGCATTATTACTCATAACAGAAAATACCGAGTTTGAAGCTTCATACAAAAAATTATATAGTTTCTATCTTCCCAAATGCTTTAGAGTTACTATAAAGTATAGAATATAATGTTTTATTCTACTTGATCAAAATACAATGAAAGAGAAAAAAGAATAAATATCCACCTAGTACAAACTTACAAAATGAATTAGTGACTACAAAACCATAGAATCACATTTTTAAAGCAATATTATACATCTACATCTCAATCAATAAAAAGAAAAAATAATAAATAAATAAATCTCAGAGATAATTATTTCTACCAATGTGTCCATATTAATTACAAATTATATTATTATAACATAATACAATATACCATATTGAGACATATGCCAAATAGCAGTGTCTATAGTCTGAGAACATTATCTATATCTAATCATTCATTATCGCTCATAATAGGAATAGGCTACAGAGTTTTAAGGTTCATACAGTTGACTATATAACATATACAAATGTAAGGTTTCTATTTTATCATAAGCCTATGCCTATAGTGTTACAATAAAATATCACTGTTGATATGATAGCAGGGTTTAATATAATTATATCAGACTATAGTCTGAGAACATTATAGATATCACTCATATATGAGGAACGGAGGATTCTAAATAGTTTATCTTTGTATACTTATTTTTGTATAGGCTACTATATATTTCTAAACAGTTTTTTTTTGTGTAATAAACAAACTCATCAATGTACGTGAAAAATACTGTATTTGTTATTTGTAATAAAGGACCTAATGTTATAATTTATTGTTATTTGAGAACATTAAAAATATTTTCTGCTCCATTAGAAAAGGTTACTGTGTTTTTTTTTTTTAAATTAATGCATATTAGACGTATCTAGAGCACAAAAGGAATTCCAAGAAAACAAATTTCCAAAAATTATGATACACAGCTTTGTATTAGGTACTTATTTTTTAAAGTTGGAAGTTTCTGTTTGAAATAGTATTGGACACTGATCAACCTATTAATAATAATTTATAAAACCCAAATGCACATCAATTAATCTAAACGTGATGAACAGTACCCACTCTTATTTAATAATATCTACTATAAATAACCACAATTATTGACAAAATGTAATGTTTAAAGTTGACAATTCACCTGTCACATGGGAAATTCCCAAAAAATGATGTTTTGTGACAAATGTAATAAATGTAAAATGTGACAAAAGTAAATAAATAAATTACAACTAAACATATTATGCTCAATTGTAGAATTTATTGATTAACCCATCAATTTCAAATGAATTTATTTGACTTTGTTAGTTTTCATAGCAAGCACATGCAGTATTCGTTGAAACCTTCAATAAATTTTTTTTCCATTTATCAATTTATTTATAAAAACTTTTTCCATTTATCAATTTATTTCCATACAAATTGAAATGGAGTGTACAGTCGTTTAGCAAAAAGATTTATTTCACGAAATTTCAACTTGGGAATAATTTACCCAAATCTAAAGGTTAGTTTATGCTTCACACATGTCAGTCTCACTGAAATAATTCTCACTTGAAAAACTCAGAAAAGTCAATAAATTCTTATTGGTTTTAAGAGAATTTGGAGCGATTATACATTTCTTATTTTCCAAGAAATTTTATCAGACCAACAAACTGAATTTTTAAAGAACATATTACTCTGCATAATACTATACTGTTTCAGTCTCATTGTTTTAAAACGTATATTTTCATTTTCATCAAGTTCAACACCATTGACTTAACATCTACGCAAATGATTTGCTGAAGATAAAATAATATTTCAAATGGTAGGGTATTGCATTATCACTTGCCGATGATACAGCTTTGGCCTTATCAGGCGCAACATGGAAAGAAACTTTCAATTCTGCACATCACGGTCTCTCAATTATTGTAAAATCCTGGATAAATAGCCACACTAAATGCAAGTTAATAATGGACAGAATAACAAAAAAATAAACTAAGACTAATAAACTTATGGGAGAAGATAACTATTACTTCAAAATTGTAAACTGATTAATGTATTTGGTAGTAAAAATGATAATTGATTGATATAGTGCAATTGAATTTACATATTATATTGATTTATTGTTAATACGTTAATAGCAGTCATGGTTGAGAAAGGCAAATTTAGGCGTAAATTTTGATTGTAAGCAGTTAATAAAATTCTTGAAATAAGTTTTTTATAGTTTAATATTTTGTTTTGTAGCACTATATACTATAGAGGTATAGATGCATGATGTTATGATATATATTTCACCAAATACTGGAAGAATATTGTTTATGAACTCGTGGCTAGAGCACAAGGCTTCTTATTCTATCCACACCAAGGTGTTTTTATTATAGAAATTGTATTATAATTTTTTTGTAAATATTCGTTAATGGGCAATAAAGAATTGATATTATATGGTCTTGTGATTTAACATATTTTTTACCTCATTCTTTGTTCATTGTTTTGGTGGACATTGATCGATATGAGGAAAAAATCATTTTTTTTTTGTGGAGGCTGAGTCAATAAAATAGCTGTGATGTTTTCCATGACGAAATACTTGATGAACAATCTAATATCAAAACTGACACTGTATTTTAATTAAATATATGATTTTCACTCACTTCTACTCTACATACTGGAGGAATGCATTTCACTTCTAAAGTGAAACTTCATCAGCCTGCCGCCATAGGTCATCTTAATTTGAGGTTAGGATGAGCGGCCATTATATAATTGAAAATTGCGTTGGATTTTAACTGTGCTTAAGTAAGTTGGTTGTGTCTTGTTTATGGTGATTCAATATTTCGTATTGTTCCAGTGTATTCGGAAATCCTACACACACTTCAAAAAAGCCAAAAACTAAATACAATGGAACAATACGAAATATTCAAACCACATAAATAAGACAGAACCAACTTACTCAATGACCAAACACAGTTAAAATCGAACGCAATTTTCAATATTATGTAATGGCCGCTCATCCTAACCTCAAATAAATATGACCCCTGGCGGCAGGCTGATGAAGCTTTTCTTTAGAAGTGAAATGCATTTCTCCAGTATGTCCAATAAAAGTGAGTAAAAGTCATATATATATTTATTTTCGCCATGAAAAATACAAAATACAAACTCAATCATAAATTGTAAATATGAAACAAATTAAATACATAACAAACATAAATCATAAGTATGAACTAAAAGTATAAATAATACAGAAACATAAATATCTCTTTAAGCATTTATGGCATCACCAGCAAACAGAAATCTTTGCCCGCTAGTGACCGTTGCGGTCGAAAAAATAAAAAATCTTCAATATTGCATTATTCCTGAGGTTAAAGTAAAGAAAAAAGCTGTGTTTTCAGAAATTACTTTCATCCTTAAATTATATTTTCTATTGAAAGGAAATAGTTGCCCGTTATCCAGTCATTAATTGTTTTATTACTTATTCTATTTTCCAGATTAAAAGGGAATACATTTATAGACTTGCTGCATATATAAATTAACTGCCTTCTAACTACACTTAATTTCGTTTGATAAACTTAAATTTATAGGTTATATTTGGTCTAAAATTATATTGAGTTCTATTAATTATTGAAAAATTGTTTTTATACTTAATAATATATTTTGCAAAACTTTTCAAGTAAAGTTGTCTTTTTTTTATCTTACAGACATTACATTAAATATTTAGTTGAAATACAGTGTCAGTTTCGATATTAGATTGCAATAAATAACATTTTAATTTAGTTACACAGTATTCTATTTCATAGTAATACATATATGATAAGATAGAATGTATAAAACATTTAAAATAATATGACAAAACAACGTCAGACTAGGCTGCTATTATTGAATGACAATGTACCTAAGAATACGCCAAGTGCCAGTGCAAGTATGAAGGGCCTGCGTCGCCCTAACTTCATGCGACACCGATCGCTCATGGAGCCAAGCACGGGTGTGAGGAAAAAGCCGACTAGAGGTGAGAGTGCCCACACCAGTGTCATGCGCTGATGGCCCACTCCGATCTGCAGCAGTGTGGGTGATACGAATGCAGTTTCGGCTGCATACGAGAATTCAATGCCCATCACAGCTGCTGATACACGTACTAGTTCGCCTCTTGTTTTACGTCTGGAAAATTCCAATTAAAGTCTTTGCAACAATATCCACTTTCGGGATTCTCTAGGATGTAAATCGTTCAAACGTATTGCCAAAAGTGGCGTAACTATGGGGTGAATCAGGGGCATAAAATAGATTTGGAATTTAAGCAGGCTTTGTGAGACAATTTTTGACAAAAGGTTCAAAAAAGGTAATTGGAAAAGCTAAAAATGTGGTTTTGGAGTTATTATGTATTGAATAAATCATTTTATTTGCTATCGAGCTTGCACTCACACAAATTCATAGGTTTGGAGTTGCTATTATATCCACCTAAAAAATTACAAGAAAATGTATTTCAAAAGCTCAATAAGATGCCACGAATATTCACGATTGTGTTATTATGTTTTTAAAAAAAGGTTTTGTGAACCTGCTTCAAATTTCTTTTACTAACACAATCAGAGCTCAGATCTCCCATTGTCAATAATGCAAGAGCTATAATAAAACTTACTTTTACACTTAGCGTTCGTTGAAATCTTAAATTGGATGAATTCATACCCAGAATCGCTTAAAATAGGTTTTAGTAAGGTTGTTTTTCAAAAATTTCCCGGGGGAGTACCCCTGAACCGCTCGTGTCTTATCTTATCTGGCATGACTCGTGGCTAATCACTTCCCTATTTGATCTGACATTATGATTATAGGCTTATAATGAATTTGGGCAACTCATTGTGCAATACCAGTTCAACTCTCATAAATATAACAATTCTACGGATGACTAGAAAACATGGTGATGGTGGAAAAATGGCTTTAAAAGAAATAGCCATTTATATTGATAGATAGATAGATTTTAATCTCAAAATAAAAATAGCAATATACAGTGTTTTTTCTTTTCTACTGAAAAACTATGTTCGATCCAAAAATATAATTCATAAAAAAAAACAATATAAAATTAAAAAAAAAATTAAACTAGAGAAAATACAATCCAGCAACAAGATGCAACTATTATAAACCCTTCCCCCCTTAAACGACAACACTGGTCATCCCCCAGTCACACCCTCTAATTATTACACCACTGCTTGCCAGAAAATATATCATTTAATTCATTTTTCATCTGTGATGTCTGTTATGTATTCCATGACGAATAATTTATTATCACAAACCGACACTGTATTTCTATTTAAATTATAATTTAACAAAAGTAAATTATGTTTAACAAAAGAGTAAAATCATTATTTAAATTCATAGACTTCTTGTTCCATTAAGATTTGCGTTGTTAGGCTAATATTAACTTTTATGGCAAATTCAACACTTGAATTCAACTTTAATTGTGAATAAGATAATAATATTCCTACTTTGAAAATGAATCTCCATGATTCGAAAACGTTTGGCCTACTTGAGCAGAAATATTATCTATTCACAATTAAAATTGACTAAAAGTCGTTGAATTTACCATTAAAAGTTAATATTAATCAAATATTTAAATAGAATACAGTGAAAGTTTTGATAGGCCTATTAGATCATTTTTTGTCAAATTTATTACAGTTGTTTAAATTAAATTATTAATTTCAAATTCTTACTATAGTCCGTGCAAACCTAAGATTGCAGTAAAGAGTTATATGACGCTATTGATGCTATTTCATAATTATGATAATACTGCAAACTAAGGTTTGCGCAGACTTGATTGAAACTTTTATTTATTCATTACTAATTCATAAAGAATTTTTTTTAATGTAATATTCAAACAAAATGCTTTTGTAGTAGTTCTAGTCGAAATTACTCACCATCCAAAATAATTTGGATTTGACCCTGACTCTATGTTGTTGAATTACCAGTTGGCACTTGGAAAAAACTTCAATTTTTAAACTTTTTATTAATTTCAAATTCCTCAAAATGCTAGTCTATTAATTTCTTCTGAAGACTTCCGCAATGGCGGATATTGACAACAGCATTGAATAGCTGATGGAAATCGATGTATGATACTTCACAAAAATATCAGTCACCACCGGGAATCGAACCGCGGACCTCCCAATTGCCGGTCGGGCGCCTTAACCAGTAGGCTATAGTGACCCTTCTGCACAGCAGCACACATTTTAAAGTTGACCATATCTCACAAGCTAGTTTTTATTAATAGCACTTTGAGGAATTCGAAACTATTAAATTCTGTTTCTGTATATTTGTTAGTTTGTTAAATTGTCAGTTACTTCAAACCTTTTTTTAATTTCCAGCTTTTTTTGTGGAACATGTTATTAAACGTTAATTCATTGAGGATTTGACTATAATTTTTTTATTTTAAACTTAAATTTGAAGGACGTAGGCATATTCCCAGTCCAAAAGCCAAGAAAGATTAATTTTAAGAGTGGGATGGAGCAAAGTCACACTCTATAACTGTTATATATGAGGCCTTGGGCAGAGCCTAGTCATTATATATGAATGAGACTCGCCAGTTGTTGGAGGTAAATTTTTTTATTGCATGTGATGCCCACATGAGTCTGGTGACTTGTGCGTGGGTAATAAGGCGAATGGGTGAATGATGAAAAACATCCATACCTGAATAAGATTCGAACCCAAGGCTGCAGGAAATGAGGCCAGCCAGAGCCTTATTTTATCACAGACAATCACTCCAACCAACTGCGCTACCAGAGCCGTCAGAGCGTTCATTCAAAATCGTTCGGTAATACTCTCGAGAAAAATGTAAGAAATATGTATATCTGACATCAATAAAGTAGCCTACCTTAATTTTGAATTGCATACTATCAGAAAGCTTCGTGACAGATCCTTAAAACGTGGAAGTTTGAAAATATAGCTTTTCGTCTTTAATGTTTATATTTCATGTGTACCATCCCATACAGGTTCTCTTTAGCCTTGGGATACGAACTTTTATTAGTCTTGAGAATTTTAAAAATATGTGCATATATACTATGTAATGTTTGTGACTAATAAATTTTATTCATTCATTCATTCATTTCAAGTGATTTCGTTAAATTTTCGGCCAACACAGACATTCAAGATCTACTACTACACTATTACTACACTGTCTACTACTACCTGCTCAACTGGGAGAGCCACAAAGATTACAAATCGAAAATTTTTATGACTACCTGTGTCAGTTTGCTTTGTTTCACAAAATCATGAATATTTGGATATTATATTTGAATATTGGATGAATATTTATTGATGTTATATGATTTTTTCAACCTGTAAATGTGCGAGTAGTCCTGCTCAACGGGTCCTCTCTTGGAGCTCTCAGCCTCTTGTTGTGGAGTGGGTCTCAACACACCACGAATAACTTCGCCAATATTTTCCGGCTTGCTTTCTCGCCATTCCTCCCAGCGCGTTTTGCCCTTGTCTCTCCACGCATGCAGTCTGCCCAGAACACCCTGGTACTCGTGTAGCTTGTCCGCCATCTGAAACCGACGGAATAACATCCAATTTTATTGATAGAGACTTTTCCTTTCTTTATTTTCCTCACATAACTTTATACTTTCTTTTTGAAAGGAATTTTCTTTGCAAAATGAACGGCTGTATTAAACACGGTGTAGAGAAGAAAGATTTGATAGCCTAGTACTTGAAAATCCAATTATTTTGCTAATGAAATTTCGATTTCGATTGGGGAAATACCGGTATCAGAAGGGTGATGATAGAGGTCAGGCACGAAGCGAGGGCGATAAATGGAATGTATCTCCCACCTCGGAATTTTCCAACCAACACTAAAAAAAATGCTGCATTTGTGTCTTTCAGGGAGGTGATAACCGTTTTTAGGTTGTGCCACCCTTAAAAAATATTTTCTCAGTTGATATCGCCCTCACGGAAAAAAACTGACTTTGCACTTAGTAGAGAAGTAGAGAGAGGTATTGGAGAAACTGCTTGAATACTTCGGTCGCATAATGAAATATAATTTTAAAAACCATCTCCTTAATTTGTTCACCCAAGGAGTAGAAAAGAAAAAGACAATAAAGAGAGATTTTTGATGAAATTTAAAAATATTGAATTTTCGATTGGTATTAATTAATAGTGATATTAATATTAATTTTAATATTATTTTTATATTATTAATATTAATTTGATGTGATTGGTACGATTTTAAATCTTAGTCTTGATAGATCTCTGCGATGTCATTCATTCTTTCTGATACTTCTCAATTCGAAATCTAGTTTTCAACTGAAAATAATGAATTCAACAACAATGAATCAACCCTTAATTAACAACTATTTCGCCACAGAGCGCATAGAGAAGAATCAGCCAATTTAAAATTCAATTAATCGAATGAAATTGGGCTGCTAGCCATCAAATGATGTGAAATAGTAATAATCGGTATTGGCATAGTAGAAAAAAAATATAAAATCTATGTAAGGCAAAAAAACAGTCAGTTGTGGTGGAGTTGAAAAAAAAATTATGAAGTCCATGTGAGGAAACAAAAAATCAGTTGTGGCATTTTTGAAAAAAAAAAATTCTTTGTAGGAAAGGTAAAAAACAGCACATCGTTCTGGCTCCTTTCCTTATCTTGAATACTTATCTGGATATCGGTCACCTACAAAATCTTAGCGCCCCATAATTTATTGCATCCGGGTCCCCTGGATAACTTTAGTAGGCACTACATTTTCATCCGAGACCCTTCATATCTTTATTAGGTACCGCAGAAAAAGCTGGTTAGCAAATTATAATATGTGATTAATTCTAAGTAAATAGAGTATAAGTAGGCTAAATAAGGTAGCCTACATCAATTTTATAACGTGTTGAACAGTCGTGAAAGGGTCAAAATAGACGAACATCAGTGAATGACAATATTTTCTAAGGTTTCTCGTCAAATACGCTGGTGACCTGTTACTACCTTCTTTCTATCCTGTTCTATACCACTGCACTACGGCTTTAGTGAAGCTTTAGAAGGCTTCTTTGCTTGTTACAAGCTCAAGAGTCTAAAGAGAGCAATGAATCGTAGAAGATAAGTAGAAGAAGATAGAGAAAGAGTAAAGAAAAAGAAGGAGATAAAATAAGCGATTCGATAAAATGCTGAGTCAGATATGTTGTAGCTGAAGGGTGGGAGAGCTGTTGGGCCTTTTTATGGCTGGGCAAAGTTTTTCACATGCTGAGAAATTCACAGTTGTTTTTGAATGCGTAATAAAATGGATTATAGAATGTAGAATAGATCTAGCCAAGAAAATTTCAAAGAACCGAAGAAAATTTGTTTCAAATAAATTCATTTAATCTTTATTAGTGTATTATTTCTGTATTAATGAATTTCAATGCTCTTTATCAAGTTCAGTGTTTTTGGCAAAGTTGACACTTTTTAGTATTTTTAACCAGTTGATAAATTATTATTCTAATAAATTAACTCTTCAAGATCAATAGGTCAAAATATTGACCCTAAGACACAGATGTAAATGAAACGATAGGGCATTATTTAAACATATAAAGATAAAAAACACGAATAAATACTGTATAATAAATTATAAAAATTAAATGTAGCTTTAAAAAGTGTTACAATCTATGAATAGATATGTTTGTGCTAATTATGAAATGAGTCAATGAGCTAACAATGAAATTGATAAACAGTATTTAAAATGTGAGGATGTTTTTAAAATGAGTTGAAAATAATCCGGGAAGAGGTTTTGGAGAGGAGCTTTGTGGGAAGAAATGTTTTACAAGAAAAATATTTCTAAATTTTGTTGTAATTGAAAACCTAAGGTTCTCAACTTTCAAATAAGATATTTACCTATTATTAAAATGAAAAACAAATACAACAATAAATTAATTTGGTCATTGTTTCCTCACGCACCTACCGCGTTGATGATAATAAAAAATATTTCCTGAAGAATTATAAAGATATCACTTATATATATTTTTTTTTGGAGGATGAAGCCCAAATAGGTCTGAGACCTGTGCGTGAGTAATGAGTTGGATGATGGTGATTTATGAGTTGGACCTACAGTTTTAGGTGGGTTCCGAACTTCCGAATTGCTTCTATTAAGAGTCAAGATAAATAAATATACTTTTGTGGTGGGCTACAGCGGAGAGATTAAAACTTCGAAACGCTCATCAGCTTAAGAAATGAATGAATTGCTTTTAAAATACAGATTAGGTAACTATTTTCTCCTTGATATTTTCATTTTATACTTAATATTCTTAAAATTGTCTAAAGAATATACTTCATATACTATTACTACTGGGCAATGATTGATATACTCTTAAAAACAATGTCATTAGCCTTTTTAAATAAGAGGAAGCTCATTGCTTATTTCAAGAGTAGAAGAAAGTTATTCTTTATTCTGTTAAAAAAATATTCATGCTACTTGAACGTTCTAAAACTCTGTTTTCTAGTCTCTGTTGATGCGACTACAATATATGGATGACGCAATCAATAAGAGGTTGATTGTCTTTGAACCGGCAACGTGTGACCGGCATTGATAACAAAAAATGTTCCACTAAATGAAAATTATTATTATTATTATTATTACAATTTAAAATTGTTAGTTATTAAATAGTGATTGCTTTTTTGTACATAGTCAATAAGTGGCGAAACTAGAGTTGACTTGTGGGGGGGGGGGTTTCGTCTACCCCAATAGTCAACCACTCTTACATATTATTACTCCCTTCAAAAAAAAATTTCTCTATTTATTATTGTTACTTGAAAAAATTTTAATTTCTTCTAAGCAATGGGGAGAAGTTACGTCCCCAATACCCTCCTCGTTACGCCAGGCGAGAATTGATTAAATTTACTTGAAGTCAAAAGTAGCATTTACGTATAGTTACGTGCATTAGATGATAAGATCTCAATTATTTTCAAATATATGCTGTAGAATCTAAATAGTATTATTGTAAAATGATTAATTAGAATGTTATTGAACATTATTGGAGTCAGGCGCGGAAATATTGAGTGTTTTATGAGTTCTATTAGTGTTTTATTAGCAGGTATTATTCGATCACGACGTGAATCATTTATGAATTTAAGTGCTATTCACCCACTTTGGCTTCCTAAATGTAAGACATTAGCGTTGTTACCTATTTAAAAACTTTGAGCTACTTGTGAAATGCTGAACCACTTTTACTAAAAAGTAACATATTACCTATTATAGAGAAATAAATCTTAATTCACAAGATTCATGTTTTTAGAGGGGGATTTCAATATTTTAAAGATATTCATCATTTTTTAAATTATAAATTAGATGCCATTGATTTGTTGAGAACTCAAACTCAAACCCTTTTCCACTACTGAGTCTGAGGAAAACGCAGCTTCGTTAGACTTAGTTTCTGATACCTGGGTTCAACTGATACAAAAGGAAAAGCTTTAAAAATTAATTTTAATTTTTAGTTAATTTAATGAAATCAATGCGGTACCAGTATTATCAATTTTGTATATTTTAAATATTTTTTGAACATTAATTGGGTTAGAACCAACTACTTCCCCCACCATCTGGTTTCAAGTCAATATAACAGAAGTTCTCTTTCAATTTGTACTAGATGCCTTTATCTAGGAGACTTTTTGGTGATCCCACCTGAATTTTTAGTTGATAAACTGAGTAGGTACTTGTACTTTCTTATCTATTTGTATATTGAAGTAAATAATAATTTAATTAAATTGGATGTTTTCCATCCTCTCATTGAATTATTTTTTGCCGAACCTATTTGTATAAGACATATCTTAATTCGATGACGATTTCAAATTCCGTTTTAAAGTTGCGGAAAATCAAATTGAAATCAGTGAAAATAAAAATTTGTGAAATTTATTTTGAAAAATCAGTTGAATCGCAGTTTTTGGTATCAGAAGAATATCAAAGTCTACTGAAATCTATTCAGGGTTTAAATAGAAACTTAAAACAAAAACATTAAACATAATTAGGCCTGATAAGGCTCTCAAGAAGGCTCTCATTCTCATTCAAATTGAAATCAGTGAAAATAAAAATTTGTGAAATTTATTTTGAAAAAACAGTTGTATCACAGTTTTTGGTATCTGAAGAATATCAAAGTCTACTGAAATCTATTCAGGGCTTAAATATATACTTGAAACAAAAACATTAAACATAATTAGGCCTGATAAGGCTCTCATTCTCATTCAAATTGAAATCAGTGAAAATAAAAATTTGTGAAATTTATTTTGAAAAATCAGTTGTATCACAGTTTTTGGTATCTGAAGAATATCAAAGTCTACTGAAATCTATTCAGGGTTTAAATAGAAACTTAAAACAAAAACATTAAACATAATTGCCTGATAAGGCTCTCAAGAAGGCTCTCATTCTAAAAATACATACCTTGATAAATGATATCCCTCACAAGTAAGAGCAAGAAGCACATTAAATACCAAGATTCTCTAAATTCATTACAAAAGTGACACTCCACTGTATCACAAATAGAAAAACTTTTTAATTAATTAAAAAAATAGTGTAACACAATTTAAAATCGAAATCTCCACTATCCACCACACATTATTTAAATTAACAATATATAATGACAATAGGCCTATATTTAAATGACAATATATAATGACATAATATTTAAATGACAATATATTTCAATCGCTACTGTACGAACAAGCACACGTGTAACTAACTATAAAATGCTGTAGATTTATTTTTAATTACCGCTTTGGAATAAAACCATTGATCAAAATAAACAATGAGAGCTAACCACTATTAAAACGTTAATGCATCCAAACGTCCCAGACTATGTTATGAAGATCATGGTTAGCGAATAGTTCAAAGCACAGTGCCTCACTTTATTCTCTCTCAGTACGTTGCCGTCAACAATGAAAATGTGATGCATTTCAATGTATGTTATTCGGTAAAATATTAATAGATCGATAAACATTTTTAAATAACCGTGATCTTTGAAACCAATTTGTAGCATACGACTGAATAGTATCAACGATGATTTACTGAGTCAAGTAGCGATTAGACATTGAACTTCATTACATAGTAGTTTTTTTTTAACAATTATAGAATGTAACAGATGTTCATTGACTCTTCAAACATGAACTTCATGTTTTCATTGTTGGTAAAAATCATTAATACTAGGTACTTTTAATGGGTAAGTATTTACAAGGTGAACGGATCCAATAAGCTAATAGTTGAATAGAAATTGTATCTCAAGTTGTTATTGGATTACTTGAGTGAACAGTGAATGAGTTACTTGAAGCTAATTTTAACTTTTGGCTTCAATTTAAAAAAATGTTCGATGCAACAGACCATTAATTGTTCAATAATTCGAGAATAACTCAAATTGCTTCCATTTGTCATGATTTATGATTTTTATCTGAAAATAATAAATGTATCCGTTATTTTATTATTGAACAGTTTTTTCTTCACTATTTGAATCTCTATCAGTCATTCGCAAATTAAAAGTGCATTGTTCTTTGTTTTATTTTGGTAATAATTTTATTTTTTAAACTATTTTTTTAGTCGGTATCCTATAATATTTTGTATTTATCCGTTTTATTATTTTGAATCGTCGATTTAAAATTATAAACCAAAAGATATTTTGTATTCTAATACAAGAAAATAAATAAGCTGGTTGATCATTTGTTATAATTATTGTATTATAAAAGGGAATGTTATTATTTTCTGCTGGCGATCAAGTTCTACTTCTGCCAGTAGTGCCATATTTAATGTGTAGATAGTTTAGTTTGGATTTGATGTTAATGTTAAGTATGTAGGTATGTTTTTTGTTTTGTTTCATTGTTAATGTTTTTGTGCATATGGCAAATGAATGAAATGAATTTAGTGGATTAAAATAAAAATGGATTCAATATGAAATAAGACAGAAATAAGACAGAAATTTTAATCCAGTCTTCCTTCAATTACTGAGAAAATTTTAATAAATTCCTACCTGAATAATTCTATCAACCTTTATCGATAAAATAATAATCTCATACAAAGAAGGAAGAATATATTGGTGTAATTATAAATTTTTACAGTTATTTAGAGGAATACATTTCGTCTAAAATGCATTAGAAAGCAATACAAAATTAAAGTAATTTAGAATAACATGATTTATCACCTAAATTATTGCATTTCTTATGTAGTGGGGACATGATTGTTGTGTATAATTTATAACAACTCAAGTTTAAGCCAGGGTCTTTGGTAATGTTTTTTTTTTTAAGTTTCATGTATTGGATATTATTGAGGTATTGAAATGTTATCTTATTTAAAAAATCCATCAATTATTTTGTGAAATGTGGTATATTAGGTAATTTTTTCTCAAGTAATTTTTCAAAGTAAAAGACACTTTGGGTAATAGAATGACATATTTTTTATTTCAATTTAACAATTAGTTTTTTCAAAACAAATTTTTGAAAAACTGAAACTTTTTCAAATTTTCATAATTTTTTTAAGATAATTTTTTGAAGGAAATAAAAATATGTCATTTTAAACCTCAAGGTGTATTTTGTTTCAAAAAACTATTAAAAGTTTAAAATAACTTATAGGTGGCACCAACTGCCCTTCAAAACCGAAAAAAGTCATCTTTGAACCCCCATATTTCACAAAACAAAATTTTCTCATGGCAATATTTCAGACCCAATAACAACTAATACAAGAAACTTCGAAAAAATATGACCAAAACCCCTGCGCACTCAAAACCCTCTCATAGAAGAGCAAGAAAACTCCAATTTCCAGCTTTTAAAAATAAGAAAATTGAGAAGAGATATTATGAGTACTACATTGCTAGAGTAAACAGTCTCCCTCTTGTAGTATGGGAAATGGAACGCTAGCAACTATGAAATCGCAGTAAGTTGATATTGTTCAACCAATGCAAGAGCTTCAGGCGAAAAATTTGGCCGAGACTACTGTCGCCATGCGGACTTCGATCCATTTGTTATTCCGCAATAGGCCCTGGACCTAGACTGCCTTGGCAAATAACCAGACTTGCATTATAGGTATATGTGCATATATTATTATTAAATTCTTGGATTTCTTGTTCCATAACAATCTGCGTTGTTTATATTAACTTTTTGTTGTAAATTTAACTACTTGCAGTCAGTTTTAGATTGTGAATATATAAAAAATGTACTCACACGTGACCGAAAGTTTTCGAGTTGTTGAAGGTCTTGAAGATGGGTTTATACTGACTGCAAGTCGTTAAATTTACAACAAAAAGTTAATATTATTATTATTTCAACAAGGAGGTTCAAAAGTAAAAGAGCTTGAAAAAATTGGTCAAACCTCAGACGAAACGAAAATGAATATAGGCATTAATGAAGGAGAAATTTAGTTTTTCGTTTAAGTAATTCATAATTCATATAAACTAGATATATGGGTTATTTCATCCAATGGATTAGAAGAGAATCTTCAACAATATAAACTGACAATAGAAAGCAAGCAATAATTATTTATTGAAAATAAATTGGAAAAATACTCTATAAAAAAACTTGAGGTCTGATGCATAAAAATTTGTAAATTGCAATCCAAAAGAAGAAATTTTTATTAGATTTTTGCATGAACTACTTACAAATACAGGTACCAGTAAAACTAGTGAATAGATTTTTATGCAACAGACCCTTGAAGTTCAGATTTAGATTAATAAGTTGAATAGAAATCTGTAACATTCTGCGCTCCACGGTTTTGATTTTCTTTTTAATTATTATCTTCTCATTTTCCAATATATATTTCAACAGGCTACCGGACTAAAGAATCCAATATGAAAATTCATAAGAGACAGCTTAGAACCATGGGCTTACCTGGGGGAAAGATAGAAAGATAGATTTATTGTCAAAAGAAAAAGAAAAATATACAGTGCTTTTCTTTCTACAGAAAAACTATGTTCAATGCGAAACATAATTCATAAAATGGATTTAAAATTTAAAAAATAAACTTAATAAGAATATACAATCCAGCACACAAGACGCAACTTGCAGACCGCTGGAGGGAGTCTATACAATAAACTTATTTTACTACGAAAGAGAAAAAAGAAACAGAAAAGTTATTTATGCAATATCCTGATGTTAAAAAGAAAAAAATCTTGACATTTCTATTTAAATCTAATGTACAATATAATAAATTGGAAGGAAAAAGATTCAAGTTTCAAAAAGTGATCATCAGAGAGAAAAAACTCCACTCGGAAAGAGGGCTTATTTGAGTTTTAAAAAGGATTTACCACGAGGATGCGGCTACCAGCCACGAGCCCTACTTTCTATTGAAATTATAGTAAAGCTTAAGGAAGAATGAAAAAATAACTATTTTTTGTGTCTCCCAATATCTTTGGTGGCATCATCTACTGAATGTATTCAAGTTAGCAATGACCATGTTTCACACGATATTCAAAAAGTAAGGTGGTCCTCCCTCGCCACATCTAGAAAAATTTACATTATTTTTATTCTTCTCTTTGGTTCGGTTATCTAACAAGAAAAATGAGAATGAAGACTGATTAGTGAAGTAGGACTGACAGAAGAATGCGCATGAAGTGTCCATTGAGTTAACCCGACAAAGAGAAAGTGTCAATTGTCCTTGTAACTCCATTTGTTTAGAGAAACGTAATGATAATTATATATATTGTGCATTATCTCTAAATATAATAAAACTGGACAGTTAGCCCTCTGTACTATGTCTAAGATATGATAAAGCTGAAGTTATGGTTTAAAAAAAATAGTTCACACTACTCAAGGTCATCTTATGAAGTAAGGATTCTACTGAACATGAGAGATATTGATTATGGTGAATTTTATTGGGTAAAACAGGTGAAAACAAAACAGGTGAAACTTTTTTCTTTGATTTAATCGATTTTAACGCCTTGATAGAGAGAAAAAGCAAAAATAGCAGAGAAAGTAAAACAAAGTTGAAAAATATTGGATGACATTAGAAATTATTATGGAAAGATATGAAGCAGAATATTACTTTTGACATTGATTTTTCTCAACTTATGTCTTTTATTGGTGGTTTAAGACTCTTTCTTTACGCAGTTCTAAATCGTGTTCAATGTTTTTAGAAAAAAAAGAAATTAACAAAAATATTCTTAAATTCTCAACCACAAGATAAGTGACAATAAATCGTCAGTTCGATAAATAAATCGCCTTCACTAAGGGTGGAGTTGGGATTCAAGGCCCTTTTCAGATAGAGCTTCCCGGTCATCAATTCATCCGAACAGAACAGAACTAAGTAAGAACCTGACCATCAGAATTAATTTTTCCAGAGATCCGGAGATGTAGCTCACCTTACGGCCGCTCATCTCAAAAAAAAAAAAATGAAAATGCGTCAAAAAAATAATATTGAAAAATCAATAATGAAGAGATTGAATATAAAACATTAGTTTTACAGGTCAAAAGGAATACTATATGATTTCGCTTCTTATTTAGGACCGTACCACTGTATTTTTACTCACGTTTTATGATTCAGGAGATCTAGTTGATTATCAGCTTCCACGTCTTCAAGAGAGCACAACTTTTTTCAACATTCATTGGGAAGCACTTTTTTCAAAGTTATTCACATCACATCACGTAGCAAGAATGTTGGAGCCGGCGTTTCAAGCTGATTAATACTTATCATTCAACTGCATAATATAATTACTGCGTTAGTTGAGGTTGAATTATGTCAGAATGACCCGATTACTTATTATTGATCAGGAAAGTGTACTGATTCAAAGTCTTCTTCCCCAAGCTACAGAGCACAATAAAAAAGTTCATCAATTGAAAGGCATTGACATATATAGATAGAATGCATTTATTCTTATATCTACGGTCAAAATGGATCTCAGATAGACTACTTACATAACTCCTATCTCCATTTCGGGTCTCAGTTATACAATAATTGTATAACCTCAGATTATTGGACACTTCCTTATTGAATCTCAAGTCCCAGTTTAGTTTATTTCAAATGATTAAGCTTCCATGTCAGGCAAAACTCATTTAAGGATGGCAGGCTTAAATGAATTTTCAAAAAAATGACTTCACTGAAAATAGTTTAGCAATTTGAAATCCCGTACCAGATCTATTTGTTGTTAAATAGAAAATTGGATAAATAATATGAATCTAATATTATAACTGTATTTCGATATAAATTACGATTTTTACTCACTTAATTTGGGCTATAATTTATTTATCATTTACATCATAATTTAAATAGAAATACAGTGACAATTTTAATATTAGATTGTTCATCAAGTATTTCGTCGTGGAAACATCACATAAATAATATTATTTCTTTGTAAAGTACAAAAACGAACAGCCTTTTAAACAGGCTTTTATACATAAGGCTTTATACACAAGCTTTTATACATATAAAAGCCAAAAGGCTTTCAAAGTGTTTCACAGTGTTTCAAAGAAGATAATTAGTAATTGAAAAATCACTTAACAGCTTAAGATTTTTGTTGAATAGAAAACATAAGAGCAAAATAACAATGACAACCAATAAAAAAGCAGATCACTGTTGTGAGGTACGGCATGAGCATGAGCAGGTGATTGATTCTTCAAGCATTATATCAATAAAATGAGATTCTTCAGCCTTTAAGATACAAAACACTAGAGAGCCTAGAGAGAATGACCTAGAGAGTGCGTAAAATATTACTGATTCTTAATTAAAATTGACTGCAAGTCGCTGAATTCGGCGGAAAAGTTAACAAAAACACTGTTTAGATTAACAAGAAAATCTTATTCTGATCTTTAGGGCGACAAATATCATGCTTGATACATCACATGTCAAGCTTGCAATAAAAATTCTCTTATCTTAAGAAAATTGCTTCTGCATCAGCTTATTTGGGAATTTAAAGAAAGATGAATGCAATTTCAAATTTGAGCAGAGTTCCTAATTAGCAAAGATCATATTCTATACAATAAGCCATTTCTACTATTAAATTTCTATTTGATACGAACCGTGTGCTAACACCACTTTTAGAAAGTTCTTACACAATATTTTAAACCTATCATTTTTAAACTTTGTCTAATCAATGAAGTTCTTCAATGATACGTATACCTACAACTCCGGTGATATTTATAAATTTTATATAGCAACACTAATTAGTCAGAAAACGAATAATTTATCGTCAATTTCCCAATAACAGACACCGAATTAAACACTATTGCATTTCAAAATGAAATTGCATCTTTAACAATTTCGTCCATCAGTAGCTGCCACACGATTTACGTCAACTCCACAAACAATGTACCTTCAAATAGAACTAACCACAAACTAAATCCACACAGAAGCAGCTTTCTATTCACTTGTTTTCAATCTAATTGAGAAATTGACCTTCAATACTAAATCAATACGCTTATAGAAATCTTTTGACAATGTTATTTAGTTGGATATCTTTAAAAGTAACTTTTAAGGATTTATTATTTAGTTTTAAACAAATTGATTTTAAATTAAGGGGGATGTTTTTGGAGTAATGTTTTTGAGATCAAAACATGGGTAGTATGTGACTGGAAAGTTTTCACGATCGCGACTGATAGGCGAAAAAAGACTAGTGAAACTACCCCCACCGATCAGCCGGCTTTTTCCGAAGTTTACTTTCTCTCTGCTGTAGTCTCTCTCTTCTCTCTCACTTTTTCTATCCTCGATGATCACACACAAGAGGAGAGATGCGCTCTAACGCACACCCGGGTCCCGAATCTGCGAGATCGCCGTCCGAGTGTCGCCCAAGGTAGAACATCGTCATCGTAACAATAAACGTCATCATCTGGCGCCTAACGTCTTAAAGCCCCCTGGCGGACCGGAAAGGAAACTAAGTTTCCAACCCTTACGCAACAGACTCGTTGACGCTTTCCACCCCTTCCCCCCCACACTATTTTCACAATGTAGGCGTTTTAGAAGCGTTCCAATTTCATGAACTGATTATTCAGGGTTATTTTAAATCGGAAAAGAGGGTAAGGGATGTAGTAATAAGTTATTAAGGGTCATGATAGGAGTGTAATGGCTAATGAAGCATACGCCCTAGGAAAGAGAGGAGGTAAAGACGTGAATAAATAAAAGGCATAGTAATCGAAAATAATAATGAAAAAATAAAGAGAGATGATTTTTCAATTAATTTACATTTTATTCCTGGATTCCTTGTTCCAGGACGAACTGCGTTGTTAATATTAACGTTTCAGGTGAATTTAATGACTTGAAGTCAACTTTAATTAAGATCAAGTAATATTTTACTCACTCTCTAGGCCGAAAGTTTTCGAGTTATAGAAACTCATCTTCAAGGCAAACCTTTAGGCCTAGAGAGTAAAATATTACTTAATTCTGATTAAAATTGACTGCAAGTAGTTAAATTTACCTAAAAAGTTAAAACTTTTCATTATTTTACTCAATTCCATTATAACGATTCAAATATAATCAATTCTGTTAAAAATTATTTTCGCCATAATATATCAACTCCTTTTAATTATGCAATTTAAAAATTAAATCATTTTTCACGATACCATACAGTATTTAGGTCATAGAATATATAGGTAATACGAATTCTATATTTATAATCTATATATGCAGCTATGGTGGGCCGTAAAGCGGCATAACTGACTTGTCTCACACTCCATGCTTAGACCTGGAGACTTGAAGAAATAATTAACAAAAAAGATGTATTATAGGCCCACCTACTAATTATTATTCTTTGAGAATTATTCAAAGCATTTGAAGCATTGTAAAGTGTGATTAATTAGACTGGAATGTACAGAATGTGTTTATGTTTTAAAATGTACCGTGAAAAATAAATTGAAATGTAAGTTATTGTGAAAAGATTCATGTCTCCGCATTCATAATAATATTCTTTTGGCTAAGATTTGTTGAAGGGGAGATTTCTGGGAAAAAAGCTATTCAAACTCAAGGTCAACAACAAGATTATTACAGCATTTTAGTATCTTTGAAACACGCTTTCATGAATATTCTCACTATGATTCCATGCAAATGCTCAGAGAGAAGCTGAAAAACTCCATTAAAATGTCCACCGAATGTTGTTGTCTGTAAAGTTACTATGAAGAATGACACAGAATCTATTGACCGAGTTTCATCTCAACGATTCCTCTCACACTACTTTTGGGACCCCCTTTTTCTCATTGACTTTCTTTCTCTTCTCTTTTCTTTTGCACAGAATAAACCCATCAACGCATCCATCACTTTTTGTTTGTTTTCTCTCTTCATGTCATCACTGCATTCCTTCATTCTCTACTTCGTCAAAAAAGCATAGAATATGCTCTATGACTTCGTCCTTCACAAAAATTTATCTACACTACACATACATGCTCCTTTAATTCCAGATTGCAGCCAATCAACTAACGAAATGTGCTTTCAGCAGATCCTCTCTATAGCTTCATTTTTGTCTATTTGACACTTTATTTACACTATTTTTTCAAATTTCTCTCAATGTACTACATATTTAGCACAAAAAACTGTACAATCTGCATTCAATCAGAGCAATATTTAGTTTATAAAGCTTTTTATAGTGTAGAAGAGTTCCTTTCACATCAAAATTAAGCCTCACCTATAATTAATATAGTAATATTATGGTAACTAGTGTATAAGATAGAATAATATTGTTAATCTGACTTTTCTTATACTCCTTAACTGGAGTCCCCAAGACGTAATTTACAAAAAAGCACACATGGAAATTGGAAATTCGAAACTATAAATTAGTACACATAGAAATAGACATAGCACACAGCAAAAAATATGAAGTCAAATAAATTGTATATTTCCAAAGTTAAATAGTAATAATATGAAACAGTATCTTTTACATAACCTGGTAGATAAGAATTCTTTCCTCACACACGGATCTGTAGTCTATGTGGGGGAATGTATTCCTTTCTATTTTCATTGCACCGGTATTTCTATTATGATTTTAATATGATGTATAGAATTAAATTAAAATAATATATAATTGGATAATGAACGTTTTTTATAAGACAAAGTATAAAAACCATAGTTTCAAATAATATGTGAGCTCGCTTACCTAATACTTTCTGTGTACCAAACATACTAAAATCTTATAGGCTTGCCATGTAAGGAAATTTCTTTTGTAGAAATAAATAAAAAGATTGTGAATAGTTTCTTGTTCTCCATGAATAGGCATATCATAATGTAACCTGCATGTTGTTTTGGATTTTATTTAAATACAAATAAATATCTTCCATAAATCTTTTAATAAAAACAAAATCAATTATCATTTATAGGCATATACAAAAACATTTTAATTGTTGGATTTCTTGTTCCATAACGATCTGCGTTGTTGATATTAACTTTCTTTTATAAATTTAACGACTTGAAGTCAGTTTCAGGTTGTGGATATATAATAAAAATGCACTCTTATTATATATAGTAAATTTATTATATAGTCACAATCTAAAACTGTCTGAAAGTCGTTAAATTTTCAACAAAGAGTTAGTACTTTAATATCACAGAGAAGAAAAATTTACTGCCTTATTTATCTTCAATCGTTGATCAAGGATGATTATGTGATTAATCATCAGCCTGTATGTTTAAAATCTTATAATGACATGAATCTTCGCAATATTGTTTCAACATAAATTAATATTTGCAATATTATCAAGTAGTCTCTTATTTTGAAGAAAAATCCGCACCAATTCAATAAATCTTCAAAAGAATCAAGGTATTGATCTATTTTCTCAGTTCCTCGAACTCTTTCTCCTATCTCTTCCTTTCTCACCCCAAATCTACCCAACTGTGATTTTATTACATTCTCTGCTAGATAACAGCTTCTTCCTTTGTCAATAAAGCTCAGTGATAGAGACTTGATGTTCAAATGAACATCATGATTGCTTTTTATTCTCTGACAAAAGCGTGAAAATTGCGTAGGGTCTACTGTATTCGAAATTTTTTCAACGCTCAATATTCCGCTATGATTCCAATAATCTAGATAGATTATTACGTGGGTTTTAATATTGGAAGAAGGGTCTCGTATACTTCGACCACAGGATTTTTGTATTGTAAAATGTGAAAATAAAGGCTATTTATGTATTTAACCCTAGCTTCGTAATATATTTCCAGATGAGATGGGATCTTACAGATAACATGCCATGTATTTTAGGAAGATTTTCAACAGTTTACAGTTCTTTGAAACACATACAGTATTTAGAAAAAAAGTTAAATGCCGGTAATACTTATAGAATTTAGAAGATTATGTTTCCAATTAAACTCCAAAATAAGTTTTCTATTTCGCTTGTGCTTTGTGTATAACGCAAGGAAATTAATAATAATTTCAAGTCTTTCATTAGATTTAAAAAAAAATTTCTTCGAGAACTCTATAAACATTCAAGGTTTTAAAAAGCTTTTATTCAATTCTGATATTAATGAAATTTCTCTTATTTTCCCACTCTCCTAACCTCTACCCTTTAGAATAAATAATAGGAATGAATAAATACAGTTGATCTCCTATAAAACAAAACACCTGCATAAAAAAATAGATTATTAAGGCAAAAAAATCGTTATAGAGAGGTGTTAATTCGTTAATGAGACGTCGTTTTGGTTATTGCCAATGTGGTCAACGGAAAAAATAAAAATTCTTTATATGAAGGATCTCGTTATTATTGTAAGTTCTTTAAATAGAAGTTTGATTGTATTAGAAATAAACTTAGTTGAATTGCCTACAGTTGAATGGAACAACTATTGTACATAATAAATATAAAACAGAATTTATTGAAAACCATTCATACCCCAATCATAATGACCAAAATCAACAATATATTATTATTATAGAATTGAGCTTTGATATAGAAGTAGGCTACCAAGGATACGATGATAGGGACCTTCTACAAAAACAGTGCACAACGAAGAATATTTTGTGTCCTTAGGGAAGGATTTAAGCCTCTCAGCCGGCCTCTTAGTAATTTGTCCTTGCTGGAAAAGAGGCTTTAGTTGGCAACAAATAACGAAGCATCCAACTCATTTCGACGTTGTTCATTTTGTACCAATGCATCAATTTGTTATTTTCAACTTGCTTCATCCATGAACAAGTTGATTGCATTTTCTTCAAATTTATTTCTGTCCATAATTTTAGTGTTAATGGTCGAGGAAGTTTATTAATTACTGGTATAATTTATTAAAAGGAAATTCTTTAATTGGAAAAGATTATTGATCATATACGCTGATAGTTGAATTGATTTGACTGTATTAAACTATTATTTTTCAATTCTAGAAAGCTTTACTCAACCTGTTCATAGGAATATGGATTTATAATTATATCTTAAAATAACTATATCATTATTCACAAGTTGTATTTGAAGGAACTGAACATTTTACAAACTTACAAACATACAGAACATAATTTTATTAATTTCGAATTCCTAAAAGTGCTAACATTTTTCTGAAGACATCCGTAATGGCGAATATTAACAACAGTATTGAATAGCTGATAGAACTATATAACTGAACTGATAGCACATCGATTTCCATCCGCTATTCAATGCTGTTGTCAATAAAGCAATGCTGTTGTCAATATCTATCTGTTGTAAATACCTTATCAATATGTTGTCAATATATATATGTATATATATATATATATATATATATATATATATATATATAATATGTTGTCAATATCAATATCTCAGCTATTCAATGCTGTTGTCAATATCCGCCATTGCGGATAGACATGATATAATACATGATAGATATAAATGAATAGCACTTTGAGGAATTCGAAATTAATAAATTCTGTTTCTTGATATTTTTTATAATCATTTAACGCTTTTTCATATAAAAAAGATATTTTGTAAATTTTCCATTCCAGCACAGTTAAAATATAATAACAGAACGCTATATCAACTATCTGCTCATGCGCATTGAAGTCATTTATTCATTCGAAGTTCAATTTGGAATTCTTTAGTTGATAGCACTTTGAGGAATTCGACTTTAATAAAATTATATAATTATTATATTAAAGGACCTTGAATAAATTTATAGCCGATTCCAGCTGAGTGAATCTTCAGACTTCAACTTTATTATGTATATGCTTTATGTTTATTTACATAAATTTCATGTTTACATTTATTGTTAATTCAAATTCAGTTTATATTGTGATCTAAAGATCGGACTACACTAGAGGATTTAGCTGTAGGCCTATATCATTAAAGACAATACATCACAATTATTGACTTAATACTTTAAAATAATTATTAGGCTACTTCAATTTTCAACTATTATTATGTTCCTGGATTTCTTGTCCCATGACGAACTGCGTTGTTAATATTAACTTTTCAGGTGAATTTAACGACTTGCAGTCAATTTTAATTAAGAATAAGTAATATTTTACTCACTCTCTAGGCCGAACGTGTTCTAATTTGAACTCGAAAACGTTCGGCCCAGAGAGTGGGTGAAATATTACTTATTCTTAATTTAAATTGACTGCAAGTTGTTGAATTCACCTAAAATGTTAATATTCTGTTGTCTTATCTATTGATACTGTATACGCCTAAATTTATAAAATAACCTGTAACAAACTAATTTCTATCTGAATTAATTTGAACTATGAACTAATTTGTCTCTCACTTTAGATCTTAGTTTGTACAAAGCTAATCTTATGATGACTCACCTCATAGCTGGTGATGCGAGAGTAAGAGGTCTAGCCAGAGAAGAAAGAAATTAATGAACTTCATATTATTGAGAGAAGACAAACCCGAACAGACTGCTGCTCTGTCAACTGTAAAAATAGGAAATAAGGGAGATTACCAAACTAGAAAAAATTGTGTAAAAATAAAATGATTATGTAAAACATCTCTTGCTCTTAGCTATATTTATGTGCATGTAACAAAACCTGTGTAACTATCACTCTATACTACAAGTTTTTAATAGACATTTCAATGAAATATTGGGAAAAAATATATTGAGAATCAGATCTTCAGATGTAAGATACAGCTCAGTGCGACTTGGGATAACAGCAAGGCTAACTTTTACCATTTATAACTTATCACTATTGTATTTCCTTTTTTTTCGAAAAATTATGTGATTTTTTAATTTGTAATAATTTTCATTTTGTCATATTTTTTATTTATCGATCAATTAAAAATGATCTGACAATTCCAAATTCTGTTACAGGAGTGTGGTCTGGCGAGGACTCTAAAGATGGAAAGAAATATGGTAAAGCTCATTGAATTCATAGACCCTGAGCTTGCTTTTTCTGATAACATGCATCCTTAATAACAATTTAACATTCCTATTCGAATATTTCATCTAATATAATTATTATTCACTGTAGTAACTAACTTCTTCATACGTATTTGTTAGAAAATAATTTTAAATCACTCATTACACAGTTCAAACAACATTCAAGTACAGTAGAAACAATTAGTCTGGGCGCACGGCCGTTTGGTAGTCAGCCATGGCGAGGGGAATGTTTATCGCTCATTTATAAAAACATGTGGCCCGTGCGACGCTGCAGATGTCTTCAAGGTCAACTAGTCAACTTTTACAGGACGGCAAGTAGTGAAACCAGAGCCACGTGCCCAGACTAATTGTTTCTACTGTAGCATACAGTAGAAAAAAATCACATGAATGAGAATACATTTAAATGAGAGCAATAATAATTATGGAATTGATGTGTTGCAATGATTTAAGGTAATATTATAGACAAATAATTATGCGTAATATGTGCATGCTGGTTTGGAACTCAATAGAACTTGGTATTCTGTTTGTAATAAATTGGAACATCTAAAATAATTAATTACTAAAGAATATTCTTGTTATATTCCATTATTAGAATTAAGATTAGCCTCAAAAATGATTGCCTGAACAGTCTTACTGCACAATGGCATGGCATGGCATGGCAGTGTAGATAGTAAGTTCAATAATACTAAATAACAAATAATGTACCTAACAAATTTTATTCAATATATTTCTAAAACTTACGTCTCTAATCCTCGTACTTTGTCTCCACTACCGGTTTCGACGCTCAAAGCGTCATCTTCAGGTGGAAATCCTCAGTCTGAGTTGACTGTCGTCATATTAACCACTAGTACACGCAAAACACACACAAACGCACACGGAAAAACATGGTCGAATAATTGAAATTTCTTGAACCATAACAAAAAAATAAAATAAATTCTCCCGGCTGGGCCCCAGTAACAATTTTATGAGATTTTTTGGTTATTGTTCAAGAAATTTTAATTATTCAACGATGTTTTTCCGTGTGCGTGTTGCGTGTATTTGTGGTTAATATGACGACAGTCAACTCAGACTGAGGATTTCCACCTGAAGATGACGCTTTGAGCGTCGAAACCGGTAGTGGAGACAAAGTACAAGGATTGGAGACGTAAGTTTTTATAATATATTTAATATTACCAATCCAGGACTGAGGATGGCAGTTGCACTGCTGAATAAATTTTATTCGTTATGTAAAACTGTAATTGGAACAAAATAAACAATCAATGAAATATATTAATTTGGTTTATTCCAAGAATGAAGATTGGAGAATATCTAGGCCAGCCTGAAGCAGAACAATCCCTCTACACATTGTAATGACATGGTAGCATATTCAATTATTGTAATATTGAAAATAGTTTATTTATTTATTTACCTATTTATTACAAAACACAATCAAGTAAAGATACAACAGACACAGCCCACTACTGCTTTCTTTACAAATTTTCAATTAAAAAATCCAAATTTTAGATTACGTTTAAGTTCAACTAGAAATTTTACTTTTGAAGTACAATTCCTGATTCTATCCAAAACATGAATAATTAATTTAGATGTTCACTTTGAAAACGAAGCACTAAAACTGTTCAATAACCCAGTTATTTTAAAGTTAAAGTTGTTGACAAACGGAGACACTTTGACAAAAATTACCATTAACTTTTTTGGTGAATTTAACGACTTGCAGTCAATTTTTAATTAAGAATAAGTAACATTTTACTCACTCTCTAGGCCGAACGTTTTCGAGTTGTGGAAACTCATCTTTAAAAAATCTTCACCAAAAAAGTTAATATTAACAACGCAGTTCATCAGGAACAAGAAATCCAGGAAAAATTATCAGTTATTTTAAGTGGAAGCTTTCTCAAATATGTCAGTGTCAATAAGGGAAAACAAATATGGTTCACGATGACATAGTATAAAATAAATTATCAATGAAAATCATCCTGATTATTGCAGCTAGTAAGAAGTGAAGTTTTCGATTGAGAATAATAATTATCACAGTATAAAATAATAAAGTGATCAATATTATTTTATTCCTTATTGATAATAAGAATAGGGTCTACGTCGCCTATTTCGTGAAAATCTAATGTGTTTGATCATTACATACCCAAGGTTAGTTATTCGTGAAACAAAGGATAGTAACTGTATTCAGGGATAGCTTGATTATGGGTTTAGACAACCATTTCTTTATTTCTTCTGTCGATTTACAATTCGTAGACGAATAAGACTGGCTGTAGCATGGAGTTCATTTGATCAAATCAAATGCATGGCAATTGTCTGTTCAAATAGCTCATATAAATCCCATTCAAGAGCGGGCCTCCAATGCGAGCTGATGTAGACAAGACGATATTAAACTTTATCAGAAGCTCAGTACATGGGAGAAACTCTTTTCAATTGACATCGTAAAAATAAAGAAACACACTTTACTCCCACTTTTCCAATCAAGTTGAGAGTCTGAATGAAGTTCGAAATGGAATGGCCCATTTCTAATCAAATAGTATCACTGAACAATTGGAGATGTGATATAATGTACTGGACTACTTCTGTAATACAGCCTAAGAGATGAATATAGCATTTTCTTATCAATTATTCCTTGAATGAATAATTCCTATTCAATGCAGAAGAATCAATAAAATTTATTTTATCGATCCACCTATTTCTTGTGTAAATGTCACTAGCTACTCAATAGACCTAGATTGATAGTAATTTAGGACTTTCTTTATATTGGCGAAGGTGATATTGTGGAAAATATCCATAATGAATAATAAGACTTGAAGTTGTCACAGCCACATTTATTGAAAACCGTGATATACTAGTTTCGGTTGTTACACCATTATCAATCTCAATCAACTAAAACTGAAGTACAGAGTAGCTACAGAATGATACTATTGGCTCAGGGAGAAAGTGCCTCTCCTAGGCTGACCTTCATTGAAAGTCTGTGATTCGCTAAAGGCCCTTACAAGTCACGCCCACTGGTGGGAGGAGCAACAAGGAATAATCAGTGTCAAAATCAGGAACCAAAAAGTAACAAACAAGAACAATACACAAGCGCAGTCAAGGTTCATAAATGCAGTTCATTTAGCTTCATTTTTTATTTTATTTTAATTATTTAATTCTAGCCTACTTGTGTATTGTTCTTGTTTGTTACTCTTTGGTTCCTGATTTTGACACTGATAATTCCTTGTTGCTCCTCTCACCAGTGGGCGTGACTTGTAAGGGCCTTCAGCCAATCACAGACCTTTAATGAAGGTCAGCCTATAAGAGGCACTTTCAGCCAATAGTATCATTCTGTGTTGAGTATATATTAAGCTACTCTGCATTAGTTTTAGTTTCTTTGAGATTGATAATGCTGTAGCAACCGAAACACGTATCTCACGGTTTTCAATAAATGTGTTTGTGACAACTTCGTCTTGTTGTTCATTAGTAATTTAGGAAGCGATAGCCAAGCTACTGGACCATCTTTGTGAGGGTGACCGATTGGATTGGCCAGAAAAAATACTCTGTTCTTGGCTGTAAAATTACTTCCCGGCGGTTGGGAACCCACCTAAAACTGTAGGTTGAACTCATTAAATCAACATCATTCAATTCATTATTCACGCACAGGTGTCAGACGTTCGTGAGTTTCATCCTAAAAAAAAAATTATTGCGAATTTTACCATTAAAAATATAGGCTATTCATAATATCCGTTTTCATATACTAGAGGCTTTAAAAATGTAATATTGTTCTATTTATATTTTGCATTAGATAAATTGATAAGCTATCTGTACATTTGTATGAAACTGAATCTCTCCAATTCTAAATTTATAAAACATTACGAACAAAAAACAATGGAATACGGGAATATTTACTTTTTTAACTACACTTACAAATTATTGAAACAATAGTTGGAAGAACATGAAAACGCAAATAATAGAGCACCATCATAGTAATCGCATAGATTTCTATGAATGCGCAAAGTTCAATAGATTTACAGTGTTTATCTGAGATTGTGTATCACAATGTATTAAACAATAGATATTCTATTCAGAACTGTTACAGAACGGTTACAATAATTTGGAATAAACATCATGAATGAAAACAATGTTTTTTATCGATGAGTTATGAATGCTATTTGTGTAATCTATATCTTAGCTCTTTGAGGCTTATAAAGTGCACTTGAAATTTATAATCTGCCCATTAACATTAATACTTTAATAGTTTATGGAAACTTAAAAAATAATGAAGAATCAATACCGTTGAAAGCAGTGTTAGGTAATATATGAACTTGAGATACGGAATACTAGCCTGCTACAGTTTTTTTTTTTTTTTTTTTTTTTTGTAGATTACGTCTTGGAGACTCCAGTTAAGGAGTATAAGACAAGTCAGATCAACAATATTATACACTAGATACCATAATTACTTCAATTAGTTGAGGTGAGGCTAAATTTTGATGTGAAAGGAACTCTTGTACACTATAAAAAGCTTTATCAACTAAATATTTCTTCAATTGTTTTTTAAATATTTCTATATTTTCAAGACTCTTCAAAAACTGTGGTAGCTTGTTGTAGAATTTCCTACCAATATAACTAGGTTTTTGTTTGAATAAGCTACTATTGTGACTCACCAAGTGATAATCTCCTCGGCTTCTTGTATTATAATCATGTACATCAAGATTATGGTTAATATCATTCGTTTTTACATATAAAGTAGCTTCATACACATATAAGCAGGGTACAGTTAGGAGACCAAGTCTCTTGAACAACGGCCTACATGAATCTAATCTATTTACTCTTTCTATACACCTAACCGCTTTCTTTTGGATCTTAAACACCCTATCAAGATTTTGTTTTGATGAATTACCCCATACTAAGATAGCATACCTAATATGTGACAGTAAGAGCCCATGGTAAGCTGTAAAAAGTAACTTTTTGTCATTCAATCTAGCGAGCTGTCGCAGGACAAATACCCCAGATGAAATTTTACTACATATTTTCTCAATGTATGGAGTCCAGGTCAATCGTCTATCCAACATAACTCCTAGAAATGCAATTTTTTCTTCCTGGTCTAATTGATTATCGTTTACAAACACGTTTATAGCCCTATCTTCATTTAAATTATGTTTGTTTTTGAATTGAAGGTATTGGCATTTTTTACTATTTATAGTTAATTTCAACTGATTTAAAAATTGGACAATGGACTGCACACCTATATGGGCACTTATTTCTAAATTATCTAGAATGGAATTGCTGAAAATGAGTGATGTATCATCAGCAAATAAGAGGGCTCTACCACTAATTAATTCTTTAGGTAAACGGTTGACATATAACAAAAAAAGCAATGGACCTAGTATTGACCCCTGAGGCACTCCAGCTTGCACCTCTAATTTATTAGATTTATTCTTTACTATACTATTACCAACTACTGTAGTTAGTTCTACACATTGTTTTCTCCCAATAAGATATGATTCAAACCATTTCAGTTCAACCCCATTTACACCTACATTTTGCAGTATTTCCAATAAAGTTCTATGATTAACACAATCAAATGCCTTTGACAGATCTAAGAAGATTGCTGTAGCTTTATCACCTGAATCTATTATATCTATTAGTTTTTCAACTAGAGAAACTATGGCTGTTTTTGTCGATTTCCCTTTCTGGAAGCCATGCTGTTCATCACAGATAAAGTTAGCTTCTTGAAGGTGCAGAAGTAACCTATTTAGAACTACTCTTTCAAAAATTTTACTTATTACATTTAAAATACTAATGGGCCTATAGTTTTCTACCTTTTCTCTATCACCACTTTTGAAGATTGGCAAGATCTTCCCCTCTTTTAAGTTATCTGGAAAAACACCTTGTTCTAATGAATGATTGATCAGATGAATCAAAGGGTCTAACAATTGATCTTTACATTCTTTCAGAATTTTACTGGATACCCCATCCATTCCTACAGTTTTTTTATTATTTAAACTATCAATGATATTTGACAACTCGTCTTGGCATACTGGGTGGAATTTTAATTCGTTCTGAATCCCCTCAGTATTCCTCATGTTTGCATCACTAATACCTGTATTAAGAGATTTTTGAAGATCCTTAGCAACCAGTTGATAATATCTGTTAAAGAAATTACAAATGTCTACACTATCATCAATATATTTGTTATTTTCGTTAATTATTCTGGGGACACTAGTATAAGCATCTACATGAGCTACTTGCCTATTTTTGTTTATTACATCCCACACTGCTGTGTTAAAGTACACACTATTATTCAAAATTTCAGCTGTTTTCTTACATTTCGCTCTTTTCACTTCTCTTGTATAATTTTTCTTTAGAGCTTTGTAATTATCTTCACTTAACATATTTCTAGATAGTTTGAATTCATCATATGCATCTTTTTAACCCTATTTCTTTCTGCAAGGATATCATCAGTTATCCACTCTTCAATCTTGTCTAATTTGTTCTTTACAGGGACTTTTTTAACTGGACAACTCATAGTAATATGAAACCTTAAAATATTAATGAAACTATCATATTTGTCATTTAAACTATTGCTATTGTAAACCCTACTCCAGTTTTCTTGTAGCAGATTCTGCTTCAAACAATCGATATTCCCCTGTTCACATTGTTGAATTTCTTTCATTACTCTACTCTTTTTAATTGTTTTATGACCTTGCAACCCCACCTCTAAGATTTGATAGTCATGATCAGATAGTTCCGAGCCGCCTAATCTTGTTTTAGAGTAATCTATATTAGTAAGGATGTTATCAATTATTGTTTGTGATGTTCTTGTGACTCTGGTATATTCATGAACTTTTATTTCCAAGTTATTCATGTATATAATATCCTTTAAATCTTCTGTCATTTTATTCTGTGTTGCAAAGTCTGTATTGAAATCTCCCGCTACAATAACGTTTGTAAAACGAGTAGTAGTAATCTCTAAAAGCCTATTGAATAGTTCACAAAAATTGTTCCATTCCCCATTTGGTGACCTGTAAATACCTAACACCGCTACTTCGAAATTATTGTCGATTTTTACTCTCAAACCAGTAACTTCTAAATCCATTTCCACAGCAAATTTCTCTACATATTCTAAATTAAATGTTTGCATATTCTTAGCATTTTTAGTGAAGATAGCTACTCCCCCACTTCGATGAGATGTCCTGCAATACGACGTTTTCAATGAATAGTTTGGAATATTAAGTTGTGACAATTCATCTTCTTTTAAACCATGCTCTGTGAAAATAGCTATATCAGGAGCCTCTTCTTTAAAAAATACTTCGATTCTATCTATTTTGTTACGAATGTATTGAATATTCTGATGGAACACAGTGAGTACCGGTACTTCCCTATCATCCCTTATTACTTTATCGTTGCTTTTGCATATTGAAGTAGATTTACTTAATCTCTTAGAATCTTGAGAGCCTATCAGATTGCTACAAGAGTTCCTTTCACTAATGTTGTCCTGATTTTTTGATCGATTAACGTCTTTTAATACAATTGAAGATATGAATTTATCATCTGAAACTAGTTTCCCTTCCCGGTTTTGAGCCACTTTACTAAAAAAGGTTCGTTAGATGATTGTTTAGGAGAATCATTGACAGTAGATTGCAAACGACTTTCAATCAGCTCTGCCAGCCTATTACAAAATATTACTTTGCCAGATTGATTTAGATGTAGACCATGATTAGTGAAGTTTTGTTTTTTCAGCCTTTCATTTAGAAAACAAATCCCCAACTGCTTAGAATTCTTATTTTTTAGGCTGTTGATTGTATTATGAATTGATTTATTTGTTGACTTAATGGCTTCATTTAGCTCTGGCCTATCAAACCTATACGGAATTGTACTTATTATTACATTAGTTTTTTGGCTGAGTGGCACAATCTCTTTAATTTTTTCATTTATTTCAGGAAGATGTTTTAGATTAGGTTCATTTATATTGTTTGAGCCACCCAGTACTATTAGAAAATCGTTTTTTCCAAAATCTTTAGTTTGTTCCTGTGCTGACTCTACGATTGCGTTTATAGGGGCACTTGGTTTGAAAAAGCTCTGAACTTCATACTTATTTTTTAATCTTTTATTTAGTAGGTCACTACAGTCTCGTCCATGACTGGATGTCAAGAGCAGTACTCTACCTTTCCTATCGTTATTTGCCCTTACTTTAGTTTTGGTTGCTGTTTGCAAAACCTGACTATACGTTTTTGTTTGACCATTTCTATTTATTTTTTCCCCATTTGATTTAGGTTCTACTTTTTTTGTATTGATCAGAGGTTCAGATCTTACATTAGTCAAGTTTATTTTTGATTTTAATATTTCGATTTCCTCTGACATAGACCTACATTGACTTGTGAGATTTAGTATTTCAGTTTTATGGTCTTCCTGCTGCAATTTTACAATAACTTCCAGAGATTTTATGTGATCCACTAACCCTATTCGTTCTTCCTCAGAATTTTTTAGTGATGTTTCTAATTTTGTTTTCAATTTGGTGTGATCACTCAATAGTTTAGCAACCTTTTCTTCTACATCTACAGTAGCTTTAAGAGCTGTTGGAGATTTTTTTGTTAATAATTGCTGAGATCGCGTAGCTACCTGAGTTTTAGTTAAACAATTAGATTTAGATGCCTTGTTTGGACTCATTTTCCTAGCTAAAAATTGTTTTCAATTGATTTTAGTTAAATGTTTAATGAAATATTACTTAATTTATTACAATTGTCAACTTGAGACTATTTAATTACAAGAAAATTTATCAATATCGGTACACCTAACCTCGAAAATAGAATTTGACTTTTTATTTAAATACTTTAACTTATATTAGACAAGTTAATGATGTAAATTATTAAGATATTATAAATACTAATAATAATAAACAAAAATACTACTTATCCGTTCGAATTAATATTCTATTCTTCAAAATTTGCAGAGCCTGTTCTGACAACGTATGCACAGTACCACTGCTACCTCGATCTCAGTAGATACGGCTCCTCTGAAACAGTTCTGAAATTAATGAAAATACACAGTTCAGGATAATGCAATAATGTACAGATGTGACAACTACTGAAATCATTGTCACATGACACACGAGATACTTGAAAGTAAATTTGGGCCCCCTTTCATAAGTTTACGACTTTTTCAACAAGTTGGACCCCTTTTGGTCGGGGACCCCGGGGTAGAGCCCCGGCTGCCCTAGCATGGCTACGGCCCTGAATAGGCCTAGATTTTAATTGTCTTTCTGAAAGAAGAATTCCTTACAAAGTGTAGAAGGAAGTTTAGACCTGTTCTCCACATCACTGAATGATTTTTGGGAAAATGACAGACCGTAAATGCTTCAATAAAGTGATAGCCGACTGCCGTAGCAGGTATCTGTTCAATCAGAGATAAGCTACGAAACTCCTAGGCGCTCTTTGTAAGGGTGACCGATTGGATTGGCCAGCAAAAAGACTCTGTTCTCTGCTGTAAAATCACTTCCCGGTGGTTCTGAACCCACCTAAAACTCTTCCTATTATTATATATATTGTATTGTTATCTCTTTTCTATTTATCATAAAATTAGGCATTAATTCTATGATCTACATTCCGATTATATTAAGTATGCATGCATGTAGTATGAATGTTGGTGTGATTGTGATGGGAAAATATTTCAAAATCATCTCCAGGCGTACTGTGAAGCTTGAGAGTTATCTCTGTCGGCCTTTTCATCTCGCACTAATCCATATAAGCTTGTGCAATGAGCTATCAGAATGATGATGGCGCCGCGCTGAGCGTTGGGGAGCATCTTCGGAATAGTTTCCAGCGTTTTTCTAAATTCCTCAAGGTGGTACATGTGAATGCGCAGTCGGTGGGTTGCCACATTGATGAGTTTCGCTGTATGTTTGAGACACAGGAATGTGATGTAATCTTGGTGTGCGAAACATGGTTAAAGCCGATTGTGCCCTCAACACGGGTTGACCTACCGGGATACTCACTACTAAGAAACGATCGCCTTCATAAAAATGGAGGGGGTGTTGCGGCGTATGTTAAGCATGCTTTGAAACCTAGGATAAAACTCAAATCTGACACAAGTCGAGCAAATAAGCCAGAATTTATGTTTCTGGATATATTTATTAATGGGAGCAAAGTTCTTATTGCAGTTTGCTACAGACCACCGCACATTGGATTCATGGAGGAGTTCGAAGTGGCCCTCGCCGAAAGTATGGCTACCTACAGACACATCATAGTCATGGGTGACTTCAACACAGACTTACTCAGACAAATATCTCCTGACAAAACTCAACTTTTGACAATTTTCAATTCTTGTAATTTAACTCTGCTGCCACTGCAGGCCACTCATCACACTGCTACCTCTCACACTCTTCTGGATCTGATTGCAGTTTCAGAGGAGTCTGCTGTCAGATCTTATGGACAGATGCCAGCTCCAGGTTTGTCATGTCATGATCTAATTTACTGTGTCTATGCTATCAAGGTTCCCAAGCCTGAGCCGAAAGTAATCCATTATCGTGATTTCAAGAATATAAACTACCCTGAACTACTCAGAGAGGCATCTGGTCTACCTTGGTACAATATTTGGTTTACAAATGATGTGAATGTAATGCTGTCCATTTTCTATGAATATTCTAAATACCTATTTGACAAATTTGTTCCTCCCAAGGTGAGGCGAGTTACAAGGGCTCCTGCACCATGGATTGGCCCTGAGATCAGGCAATTGATGAAAGAGCGTGACCAATTGTGCAGGCTAGCCAGACGCACTCAGGACCCATTGTTGTTTGCACAATACAAAAGATTGAGAAACCGATGCAAACAGTTGCTAAGGAACTCAAAGTGTCGATATTTTCATAGCTCTCTTGGAGCTGCAAGGTCGACTACATCCAAATGGTGGACACTCAAAAAACTTGGAGTGGGCAAAGATAGAAATGGGTTAGTGTTGAATCATGGCCTTGATGAATTGAATGATTTCTTTTCTGATATCCCAGTGACTTTGGATCTTGCACGTGTATACACAGAGCAGTATAGGACAGCTCCAAAAGAGGATGAGTTCTACTTTGCTGCTGATACTGAAACCAAGGTGATGAATTCAATTTTGTCCATTAAAAGTGATGCTGTTGGTGCTGATTTGCTTCCATTGAAATTTATCAAGATTATATTACCTATTGCCCTACCATACATCACTCATCTCTACAATACTTCACTCATAACTTCTGTTTTCCCCACCGAATTCAAAACCTCCACAATCATCCCTCTCAATAAAACCTCCAACCCTTCCTCTCCGTCTGACTATCGGCCAATTGCAGTCCTGTCTGTGATGTCCAAAGGTCTAGAAAAATATGCTCATGCTCAAATCAATGTTTATGTTTCGACTCATAATCTCCTCAATAGGTTCCAATCAGGCTTTAGAAAAGGTTATAGCACCATGTCTGCCCTTCTCTGTGTTACTGATGACATACGCTTTGCCATGGATAATAGACAGCTAACCCTCATGGTCCTGATTGATATGAGCAAGGCTTTTGATTCCATCTATCATCCACTCCTTTTCAAAAAATTAATAAACCTGGGTTTTTCAGCGAGCAGCATTAACTGGATAAGATCATATCTTGTAGATAGATGGCAGTGTGTCCGAGCTGGTGGTGGTCAGTCAGGGTGGAGAGTGGTCAACAGGGGTGTCCCGCAGGGATCAGTTTTGGGCCCGCTGTTATTCAGCTTATACATTAATGACTTGACTGACAGACTGACCTATGCTAAATATCACATGTATGCTGACGACCTACAACTTTACTTACATTTTGACATCAATGACCTGGACAATGCTGTTAATAGGATGAACACAGACTTGGCTTGTATCTCTGAATGGACTGCACAACATGGGTTAAAAATCAATGAGAGCAAATCAAAGGCAATAATTGTGGGACATAACAGACGATTACCAAGTCTTGACTATTTGAATGGGCCTTATGTGACTATAAATGCCCAACAATTGGAATACTGCCATTCAGTAAGAAATTTGGGTGTTGTGGTAAACAAGCATCTTGACTGGACGGAGCATGTAACTAATACTTGTAACAGGGTCTTTGCTGGCATTCATTCATTAAAGAGGGTTGGCCCTTTTTTGCCTTTCCCGGTGAAGTTGATGCTGGTAAAGACCCTTATCTTTCCATTCTTCCTTTACTGCGACGCTGTTACCCATGACATGACTGTGGTACTGTCTGAGAGGCTCCAGAGAGCTCAGAATTACTGTTTGAGGTTTATTTTCAATCTTGACCGTGGTGAACATATTTCGCCATATTACAACCAGCTTGGCATTCTCAGACTTAGGAGATTCCGCTCCTACCGTATTCTGATGCTACTATTCAAAATAATGACCACCAAGAGTCCTGAATATCTGTGTCATAAATTTAGGTTTCTGGGAGAAGTAGGCAGAGGTGGTACCCGAAATAGTCTCTCTGTGTTGAGAATGCCACAACACCGGACTGTTGTGTACAACAAATCTTTCCATGCAACTGCCTGTCGGCTGTGGAACTCGCTTCCAATGGGGGTTAGAACAATTGAGCGGCAAACCCGGTTCAGTGCGGCTGTCATGAACTGTGTGAGGGGGGCCGGCTGGGGGGATTTGTAGCTTCACTTGTAGTGCCATATGATATCCCTTGTGTTAAGAGTGTGTATGCGTGAGAGATAGATAGATAGATGAGTGAGTGTGTGTGTGTGTGTGCTGGTGTGTGTATATGTGTGCTGTAATATGAATGAGACTTTGTTTATCAAAGTAAATCTAATATAATTCTTCAATCATTTTGTTTATTGTTCAAAGTGTTTTCTTCCTTTTTTTCTTATTCTTATACTTTTGTAAGGTAGGCTTAAATTCATGAAATTGGTACTGCATTATACTATATAATTATATATATATTTTTTTCTTTAATTTGATTTTTCAGGTTTAATTTCATTTTTTTACATTATTAAGTATATTAGTAAATACTCATATGTTGATAATCGCTTATTTTTATTTCACATTATTTTGTTTCAATTTATTTTTCTGTAAAATTATTAGTATTGTAATGGAGAGTTGAGTGTAAGAGAGGGCCGGCTGCGCCTTAACTCCGCTCTCTAGGATAAAATAAAGGCAGTCATTCAATTCAATTCAATTCAATTCAAAACTGTAGGTTCAAGTCATGAATCACCATAATCCAATTCATTACTCACGCACAGGTCTCAGACTTATGTGTGCTTCATCCTCCGGAAAAAAGCAGAAACTTTTCCCGATTTAAAAGTCCTTTCGTGCTTATTAATTTAAATAGATAGAAACCAACCTGGCTTACACCAAAATAGTTAATAATCTCAAATTAAATTTAGCCCAACAAAAAATATAACTATAAATTAAACAATCCTAAATAGATACAAACTGTTTTATTTTTTAAAATAGTTTTATTACAAACATGATGGGAAAATTGAGATAGGCTTTCCGCAAGAAATCTTTCTTTCTCAGAGAGTTGTGATTTAGACCAAGAGAACACAAGGAAACCGACCAAATCTCTAGAGTAGCGTCAGAGAAGTCAATTAGAGTGAGATTGAGAGGGAGGCCTCAGGTGCTTTACGTGGCCCACTCCAGCCAGTTGGGGCTCAAGTATAGAAACACTTCAGCAATCAAGTCCTTTTCTAGATTACTCAAAATAATCATTATCATGAGTCATTCCAGATTAAAAGGATTTTCTTATATGTAAAACTCTTTTAAACTTACACTGAAATAAGTAAAATCAGAGACATTCGCCGTTTATTCCATACATTTTTCTTACAAAATTATTTTAAGAACCAGCTACATACTGATTATATTAATTTTCATTGTAAGGAAAGATTGGATTACACTTAATTTTTGTTGTCTACAAATGAGAGAAAATATTCAATATCTTTCTGTTGATGACATTGCAGATATGTTGAAGATATTACTTCTGATAAAATAATTTGTTTCTTGAAAAAAATATCAGTTAATTTCTTACAATTCAAAATATTAATAGACAATCCACACATGATCAAAACAATAATTATTCCAACATAAGCCATTGAGATGAAAATGATCACTATATAAGTCCATGCTCTTATTATCTAGATGCCCTATTTTATTACAATTAAGTCTATTTGTACCCAAATGCCCAGCGGCGGCGATTGGCAATGAAAATTAGGGGGGGGGGGGGGCGAAGAACCGAGGTGACTGGGGAGTATGGAATACCTCTAGATAAAGGGTGGGTCCGGGGAAACTTTTAAACATAGCACGGCTGTATATGGGTTTTAAGCTGTCTAGAACACAATATTAACATATCATTTTTTTTATCCTCATTTTGTAACAAGTGAAAGAAAAATGTCCTCTAAAAGTGGTCGGGGGGAAGCCGCCCCCTCGCACCCCCCCTAATCAGCGCCTCTGCAAATGCCGGCGTTTCCCATGAAAATGAATTTAATGTGAGACACCCTTCACATTGTAATAGCTATTGCGACTGATAAGCATGACATACGTCAATTACCATTTTATACGCCATTTGGTACAACATGCTCGATTTCCAATATTCCAAATGTCATTTTGCACATTCCAGGGCATTTTATTGTAAAATTTTTGACAAAGAGATATTATTGGCTCTTTTTCTATAAAACATTTTTTTCAATTTGCTACTCATATATTTAGAAATGTTTCAATAAGAATTTGGTGTGAATCTCATGTAGGTTATTGTGAGAATTCTCTTATTTCTTCAAAATAGTCTAACTGTCAACTGAAATGGATTCCCATATCTCTTTAAATCGTTTAATTGGAATACATTTTCAAACCCGTATTTCTATTTGTGATTAACATTTAGCGGATACAATAATATTCGTAATACATTGTATTATTGTAATACAATATTACATTGTAATATCACAATATCACAACATTGTAATACATGTATATTTAAAATATTTTTTATATCTTACATACAAAATTGTATTGTATAACTCACAATATTTACAATATTGAAACTATTTTTAATATTTGACTCATTATAATCACGAATACCCCAAAAAATCAACCAGTCTTGTAGTCTACAAGTGAAATATTACAACACAATTGGTTAATGTCTGCGTCAATCATGTCATTATCGAATAGGCCTTGTCTTGTTCACTTTGTACTTGAAAATGTCATTTGAAGATTACATTTTCCAGTGCATCAACAAACAAGAAATGTTTGTGACAAGTCAATGCAGAGCATTGCATATGGGTGGTTTTATGTTAAAAATTTGAAAGACTCATTTATATTATGCAATACCTTTGTGTTCAATGATAAAAATTGAAAATTTGATGTACCTCAAATTTGATAATCCAATATTTTGTGCATAAATGAATATTCAATGCAAGGAAAATCTTCCAGCCACTTGTCATAATAGACTACAGTATAACTATTACAGTGTTATTTTAACTTTTTATTGCAAATTCAACGACTTGCAGTCAATTTTAATTGTGAATAAATTGAGTCAGTGGCGTAGCCAGGGGGGGGCCCATGGGGCCCGGGCCCCCCCGAAATTTCAGAAATAAAAAATTCTCAAATAACTAATAGATAAGGACTTATTAAAGCCGAAGGGTTCTATCTGTTTTGTTGTATTATAACGAACAGATTACAGAAACACTGTTTGTGTAATGGAATATAGCTACAGTTATACTCAGATTAATGCATTTTTCAAATTTTTCCTCAATAGTTACTCATATAGAAACTTGTTAGGTGCTCAAATGGATAATTTTGATTTAAAATGAGCTACGAAATCGAATAAAACATGTTAGAAAACTGTGACTACCATATTTATTTATTACATTAAATAAAATGCAATTTTCAAGTTTGAAGTGGATTAACTTTGTTAATTATTGATAAATCACCTTTTTGAATAAACTCATCTTGTAGAAAATTTAGTTTTGAAGTTAAAATTCAGTATAACCCACTAGCCTGAACGCACCCAAAGTTCATAAAATCGGGATTTTATAAATGAAAACACACAAATAAATGCAAGTTCTATGCAAGCATGTAAAATCAGAGTGCTATGATAAAAAAAATTCCGATTTCATGAACTTTGGGTTGGGTGCGTTTTAGGCTAATGACATAAATTATATGAAACTTATAATAATTAATAATATAAACTTGAAAAAAACACTTTTAAATGGAAACTAACTTGGAAAGTGTTTTTTTCAAGTTTATATTACATATTAGTGGAAACAAGATGGATCTTCAACATCATCATCATTATAATAATTAGTATTAATTTTGAGATTCAGTACATAAGTTAAGTATGATTAGTTCCAATTCAAGGGTTTTGACTCAAAATAGTCACAGATATCGGTATATCAAACTTTATCATTTCAAACCTGGCCACCTAGGTTCTTGGGTAGTAGTTTTTCAAAACTTTCTTTTGAACTTTAGAGCCCAACAAGTTGTCTAGATTAGCTTTTCACACTACTAAATTTAAAAAAAATCCGGACCCTCCTATACCCCAGATCCCCCCCCCCCAAATTTGATCCTGGCTAACCACTGCCCACACCCCCCCTTGGTGAGCTCCCCCCGAAATCTAATCCTGGCTACGCCACTGAATTGAGTCGTTGAATTTACAACAAAAAGTTAATATTAAGAACGCAGATCGTTAAGAAATAAGAAATCTAAGAATTACTATTTTGTTCCAACTTATAAAATGCACCTTGTGTGTTCTACATCTTTTCTAAAGCGAAATAAAAAGTGAAGGTCAAGATGACATTCACCTCTACAAAAGAAAACCATCTAATTATTCCATATATTTCAATATCTGATGACTTCTCAGAAGATACTGTGCAAAAAATGATCGAAAATTCTAGTTATAGATTTTTCATACTATAGTCTATAGATTTTTACATTGTACTAATTAGTGAATTGGCAAGCATTTTTTGTGAAATGATTTATTACATAAACTACAATCAAACCACTTGATGCTATCTTATAATTCTTTTATCTCCTACAAAAATTCATAAATTAATGTTTTTTAACCAAGAAATCCATTTTTCATTGGAAAAGGCATATTGTGCTTTGCATATGCCCTGCAACACCCCAGTGTGCTTAACAACTTGATAAAGTAAGTTTTATGTATTCTATGAATAATCATTAAATAAAGTACTCTATCAATATACTAAATATTATATACTGTAAAAGTACTGTTCATCTACTGAATCCTCGCTTTTACTTTACTAATGCACTAATATATGAATATTTATTGTTAAACTACAGAGAATAAAATTTATAATTTCTCAACAGCTCACATTACAACTATTTTGGCCAATAATTTCTAACACGTTTCATTAATTCATGGCACTTCACTCAGTGCTGCTACTGGCGGTAGACTATAATATTTATTATAGTATATGACTAAAAAATAAAAATAATAATAAATGTGGATAAATGCAAAGAATTGGACCGCCTTGAAAAACTTCAATACAGTTTGAAAAGCAGCTTATTTTGTACAATAAATATTTAAAAAAATATTTCTGTCTTTGCTTGGGGAGATAGTAATTGATTTTAAGTGAAGACTGGGAATTGGAAAAACATCATTCAGCTATATTTATGTAACTTAATATTGGACATGACATTTTCGAGTGAGCTAAATAAGACTTTTCCTTGGTCTGTTGTAATGACTTTGACTTGGAAAATTTAATATGCTTCTACATCGGATCTTATTTACGATACAAGTAAATAGGTTCAACATTGAAAGTCACTGCAAAAATGATAGCACTTGGCAATGGAATTTTGGCTTTGGACTAAATTTACATGATTGTGAAACTCAATAAACATTAATAATAGACTACAAGGAAAAGTTCTTATAACATAGGTTGAAGGCTTAAAAATACTCTAAAATGCTTTTACAGCATCTACTCTCTCCAGTCATGAGCAGGGAAGAATATTATTTATAAAATATAAGGGAACTTTTTAAAATGGAAAAGGAAAATTACAATATACATGTAATTTTTAGGTTTTTTTTTTAATGTGGGCTATTATTCTATCAATATATATCTATAAAGATTGAATAACTTGTTCACTTGGGTACAAATAATTTCACAAGATTGTGAAGAGAAGAAAAAAGTGATTTACATTTGAAAAAACTTTTGATATCCCAATAAATGTACAATAGTTTCCATAATGAACAGCATTAATCAATATTGGTGAATTTATTTTCAAAGTCAATCGCCATTTAAATATCCCAATAAATGTACAATAGTTTCCATAATGAACAGCATTAATCAATATTGGTGAATTTATTTTCAAAGTCAATCGCCATTTAAATTCAATAAGGCCACTACGAAGATGATGAATGAAAAGATCAAAAAGAAAGAATAATGATACGAAAAATAAATAAAGAAAGATGAAATTTGACGTGAAAAGAATAGAGAAAAAATGAAAGAGAGACTGGAAACTCCTGACTGCCATTCTGACGGTCTTGGGTTTGATTCCTGATCCAGATCTGTATCATCATTTACCTTATATGGGCATCATCGGCAGAAAAATGCGTATTCAAGAGCTTTTGGAACAATAATAGAGAAATAGTACTTTTTTCGGAGGATGAAATATAGGTCTGAGACCTGCGCGTGGGTAATGAATTGGATGATAGTGATTGATGAGTCGGACCTGCAGTTTTAGGTGGGTTCCGAGCTACCAGGAAGTGGTTTTACAGCAGAGAACAGAGTCTTTTTGCTGACCAATCCAATCAGTCGAAATTCTACAAGCTACCGCAGTTTTTAAAGAGTCTTGAAAATATAGAAATATTTAAAAAACAATTGAAAAAATATTTAGTTGATAAAGCTTTTTATAGTGTACAAGAGTTCCTTTCCCATCAAAATTAAGCCTCACCTCAACTAATTGATATAGTAATTATGGTATCTGGTGTATAAAATTGTTGATCTGACTTGTCTTATAATCCTTAACTGGAGTCTCCAAGACGTAATCTACAAAAAAAAGTCACCCTTACAAAGAGCGCCCAGGAGTTTCATAGCTTATCTCTGATTGAACAGGTACCTGCTACGGCTATCACTTCCACTTCTCATTCGTTCGAAAATTTCCTACACCTACTCCCATTATTTCTGAATATAAATTATTATAATAGGTATTTCTGAACATATACATAATGAAATAGAATAGTGCTCGGATCTTTAATTATTTTAATCATATTGTTCAGGCTACTACGAAAAATATCAAGACTGATTCATCATTTATTATTACTATGGGATTTCACTGTAGTAAGAGTCTAGTATACCTGCCACTCATCGTAAGCAATCGCTCTTTTTCAAGAGCATCTTCTTAAATGGGATTAACAATAACCAACTCGATTCGTAAGCTGGATGGGACACTGTCGTCATAGAAGTCGCCCTTTGACGTCATTCATGATTGAGTCGATACTTGAAAATCGATGTTTCATTTTATTAGCCTATTTTCGGCTATTGATTTGCTTTTACAGTTTTATTTTTTTTTTTTGTAGATTACGTCTTGGAGACTCCAGTTAAGGAGTATAAGACAAGTCAGATCAACAATATTATACACTAGATACCATAATTACTTCAATTAGTTGAGGTGAGGCTTAATTTTGATGTAAAAGGAACTCTTGTACACTATAAAAAGCTTTATCAACTAAATATTTCTTCAATTGTTTTTTAAATATTTCTATATTTTCAAGACTCTTCAAAAACTGCGGTAGCTTGTTGTAGAATTTCCTACCAATATAACTAGGTTTTTGTTTGAATAAGCTACTATTGTGACTCACCAAGTGATAATCTCCTCGGCTTCTTGTATTATAATCATGTACATCAAGATTTTTGTTAATATCATTCGTTTTTACATATAAAGTAGCTTCATACACATATAAGCAGTGTACAGTTAGGAGACCAAGTCTCTATTTTAAAACTATTCTCTAGAACATAAATTGAAAAATTTCAAGATTCTACCTGACCTTAGAGCTTTTCTAGTTAACGACATTAGAATGAATTTTCAAATTTTATTTGACTAGAAGGATTATTGGCCTAGAACATTGGTGGGCCGCTTAGCGCTGAGGCGCCGCAACTTCAGTTTGCTGTCGTTTCAGCGGTCGTGGGTTCGAATCCCGCTCCTCCGTCTGGCATCTATGTGTTATCACTCACCTCATTACCCACGCACAAGTCTCAAACTTATGTCGGCAATAAAAAAAAATATTTCTGAAAGTTTGAACATATTAAAAAAATATGACATAATAGCCTGCTAAGAAGAATTCTAGGACTACAACCTAATGAGACATTAGAGTCCCGGTCATCCGAGCTCCGATTGACCGAATTTCGGATTAATTGAGCTACTGGAGCGCAACCGAGTTTTAGAAAACGCGGGGAAATTGTGTGTTTTACTAACTTAAACAACAGAACTCTACGTACTCTGAACATCAATAGGGTGTCATGCTAAACGCGCACAGTGCTAATCGCGCACAAGATTTATCAAAGGGTCAGAAAAGGGTCTCCACACTGGAACTGCCTCTCTGGTAATGAACCGACCGGAAGTAAATTCATTATACAAATTAATATTGCAAAACAATGGGGGCCTATATTATGATATGGAACTGAATTTATTACCTCATGAAATTAGGAGACTCTTCTCTTGATCAGCTCTCCAATAAATATTTTCTATTTCAGCTGTATCAGTACCAGTAACAAAATAGCAATGTTTTTTTTTTACTTAGATTTTTCAGTTACAGTAGAAAATAATGATATAATTGTTCTGTTTTACTTTTTTCGGATTTTGAAGTGAGAATGATTGAACCTTCTAATCAATTATTTATGTATCATATTAAAAAAATATTCGTACCTCTCGCAACTCTCACCAGTGGTCAAGGACTCTTCAAATGAATGAATATATCTAAATTAAAAAAATTGAAATATTGTAGTATTTCTTAACCCACTTATGGAAAAAATTAGGTTGACGTTTTGGCTATCAGTTAAGTTAGTTAGTTGGTTTAGTTTAGTTAAAAATGTTGATGAGAACATTCATAATGAAAACCACACCTGAAATAGGCTTTGATTGGGAAACCCGATTTTATTCCTTTCAGCTCGATAACTAGATAATTTTGCACTATTCAGATAAAAAATATCTAATTCCAATCTACATTTCATGTCAGATCTTCATTCTTCAAATTAAAATAGAAACGCACTGTACCGTTGTTAGCTGTGAACAATAGGTATTAAATGGTATACAGTTTGTTATTACTCATGATAATGATTTAAAAGTGATTAATAATGCTTCCGAATCTACTTCCGATTTGTCTTTCTACATGACCGGCAGTTCAGGTAGCCGAGGCCCTTTCTTGACCCTTCAATAAAACTTGTGCGCGTTGAGCACAGAAGTCCATGGAATTTCAGTTGTGCGCGTTTAGCATGTAACCCATCAATAGATTGCAATAAGGTGAATACTGAAAATTTAAAATAGATGTATTTTTCATCTTTGGACACGCTTTTATTCACGGCAGAGTCCGTGTTATCCGAGCTCCACATTAGCTCGAGACGCTTCTGTATGTATATAATAATGCATTGTAACCATACTCATAAGTTTTTGAAGTGAAGTATTATCATTGTTATCGGGGCATAGAAAATTACATTCTCATTCAAATTCGTTAAGCCTTAGAAATATCTAAATTTCATTTAAGACTCTCTTCTTTGGATGTCACTTGTGCGAGAGAAAGAACGAGAGAGGAAATGAGGAGAGAGAGAGAAAGAGAGTGTGAGAAAGAGAAGAACATCACTGCAAAAACACCTGTTCAATCAAATCACAAACTGTCAAGAACAGAGAAAGATCCATTTGTATCAATCAGTACTTGGCTGTCGAGTGATTTTGTGGTGTCCATTCTTAGTGTCACGATGTTGTTCAACCCGATGTTGTCATCATTGTTGCTGCTGATGTTGTCATAAAATGTTGTCATCAACCTAGGCATCCGGATGGTGGTTATTGAGGGTATTAAAAGCAACGGAAATGCCCGTAAGCACTACGGCTCCACTAAGGCTGAGGAAATCAGGTTGGAAATTCAAACAGTTCCACTGTCAGATAAGGAGAGTGGAAAAAGTGAGTGATGTCTTACGATTAATTCATTTTGATAACGACTGACTTTAGATTGTCAATAGAATTTAATTTAGGCTATTTATCGATCATGCTTCTGATGGAAAGGTGAATAAGTAATGCTTCTACCACAACATTTACCTTATTCAAATTCAAATTCCTTTATTGCCACAAATTAAAAAAAAAATACAAACAGAAATTGATACAACTAATTTATTAGAGTAATTACAGAATAAAAATATTTCCTTTAAAATATTTGGCACTAACCAGCAGAAGGATAAACCTTGTTCGCTGGTGGGAGTAATACAGTTCAAACCTAATAAAAAAGGATTTCCCTTACAAGCTAACCTCTCGCATCAAGCAGTTTTACTGGCCGGGTGCCCTAAGAGTACAGTTTATTAGTTGAAACCCTACACTTAAAACAAAACCTTGATAGGGTGTTTAAGATCCAAAATAAAGCGGTTAGGGGTATGGAAAGAGTAAATAGATTAGATTCATGTAGGCCGTTGTTCAAGAGGATTGGTCTCCTAGCTGTACCCTGCTTATATGTGTATGAACTTACTTTATATGTTAAAAAGAGTGATATTAACCAAAATTTTGACGTGCACGATTATAATACAAGAAGCCGAGGAGATTATCACTTGGTGAGTCACAGTAGTAGCTTATTCAAACAAAAACCTAGTTATATTGGTAGGAAACTCTACAACAAGCTACCGCAGTTTTAAGAAGTCTTGAAAATATAGAAATATTTAAAAAACAATTGGAAGAATATTTAGTTGATAAAGCTTTTTATAGTGTACAAGAGTTCCATTCATTTATCAAAATTAAGCCTCACCTCAATTGATATACCAATTATGGTAACTAGTGTATAAAATATGGGGAAGTGATAGCCGCGAGCCGTAGCAGGTATCTGTTCAATCAGAGATAAGCTGCGTTCTCGTAGGTCCTGTTTGTAACGGTGACCGATTAGATTGGCCAGCAAAAAAAACACTGTTCTCTGCTGTAAAATCACTTCCCGGTGATTCAGAACCCACCTAAAACTGTAGGTCCAACTCATCAATCACCATCATCCAACTCATTACCCACGCACAGGTCTCAGACCTATCCCACATAGGTCTTCATCCTCAAAAAAAAAAAAATAGTATAATTTTGTTAATCTGACTTGCCTTAGACTCCAAGTCTCCTTATACTCCTGGAGTCTCCAAGACGTAATCTACAAGAAAAATGAGTTTGAGCAAACGGCGTTAACGATTAAGCTAGTTGCAATCGCTTTTAGACTGCTCTACACCCTAAATTTAGACCAAGCAGTGGCATAGAGTTGTCAGGTAAGAATTAGCGTAATTGTTATCGTAATTTTTATCTCTAATATCAAAAGCTACGTTAGGGTAGTGATTGGTCACTCGGTGAGCGTGGTGTTTATGTAATTTATTATAATGTTCAGTCACGAGCACTCAAGACTGCGCTTGGATGGGTGACCGTGCTCCAATTCCTCGATTTTATAAGCTTTTTTATCAATCTAATATTAAAACTGACACTGTATTTCACTTTTAAATAATGTTTTACTCACATATATTGGAGATGCTTGAGGAATGCATTTCACTTCTGAAAAGAAGCTTCGTCAGCCATCAGAAGTGAAATGCATTCCTCAAGCATCTCCAATATATGTGAGTAAAACATTATTTAAAAGTGAAATACAGTGTCAGTTTTAATATTAGATTGTTCATTAAGTATTTCGTCATGGAAAACATCACAGACTTTTTTATCACTTACCCGGCGGTTCGGAACCCACCTAAAAGTAGTAGGTACACTCTCCCCATAACATGACGAAGTGGACTACTCGTAAGGGTAACCATTAAAAGCCATACGCTTATTATTATTATTTGAGTTACTTTAATTGGAATAAATACCTGAATTCTTACACATTACCGAAGAAGGGCGATTCCTGTCATGACCTCCTCCACCCCTCATTGGAACTTTATTGAGAAAGGCAAGAGAAAGAGGTACTAATCTCGCAAAAAAGGTCAGCAAAATCTCAATTTGTGAACCTCTTTCCCTAAATGCACCAGCTGGGACCACCCTCGCTACAGAAGTGCTGATAAAATCAATTTCTTTTTATAACCAGTTTACACTACAGTCTATTCAAGTCCTGATGAAAAGTTTGTGAACTATACATAGTGATCGAGTGATAAGTCGCCACATGTCAATTAACGTTTCTTTAAAAATAGTAGTTTCGTTGGATTAAGTATTGTGGGCCACCAAAAGATATGGTGGCTTCTAAAAGATAACATCCCATGTAGTATCGGCAGATAATCTAGATACTATTGAAATGGATGCTTACTATATCAAGTCGGTAGTTTGTTTGAGGGTTACGTCTTGGAGACTCCAGTTAAGGAGTATAAGACAAGTTAGATTAACAATAATTATACAATGTTATACACTAGTTACCATAGTTACTATATCTAGGGAAGTGATAGCCGCGAGCCGTAGCAGGTATATCTGTTCAATCAGATAGATAAGCTGCGTTCTCGTAGGTCCTGTTTGTAACGGTGACCGATTAGATTTTCCAGCAAAAAAGACACTGTTCTCTGCTGAAAATCACTTCCCGGTGGTTCGGAACCCACCTAAAACTGTAGGTCCAACTCATCAATCACCATCATCCAACTCATTACCCACGCACAGGTCTCAGACCCATGTGGGCTTCATCCTAAAAAAAAAAAAAAAAAATTAGTTGAGTTGAGGCTTAATTTTAATGTGAAAGGAACTCTTGTACAATATAAAAAGCTTTATCGACTAAATATTCTGTCAATTGTTTTTTAAATTTGAAGGCTCTTTAAAAAAACTGCGGTAGCTTGTTGTAGAGTTCCCTACCAATATAACTAGGGTTTTGTTTGAATAAGCTACTATTGTAATCGTAGCGATTATAATCGTGTCAAGATTTTGGTTAATATTACTATTTTTACATATAAAGTAGCTTCATACACATATAAGCAGGGTACAGTTAGGAGACCAAGTCTCTTGAACAACGGTCTACATGAATCTAATAATCTATTTATTCTTTCTATACACCTAACAGCTTTCTTTGGATTTTAAAAACTCTATAAAGGTGTTTTTATGAATTAACCCATACTAAGATAGTATACCTAATATACATTTGACAGTAAGAGCCCATGGTAAGCTGTAAAAAGTAACTTTTTGTCATTTAATCTAGCAAGCTGTCGCAGGACAAATACCCCAGATGAAATTTTACAACAATATATTTTCTCAATGTATGGAGCCCAGGTCAATCGTCTAACCAACAAACTCTTAGAAATGCAATGTTTTCTTCCTGGTCTAGTTGATTATCTAGTAAGTCTTATTGTTGAGTTCACTGCTTTGTTAACAATTCGTTTTCTCAAGAGCAGAAAATCAAGCATGAAATTATTCATGTATTCAGTACTGAGCGAGGCTGCCATTTTGAGCATTTGTTGTAAAAATTCAACTTGTGCACATTGTACAATTATAATTAATGTTTGTGAATATAATTGGTTTACTTTTTTTACCATTCAATTATTTTTTAATGTGCGCGACTAAATGCTGATCACTCTGTGGTACCTAACTCTGTTAAATTCAGAGATATTCTGAATAGATTTCCGTATATTTCATTAGAACTTTCAATTTTGTTATAAGTTTTTTCAAGCAGTAACAAGATTTTTGTTTTTTTTATGATGAGGCCCATATGAGTTTTAGACTAGTGCGTGGGTAAAGAAGAGAATGATGGCAGAAAATATGCCAGGCTGAACAGGAATCGCACCGGTGACCACAGGAGTAGCAGAGTCTTATCAGAGATAAGCGCTCTAACCGATTACAATACTGTGGCTGCCGATTTCATCAAGATATCAAGTATTTCATGAAGATTATGAGTTTTGTTATGAGTCTTTTTAAACTGTAAGGATGAGTGGGTAAAATCAGATCCCTGAGGTCACTCCCTATCTTCCCGTGCTATATCCCGAGGTTTGATAGAGCTGAGTAAATAGAATTGACTTAAAATGGGATTTCAAGTAGGCCTAGATGGGGAGTAAGAACAAAAAGATACAAACAGAATGGGAATAAAAAGAGTCTTAAAATGATATTAGTAAAAATTTTTGAAGAGAACATAGATAACAACTTCAACTGGTAAATGAGTTTGACAATCGATTGGGAGAAAAAAAAACCAGAAAATTATTATTCTAATTGCAACTTATTTATAGTCGTGTAAGTGGCCAATAAATGTACAGGAATTGGTATGTTTACGGACTAGAAGAGAAGAGGGGAGGGGGTTTCAGAGTGGGTAAAACGGAAAGATGTAAAGAAGTATGCGTACTTAAAAACGCAGGTAAAATTGTGATAAGGTGTTATCAGGTGAATGCCTCCCTCTAGCGCTTTTTCGGCGTGGAGAGTCTTGCCAGATACTTGTTAGACTGGGTCGAAGGAGGACCTCTCTGTAAAAAAATAAATTCATAAGTTACGCGAAATGTAGTCAAGTGCATCATTTTATTTACGTGAATGTGAAAGACAACGAGCGATTTTAAGTTCATTCAGGTATCCAAGAGAGGTTTTTCAATCAACGAACCCTATAATCTGCAATTTTATCATCACCGGTTCCATTGAGACTACATTTGGAAAATGGGTAAATATACAGTTTTTTTTGTAAATTTTGGTGATTCAAGGAGAAAATACTGATCCTATTTGATGTGGAATGACAGGAAAAATAAATGTACTGAGGAATTATTTTTTGTTGCGTTAAAATAGGCTTTTAAAAGTCATAGGTCTGAAATGGAAGATTCCCCGAATTGTGAAAGGCTTTAGGAATAAAAAAATATTAATTGCAATACTCTGGAATACATAACTTGAAATAGAGAAAAAATTATTAAAAAATAATATAAGTCCAATTATTTTTCACTAATACAAGATTATCTTCAGTCTACGCTTACGCTTCTCTTTCATTCTTCCCTTTCCTTCATCTTTCTCATTTTCTTTAATCTTTTCTTCATTTTGTTTTCTTCCGATATTTTATTCTTACTTCTATTGTATATCAAGTATGTCGTTCTTTAAATATATATTTATATACATTTTATATACACTTTAGCACAAGTATGAGACTCATTCTCGCGCACAGGCTGTTTTGCCATGCGGGTATAATATTACATTGTATTATTAAAAGATAATAATATTGTGCCGTATGTACTAAAATTGAAATAAACGAATTTTGAATTAGATTAAAAAATTAATAATTCTTGACAGAGCAGTACCGTACCGTATATTATAACAAAAATTTCTGACAGAAAGTTACAGGTACTGTACTTTTTTGTAAATTCATGAAAATCAACAACCTAATCGCGACTCTGGCAACTAATGGCAACTTGGGCTTCGCCGGTCTCACAGAAACAGTGACAGAGCAGCTCCGTAGCCCATTTTTCAGTAATTTTCCTGTTTTCCGCACTTCACTCGTCAAACTTTATAGACCTACCCACATGAGACAGACAAAAAATTGAAGAGAAATCATAGTTCAAATGGCTCAATAGGCTTGGAACAGAAAGGAAAATTAGAAAACAATGATTTTTCAACAGACAGAGGAAATGAATATTCAATCTAAAATAAATTAAATTTACTTTTCCAAGTTAGGGCATACAAAAGCAAAGCGATCCAAAACATTAAAGAAAACTATTTTGAATGAAATTCAAGAATTGAACTTTTATTACAAAATAGTTGTTCAATTATGTTGATCCTACTCACGTAAGTTATTTCAACAAGAGAAAAAATTGCTAACCGCTCGTCACCAGACTGAGCTAGGCTGAGGCCTTATTGTGATCTTTTTATTATTATTATTATTATAGTCATATAGTATTATTATATCATCTTTTAATAAAACACGATCCACATTTTTAATTAAATGTATCCTTCTTGGACAAGAAACAAAACATAGACCTATACAAAATAAGGCGTCACATTTCCAGGTTGTTGGTTTATACCTCAATAGTTATATTTTTAAAAGCGAAAATAATATAACATTTGAAATCTATTTATTTATTGTGACAAAATTACAATGAATATGTAGGCGCAACAGATCTCAAGTCCAAACTGCTCTCTTCACAAATTTTGAATATTTTATATTGTCCAAAACATTGAGGTTAATTTTAAACCTGAAAATTTAGATTTAGCGAAATACTCCACTAGGCTGAAAAATAATAAAATGATTCTTTTCACTTGAAGGCAAATAATTTGAAAGTTCACTCAAAACGAAACACTGAAAACCGTGAATAATATCAAATTTTGATGGAAATTTTCAAGTTGAAAAATACTATTTTTTGTTGCTATGGTAAACAATCACATGAATTAATTGAATGCGGTAAATAATGTGTACGAATTTATTTGGGAAATGAATCAGCGGTGAATACTTCCTGACTCATCAATGGCTCTGCTCTGACCAATACCCCTGTCAGCATTTGAGTCAATTGTTATATGATCGTTATGATGAATATTTATAGTTATACTTATACCATTTTTTAGACAAAATATCAGTCAGTGTTCTCTGCTGCTTGTAATAGTGCTATAGTTCACGCTCTGACCTTTCGGGATAGTCGCTCGTGCAAATTCAATAACCGGCAATTGATCCAGGTTCAGTTAAGAAAGTGAAAAGTGCATTGATTTTTTCTGTTTTGAGTCTTGACTTATGAGAATGTTTTACAAATTAAAGCGCCGTTGTTGAGATATTATTAGTGCTAAGAGTTTCAGTTTATAATAATATTCATTCATTAGAATAATCATTCGAACTTCATAAATAATAGTAGAACCTTGATTATCCGTCACTTGACGGATCTTTAACCGGCACTTTCTGTTATCCGTCTCCGTAAAATTGAGATAGTTCCGATTTATTAGCCCAGACTATTAAACAACATTAGGCTACTCTGATTGTGGCATATTTCTAATGACATAAATATATAAATCGAATGATTCGTCTTATATTTTCACAGCTTTCCCTGAACGATTTCAAATTTAGAGACGGTAATGATCATGTTTATGGCATTTCTATTATCCATCTATTCAGTTATCCGACAGGGCACGGTCCCGAAGGTGACGGTTAATGGAGATTATAGAACACTGTAGCCTCCCATTTCAATCTAATCTATGGTACAGTTTGATAGTAGGAAATTCAAGTGAACTCTCATTTCGGCTCCTGAATTTGAAAGGATATTTCTTAGTATATTTTTCTCTATAGACTTGAATGACTAGATTCCCTTGCCATTTCTCATTGTTGGGGTTGTCAAAGTGATTTACATTTTCAAATTTTTACCTTCTTGTACAAACTATTCTTATATTGACTTTTTATGGTGAAGTTATTTCACCTAATAAGCTATTTTTATATACTACTATTTCATGCATGGTTCGTTAATGTCTTTAAGGTAGTTTCAAGCCAAATACTTTAACTTTGAAGTGGCGAAGGTGATATTGTGGAAAATATCAATAGACTAATGAATAATAAGACTTGAAGCTGTCACAACCACATTTATTGAAAACAGGGAGATACCAGTTTCGGTCGTTACGCCATTTTCTATCTCAAACAAACTAAAACTAAAGTAGAGAGTAGCTTAACATATATACTAAACACGGAATGATACTATATTGGCTGAGGGAGAAAGTGCATCTGATAGGCTTACCATCATTGAAGGTCTGTGATTGGCTGAAGGCCAAAACAAGAAACGCCCACCGGTGGGAGGAGCAACAAACAAAAAAAAAAGTTAAAATCAAGAAACAAAAACCGTGAATACATAGAAAGCAACAAACAAGAGCAACACACAAGTAGGCTAAATTAGTTTTAAAATTCGAAAAAATATAAAATAAACCGTTATCCATGACCTATCTTTAATATCAGTTACAGCAATGCTAGCACTGATTGCTAGTCTTCTACCTATTTTATTTAAAGCTTCTTCAGATCTCCATCCAGATCTCCAGATATCCATGACCATTCTTTAATATCAGTTACAGCAATGCTAGCACTGATTGCTAGTCTTCTACCTATTTTATTTAAAGCTTTGTCAACAATGATCTCCTCATATCCATTTGTAATAGCTATCTGTTTAATAGAGCTAATATCTTTTTTGAAGTGCCGTTTTCTCATAGGTAGGCTATTATAGTTAATGTTCTATAAATCATACTATTGAAAGCTGCAAGTTTGTGGGATATAGGGTGACATGAGTGATGAGGTATGATTTGCTTTTCTTTAAAAAACAGAAATTATGGGCTACTGTGCAAATCATTAATAGGTCATAACCTATTCTCAAATCTAGAAAGTTTAAAACACTATTATTTTCTAACTCTATTGTAAATTCAATCCTATGTTGTAAACTATACATTCAAATAGCTGAGAAAATTATCTAATTGTCTATTTACTACCCTTCCTACCAATAATAATATATATCTACATAATTATATAATATAAACTTAAAAAAAAAAACACTTTTAAATGGAAATTAACTCACGTTATGGCGTGACGGCCGTTTCACTCTGTTGTCTAGAGCATCGTCAGACGACCCACAGTTAAAAGTGTTTTTTTTTAGTTTATATTACATATTAGTGGAAACAAGATGGATCTTCAACATCATACATAATTATCTTAAACAATAAACAATCCTATCCTTGAATTTATTATTATTTTAAAATATGTTGCATTCAAGGTTATCCATAAATAATTCAGGTAGTAGTGGTAAAAGTGCTGAGCCCATCTTTCTGTACATAAAATTTATTGTCAAACTTGAAATAATTATATATTCAGTACAATCATAACTTCATCAATCCTAACAGCTCAGTTATAATAATAGTATCGATAATTGTAGTTACCATGATCTCTTTAGCTCTGTTAAGACTTCCTTTAACCGGTATATTTGTGAAAAGATTAGCTACATCAAAAGGAACATTTTTATGAGACAAATGAACAGGAATACTTTTGATTTTATTGACTGACTCCAAAATGGATTTTTGATACCAAATCTGTGTTGGAATCCACTTAACGATCTGAAGCTACTATTAACTTTATGGGCCAATTTAGTACATGGATAATTAATAAACGATACTACTGATGGTCTTATCGGAATATTATTCTTGTGGAGTTTGTGCTGACCAAATAATCTGGTTCGTAGCTGTTAAATATTTGATATCCTGCTTATCAATGAACTTAGTGTGACACCTGCCAGATTAATTTTAACTAATTCATTGATGCTGTTGGTTGGATTGGAGTTAATCTCAATGGAATTATTATCTGAAATGAATTCGTGAACTTTACCTATGTAGGTTAGTTTTCGCTAATATAACAGTGGTGCCTCTCCTACATATTAACATATAACTAGGGAAGTGATAGCCGCGAGCCGTAGCAGGTATCTGTTCAATCAGATAGATAAGCTGCGTTCTCGTAGGTCCTGTTCGTAACGGTGACCGATTAGATTGGCCAGCAAAAAAGGCATTGTTCTCTGCTGTAAAATCACTTCCCGGTGGTTCGGAACCCACCTAAAACTGTAGGTCCAACTCATCAATCTCCATCATCCAACTCATTACCCACGCACAGGTCTCAGACCTATGTGGGCTTCATCCTCAGAAAAAAAAACAACTTGTATTTCACCTCTATTACTTTATTCAGTACTGATTATATTTTTACAGCAATTAATCTTATTTACTTTACTGTTTTTTTACATATTATGATACTGCACATTGACAATAAATCTTGCTTATTTAGGCATTCATTTTGGGTAGCCCCATGTAAAATAGTGTTTATTAATTTGGTCATGCTAAACTGTGACCATGCGTGCTATGGTCAAGGTTGTAATGCGACCAATCAGAAGTTCCATTATTTCATATAAAGTACAACAAAGTTTACTAATTTTATGCACGGATACAGCAAGAAAGTCAAGTTATTAAAGCTTTATTGATGATTTATTGTTATCGAGCAAATACTGATAATAAATTCCAGAAATATAGAGGAAGATAAATTAATAGAAAATATAGAGGTAGGTATAGTAGATGGGGACAAATCCAGAAATTGAAAAACCTCAATTATTGAGATACACTGTACCGTAATTTAGAAATCCAGCTCTTCATCAGGTGGATCATTAAAGCTTTATGGACTCTCATTCGGTATATGTTTCTTTATCCCTTTTGAAGCTAGGGGTGGAAATCTAAATTTCACTGAAAAATTGGAGGGGGTGAACCAATTTCTATTATTTTTTTGTTTATAGATAATTTTCCACTTTTTATGACTGGAGGTAGATATTAAGAGCTGTTGAGTTTATTATGTAAAACGGTTGATTTCTAGTGGGCAACAAACATTTTGAGCTTTTTAAATATTGTTTTTCCCAGTTTCATTAATGATAGATTTTGCAATGAAAATTAAGTTGAAAGTGCTCTTGAACTCTTTTTTTAGAAAATATCATCCTCTTTTGAGTGAGAAGTGTTGGGCGAGTGAGGTTTACTGTTTACAGAATTACTACTAGTAGGACACGCCTCGTGAGTTTCCTTCTCGAAACAGCAGTCCGGCCTTTGATGCTCTAGTGAAAGTGAAAGCATTATTATTTTGATAGCCAATGCTATCAATACGGAGTAACGGGACCCGTTGAACTTGACCGTGTCGATATAAACAATAAATCAGAGAGAACTGCTCACTTGATACGCAATCGTTCTGTTGCATCGCAACGCGAAAAATTTGCTAGGATGTGTTTTCTTGTTACGGGACATGTGAACTTTCTTTAGATTTCTGAGAACTTGGGCCTAAAGCTTAGTAGCAATTCCCTCTTTGACTATTAAGTTTCTTAACAAACAAACTTTTCTTTTTTCGTCCTTTACATTATTTTTGCTTCCCCACTTTTATGCGCGCCAAATACGTACGGTGTTTGAGCGGGAAAGTGACCCTACTCTTTATATATTTTAATATATATATTTTTTTAATTTATCTGCTCAATTTGAAGATAGGGCAAAGTGAGAACGAAACAAAAAAAAAGATAAATATTGGAAGATTTATTGAACATGATTTGCTTTTTACTTTGAAAGGTTACTGCCAGTTTTCAAGATAGCACCCTGCTTTTGTCAAAACCTCAGTCTGTGAATTTCTATCGTATATGACAGATCAATACTATTAGAATTTAGTGAAAACGTTTCAAATAAAATAATTCCTGGAGAAAAATGTTGTATCATAATCATTGCCACTTTACTGGAATAATCACGTTCAGAAACATGGAAAAAGATATCTAAATTCCCCCCTGCCACATAAGAGCCATAGCATTCAAACTTGTCGTCTAGTAGGTAGGCCTACTCAAGTTTTATTATTACTTTGAAGTTCTCGATAACTTTGATACTTAATAGCTTATTACGTCAGATTTATAAAGGCCACTGCAACTCTTCAAAAAATTATGATAACAAAATTAGGTCATGAATTGTATCTTAGATCTTACTACCTAATTCCGTTCCCAATGAATAGAATTTTGAGTTTTATGTACAATAAAGACTACAATCGAACATTTATGACACTCATGCATCATAAAAGTGATTTCTAGACTTCTAGCCACATTATGAATAACCTCTATCATCAAAAATGATATTAATAACACGATAGGTTGAGTCTGGACACATATAATAATTGGTTTTCCAAACTGTCTGCCTACAGTAACTTATTGTTAAAATGCTTTAGTGTAACCTTCTATGATAATATTTAAATTCCTGGATTTCTTGTTCCATGACTCGGCCAGATTAAGTGAGTTATTATACTTATTCTTAACAAATATTTGACTGCAAGTCGTTAAATTTCACATGAAAAGTTAATGATAATATTTAATTTGAAAATAAATGATAGTGGATCACACCTTACAAATTCATATCGTATCAATGATAATAATTAATTATCAACTCATTGACAATGCCAACCTTGAATTAATGTTATTCGCCGCAAAACTCATTGAACATAGCTTATGATTTTCATTTTCTTTCATGTCTCTTGTAGTAATTATAAAGAAAATTGTTATTTTTTACTTGTTATTGTTAGTCCTTTAATAAAAAAGATTGACGAATTTCCAAGTGCTTCGAATTATGTAGAACAGTGGAACATATTTGATGGTTGATCGAACTTATTAGATAAAAACTAAATAAATAAGAATAAGACAAAAAAATAAGTAAAAAAGTATTATATTCTTCAGTATCTTTTTTATGATTTTTACCAAAAAAAGTCTGACAATCTGAGTCATTCAAACCATTCAATGAGGAAATAATGAGGAATGAGGAAATTTAATCATCCTCTCAAACTGAAATAAAAAGCAGGAAACAAAACTGATTTGTGCAAAATTATAGATGATAGATAGATAGATGAAGTACTTTATTTAGGCTCGGGCAATGCTGCAAATATAGCCCCATATTTGTTCAGTCACAGGAAATGAAAAAAAAACTTTTAATGGAGATTTCCTTGTAATAATAAAGTATAAAGCAATGATTTAAAAGAATACAGTACTTTGATCGGCAGCTTTGAATGTTAGGTGGACAATGACATATATATTCAGCGATTTGGGAGATCAAGACAACGACTATGATCATCTCATTGAGAGATCATTCATTGGTATGATATTTCAAGATCCTTTATTCTTTGCATGGTCTATTCTAATGAGAATTAATAACGCCTTTTTCAATAGAATGTTCATTGACTTCTTCTTACTTTTGTAGCACAGTAGACAGTCAACGGTAGAAATAACACATTGGATCAGACAGTACTGATAATATATTACTATAAAATAACAAACAAAAAGGCAATAAAATTTATTATTTCATTCCTGAAAGTTTATTCTCAAGGAATAATCATCTGAGAAGGAAATATAGATGATATATTAATATTAACATATAATATAATATATAACATATGTTATAACATATATAATATAATAATATATTATATTCAATTTTCAACTGAAGCGGTGGAAAATTAAGCATACTAAGAACATGATAGGCTACAGCATGTCTAATTTAACCTTAAAATAGCTTATGGCTGTTAGTCGCAAGACCATTCGGTAGTTCCACATGCTTTCATATAAAAAGTCTGTATTATGCAAGGTACTATACTAGTATTCTAGTAACCTTTAGTATTCTAGTAATCTATTAACTAGTATTTTTTTAATCTTGTTTTTCATGGACCCATTTCCTGTGCAAAATGGTATACAAATGAGAAGAATAATAATTCTTCTTCTTCTTCTTTGGTCAATGGTATGATCTTGTTTGATCTGTACAATATCATCACTTGGTAGAATTAAAATTTCAATGGCAAATTAAAATGGCAAGGCCATTCGGTAGTTCCATCTGCTAACATTAACATTTTTTATTGATAACCTAGTGTTTAATAAAGTCTTAACCATTAACTAATTTGTATAGTTAATAAAAATGTTAACTGTATCACATTAATATTACGTGAAAGATTTGAAATTACTTTATGAGGATTCACTTGTTTTTCTTATTTAGGCTATGCTTTGTTTATCAATGCTTCGAAGTGATCCTAATCTATTCTCACTGTTTGCAATAAAATAATTATAGCATCTCACTATATTCTCCTATCATTTTCATTAACAATCTAGTATATTAATTTCTACTCACTGAAGATAAGTAAGTCACTTTTATTTTTTCTAAGTTAGTGGACTCAACTCAATAACTGCACGATGAGAATTTTCAAAAAAAATTTATTACCGGTACTTGCAATTTTGTAAATTAATTTTCTTTTATTTTCCTTTGCCTTTTCCTTCATTTATTATTTATTTACTGCTTCCATACAATTGAGTACAGATTGAGTTCATCTAAAAAACAATACAAAATATAGAAAAGGAAAAAAATGTCCTTAGTTTTTACTTAAAATGTCCTAATGGCTTAGCTGTACAACATTATAATGGAAATAAAAGAAATCCGATTTGAGCCGCCTTTCATCATTGGGCGATAAAAACGTACTAAATTTATAACTTTGTGGGTTCATTTTTGAATTTTGATTTTAAATTTTTTACAGCCATACTAGTTGCACAGAAGAAAATGACAACACTCCTGATAACTTTAAACAAAAAAGAAGAAATGAATTATCATACCAGACTATAAATTACTTTTTTCCCATTCACAGGTTTGGATTTCACAGCAACCGGAGCTACATTCGACAGGGCAGTAGAATCAACAGGTATGTCTGTTAACTCATGTAAATTTCTATTTTTTCCAATATTAAAGCATTTCAATTATTAAAAATTCTACAGATGAAGTTAGAAGTCATTAAAGAGATGTCAAGATTCCCTGAGTTTTTTTTTTTTAATTTTCAAACACTAAAAATAATTTTATAATAATTGTGGTTTGACATTTTTTAATATCTAACTTCAAACATTTAACATAAGAAAGATTCAGCATTTAACATTACAAAGATTCAACATTTAAAATTAAAAATTTTTGTTACGGATGATGATCACAAGAGTCTGTAGACTTGTGCTTGAGTAATGAATAATTCATATCAATTATTGATAGTAGGCTATTAAATAATTAGTTACTAGGAACTGGAAATTGGATTGATAAGTTATTATTATTATTTATCTATTTAACATCTATGTACATCATCACATTGCAGTAGAATGAAGAGTAAGCAACATGCTTTACAGACCAAAAACTGCTTCCTCTTCTAAATTTCAATACAGAAATGTCCAAGAATAAAGGTTATGTCTAAATGTCACAGTCTCACTATTAATATTTTCACAAGAGAAAAAATAATATCCATTTCTTTTTGAAAAAAATTGTATATGAAAGTCAATAAAAATAAATTACCAAACATGCAATACGAAAAGATTAGAGAAATTTTGAATTATTTAGTGAAAAAATTCCGAACCGAAAATTGAACACATTCACAATATCCGCACAACTGCTGACTTATTCATTTACTGAGACACAATGAATGTTAAGTTTCCAATTGGTTGATGGAGAAATTCGAAACTAAAGAGATGAATGAATCCAGATGATTTATTAATCACTTCGTATAGTAAGAACATTGGTGATTATAGATTGGATGATATTGAAATTCCACAAAAAATAATTTCCTTCTTGATTGAATTTTTCTTCAATAGAGGAAAACAAAATTATTGATAATGGACTTCTCACTAAGTAGTCATCGTAGTACGGCTTAATAGGGATTCGAGTTCTTATTAGTTATCTTACTAGTAGTTCTGTGAACAGTAGACCTCACTTGTTCAACACTCACCCAAAAGGGGATGACATTTTTGAAAAAAAGTTGAAGTGCGTTTTCGACTCGATTTTAATTCTATTATTGATGACAGAATCTGTAAAAATCAATATTTGAAAAGACCAAAGTTTTTGACGCCCCCAAGAAATCACCACTTATACCTAAAAAAGGCTTCTCATGCATTTTTAGCAGCTTTCAATATCAATAAATCTCCAATCATAAAAAACAGATATTATTCATGAAAAAAATGATGAATTTATTTTTTCTCATCCATTTTCCATTTCCGATTTTCACCAACTAAAAATATAATTGTTTTTTCACATTGTGATGATCAACATAAATACTATCTGGTTCTTCTTTTTAGCTGTATATTTTTTAATCATTATACTGTCTGATCTAAAAAATATTTTGGAACATCTAAATACTAAAAATTGAATACAACTATTTGAGTATAATTAAAAGAATAAGTTGAATAACTTATGATATTTATAAATGAAATAGATTGATTAAGGAATTTGTGATAGAATAACTTATAATGCAATTAAAAGTCGGTCACGTTATAATTATAACTTGAATACAGCACAGTTCTGTATTGTTGATGGACATCAAGTGGAAGAGTCATATTGATTCTGATTTCTAGATTGAGATATTTAATTTTCCAATTCTATAGAATTAATAACTTGAATAATTTAGATATAATTAGACTAATATATAATGCTTACGCCGAATCCATTCTGCAATACTGTAATTAGGTAAGGGGGGGGGGGTTATGTTCTTAACAAGTTGTTCATTATTCAAAAATATATAATAAGAGCAGCACTGGAAAGACCTAGACTTTATACAAGTAGACTGATTTTTTATGAATTCCAAGTATTAACTGTAAAACAATTATTTATGAATAAACTTATTGTATACGCGGTACATAAATTGCAATAGAGATCTATTCACATTCAGACAGATTGATTATAATATAAGACCGTTAAGAAATCTAGTTTTTATTCCAAATCTCAATAAACGCATTTGCAGACATCAAACTCTCTATATTTGCTGTAAACTTCTTAACGTGATACCCATAGAGTTGATACCATTCACGAATAAAACTAAAACTCTTGGAATAGATACTTGGGTGAAGGCAAATGTTTATTTTGAAATAGGCTCTTCATTCTTATAATGTTGGATATAAGTTATTTTTAAGGTTGTTTATAAATGTTATTGTTTTAGTTTTCATTCGGCGCACAAGCTTGGCTTTGCTGATGGAAATCTTGAAGTATATATTTTTTTCTTATATGTAACTTACTGTACAAGCACATAGTTTAATATAGTGTATCTGATTGTGATGTACTATTACATTTGTTTTTTTTTGTGTTTTTTTAATAAATTTGAATTTTAATAAGAATTATATATAGGAAGCTCATATTGATACAAATTCGAGTACCAATTACATTAAATGTATATAAGAAGGAAGCTCATATTGATAAAATTTCTCTTTATTTAAAAAAAATTGGCCGCCATATTGAATTTGATGAAATAAAATATATACTATATTGTTCATGTGCTGTAGCTTTCATATAACTTGGCAGCAGTTGGGTTCAGATGTAGCAAGTCCTCCCATCTTCTACACGCTGCCAAGTTATATGAATACTACAGTACATCGCTGTGCCTAGGAATAAGGAACAATCATAACATGAAAAATCATAACAATATTATTGGTCTAGGGGTCTAGGCGTTCGTCCTTAATTTTGTGAGACAGAGAAAATTCCGAGCAGCTTAAAGGATAAACCTCACTCCGTTCGTTCAATTATTATTATTAATGATGTTCTTTTATTATTTTTTATTATTGATACTCTTTTTTTTATTTAGAGATGCCTATTCGTTAGTTATGCCTATTTAGTTTAGTTCTTCATTTCGTTATCTCTATCCATTATTATATGGTTATAATAAATACCAGAAATACAATTATATTCTGATTTTGAATTCATTTAAGACTGAATTTCCATGAAAAATATCTACGACCGGCAAGCTGACATGAGGGTGTGATAGTAAGCAATTGTTGAAAGCTATTTTTAATGTTACAGGTTTCGGAAAATTCCACATTCTACATCTTCTACTATGTGGACTTATTTATTTGGACACAGCGGTGGAAATCACCATATTATCGTTTGTAATACCCGCCGCAAAATGTGATTTCGATATGTCATCCGAAGATGCAGGATGGCTGAATGCTGCTCCCATGCTAGGTAAGTAATGACACATTATATAATATTATTATATATATATATATATATTATATTACATTATATATTGCTTATTGTTTATTTTCATGCATTTAAATTTCATATCAAAAAAGGATTGAAAAATTGGAATTTCGTAATAAAGGGAAGGAAAAAATAAATTTCGTAAGGGAATTGAAATTGATATGATTTATTGTACCTATCAAACTATATAATTTTTCAATAAAGCAAGTAACTCATGCCTTATTAATTAAACAACGAATAATCGATGTGAATCTTGTAGAAAATGTCAAAAAACGCTCTTATTGCTGTGACTCCAATAGAATTTGGCCAGAGTAAGAATATATATTACACTCCCGGCAATTTTAATGATAGTGCAATAATTATTCCATTATAACTTAATTCATTTCACATTTCTTAGAAATATTTATGAATTCATGCAATAGTGTAATCATTATTTCATTATAACTCAATTTATTTCACATTTCCTAGAAATGTTTATGAAGTTATGCAAGAAAGTTCTCAATTGATTATGTTGTGTACGGTATGTATATTTAGCAATGAATAATTCCATTAGCAAATTTTTTATAAAAAATTCTTATTCTAATTCTTATCTACCAAAACCACTTCAGTATTATTTATTGGCATTTTCGTAATACCGTACCGTAATCATTTTAAAATGCCGGTTTCAATTATTTTAAAATCAACATTTTTTATTTTTATGATCCTTTGCTCAGGTATGATGTTTGGATCATATTTTTGGGGTTGCTTAGCTGATACACGAGGACGTAAGGGAGTGCTGATTGCATCCTTGCTGTTGGATGGAGTCTGTGGCATAGCATCCAGTTTTGCTCAATCATTCCCGATTTTTGTTGCTCTGAGATTCTTCTGTGGTTTCGGGTAAGATGCATTATTGTGCATTATCTTCTTTTTTTTATTTTCGGTTGAGGGCGCATGACATAGCTTTGTTGAAAGCTTCTTCATTTATTCATTCATTGTCTTTGGGTTATATATATAGTGCACGGTTAATCTTTTAGCTACGGTACAACTTTCTTGAAAACTGTAATGGTTTTTGTCATTTGATTCATTATTTTTGTTGAATTAGTTGAATCTCATTAAACATATTTCTCTTGAATACAAATTATAAATTTTAAATTCTCTAAGTGAAAATAATGATACCAGAAAGTATGGATAGGCTAATAGTATACAGTACCCACTTCGTTGTATCTGCAATTTATCAATAGATTTCACATGTAATGAACAATTATTTACATGCCACAAAAATATCTACATAATATGCATGCTCCGCTGTGAAAGCATCCTTGTAGCTTTCAATATGGTATTGATATAGTGTGAGTTGGTTTGTTTTGTGACTTGTCAAAGGCCTTCGATATGGTTAATCATGAGATTCTCCTGAATAAACTGAGATATTATGGATTTGTTCAGCCGACTTTTCACTTCTTATCTAGTTAATAGAACGCTTGATGAATGGCTGATGAATTAGTTTAGTTTAAGTGAATTGACGTGTCACATGCTGTGCGAGCCTAGCTCGGTAGCTGCAGCTTAACGTGACTATCAACAAATTTATTTATTTTTATTTTTAGTTAAAATTTATTATTGTTTCACTCTGTAATATAACTCCTTGTAAAATTGACCAATCTATTCCTGTTGCAGTATCACAGGAGCAATGGGAATCGTCTTTCCTTATCTGGGAGAATTCCAGTGCACCAAGTACAGAGAAAAAGTGCTCGGCTGGATGGAAATGTTCTGGACCGGGGGAATAATCGTTCTGCCCCTTTCGGCCTGGGGAATTATTCCGTTGCGCGAGTTTTTCAATATAGAAACAACGTATTTCTTGTTCCATTCGTGGAACATGTTTGTACTGGTGTGCTCGTTGCCAGCGGTTATGCTCGGCCTGTGGCTCATGTGGTTTCCAGAGAGTCCGAAATTTCTGCTGGAGTGTGGCGAGTATGACCAGGCACTCGAAGTTCTCAGACACATGTACTGCATCAACAGTGGCAAGACTTTCGACCAGTACCCAGTGAGTAAATCTCAACAATAAAAGTTATTAATAATTTTCAAGCTATTCAATTATATCACAAATAATAAATTCTTCTTCTTAAGTTGACCAAATCCTGCGCAAATAATGAATCTCGTTTGAAAATTGCACTTTCTTTGTGCCAATGATACAATGTTTTTCCTATTATTTCCCGACTTCTATTCCATTTCAATTCTTTCTATTTTATTTTCAAATGATGGAGTGAATATTTTACCCTCCAGTGGCAACGAGAAAAATTGCCACCAATTTTTATTTATAATTCATTGATTTTTCATAAAATTTCATTCTATTTATTATTATTCGAATTAGAAATAGTCTTCATTTCTCCTTTACCACATACATCCAAATATGCATGAAAATATTATGGGAATAAATATTCTCCAAATAGGCTTCAGAACCTGTGTTTGAAGAAGAGCCTGGACAGTACTTGTAAACACAAAAATCAATGAGAAGAAACAACAGAGAACATGCAATAACAAAATATTATACATGAATTATTTATATATTAGTCCCCTTATAGTATTTTGATATTTCATTATGAATTTTAAATTTTTTCCTTTAGAGAACTCTGGAATCCAGAGTCTGGATGCACTAGTTTTTTTTTTAATACTATAATATATTATTAAGCCTTTATGATACTATAAAATAAAAGTTGAGAATATTCTCGGTTATAATTATAGTACTTATACTTTGAATTACGTGATATATTTCTTAGCTCTTGGAATATGTTTTTAATAACATCAAAGTACGGTAATCATTAATCAATTTTATAAGTCTTAATTCAACTAAAACATATTTATTTAATTTTTTATGTTTTTTTTGGAGGATAAAGCCCACATAGGTCTGAGACCTGTGTGTGGGTAATGAATTGAATGATGGTGATTGATGAGGTGGACCGACAGTTTTAGGTGGGTTCCGAACTACCAGATGGGATGTATGGGAATAAGGCGGATATTTAATTGTTTCTATTGTCTTTCTGTTTAGATTGTATTTTGATGAACTCAAAACTAGCGCACAACACTTTAGTGTACTTTGCCATTATATTTGGAAAATTCATTACGTAAAATGGTTTTTTCTTTTTTTAATGAATAGACTAATATTATTATTATTATCATTATTATAATAGTGTAATAATGTTAATAATAATAGTAATAATAATAATAATAATAATAATAATAATAATAATAATAATAATAATAATAATTATTATTATTATTATTATTATTATTATTACTATTATTATTATTATTAACATTATTATCATATTTGGCTACTTTCCGAGACTAGCTATCTTTTTATTTAAACTTTACAGATTCGCAGCTTGAGGGAAAAGGAGCACAGAGTGAGTGTTATCAGTATTCAATCTACAAGAAGTGTGAGAAGTGTGAAAACACCGAAAGATGTCAAAATTTTCATCAAGGAATCCTGGGAACAAACCACAATCCTATTCAAAACGCCTCATTTGAAGCCAACCGTTCTCACCTGTCTCATTCAGTTTGGACTCACATCTGGGTAAGAAGTTCAAAAATATCAAAATTAACATACTAATTAAATGTAAACTATTAAATGCAACTAATTAAATTCAAGTAATAGAATTGAAATAATGAAATCAACTGATTAAATGCAACTAATGCAATCCACAAACAGAATAAACAAATTGATGGTAGAATCCTTAGAAAACCAAAGAACAATCAAATCGATAGTTCTGAGAAAAAGGATTAAGAGACTGTTTTATGTTGGAAACAAGTCAATAACCTAATAATAAACTAAATAATAAAGTGAATAAACCTATCTAATCCTCTATATAAACCTTTCTACTAAAATAAATAAACCTATCCAATAGAGCATTCCAACGTCTTGCAAGATATCATGCTGAGACTTTTGACAAGTACAACTCATTGTCAAGTCAGTCATAGAAATTATTGCCAAAAAAATGTTGACCAACTGTCCCTCAATATTTTTTTCAAGAAATGAAAGACATGAAATCTTGAGTAATGCGCGGGAGAGAAGGCATCAATGAAATTTCTGCTTGATGAAGCAACTAAGCGAGAATTATATATTTGAATAATCAATTTATAAACAGAATTTATTAATTTCGAATTCCTTTAATTGCTATTACTTTATACTGAAGACTTCCGCAATGGCGGATGTTGACAACAGCATTGAAAAGCTGATGGGAATCGATGAATGCTACTGTACAAAAATATCAGTCACCACCGGGAATCGAACCACGGACCTCTCAATTGCCGGTTGAGCGCCTTAACCACTAGACCATGGAGACCTTTCTGCACAGGAGCATTCATTTTCAACTTGGACATATCGGCTCGTATCTCACAAGTTAGTTTGAAGTGACTGACAATTGAATAAACTGACAAATATACATAAACAGAATTTATTAATTTCGAATTCCGTGAGAGGTCAGTGGTTCGATTCCCGGTGGTGACTGATATTTTTGTACAGTAGCATTCATCGATTCCCATCAGCTTTTCAATGCTGTTGTCAATATCCGCCATTGCGGAAGTCTTATTCAGTATAAAGTAATAGCAATTAAAGGAATTCGAAATTAATAAATTCTGTTTATGTATATTTGTCAGTTTATTCAATTGTCAGTCACTTCAAACTAACTTGTAAAATAATAACTTTTATAACTGCAATTTATAAAGTTGAGGTTTGAACCTAGAAAAAATTGTCTCAAAGCCCAGTTTTCGATTCAAATTTTAGTAAATTTTCCCAGAGCCCAGTAAATTTTAAAAATTTTGAGAAGAGCGTTTTCTAGCATATTAATAAACAGATCCACTAACAATGATACTCACTTTCCATAAAATCACTAAACGAGTGCAGCTGCATTGAGCTGCATTCAGATTGAGTTGAAAGAATATCGTTATCATTGGATGTGATTACAAAAATAATTTTCCATTGACGTTTGACCACATTAAATAATAATAAGTGTATATTTACCGTACGTTTTTTCATTGGGAATTTAAATTTGTCTTCAATTATTATCTTTTACATCTATAATTATTTCAGTGTTGCTGTTTTCCAACAGGTACTATACACTTATGATGTGGTTCCCAGAACTTTTCAACAGATTTGACAAATTTGAACTCCAACATCCAAACGAAACCGCTTCAGTTTGTGATGTTTCGGCCATATATGAGACACAACACATATGTGATGACAATATAGATAATTCTGTCTACTTGCATACATTGATTATTGGACTTGCCTGTATACCAACAAGCTTCTGGCTTCCACTCTGTGTGCACAGGCTAGGAATAAAGTTCTTCCTAGGTAAGACTGAAATCTGTACTGTTTTATTCTTTAATACTTTTATACTTCAATATTTTTCCCAATACTAGTTTATATCAATATGAATATCTACAGCAACATTTATTCATTATGATTCTACTTTTTTTGTAGATTACGTCTTGGAGACTCCAGTTATGGAGTATAAGACAAGTCAGATTAACAATTATACAATCTTATACACTAGTTACCTGGATTTCTTGTTCCATGACGAACTGCGTTGTTAATATTAACTTTTCAAGTGAATTCAACGACTTACAGTCAAATTTTTATTAAAAGAAGTAGTATTTCACTTAAGTTACTCTGTAGGCCGAACGTTTTCGAGTTGTTAAAACTCATATTCAAGCATAGTTACCATAATTACTATATAAATTAGTTCAGGTGAGGCTTAAATTTGAATTGAAAGGAACTCTTGAAAAAAGCTTCATCAACTTAATATTTTTTCAGTTGTTTTTTAAATATTTCTATATTTTCAAGACTCTTTACGATACTTTACTGAATAAATGTAAGTTTGTGATAGCTGGATATATTGAATAGAGTAAAATAACTGTAAATAAGTGTACACTTCATCGGTTTTGCAAAGTTTGTTGACATTGCATACTATATGCGTGTAATAATTGATTATTTTTGAGATAATATGACCATAGTGATGAAATAATCATTATTTGATCTATTTAGAAATTAAGTTTGAATTAAAATGTGTCGTCCTTACGAGACTGCACTTTTACCGGACTTAACAGTTGATATTTTTGAATTTGTCAGATAAATTTAAAACCATAACTATATGTAATCCCTACCGATAAAAGCTACTGGTACTGTAAGTTAGTACCGTCAGTAAGTTACTGATTTTTTATTCATCAAATTTGTGTCTTATCCTTCCGTTATTGTCTGTACTTGAATACATTTATACATAATAACATCCACAATTCAAATTTACAATATTTTTATTCTCACAATCACTATTTTAACCATTTGCCTTTGAAGATGAGTCTCTATGACTCGAAAACGTTTGGCCTGAGTGAGTAGAAATATAAAATTTATTCACAATTAAAATTGACTGCAAGTTGTTAAATTTACAATAAAAAGTCACTATTTTAACATAATTATATTTTTTACTCAATCTATTTTATTCATATAAACTCAATAGATTGAGCAAAATCTCTCTTTCTATTCGTAATTTTCACTATTTGAAGAAAGTGAATAGGCCTACTTGTATTTTCTGACTAATAGGCTAACTCTTTAAGGGAACATGCGTGAAATTCTTCTTCTATAGACCTAAAGTATAGGTAAGGTTTAAAAGCTAGTGAAAAATTGAGAAAAGTGTGAATTATGAAGTAGATAATATGGTTGAATTGTAAAGTAAGTAGTGAACTTGATTAATGTCAACAATGGAGATTGATAAAATCAAAAAATGTAACAATACTTTTAAAATATAATATTTGATAATGGAAAAAATCAACAACTCACCATTAATTGAACAAGAAGCTCATGCTGATTATTCATGAAAATATGAATTTCTTTTCAGTGTTTTGTCTGCTGACATCAGGGTGTGTGGCACTGGGTTTCTATTTTGTGCAAAACTCGATACAAAATCTCATACTGTCGGCCATTTTTGAAGCGCTCACTAGTTTGGGCATCAGTGTGGTATACTGTGTTATGGTTGATCTGTTTCCAACAAATCTCAGGTAAAAGTCGGCCAACAAATTCAATTCTATTTATTACTGTCTGGTATATAGCACATCAATTTCATTTGTTATTGATTACTATAACATATTACTATATCAGCAAAACTTTACAAATCTGATAACAGATTATCTCCAATGTCCACAAAAAAACATCAAGGAATAGGAAAAGAGATAAGGACAAATTAAGTACGGTATCTATGACGTAGATTAAAGGCTACCAAAGACGCTGATATTATTGTGCTATAATGGAGAATGTTGGCTACTGTACCTAATATCAAATTTCATACTCAGCTTTTTCGTCTTTTCAAATGATTGTTTTTTCAAATCTATTACATTTTAGGACTGTCAATTTTATACTTATTGTTATCTACAGCCTGCCGTATTCTTACTTCAAAATCAAAAAGTGATATTAATAAATCATAAATTATGAATGAGAGATTTATTAGATGGATTATTTGAGATTAAGTTGAGTTTCAATTGAAATCTCACTTTAATTCACCATTTTATATCAGAAATTTCAAAATAGAACTATGATTTTTTTAAATAAATAGTAAAACCTGCATATGAAGTAGGAGTCTATGAGCGGGGCAATTATATCCAAGCAATTGTAATAATATATATTTATTTTATTGCGGATGATGCCCAAATAAGTCTAGAGACTTGCGCCTGGGTAATGAGGTGAATTGGTGAATGATAAGAAACATCCATGGCTGAATGAGATTCAAACCCAAGGCTGCAGGAAACGAAGCCAGCCAGAGTCTAACTTTATCACAGAAAAGCGCTTCAACCAACTGCGCTACCAAAACTGTATTGAGTAAATGAACAATCTTGAATTATAATATTGAATATAGTCAGAGAATTATTATCATTGGTCATCAATTATCAATGATTGAGTGGTAGAACTGGTGAACAATCATTAATGGATTTGGTAGAATAGTTTTTAAAAAATGAATCGACAATTCTTAAGACTCTGTAACGCACTCAAAAATTGCATCATAAAAACTTTTATCATAAAGTCTTTGAAATATACGGTAGCCAAAAGAAACGACAAATTTTTAATGATTTAAATAGAACTTGCATGATCATGTGCCGAATCAATATATTCTAGGAAAAATCAATATTTTATCTAGACTGTGTTAGAATAGAATCCTCGATATAGCCCAATAAATTAAATCAAGCGTGTATGGGTCGCTAAGGAATGTGATATTGAGAAGCATCATGTGGTTATTATTGTGGATAGACAGTGCAAGGATAGGAAGCGGAATATGCACTGCCTAGCTCGGGGTCCGGAGGATCGCATCCTCAGAATAGCTGGGATTGCTATTCCCCCTACGGGAATGCATGAAAATACTATTTGGTTTTGAAGAAACTTTCACTTCACCGAATTGCCAAATATTTAAAACATAATTTTTTATTTCGAATTTCTCAAATCATTTGCTACGGTACTAATTGTACTAGAAAATGGCGGATATTGATGACAACATCATTGAATAGCTTATCGAAATTGACTACACAAACATTATCAGTCACCGCCGGGAATCAAACCACGGACCTCCTGATTGGTAAGTGGTTTGATTCCTGGCGGCGGATAAATATTGTTTTGTTGTAGCGTTTATGGATTTCGATAAGCTATTGCTGTTGTCAATATCCGCCATTGTGGAAATCTTCAGTATAACTATTGGCAGCACTTTGAGGAATTCGAAATTGATAAATTACCTGTGATCATGACGAAATACTTGATGGAAAATCTAAAATAAAAAATGACACTGTATTTATATTAATCAAATTATGATTTTTATTCACTTATACTGGAGGGATGAATTCCGCTTAGATTGGGTGACCGATTAGATTGGCCAGCAAAAAAGACACTGTTCTCTGCTGTAAAATCACTTCCCGGTGGTTCGGAACCCACCTAAAACTGTAGGTCCAACTCATCAATCACTATCATCCAACTCATTACCCACGCACAGGTCTAAGACCTATGTGGGCTTCATCCTCAAAAAAAAAAAAAAAAAAAAAAAAAAATATTTTCTTTGTGAGTGAAATGTATCCCTCCTGTATAAGTGAGTAAAAATCATAATTTAAATAGAAATACATTGCCAGTTTAGATATTAGATAAACAGTATGTTGTAAAATACTACAATCAACAAAGTAATTACCATCGTCCATCACCATCCTATTATATGCAACAAAGTAAAATTCACAATGAAATGAGCTTCTTGGTGATGTAAAAAGTAGTAAATAAGCTACCCTTAGGTTATTTTAATTTCCTTTTTAACGATTTTATTCTGAAATTTTCATACATGACCTCTTTTAATCCTACTCCGCTAATTACCGTATATAGTGTTTCAATGCTTGATCCAGCCTTCTGTTATGGCTCATAGAAAGTTTATGTAAGATCAGAGGCTATTAGATACAGCACTTACTTTAGAATATATTCTATCTGTGATAGTGTATTAATTTGATTTTTTTAATCTAATATCAAAACTGACACTGTATTTCTATTAAAATATTATTTTCACTCACTTCTACTGGAGATGCTGGAGGGATGCATTTCACTTCCGAAGAGAAACCTCGTCAGCCTTCTCATCAGAAATGAAATGCACCCCTCCAGCATCTCCAGTATAAGTGAGTGAAAATAATATTTCAATAGAAATACAGAGTCAGTTTTTATATTAGATTGTTTATCAAGTATTTCGTCATGGAAAACATCACAGATTGATTTTTTAATACAATAACTACATTGCAAGTTAAATTTCAACTAAAAAATTCTAGATTTTGAAAATATACTATTCGTTTGATGTCTATATATATGACGTTATGTTTATTCGTTGTGATGCAAACACATCTAATGATGTCAACTCTATGCAATATTCTATTATTCAAGTTCACTCAAGATAAGGAACCTTATTGGAAAATTCTACTTGCTTTGGATAACACTGATTGATATCTCATTCTGCAAGATAATTTTAGACTCTTGCCAAGAAGAAAACAAGTTGTTTTGTTCATCAGTTTGAATTAATAACTTATTTTATGTTTTTTTTTTTCAGGGTAATGGCTTGTGCCCTTGCTATGACTTTCGGCAGAGGAGGAGCTCTTTTTGGAAATCTAATATTTGGATTTCTAATCGATCTTAACTGCCTCGTACCTGTAGTTTTATTTGCGTCGTTCTTATACAGTAAGTGATAAAATTATACAATTATTCATATTCAATATAAATTAAGATATTTCTCGATTTATTGTTGAATCACTCCTGAATTGCAAAAAATTTGCGCAATACAAATTAATATAAACTTAATAAAACAACTTTTGAATGGAAATTAACTCACGTTATGGCGTGACGGCCGTTTCGCTCTGTTGTCTAGAGCATCGTCAGACGACCCACAGTACACATTCAAAAGTTGTTTTATTAAGTTTATATTACATATTAGTGGAAACAAGATGGATCTTCAACATCACAAATTAATAGTTGAGGATTCAATGATGATGATTATAACATAAGCCTAAAATAATTCAGCACTAGTCTATAGTAGATTTTGTAATAATTTTCCATTACCGATAGAATTATTTAACCTTTCTCTATTCTGAATTCACTATTTAGTGTAAGTTATCTATATTTAAAATGAGCTGTAAGAGTACCTATATATTTGAAATGAACTGTGAATATACCTATATTACCAATGAATTTTTTTATTGCTAAATTTCTATGTGAAGGCAGTTCTGCATAACAAATTAATGCCTTACAAACCTAGGCCCACCTACTTTTACTGTTTAATTTTATTCTCACATTGAATAAATATATATTTTTCATTATTACTTGTAATCAATTCTTCTATTATAATCATTATTAAGGTGTTTTTTACTTTAGTTTGTATTACATATTTTTCTTTTAGTGCCAGCATGTCATTTAACTTGTTTTATTTTTTGTAGTAATCTATTGTTTCTTTTTTGTGCAGAAATAAAGTTTATTATTATTATTATTATTATTACTTATGAGAATAACCTAGAGCTACTTTCAATATTACAAGAGTCGAAATAGTTTTTTCGGAGATGAAGCCCACATAGGTCTGAGGCCTGTGCGTGGGTAATGGGTTGGTTGATGGTGATTGAGGAGTTGGGTTACAGTTTTAGGTGTGTTTCGAAATTAATTAAAATTTAGTAAGTATATTATGTGACCATTGAGTATTACGTCACAATACGTATTATGTTCCAAAGTCATATATTTGAGGTGGCATCAATCAGTTATTTAAATTTGAATTACCTTATGATGATACTTTGAAAGAATAACGCTCCGTGGAATACTGAACTTAAAAATACTATTGATAAGTATAATTAGTTGAAAGAATCTGGTGACCTTCCAAACATAGATACTTTCAGTTGAATAGATTTAATAGATTGACAATTGAATAAACTGACAAATATACATAAACAGAATTTATTAATTTCGAATTCCTTTCAGTGGTGACTGATATTTTTGTACAGTAGCATTCATCGATTCCCATCAGCTGTTCAATGCTGTTGTCAATATCCGCCATTGCGGAACTCTTCAGTATAAAGTAATTCGAAATTAATAAATTCTGTTTATTTAATAATAATTATTCAATCAATGAAAATATTTTTTTCGAAATAGAATTATTCTATGGAAATCAATTATTCGGAACCCACCTAAAATAGTAGGTCCACCATGTTCCCCGTAACATGGCACAAACGGCGAGGTGGAACTACCCGTTTTAATGGGTCTCCCCACCATTAAAAGCCATACGCTTATTATTATTATTCTATTAACAGCACAATAATACGAGAGTTCAAAAAAATAAATGGGAGTAACCGTCTAGTGTTGAAATTTTCTGTTAAATCCTATGATATCGTTCTTTCAAGAGGCTAATTTTGACTACTTAGTGAGTAGATATTATCACCATGTTGTTGAAATATTGAAAGTTTAGCTTCTAAATTAGATAATTGGGTGCAGTAATTTATGAATTATCATTTAATAACTCAAGAGAATTCGTTTGCAATTTGTACAGAATACTTGAAATTTTCAAATTGAAAGCTATATGATTGGTTTTTATTCTCATTCAATTTATTCCTTGCTTTTTGTTTTCAGTAAGTGGAATACTCTGCTTATTTTTACCCAAGACTGGTCAGGAGGAGTTGGACTGAAAATGTTTGCCGAAAATGATATCTTCCAACTCTTGAGATAAAATACGGTAAGAAACTACTTGTTTTAAAATAGAATTAATTGATTTACCATGTTCTATGAAGTGCGTAACAAGTGCTTGATTCTGATTGTCTTTATTTTTCACTGCATTTAAAAAAACGACTCAGATTACTGAAACTTGTGAAATTGCATTTTATCATAAAGGTTATGAGACACTTTTTTGTGCAACAAATGCATTCGGCACTTTATCCCTCTCTAACAGAAATTTAATATCACTCATCAGGGGTGCCCGCAGGGGGGGGGGGCTATGACGCAGACTTGGGCACTGAAATTCTTGCTGTGGGGGGGGGGTAGAGTTGATTGAAACCGTGTTTTACGTGATGACATTCAAAAATATATTATGATATTATGAAGTCACCAGATAGAATGTCAATTAATGGCGATAGATATATAATTATTATTATACTATTGAATATGAATTAGCTAAGATAGTTATGTTTAGGATTTGTGCAGGAAGTTATTGAGCTATTTAGCTTTACAAAAAAATGTTACCTATGTAAAGAATCCAGGGCTTAATTTCAGCCGTAGCACACTGGAGCGGAGTTCCGAATATCTAAATCAATCATGAAATCATTTATTTTAAACCAGATCTGAGCTAGCTTGTTATTTTGTATATTATGTAATTTGTATATTATGGTATTATATGTGCATTACTAACCATGCTCAGATGCGTTTAAAATACACCAATTCAAGTGTAATTTTCAAACATTTTCCGGGGGAGAACCCCCGACCCCCCGGTAAGTCACAGCTCCGGTATTTACAAATTTAGAAATTAAAGAGCCTAGAAATTATTAGCCCTGAAAGAATCTCAAGAAATATACATACATTTTGTATGTTATTGACTAGGTCTGAATTTTTTCAATACCTATATAAATCTTTTTATTTTAAAAAGAATACGGGGGCTTATTTTTTCTGGGGGTGCCTAATTTAGGGGGGCTGCGTCATGAGACTTGGGGGGATGGGCACCCCTGCTTTCATGAAAAATCTCCCTCACTGAAAACTTCTATAAAACCAATTATTTTGGCATTGTGTTGCCTTTCAATAAAATAATTGATAATTAACTGAAATATGAATAAACTATATTTAAGCCTCGGTTTCCAAATATGAGAACTCTGACAAAACGGACAGTGGACAGGGCCGGAATACACTAAAATTGATTTTTCTCATATAGGCTCCCATACAAAAAACATACATTTTAGTGTATTCCGGCCCAGTCCGTTTTGTCCACATCAGCGTTGGAAACTGAAACCTTAGGTTTAGACTCTTTAGCAGATTTCGGCTGTTAGTGCCTCTGTGAGACCTCAACAATATAAATGGACTACGCAAACGAGGAATTATTCAGTTTGTAATTTCTTTCCTAAACTGACAAAATTATGTCAGTACCACAAGCCTACTGAAACAATTTTGACGCTCTATATTTGACAGTTCACTTCTACCACAGGGTCTGGCTGCATAATTGAGTGTGAATACTATATTGTACACCTTTAGACTACTTTCTTTGTCTCAGTCAATATTTGACAGAGACATTCGAAAAGCAGCACTATTAATTTAGCCTGATTTGTGTCTGAGATGAATTCAGCTGAACTTCACCTCAAGCCACAATAAGGCACAAGACCCACTTACAAATTAAATAAATAATGAATTTATTTCTCTTTTCAAATATACGTACAGTACAGAATATTTTAACCAAATTGCTGGAAATAAATTTTGATATTGTGTTATCTATTACTGAATATAGATGTAGAAATAGTCGAGGTTCACTGAATAATCTCGATGAATTTATACTTTTCTATGGTCTCGTGTAAATGACCATTACACCATCTTCGGATAAACTCATTCATACAAAAAATGATATTAACCTTTCATGTGAAATTCAACGACTTGCAGTCAGAACTTGCAGAACTTAAGTACTTAAGTTCTCCAAACTGAGATATCCCTATCGGGTGATTATTTTTATTAAGGTATTTGACTGCAAGTCGTTGAATTTCACATGAAAGGTTAATATTAACAACGCAGTTCGTCATGGAACAGGAAATCCAGGAAAAAATGATAAATAGAAATTGGAGACTGCTTTCAATTCAGTGCAGCTGAGGATGGTTACTTTTAGAAAAATATGCTGTTGCAACTCATTTAGCGAAAATATGCATTTTACGAAAATTTTCTGTTGTAACTCATTTAGCTTAACCAATGAAATTTCACTTACCGTACCTGGAGATAAAGATTTTCCATAATTTTCAACATGTAATTATTCATCTCTGTTACAGGCAAAACCGTACACCCGTAAACAAGATCTTCGCAAGAAATACGAAACAAACGTAGCAGTACCTTTCTTAGAAGTAACATGAAGTAACTAATAAAATTTGAAGGTGGATGCTTCCAAATTGTTTCAAACCCGGGGCCCACAGGAGAATTTTATTAACAGACGAAAGAGGGACCAACAACGGTGGTGAAAAATGTTACGGAAAAGTGTCGATTAAACGAACGATAGTTAGTAATAATATTATTAGATGATAATGTTGATAATCGAATTGCAGAGCACAACTAGGGTAGCACAATAAGCAGATTATTTTGTAAATTATTCTAACTTACTGTATCATTAGGAATTCAAAGTGCTGTTGATTATAATAACGAATAATGTAGGAACACGTACACATTTATGTAAATATGTACACATATTAATGTAAATATGTGTGTGAGTGAATTGTGTACCATAATTGATATATTGAACGGTAATACATAATGATAAGTTTTATTGAACTGTTACGATGATGATAATAAAGTATCACTATTTGGTTCACTTTCCATGTTTATTTTATTACAGTAGTTGATGAATATGGCAACCTTTAATCTGGTAACAAATCTGGATATTCTGTAGATAGTTCATTGCTGTTAATAAAGTTTATTTGTATAGATTTATGAAGAACAGAATGCTACTACTTCCAGCCAGGGGCGCATATAAGGAGGGGGGCTTAAGGGTGGCTAAGGGGGCTTGAGGCCCCCCAAATTTCAAACACAAATAGGAAAATTAGTAGATACACGACCATTTATTATTTTCAATAAGATGAAGCTGATCTATTTTCTTACTACATTTTTAGTATGGTGTTTATTTTAACAATGCATCCTGATATTAAATTCAACATTTAATAAGTCATCTTTAACAAGATATACGATAATTATTTCAGTCAGTGTCAGACGCTTCCACCAATATTTTGTAAGCACACAGATAGGCTTTGCCAAAATAATGTAGTCAGAAAATCGATGAAAAAAATGCGTAGAAATCTGTTATTTTTACTTCAATTTATGAAAAATTTCCCCGGTAGAGGACCCCCAGACCCCACTTTTCGATGGGGGGTATTCCATACCCCCAAAGTAAAATCCTGGGTGCGCCACTGCCCGTTGTTTTCTTACACAGTAAAACCTCACTCACCAACTCTCAATGAAAATTTCAAATTTAAACCTCCCATGACTATTAGGGTAGAAGCTAGGTTTTTTATTTTATTATTCGCCACCTCCTACTGAGAATACATTTCAATTTTCTAACTGCATTGGTTAATAGATGTCAGCAACCCGGCATAATAAATTACATTTCATCATACCCAGTCATATGTTTCCTACATACTGCAAGGCTCCGACTGCACGGTAGCCTACATGCAAAGTCTTTGTGTTCCAGACAGAGTAAATAACGCCGCTAAGGGGCCTGCCATATGATTAAAAACTGTTGACTTCTATCAGCTGTTCCTTTAAGCTGTTTGGCCGGCAAGTTCAGTAGGTTAGGTCTGTAAAATGGATTAATTAATAATAATTATTAGCCCCCCTATTAAAATCTATGGTCAGAAACCATCCCCAATATTCATACAACATATTTCCAAAGTTTCATGCCAATCTGTCAAGTAGTTTTGAAGTCTATAGGGAACAAAGTTAATAGATAATTTATCTATTAACCTTGTATAGGGAACATACATACATACATACAGACAGACATTCATTTTTATATATATAGATTAAAATCTAGTGTTCACTATTTTTGAATAGTCAGAGGATTTATAAGCACAGAATGACAATCAAAACAATTTGGTGGCCAATTTGTTTAATAAACTGTGGCATTAACAAGAACTGTTTGTTTATTATAATTGAAATCCGTAAACTTGGCTACTTGCTACATGGAAGATGTCAAAACTCCTAGAAAAAATACATTAACGAAATGAGTTTTATGACGCAGAACACTTGAACAATACTACAGTAAAAATAGAAAACTCGATATAATCTAAACTCACAATTCTTATGGTAATTGATCACAGGAAATTAATGTAGTATATTATTATATACATGGTCAAAAAGTAAAAGAATCTTGCCCTGCATGTCTAGAATAATCAACTACACATCACTTACACACAATATATGAATTTATTCATAATAATCAACAAGGTAGATATTATTAATATTATTATAAAATGAAGGAACTAACAAAACTTTGGTCAACTAGGATAAGAATAATAGTTCCAGACAGGAATAAGCACATTATAAAATTTATTTATAACATATCTAATAATAGACTACTAAAATCAGACAGAAACTTTATCTACTCATTTATAGAAGTTTATTACTATGTTAAATCTAGATAAACTCTTCTTTCAGACTTGTACTATGAATTAAACTTACAAATTAATAGCTCAAAGTCAGTTCGTTTTTGGTCTCGTTTATTTTATTCATTTATAGGGACAGGATAAGAAACAAAAACGTCGCAGTAAGGATAGTTGCACAGCGGATGAGTCATATTTGTTCCAAGTACTTCAAATTTACATGGATTGATATGGACCCGCACATACACGGAACATACTCAGTGTGAGGTGTTCCATAACAATCAATGTATATTTCGTTACTCGAAACAGTTTCTGACAAATATGTTTCATCGCATCCGATGCTTGAAACAATGGGAAACTAAAAACAGAATGAATATGACTAGGCTTAACGCTATTCAACACAGTACTAGGTATCCAACCAGAAAAAAGCAGAAATAAATATGTACCGCACTTTAACAAATGCATAGTTTTTATAAAATTGGAAGATGTGTACTTCAGAGTGCAGTAATACATAGTTTTTCTTTATAATACAGTTCACAAATACTTTCAGCATTTGAAAAATAAAATAATAAACCACATTTTAGCTACTTTCTTGTTAGTAACTCCCTCAATGAAAATAGATAAAACGTTACGATGAGTTGATTATTTTATTCATCAAATACTGAAAATATTCTACGATTAAAGTGATTGATTTAAAAGCAAGCTTACACAAAAAGAAAAATATGCATGATAAAACTAAAAGAATTTTAGAAAATGTAACTCTCAAATTAAATTACTTTGCAGAAATAGGGTGCTTAAGCATGAGCTTTAAATATTTATTGCTTCTTTAAATAGTTTACTAGTAGTTTTATATCTATATATTGAGCATTCAATACTGTAAGCCAACAATTCCCTTAGCAATTCTTCCATCATTTACTAGATCAAAAAATGAATAACTATCAATTAGTATTAGACACGAGGCGTTCATCTTTTCATGTAATGTTTCAATAACAATATTTCATGATCCTATATACAAAATGATATATGTTTTTGCAACAATAATTAATGACAAAGTGCATAAAAAAATTACTGAAGAATAATAAGACGAAGTTGTCGCAACCAAATTTATAGTGAGATACTAGTTTCGGCTGTTATACCATTATCAATCTCAAACAAACTATAACTAAAATAGGCTACAGAGTAGCTTAATATATACTCAACACAGAATGATACTATTGGCTGAGGGTGAAAGTGCCTCTCATAGGCTGACCTTCATTGAAGGTCTGTGATTGGCTGAAGGCCCTTACAAGTCACGCCCACTAGTGAGAGAAGCAACAAGCAATAATCAGTGTCAAAATCAGGAAACAAAAAATAAAAACAAGAACAACGCACAATGATATAATGGTATAACAGCCGAAACTAGTACCTCACTATTTTTAATAAATGTGCTTGTGACAACTTCGTCTTACTATTCATTATGGATATCTTCCACAATATCATCTTCACCACTACAAAGAAAGTCAAATTACTGAATTTTATGTTAGAAATATCATGTGCTTAAAATACTTCACAGTGGTTGTAGTGATATTCTTGACGCGCATAAGTGAAGTACGTTCCAATGAACATCTTTATTTAAATATTTTGAAACAATTTTTTTCCATTGTTTATTATTTCATTTTCTAACTGCAAATAGCAATGCGTGCATAATTATTTTTTCATCCAAGTATAAGAAGTTTATCTCAGATATTCAATATGAAGGTTATCAAGATGTGCCTCTTAATTCAAATTATAAGAAATAAAATATGATCTGCCAAAAATTACACTTTAATTTGCGTGACTGAATACCTCAGGGAACATCTTCCAGGTTTTAAAAGAATCCATGATTAATTCAAAACCAGGAGCGACCCGAGAAAAACCATCGTAGAGGAATACTGATTCAATTACTAAAAAAATTTATACATTTGAAAACTAAACGGCTTTATAATGGATCAATTGAAAGCACTATCTCACAGCTAAACCAAGAGCTCTCCACATCAAAATTGAGAAACCTTAGCAAAAATCTTACAGTAATACTGTAATAGAACATAAGAATAAGCTGAAACCAATTAATTATTTATATTTAATTCATTCAAGCTCTGTTGCTGTGTATATCAAACTCCACTTCTCAAAGCCAGCTATATGATACCCTCCCTTTTATAACTACCCTAATTAAATGATTTATTAGTAGTAGATGTTCAAAATTTTATCGAGCTATTAGTGATTGATTTCAAATTTTAATAAGAGCTCCAAATAATGAACTAGGTGTAGTTTTAACTTGAAATTTCTCAAAATGTTTAAATAAGTTGAAATTTGTCTTTGAAACTTATGAACAGACTAGTACTATTTAAAAATTTGAGAGTGAACAAGATTACTATCAAATATATTACGATCCTGCTATCTATTTTGGATAGAGATACAGTACTTCAGAGATAGGTATAGTAATTCAAACTTACTATAGATTATAGATTTAGAATATGAGAAGTTATTCGTTAGTTTTCGGATTTGTTAGATATTTCCACTAGTCTTAAATATTTTACCATACTTATAACTAACTACTAATAGTAAATCGGTTTTATTATAATCTTTAATCTACTAAAAGGCAAATTGAAAACCTTTATATGATTATATGCAGGCCCATATTCAGATCTAATACATTGTACTAGTACAACAATAAATTTGAATATTCTACTTCTTCCATTTTTTTTGAATGGAAAAGAAAATAATACATAGATTATTCTGCAAAATGAACCAAGTCATTGGTGGCATACTTTGACAAGAATACATTTTTGGAACTTTATTAATTGGGTTATTTGTATAATTGCGGTATGAAAACTTACCATCATAACAGCGTTCATTGATATGGCAAGAATAAACTTTTGAAACTTGATTGATGGGATTATTTGTTTTAATTGCGGTATGAAAATTTACCATCACGTTTTCAATTGGAAAAATTTGGATTGGTTAATTAAACTTGAGGTAAGTTAGATGATTTGAGAAATATTCAATACTTTTTGGTCTTAGTTCGTCTGTTCAAATAACTGTTCTTTCAGTTCAATCAATCATATTCGAAAAGCCAACTGATTGATTTCATTTATCATCCAATGACCTACAAACAGCCCATCATTATTTCACCTTATATTTTATAATAATTGAGAGTATGTATTACATGATAACTAAATATGGACCTGACTTACTTTGTGACCCTAAAAATGTAGAATGTTATTATTTATCAATTCTATAACTTGAATACAGAACTACAGTAAACTTTCTTCGTGAATAACTTGATATCAGTTTCTTAACAAATGCAAAACTCAAAGCAAAGATAATCCTCAAAACATCCATACATAAAAATAATTTGTTTAAAAGAAAATTGAAATAATTCGTTCCAAAAGAATCACATGAAATCAATGTGTATCAGCTGAAGATAAACTAAATTCAGTAAAAATCATAGAACCCCCAGACTCATCTCCACATATTCAGGCAATATGCACTACGTAATTATAACTCAACTGATTTAACTCAATCTAGAGAAACAATTAAATTTTTAAACAAATTTTGTAATAATTTTTTCTATTCACCTCCAGTCAAATACTTATGGGTCGGTTATTCCACGGGTAATAGAAGAGAACGGTAGGGTCTACGTGCATGTTCCCCTTCCTCTCCATCTGCAGCGTGACGTCACCGGTGCTCGGTGAATAGAGCACCAGACGCATCTAGACATAGAGCCCAGTCAATTTAGTTCAGTTTTCGTTTAATATTTTGTCCGAAAGTCAAGTAACGTTAAAATGGTTCATATAAAGGTTGTAGCACGAATATTTCCGAACATGAAAATACAATTACCTACTGTAGTTTTCATATAACTTGGCAGCAGTATGCTGGGTTCAGATGTAGCATGTTCCATCTGCTACACACTGCCAAGTTATATGAATACTACAGTACTTGATTATAAAAATATTTAAGGAAATAATCTGGTTCAACAAAAGTCAGTTCACGATGTATGACTTAGCACTGTACTCTATAGTGCTTCTTATAATTTTAGTTTTGTAAATAAAGTTAAAGTATCATTTTTAAATCTTTTAAATTTTAGTCATTATTTTATAGTTAAAACCTGTAACAATTTTATTTATTTTGTTTTTGTTCTGAATGCAATGGTGTGACCAGCTTTTTTGAAGATTTTTGCTAGTCTGTGGATTAATGTATATTTCATTGTCATGTATTTTTTGACGGTGGTGTTGGTGTTTTTTTTGGGTTGTTAAAATCTTGAAGGCCATTGACGATGAGTTTCCATAACTCGAAAACGTTCGGCCAAGAAAGTGAGTAAAATATTACTTATTCTTAATTAAAAATTGACTGCAAGTCGTTGAATTTACCTAAAAAGTTGACATTATAATATCCTTTGTTGAGATTTTCTCCATGATAAACTCTGCATAAATCTCATGAAATCTCTGCAAAAACACTGGTAAACTGGTTGTGTTTATTAGTTCAGGCGACAGCAATAAGCAGCAGTGAGTAACGTCATCGGCTCGCTAGTCTACTGCGCATCCACCTCGTGGACCCTACCGTTCTCTTCTATTACCCGTGGGTCATTCCACGTCAAATCAACACACTTTTTTCGGTCACCATCTCAGGTTTTGATGACATTTGGAAAACACATACTGAGTGAAGAGACTAACATAATATTCTATTTTTATTTCAATCTGTTCACGAGGAACAACCATTTAAAATTTAAAAAAGTCCCTGAAATTGGAAATCCGACATTTTTCAAATTTCTCTAGCAGCTGGTGCAATCAAGCTAGAGGGCTAGAAATGACATCAATTTGCAGCATTTTTCGTGCTCTTTACAGTGATATGTAACACGATATGTGTAATATTGATACATTTCAAGCTAACATTAAAAATATATTTATTTTTCAATTTTCTCAAAAAGTTCATCTTTGAAAATTTGCAAATTTTTTGCACAAATACTTTTTGGTTTTGTTAATTAAGTATATACCAAAATTGGATATATTTTTTTCTCGAAAATCGCATCTCAATCGAGATAATAGCAATCAACTGAAAAAATACGAAACCTTTTTTTTGTATTTTGGGGGTAAAGCGGCGCTCGCACAACTTGAAACTCAAAATTCGAATTCAGCGTTCTGAATTACACATAGAATCGTCGAGAAAACAAATTTTATAATTTTGTTTTAGAAAAGTCGGGACAAATACAGATTTTATTATTAGAAATTATTTTTTCCAACAATGAACCCATTCTCATCCCGTTTTCATATTTTGGCATATGTTGAACAAAACCACAAAATCTCTATGAAAAAATTTCAAAATTTTTAAAGATAAAATTTTTCAGAAAATTAAAAAATTAATATAGTTTTAAGGTTAGCTTAACATGTTTCAATTAAAGCACATATAGTGTCACACATCACTGTAAAGAGCAAGAAAAATGCTACCGAAAAATGGTGACCGTGAATGTGTTGATTTGACGTGGAATTACCCTTGTTTAAGAAGTATGGGTAACTATAAATTTCATTCAGGCGTTATTATTACCCCTGTATATTGTTCCTTCTAAGGTATACAACATATACATAGTTATTATACGCTTCCCTATACTGTCTCACTAACTAAAACAATTGACTGTGAATTATGCTGATATACATGGAAAGGTGAGCATGCACAACATAGTCCACAAACAATAATTCATTATTTTATTCACAGCTATATATGGGAGTGGCGATACATGATTCTGAAACTTATATCAACTGAAGCTAATAATTATTATGGTAATCCTTCTACTCAGTACAGCCTACCGACAATGCCTACATATATTGTATTCAACTATTAATATATTCAATGAATTTATTCAATACAGAACACTTTGATTCAAAGGAGGAAGACCAGTGTATCGAGCCAACTTGAAAGTGAATTGCTTCAATTCAATTTTTTTTAAATTCTCAACAACAATGATAGTGTTATGGAATGCAAGAAAGAACGGACAGGAATTTTCAGCGTAATTACTGCTGTTTCAATATTTTCTTCCGGTTATCGATAAGCAGCGTGTTTTGTTATTTCTTCCCCTGCACCGCCTCGCCTTACAATCCATCAGGAGAGTTCTGGTCGGTTCTTACCTCGGTAATTAGAATAGTCTCGAAAATTTGAGAATGTCTTGTCTGTTTACTTTAGAATTTGATAGAAAAATAGAGATCCCTCTCATTCTTTCCAGAACATTAAAAAATGTATAAAAGACAGAAGCTTTCATAAACATTAGTCAGTTGTGATTCAAACGTTAATGTGATAAAGTGACAGTTCCCGCTTATACAAACCGGATTATCAGTGAGCGCTAATACAAACTGAGTTAGATGAACGTTTAATGTGTTAATTGATAAACGCAGTATATTGTGACAGATTTATTATTCAGGCTTCTTTAACAGTTTATACAGTGACTTGTAAGTGCTTTGTAGTGTTTCAACTGTATGTTTTAGAAGCTTCTTCTTGAATTGTTGAACAATATTTGACCGGCCTTTCAACAGTTAGTGATTGATTTAGAAACAGTAATATAGAAAATTCTTTATTAGCTCAACATTATCGATCTATCTGTTTCTCATTACTTTATGTTGTGTGACATTACTGATTAGTGCGAATTATCAGTAATTTGTGTTGATAAAGTACGAGTGTTAATTTGAAGTGTTGCAGCATTATTTTAGAGATAGAATCCGTAGATTCTAGAAACCGTAACAATAGTTTTGTTGACAATCGCAGTTCTCTTCAGGAGTTTGTTGCAATTATTTCGTGGATTTTGTCCACGGAAGTTATCAATTGATTATCGATTTAATTATTTATTTACACTCATTGGTAAATATTAAGGAAGAATAAAGCGATTGTCCACTTTTTGGGAAAACATCAAGTATCAATCAATATAAATTACCAATATTATCAAGTTTCATTCACCTTTTTATTTCTATTGAGGTGCATTATCTTAATCTATGAGTTACTCTTGTTGAACTACATATAAATACTTTATTCCTACTGTTTTATTCTATCTGATTATTGAGTTATGTACCTGTAAAAATCCCCTCATTAGTAAAAGTCATACAAAAAACCTAAATATACCTGAACCTAAATTGATTTAGTTTGATTTTATCACGAGTGAATATGCGATTTTAGAAGGCAAGGAAACGAAATGTATAACAATATTTTAGAATAATTAATAACAGTTAATAAAACTCGAATTAATAGCTTGATTCCCAGAATTTGAATTATTCAATATAAATATAAACATTTCAAAAATTGGAATTGTTTGATATATTTGTAAACATTGTGAAAGATTCAATGTTAAAGGCAACATTTTGGTAAGAGACAAATAGCTGCAACTTTTTTTGTACGTTAATATTTTTGAAGCAAATTTTAATTCGTTATTAATTGAATATTTATAGTTAATATTAAGAAAAAGTTCATTGTCTGTGCATTTAAAGTGCATTTAAGAGAACTTTTCAATCGGAAAAAGCTTTGTAGATTTGTTATTCAACAAACTTTATAAAATTTGACAATTGAACCGTTTTTTTTGCAAATAAACTATGTGAAAAAATTAGTCTTGAACCCTGTTATAATGAGCAAACAAGGTCGCGAGCTGAAACGTTTTAGAATAAATTGTTAACTTTAAATGAAATTTATAATTAGCTACTAGCATCAGAGAATTCATTCATAACAAATATATATTTAAAATATATTTTTCTCACAGTGACCTTATATTCCATAAAATAAAACATAATAACCTTATTTGATTTACTCAAATAGCTCTCATAGATAAAATAAACAATATTAAGACATAATAAGGGAACGATGATACTGAAATATGTACAGGACACGAACTACATTCATGTTTTTTAGCTATACAACTAAAAACGTATCCTTGGTTCATATGTAATATAGTATAATTATGTACGGATGAATAATGAGAATATAATGGAAATTGTGACGTGTGAGAATGAGATGCAAAATTCAAAATGATGAACCAATTAAAAATATACATTTGTAAAAAAATAGTTATACTTCAAAAAGAAAATTCTACGTTTAATAATAACAGTTGGCTCGATAGCACAAGTTTTCTTAGATATTTTTATAATTTCTTACTAGCCAATATTACCACAAATCTGTCTAACGATACTATTTTATAAGAGAGTATATTTTTCCTACTAGATTGTCCTGTCTATAATATTTAAATCTAGTTAACAATCCCTTGCATGCAGAGAAATCATACTGTCATAATTTATCTAGGTACTAGAAATATCTGAAGATTGGCTATATCAAAGCATCTCAAACGTGATTGGCTATTCGTTCTGCCTCTTCGGTCTGATCCAAGGACGATTGGCTGCCGCCGTTCCGCCATCGACGGAACTTTTCGACGATCGGCAGTACTACCAACAGTGCTCCCGACAGAGCGATAAATATCCCTGCCAGGTAGAATGGCAGATTGTAGCTTCCGGTAATGTCGTACATCCAGCCTATTTAAAAGAATGGCGAAACAAATTTTTTAGATACTTTCGTAAGTCTTCTTTAAACAAATAGGATGATGTCCAAGCTACAACTGAGAATAGTCTCAGTTGGAATTGGCCAATCAAGAATGATTATTTAATTCTATGAAGCTAGTTTGAACAGCTACATATTGTATCATTGATATGCTAAGGTGACCATATTCTGACACATCAAAACGGGAGGCATTGCTTTGTATGACATATCGTGGAAGCTCCATCTATCAGGGGTTTGGGAATTATGATGGTATTATGAATTAACTAAAAGGAAATGGTGGGGGGGGGGGGGTGCGGAAGCTTTCACTTGGAAACTTCTTCAATAAGTATATATGTACATTTAATCTTATGCACTTAATAAGTACATATTAATCATGTGTTACAGTATTTAAACAGTTGAATATGTTTTTATTTATGCATTTTGAAGGCGATTATCTGCTAGGCGTTCGTGGGCTTGACCAGTAGTTTTGATAAAAAGTATATTTTTCAAAAAACATGGAGCAGTTGGGTTCAAATCTAGCAAGTCCTCCCATCTTCTACACGTTGCCAAGTTATATAAATACTACAGTAGTAAGATTTATTGAAAATATTCAGTAAGATTTTTCCTATGCTATTAAAGCATTTTCATTCTCTAATTTCAACTTCAAAAGCAACGACTATTTATTTTTTAGAAAGCTCAATTCAATTGTTCATTGAATGTAATGTTTTTGTTCATGTTGTAAAAATCAAGAAAAGATTTAAAGAGATTCAATAAAGTTTCACAAATTATTGTTTATTTGATCAAAATCTGTAGATAAATTGTTTAATATAACTATTGAACCTTTTCTTTATAAGAAAAAGTTAAATGTAACTATTATAATATTAATTATAATAGTTATATTTAATTATAATATAATAATTATGATATTAATATTAATTATTATAATTAAATTATAAAAATTAACCTGACTGTGCGGTTCCACTTGAATGTAGGGTACTAATGTTCATATTTCTCAAAAGAATGGATTTTTCTCAAGACATTCGATTTTTTTATCATTTCTAGAAACTGAATGCATGGCATTCCAAAGTTGCATTTCAAAATAAGCATGTAATTACGATGACGTATGCATAGTTATATCCAGAATTATGAGAACTTGGAGAATAATAATGTAAAAATTCCAAAGCTACAAAAACGGGACAAAAAGGCGCCCCGAGGCAGTCTGTTTGGACAATGGGACAAGCCCTTCAAAAACAGGACTGTCTCTTTTAAAACGGGACGTCTGGTCACCTTATTGATATCGGATATTTTATGCTCTGTGTCATCGTGACATTGGGATTTTGAACGGGACTGTCCCTCCCAACATGAGTTCTATACATTGTTCGTTAAGAATGAGCTAAACAGTTCATACAGATAATTTTTTTAAATGAAGTTTTGCAAGCTTAGCTTATTTCAGTATCTAAACGAATATGTTCATTACTATAAGAATACGTTTACTAATTAAGCTTGAAATTGAATTATGCTGGAATAGAACTCTTCCTACTGCATGAGCACAAACTTGATCAGAAAACAAAATATTCACATTTAAACATCAACTCCAAGTAATTAATTTATTCATTAGATTCCTTTGATTTACTTGTTAGGTTCTTCGTTTACTTTCCTTTTCTGCTAATCTATCCTAACCACCGATTACATTGGAAATCTTTACTACTGATATTACAAAATCTGACGCTTATCACATATCTTCCTATCAATGATTTTTTTGTAATTTGTTTACTCACTACAATATCATAAGTTATAGAGTCAGTTCTGTTTTAATTTTCCCTTTGCTAATGCCTCAAAGTCAGAAGACGTCCCGCAAAGAAAATGATATAGGGATTTTTTACTGTTTACAAAATTTGTAATATTACACAGAGTAAATTGTAACAAATTTTACTCTATTACAATAGAATCAAATACAAATTAAGGTTTATTTCAAACAAAAAATAAGTAAAATATTTTACTTACTCTCTTGGCCGAACGTTTTCGAATCGTTGAGATTCATTTTCAAAGGTCTTTGAAAATAGGCCTCAACTATTCGAAAACTTCCGGGCAAGAGAGTAAATATAATATTACTTATTCTTAATAAAAATTGACTGTATTACTTATTCTTAATAAAAATTGACTGCAAGTAGTTGAATTCACCTAAAAAGTTAATATTAACAACGCAGTTGAAATCCAGGAAAAAATAATGTTTACAACAAACTTTCAGTGTAAAATGAAAAAATATCATTCAAATAAAAACTAGTACTACTAAAAGATGAAAAAAGTACGAAATAGATAATTCCTACATAGGCAGTACTACCTGTGCGCGGGAATGAGTCCACAGGAAGGTCATACTTTGTCAATAATACATAATTCCTTGGTGTTATGAAAGCCTGTCAATCAATTCCAAAAAATAAATATATTTAAAATTTTAAATAAAAATGTATTTATATAGAAACGTTACTTGTCAAATTTTCTTAAAAAACTTACCCAATTTCAACCTAACACCTTACTGAATAATAATACAGTGTAATTTTATTGGGGCAATGACTATTTAACATTAAAATTTAAGTTTTCCAGTGGTAATATTTTTCTTAGGCGGAAGATCACATTTCCATTTGTGAAATCACGACGTTCTTCAAGTTTGAGAAAACAACTATTGATTGAGGCACGGCTTTGAGGCATGCCTTCTCTCAGTTCTAGTGGATTGGAAAATATGTATTGATCTGTATCAGCTGTGTTTCCCTATAGAATAGAATCGATTGTCCTAACAATGTTCAGAAAAAGTATAATATTATTAATTTTAATAAAATGTGTCCTATGTATTTTGCAATAATCTTAAAATACAAGTAAAATTTTTTATAATAATCGGTAGAGAAGTTTCCGCGTAAAAGCGTAACAAACAAAAAACTAATTTTCGCTTTCATGATTTCCGGGGGAATTCTGTTAGGCTATAATAGTTGCATACGGTTACTTTAAACAGAGAAACCACTGACGTCTAGAACTCCTGCTGTCAAATCGGAACAGGAATCTTTCTGGTCAATGGTGGGGGTTGCCTGATCACGACCTTTTAAATCTACACATGTGCGAACATTTCGCGCATGCGCAGAAGCGTAGTCTGCGTGAATGGAACAAAGTGGAATGGAACTGCATAACCAAAACTTTCCTAACCTGGCTAGATGTGACTGAACCACCTCTGTAAATTTGTCGTTGAAACGCAACGTACCATTTTATCGGGAGGACTCCATTTGTACGACTGTCGTTTTGATCGACCTAGTAAACAGAGGTGGTTCAGTCACATCTAGCCAGGTTAGGAAAGGTTTGGTTATGCAGTTCCATTCCACTTCGTTCCATTCACGCAGACTACGTCCCCAATAACCCCCCTCACTCGTTTCGCCTATGGCAATAACAACACAAATTAATTGCCTATACAAATTATAATTAACCTCTTTGTTCATGGCACGCGACCATCGTAAAAATGTTGTTTTTCGTTTTATACGAAAAATATATGATTTTTATTCAAAGCTATTCTGTTACTTGGATTGAACAGTACATTGTGCAGACGACACATCAATTGAGGGGAAGTTGTTTAGTGACAACAGCTGTCCGTGGTCACTAAACAACTTCCCCTCAATTGTCGGGCAGCCCCCACCATTGACCAGAAAAATTCCTGTGCCGATTTGACAGCAGGAGTTCTAGACGTCAGTAGAGAAACCAAGTCATTCTTGTACCGTCTGTCGTGGTGTAAGAGTCTGCTGTTGTGTGTGTGCTGAAGTTATTGTTGTGTGGTAAGTTATGGCGTGTGTGAAGTGATTAAATTAATTAACAGTGAAATAAATTAATGATTAGCTAGCAAAGGTTAGGCGCGCGGTTAGGTCTTTTGTGAGATAGTTCAGTCACATCTAGCTTTGTTAGGCACCCAGGGAAGGTTTTGTAAGGAGCGCGCGGAGCACACACTGCGTTTGCGGCGGTAGTATTTCGGCAATGTTATAATTCACTTGATCGATCTCGTTTAATGGTAAATTAGTTTGATGCATGTTTTTTATGCATCAAAATAATAAAGGTATGAGGTGGTTCAGTCACATATAGCCAGGTTAGGTTAGGTTTGGTTGAGCGCACTTCGCGCGCACTGTGTTTGGGGGGGGAGTGCTTTGGGTTAATAGGACTCATAAAAAAAATTGTTAGCAATGTTGTAACACTTCTAAAATTCTAGTCAAACGTACTCTTACTGGTTATTATTATTATCAATGTTATATTTACTTGGTTTACATTGTTTTAAGATTTGAAGCTCCTCACATGTTTGCAAATTATGAATTTTTCAAATGAAAATATAAATTTTCATAAAAAATGTTTTTTGAAAATTTCATTTTTTTTGTGAAATAATCGCGACCCCCAAAAAATGTCAACGGATTATTGCTTCCTGGGGTGTGTAGATGTCACAAAAAAAAATGGCTGCAAAATTCAACAAGTAACGTTTCTATATAATTACCAATAAAAATAACTACACAACAATAAACAATTACGCAACAACTGCAGTAGCAATATTACACTATTCTCACAAATAACCCAATAAACGTTTTTTTTTTTTTACCTGCAAGTGGCGGACCAAGAAGGTTGGCTACGCCTTGCACTAGCAGTAGCAAACCATAGGCGTTGGTGAATTTCTCCAGCGTGATCAGTTCGACAAGAATGATGGATGTGAGTGAATAGTTGGCAGCAATGAACAGTCCGAAACCTCCCGATACCACACCCAGAAAACTGAAACTCCTCAGCAGTGGTACTAACGCAACAAACACTCCGCAAAAAGCCATCGATATCGCGTAGACTATGCCTGGGTTCACCCAGGGCTTGTCACCCGCCCATCCTAGGACTATCTGCAAAGCACACAGGAAAAGAAATGTATTGCAATATAAAACTATGTATTGCAGTGCAAAGCAATGTATTACATAAAGAAAAACAACTGTGAAGTCCTAGAAATTTGACGACCCATTCAATCTCCAATTAGTAGGGAACAGAGCGCATGCGCGAACTGTGTAGCGAAGCCATGGCCACTGTTTGTCTGCATAAAACAACAAAAAACTAAGATAACTAACCTTTCTATTTTTCTATATATACTTTTTATACCTAATACAGTATCCCTTACAAGTACAGAAAGATTGGTTGGTTCGGTTTTTTGTTGTTTCATGCAGGCAAACAGTTCGCGCATGCGCTCTATTCCCTATCAATTGGAGTATTAATTGGTCGTGAAATTTGTCATACAGAGAAGTCACACATGTAAACTTAGTCACCAGTTGTTCAGATATTTTTTCTAAATTTTATGAGTACCGTACATAATTTTTGTTTGATAGTTCGATTTAATTTTAAATAGTTTCAATGTAATATTATAATAAATTTGAATCAAGATTTGTGTTTTCATATTATTTTCCCAATGTATTTATGTTTTTCTGTACAGACATTTATAAAATTAATAATGAAGGAAACAATCAAATCAAAATCATTTATTTATCCTTTTCACAAAAAAGAAACATAAGAATATATATGAAATACATCTGAATATACAATTTAAATATAAAAAGCACTAAATTAAAAATATAATAAGGAAGGTCCCTGCAAGGTTAAAACCTGTGCGCAGGGGCCGAGTGTTATACAATTATAATTTCTGAAAAGAATTCTAGGAAACGTTTAAACTAAGGTAAAGTTTGATATATATTTAGCCATTACAATTAATTATAGGACAGAAGGATTGAAAAACCTGAAGCAATAAAACAAACTAAGGAAACAGGGAAGGGGAAAGGGAGTACGTAAAAGAAAGGAATATGGAAAGGCGAGACAAAAATGTAAAGAGACCGCAATAAATTAACAGTCCAAAAATAAGCCAACACTAAAAACTTCTACACCAAACTAAGGAGAAGTTCTGTCGAAAATCAATAATTAGAATACAATAGGATTATTTAAAACTATCCATACATTTAACTCCATAACAAGCTTTTTACTGAACTTACTTGAAATAAATTGATTTGGAATATTGTTTATGAGTTTGGATGCAATGTACAAAAACTGTCTTCTACAAATAGATAAATTAGTATCTGCAACTTGAAAAGTAATGGATGAGGGTCGAAGGTTATACGCTGATTCACGCAAGTTAAACAGATTATTATTTTTATTTATGTATATTATGATTAAATTCTTAATGTATAGCTGTCGGACAGTTAGGACCTTCAGTTCACAAAACAGATTTACACTTGGATAACGTCTAGGTTTTCCCAAAATATAGCTCTAATCAGGTGTTTCTGAATGACAATAAGCATATTCCTCAAATAAGTACACGTCGTGCAGGCGTTTCTTCGTGAAGCCTGGGTGTGAGCCGTGTGAGGGGCTGTAGTGGCAAGTGGGGAGCTGAGCACGGGAGGGGAAGTTGAAATTGATCGGGCAGTGCGAGAGCGCAGACTGATTCTTGGCGAACCCCCACCCCTACAAAACCGGTTAAGAGCCTCTTTCTCCAGCTACCCACAGGCTTCACCAGGAAACGCACAAGCTCTAAAAAGCGCATCAAATTAATTTTGACAGAGTTCATAAGAGGAAAAGGGGTATTTATTTTGAAGTCATTTCTCCTTACAGGCTTAGTATAATAGGAAGTGCACTTGGTAATAAGTTGACTTTGTATTTATAGTTTGATTCATTTTGCATTAATTTATTGGAGTTTTGGCGAAGTGGAACTACCTATGAGGGTCTCCCCACTAATAAAGGCCACACGCTTATAATTATTATTTATTGGAGATGAATAGGATTTTTTAATAGAGTAGAATTGAACTAGAAAGCAGAAAAAATAAAAAAAAAGAAGAGCAAGAAATGGGGGACATCCAATTTCTTAGTGAAAAGCAATTATAATAATTATCTCGTGAAAAACCCAGGGGTGCCCACAGGGGGGGGGGGGGGGCTATGACGCAGACTGCGTCATTGAAATTCTTGGGGGGGGGGGGGTTTCCAAAAAACGTTTGGGGGGGGGTCGTAAAGTTGATTGAAACCGTGTTTAACGTGACAACATTAAAAAATATACTAAGAAGTCACCAGATAGAATATCAATTAATGAAAATATATTTATAATTATTATTATTATTATTATACAATTGAATATGAATTAGCTAAAATAATAATGTTTAGGATTTGTGCAGGAACTTGTGCAGATGTACTTGAGTCTATTTCTAACGAAGAAATAATTGAAAGGTTTTCTGTTTCCTCATCCCAAAAACTTCTATGTGGGGTTTAGAGAGATAGATTTAACAATAGATTTTAGAGGGAAGTGATAGCCGCGAGCCGTAGCAGGTATCTGTTCAATCAGATAGATAAGCTGCGTTCTCGTAGGTCCTGTTTGTAACGGTGACCGATTAGATTGGCCAGCAAAAAAGACAATGTTCTCTGCTGAAAATCACTTCCCGGTGGTTCGGAACCCACCTAAAACTGTAGGTCCAACTCATCAATCACCATCATCCAACTCATTACCCACGCACAGGTCTCAGACCCATGTGGGCTTCATCCTCAAAAAAAAAAAAAAAAAAAAAAAAAAAAAAAAAAAACTTAGAAGGTGCCTAGCTAACTTGTAAATGGTCACAGTCTACAAATTTAAAATGTTTGTCTTCAAACTACTGTTGATGTTTTTCATGTATTTTACGATAACTACTTACTAATAAGTAAGAACTGCTTTTGAAAAACTTACTAAATACTAAAAATTCAGTAATTTTTCATAACTATGTCTTTATTTTGTTTTTGAAAGACACTTCTTTCGATTGTGTGTTGTAAATAACTATACATGAAATGTGTGCCTTTCATGTACTTCATCCATACATAAATTCTCCCAAGATACTACACTAAGTAAATAACCTGTTGTTTAACTACTGTCCAATAAATGACTTAGTATTTTGAATTTTTGTGTTTTACAAATGAAGTTATTAACTCATTGTTTTCACTTCCTTTAAAGGAACAACTTTGTAGAATTATTTAACCTTAATCTAATTGGTACACCGAACATAAACTTATAGGTATTTCATTTTTATTGAACATTGTGTATTTGTAATAATATTTTATTGTTTAAAAACCATTTAGGTTCAAATTCTTATTTAGCTATTTTGCAATTAAGTTTATTGAGCAGAAGTTCATATATTCATTTCATTGATATTTCTTTTTTACCTTTACAAAAAAATGTTACCTATGTAAAGAATCTCAAGAAATATACATACATTTTGTATATTATCGACTGGGTTTGAATTTTTTCAATAGTTATAAAAATCTTCTTTTAGTTTTAGAAAGAATACGGGGGGCTTTTCTCGCATTTTTGGGGGGGGGGGGGGGCCTAATTTATGGGGGGGGGGTTGGTGCTAAATTTAGGGGGGGGGGGTGCGTCATGAGGCTTAGGGGGGGTGGGCACCCCTGTCAAAACTGACACTGTATTTCAGTAAAAGTGAGTGTAAATCACATATTTAATTGGAATACAGTGTTAGTTTTGATATTAGATAGAATCTCTTATCAATCACTTCCCGGTGGTTCGGAACCCACCTAAAACTGTAGGTCCAACTCAACAATCTCCATCATCCAATTCATTACCCATGCAAAGGTCTCAGACCTATGTGGGCTTCATCCTCCAAAAAAATACATTGTTAGTTTTGATATTAGATAGAATTTCTTATCAACTACATAAAATATTTGGCACCGACTTCAAAAGATTACTTGTATGAAATTTAACATTTTCTCAGTTTAAAGTAAATACTTTATTTTAAACTTTTTAGTACGTGAGTATTTAATCATTTCACTGAAGTCGGTTTCTTTTTTTGTTTTAAAATATGTTTTTTAGTATGTGCCGTGGAAATGGTATTAGACTTAAATGGGAAAAATGTGAAGTACTGAAATCTGAAATTACTTATTTAGGGTTTAAAATTGACAAAGATTGCATACATAAAACTGATGATAAGATTGCAGTAGTTAAGAATGCAAAACGTCCTACAAATGTATCAGAGTTGAAATCTTTTCTAGGGTTTGTTACATATTACTCAAGGTTTATACAGGGCATGGCTAATTCTCTCTCACCTTTATACAACTTACTCAGGAAAAATGTTGTTTTTTTGTGGTCACAAGAGTGTGAAACTGCATTTCATATTGAAACAAAACTTACTCTTGCGGATTTTGATGTCACTAAACCTATAATTGTTGCTACTGATGCTAGTAAATATGCTATTGGTGCGGTTCTTTCATGTTTAGATGAAAAAGGTGTGGAAAGGCCCATAATTTTTGCTAGTAGATGTCTCACTGCAGCTGAGCGAAATTATTCCCAGATAGACAAGGAAGCATTGTCAATTTATTGGGGAGTTAAGAAATTTTTCAATTACTTGTTTGGTCGTCATTTTACTTTACTGACTGACCACAAACCATTACAAAGCATCTTAAATGCTCATGCTGCTACACCATCCATCAGTACTACACGTTTATTACATTATTCATTATTTTTACAAGGTTTTGATTACACCATACAATACCGTAAGACCACTGAACATATGAATGCTGATTTTTGCTCAAGATTTCCTATGGAAATGGTTAATGACAATACTATTGATGAGGTTCAAATTGTACAAATGAATCAAATTAATATTTTACCGGTTACAAGGGAACAAATAGCTCATGAAACTAGAAAAGATCCAGATATGTGTAAATTACTTCGGCAAATTTTAGGTACTGAAAATGGTGAAAATACAAACAATATTGCTGAATATTCAGTTGAACAAGGTTGTATTATGAAAGGCTTACGAGTTATGATTCCAAAATCTTTACAATCTAAAGTACTTGAGGAACTACACCAAGGACACTTAGGAATTGTAAAAATGAAAGGCCTTGCACGAAGTTATGTCTATTGGCCAAATATTGATTCTGATATTGAGCTTGTTACAAAGAATTGTATACATTGTGTGCGTCATTCTAGACAACAGTCTAATGTGAATTTACATCCATGGCAATTTCCTTCAGGACCATGGCAAAGATTACATATAGATTTTGCTAATCCTTCTCCAGGATTATGGCTGTTAATAATTGTTGATAGTTACAGTAAGTGGGTTGAAACTTACATAATGAAAACTCTTTCAAGCAAAGAAACAGTTGAAAATTTGCGTGAATGTTTTGCTAGATTTGGTTTACCAGTTACACTAGTATCAGATAATGGTACTCAGTTTACCTCTAGTGAATTTCAAACCTTTTGTACTAATAATGGTATAAAGCATATTACCAGTGCTCCTTTCTTTCCTGCATCCAATGGTCAGGCAGAACGTTTTGTACAAACTGTGAAGTCAGGATTAATTAAATGTTGCGAAGGTATGATTGTAAATTCTACTTTACGGTTCAAATTAAATAATTTTTTAATGAACTACAGAAAAGCACCACATGCTACTACTGGTGAAAGTCCATGTAATTTACTCATGAAAAGAAATATTCGAACTAGACTAGATTTGATGCTACCCAATATTACTGACAAAGTGTTAGATACTCAAAGAAAGGAAATGCAAAAACAGACAATTAAAGATAAATGTTTCAATATCAATGATAGAGTTATGTACCGAATTTACAATAATAAGGGTAAATGGAATACAGGTATTGTAGCTGATAAAATTGGTTCTTCTATGTACAATATCATTACTGATGATAATCTTTCTATTAGGAGACATGCTAATCAAACGAAGGATTGTAAAATTAATTTAAAGGATTTTTCAACTGATATACCTAATGTTCATTATGATACTGATGTAATTGTGCCTAAATCAACAGTACTTTCTGAACAATCGAAAGCTATTACAAGCAATGATGTTGATGATTCTACTTTCTTTTCTAATTCTTTCAAGAATGTTTTACATTCAACGCCAGTTTCTACAAAATTACTGATTGTGACAGATACTATTTACCATACGCCACAGGCTAGACCTGTTAGGTTCAGAAAACCTCCTGAAAGGTATTCACCCTAGGTTTCATTACGGGGGGAGGTGTCATATATCCTTGTACAACATGAATTTTAGTTTTATTTTATGCAGTTGGCAAGACTGTGCCACACCAGAGAGACAACGCCTACTGTACTATGTCTCTATTGTCGATTGAATTTTCATGATGTAATGAGTTTACTTACGCTATTCGTTCTTTTAATAAAATGTATTTCATCAATTACAATGAGTTTGTGATTACTTCTACCACCTACGTTACAGAATTGAATACTATAAAATACATAGCACAACAGAATGGTTACAAACACACACTAATAGACAAACCACTGCACAGAATATCAACAAAACCAATCACTCACACCAGCAACAAACAGAATGACAACCCCCATACATTCATCACACTTACCTACCTCAACAAAAAAAACTCATAAAATAGCAGCTTCATTCAGGAAACTCATAAAATAGCTTACAGAACAAATAATTCACTCAAAAAACACCTGCATTTTCAGACAACATCTCAAAACAAGTACAACAGATCTGGAATTTACAAATTGAAATGTGATGACTGCAACAAGTTCTATATAGGACAAACTGGCAGGACATTCACCACTAGATTCAAAGAACACACAAGAGCCATCTCACACCCAAACACACATTCCACTTTTGCTGAACACATCATTTCAACAGGCCACAGTTATACAGACATTGACACTAATTTAGACACACTACACTTCACTCACAAAAGCCATAAACTCAATGTTTTAGAACAATATGAGATTTACAAACATGCAAAGCAGGAACCTGACAACATTTTAAATGATCAACTTAACTTCTTCTCACACACTCTATTTGACAAAATAATCCCAATTTCAAACCTCCCGCCTACTCATCCCCCCACCCCAGCACCATTCCAACATACATAACCCTCAAACTCATACCTTAAGTCAGTGTACTGTGGGTTGCCTGACGATGCTCTAGACAACAGAGCGAAACGGCCGTCACGCCATAACGTGAGTTAATTTCCATTTAAAAGTGGTTTTTTTAAGTTTATATTACATATTAGTGGAAACAAGATGGATCTTCAACATCATAAATAAAATTACTTCCAATTCAATGACGAATATACTACAGCCATCCTGCCGACCTCCCTATGTGATCACCCATTTCTAGCATAATGGTCGAAATGTGTCTCCAACACTAAGAGAAAATCCAAATATTAAAAAATAATTTAATTTCTGTGGAATAATTTAATATAAGAGTCCTTCACCAAAATTTTTGATTGCCGGCCGCCACTGCAGTGCCCAGTGAGTAAAATATTTTAATTTTCTACTCAAATATTTGACTTCATAGTCGTGCAATTATTCATAAAGTCAAATACTGTAATTATTATTAGTAATACGCGCAGTTCGTCATGTATACCAAATTTCAAGATTTCAAAACCAGTAAATGTTACCAGTGTCATTTTTTGGAGGATGAAGCCCACATAGGTCTGAGACCTGTGTGTGGGTAATGAGTTGAATGATGATGATGATGATGATTGATGAGCTGGACCTACAGTTTTAGAATAGAATGATTTTTTTATTTGTTGACGTGGCGAAGTTTGGACAGTTATGTCCAATCTACCACTTAACCAGTTTTCGGTGGGTTCAGAACCACCGGGAAGTGATTTTACAGCAGAGAACAGTGTCTTTTTTGCTGGCCGATCTAATCGGTCACCTTACAAAGAGTGCCCAGTAGAACGCAGCTTATCCCTATCTGATTGAACAGATACCTGCTTCGGCTCACGGCTATCACTTCCCTGTCGTCTGGCCTATTAAAATTCAAAGATGTTGAAGAATTTGAATAGACCAATCAGACTCCACCAGTAACATTTACCAGTAAATGAGAAGGCTCCCATAAACTCAACCAATAATCTACTTTTCAACCTGATTTTACAAATTGTTTGGGTGGGGGGGGGGGGCTTGAAAACGCTTTTGGCACAAAATGGGCAATCAAGAAGTGGAAGGGCGACGACTGTATTACTAGTAACAATACTATTTGATCTAAAACTGTTATTTTTCTAAGAAAAATTTTGAAAATCCAAAAATATATAGTTTTAAAAAGTACAATAATTATTATAGTTATTGTCGATTAGGACAATATTGTCGATTTGAGAGCGTTAATATGGTAACATCAGCTGATGAACCGGGTCCACTTTGATTCGGTTTCCTGTAAACAAAAACAGTCCCAGTAATACCAACTAGAACCACATGATAATCAAGTTGGCATTGCTACCAGTTACCGGCTTTCATAATCAGCTGACTGCCTCCATTTTCTTCAACGTCATCGTCAAACCTCAAACCTTCATCAGTTGATGTCTAGCACTGATAGAGAGAAGAGCTGTTTTGTGCTCCATTAGATTTTTCAGCACACATCACTGGAATGTTACCTTAAATTTGCTATTTAAACAGTGCCTACTGATTAAATACTGAAGTGCTCAAATGATTTAGTGATGAATAAATGGAAAATCAATTCTGGATATCTTTCACAAGGTAAGCAGTTTCATATCAATTTTTGCAATTTAGTCTATTTTAAGACACCCTTAAATACGGTACCATAGTTTCTTAATTGCATAGCTTTGCTCCATTATTTTGAAGTGAGAAATAACTAAAATGAAATGGCTAAAATTTAACCTAAAAAGTTCATCATCACTAACTCTTTGAAATCTGTCTAGTCATTTTCAGTTACCAACTCTAATTCAATAACTATGTTTCAATACTCGGGTAGGGTAAACTCTACTAGTTTTCCCCTTTATTAACTCATTTCAAAGCCAAGCTAAGAAACTATTTAATAACTACAGTTTTTTATATAAAAACCAAGAAAGAATTGTTATTCATTTTTAGGTAGACTTCTCGCTATTCATTATTATACATTGACCTTGACTACGGTACCAATTTATTTTATAGATCATTAGAATTTATCAATTTTATTGGGACATTCTCAGTGAACATACATTTTCTAATTTTGTTTGTTTTAATCTACCAATGCTGCTTGATTTCAAATTTCTCATGAATTTATTTTTATAATTGCTTCTATTTTCCCTTGGACATTATTTTCCAGACAGTGTGCTTCAAAAGTCAATCTTAAAACTATCCATCAATTGAAATGTCCTTCAAAAATCAAAAGCAGAGAATTTTAATTGTTTTTGACTGAAAAAAGAAATAATTCATTGTTTGAAAAATAAGTTCAGAACTGGTCGTCGCCTACATTATAATTATTATAAATTGATAGTGATATTATATAATCAAATTAAAATTAGATATCACACTAGTAGCCTCTTAGTGGAATTTTAATGAGCTTTTATATCATGATGATCATCCAAGTAACTAGTAACTATATTGATAAACCTCTTATTAGAACTTGTATGCATACTGGGCTAATTTAATTTTATGATTTAAAGAAATGTTTCTTACAAGCCAGCAGCTACCGTACTGATTTGAACCATGATCTACCAATAATTGATTCAAACTATTCCAATCCTTATAGATAATTAATCCATATTCTTTTCAATGAGAAAATGTTTTTCAGTCTCATTTAATTAATTATCTTTAATCTCTGTCCTTTTGCTCAAACTCCACTTACTCACTACTCAAATATATACACATCCCACTTGCAAATTGACATGTTCAGTGACTATAGATAGGCCTACTGTACTAATCCAACATTTTCTCAAAATTATGTTGCTGCAACCCAAATTGACCAATTTCTTTGATTATTTCACAATTATTTTTAGGATATTATAAAATTGGGTTCCACTATTTGACGTCGTTTCAGGCATTGCTGAATATAGTTAGCAAGATTATTAACTTGAAGCTAGTTTGTAAAATATTTTTTCAAGTTTGGTTTCTCAGTCGTTTAGTAAATTATTCAGTAGCTATTTATTCATTAGCGGCCCTAAGGCTTGTTTCACACACACCCGGCAGTCGGGTAACTGGTGTTGTTTGCCCAGCTGTACGAACATTGCATTATATGGGACTATGTAATCATACCGGATAAACAATAATGGTTACCTAACTGCTGGGTATGTGTGAAACAAGCCTTAGGGCCTCTAATGAATCAATAGCTTTTGAATGATTTTCTAAACGACTAAGAAACCAGGCATGAACCATATATTAAATTGATCATGATGTTATTTCCATGCCAGTGAATCGAAATGACTCATTCCAAATTCAATTCCATTGGATCACCAATTAATTCTAATATATACTAATGATAGTCTTATTGGGATTGAATAGGAAATTTTAATTCATTCCAAGTATCCTCCAACATTATTCTCAAGGGCAGAGATTGTTCATTGATATACTTGATGAATGAAGTGGCTGTTTTACCCTATCAAAATTTCAATATAATTATTGTTTACGCGGGAAGACAAATTTACACTCTGGATTTGGAGGACCGAAATTTAAACTTAAAGAGCTGTTTGAAATAACACAAATAATGGAATTTACTCACTTTCAATTTGCGGGTAGACAATATTGCGGTTCAACGAGCTTGGGGCTGCTGGCACTACGAACGTCCAGGCAGCAACTGAACGAGGAGGAGTAGGGAGACGCTCCTCTCCACTCCTACTATGACGGTGAAGCGGTGAGAGGGGGGAAATGACCAGATAAAAAATTGTTCGTTTGCCTATCTTTACCATTCCGCCCACATAAAACGAATGAGTTTTACATACTGAGGTTGTAACACAAGAGGAATTCACGTAACATTGCACAAAACTAATATTGTAGAACAGGTTTTACAAATAAGCGGTGGGTACATATTATAGCGAATATTTACAACAATAGTTCTCAGAGAGAGAATGCCAAATTAATCTATTGGCAACACTATAATTTTATTTGTAGGTCGAGTAAGGTGGCCGCAGGCTGTGCGGATTAACGCTACTCGTACTGTCTTGTCTTGTCCGGGGAATATTTTTTCAATTTTTCCAAGTGGCCACAATGTGGGCGCGGTGTTCACATTTTTTATAATGACTATCTGTCCTACTTTGATCGACTCGGTGGGGGTTTTCCACTTGTTTCGCTGCATAAGAGTTTGCAGGTAGTCGGTACTCCATCGTTTCCAAAAGGATTGAACTATTCGACGCAAATGAGTCCACCGTTGACGTACTGGGGTGGTGGTATCCAGCGGTATCTCCACAGCCTGGAGTAGCGGTCGGCCGATAAGAAAGTGACCGGGTGTCAGAAGCGGTGACGTTTCATTGGGGTCCTGTGAACGTTCTAACAGAGGACGACTGTTCATAATTGCTTCAATGCGAGAGAAAACTGTGAAATATTCTTCCATAGTCATTGGATCATTACCAATTTGGTTTTTCAACAATGTTTTAGCAGATTTGATATTGGCTTCCCAAATACCGCCGAAATTTGGTGCACTTGGTGGATTGAAATGCCAGGTTAATTCCCGTTTTACAAGAGCATTGAAAATATCATCTTTCTTTGCAACCAAGAATTTCGATACGTCTGACAAGTGTTTAGAAGCTCCAACGAAATTCAATCCGTTGTCAGAGTACATGTGTGATGGTAAACCACGGCGAGATGCAAATCTATCGAAGGCGGCAAGAAAGGACTCAGTTGTGAGCTCCGATACATATTCCAAATGAATGGCTTTCACCGCCAAGCATATGAACAATGCAAGATAGCCTTTGTATACTCTTGGTTTTTTGAGTGAACTACACTTCGTATTGAAAGGGCCCGCGAAGTCAACTCCAACATGGGCGAAAACAGCCGAAGCGTTCACACGAAAATCTGGAAGATCTGACATTATTGGCTGCCTAGGCTGAGCTCGCATGCGAGTACAGCGGACACAATGATTTATTCTACTTTTTATGAGGTTGCGCGCGGAAATTATCCAATATTTGCGTGCCACTAGTGATTGAGTGGTGCGAGTGCCAACATGGAGGTGATCACGATGAATCTGATCACAAATCAGAGTGCTGAGACGTGATAGCTTTGGCAGCAACAATGGATGACGGCTGTCATACGGAAGGCAGGAATTGCGGAGGCGTCCGCCCACCCTGAGAAGACCTGAAGCATCAATGAAAGGTGAGAGAGAGAGAAGTTCTTGAGGAGGATTTTCTCCCTTGCTGAGAAGTTTGAAAGTCTCAGAAAAGTAGAATTTTTGTGTCAACTTCACTATGCACAAGATAGCCGAACGACATTCAGCAACAGACAGGAGATGTGGAGCAGCGTGCGCCAGTTGTGCTCTACGGCTGCGAAGATTGTGCTCATGCGCTTTTTTCAGCCTACAATTTTTTATGAAACGTAGTACATATGCAAATATACGAACTGCCTTGTGAATGTTGGAGTGTTTTTCGAAACATTCAAGAGTGTGTGACTTCTCAACTATGACAGCGGCGAGTATTGAGGCTGGAGGTTTTAATTCGGATTCGTCTACAATTTTATCCACCTTTGAGATTGGCAACTTTTCGAACTCGACATGGTAGGATGGATGTCCGTGCCACCAGAGTGAGTTTTCAACAATATCTTGTGCAGCAAGCCCTCTTGAAGCCAAATCGGCAGGATTTGCCTCAGTTGGTACATGAAACCAGTTTTCAGGTGCGGTCAATTCGAGTATCTGTGTGACTCGATTGCTTACATAAGTCTTGAGTTTGTAAGTTGGTGTCTTCAACCAGTTTAACACCAATCTTGCGTCAGTGTAGAGTCGCACATTGGAGATACTTTTTTCAAATAAAGGTAGAACAGTCTTATACAATTTCGATAGTAGTAGGGCACCACATAATTCCAACCTAGGAATGGTGTGTGTTCTCACTGGAGAAACTCTTGTTTTTGATATGATGAGGTTCATGGATACGAAACAATCATTTAATGAGACATGAATATAACAAACGGCACTGTAGCCCTTTTCAGATGCGTCAGAAAAACCTAGTAATGAGATATTGACATATGTAGTGTCAATATGACGTGGAATTCGAACATTTGAGAGTGTCATCATTGTATTTGATATACGATTCCATTGACGAGTCAAGTCTTCATCTAGTGGTTCATCCCATTCAAGGTTAGACAACCAAAGTAACTTCAAAAAATATTTGAATAAGAATATAACTGGAGACAACAGCCCGAGCGGGTCAAACAATTTAGCTGTGTACGATAATATGGAGCGTTTTGTTGGTTGTTCCGTGAATGGAGTAACAGTGTATGAGAACATATCTGACGACGGATTCCACCGAAAACCAAGTACTTTTATTTTCTGAGTTGTATCAGAAAAGGCAAGTGGATTTTCCAACATCTCGTCGGGAAATTCTTCAATAGCTTCTCGATCATTAGACGACCATTTTCGCAATTGGAGTTCACCTTTCGACATAAGTTCATTTAGTTGTGAAATAAGCAGTTTTGCTTCACATAGATTAGTAGCGCCGCTTACTACGTCATCAACATAACTGTGCTGGCGAATTGCATTGACCGCTAACGGAAATTCATTCTCATAATCACTAGCCAATTGAAGAAGTGTTCTTTGAGCTAGGAAACTGCTTGATGTCATTCCGTAAGTAACTGTGTTAAGTTCATATTCTATCAGTTCTTCTTTAGGTGAATTACGATAAAATATATGCTGAAATATTCTATCATCTTTTCTTATTGCGATTTGTCTGTACATCATTTTAATGTCGGATGTGATAGCTACTTTGTGAGTTCTAAAACTTATCAATGTGTGAGTAAGTTCATTCTGAAGCTTAGGACCAACGTGAAGTGATTCGTTTAGCACTGTTCCATTGCTACACGGTGCTGAGGCATTGAAAACTACCCTTAATTTGGTTGTTGAACTGTCTTCCTTCTGAATACAGTGATGCGGGATTACATAATTAGATGGATTTGAAGTTTTAGACATGTGTTCTAATTCCATATACTGACTCATGAAATCATGATACTGCTTATGAACATTTTCGTTTGATGCTAATCTTTTCTCAAGTGATACATATTTTCTCATTGAAGAGGTGCGGTTGTCGCCTAATGACACATTTTGAGATTTGAAAGGCAATGCGACTTCATAGCGACCGGACGGCCAACGAGTTGTGGTTTCTGTATAGAGATTCTCACAATATGCATGGGATGGGTCTTCTTCAACTTTTACAGAGACCTCTTCAGTCTCCCAAAATTTTTCAAGCAACTGGTTGACTGGTTCAACATATGTGAGTAAACTAGTAGCCACATTAATACTTGAAACAGGTTCATTAGAATCAACTTTGCCAATGATAATGTATCCAAATACCGTACTTAAGGCTCCAGGTGAATTGGGATACAGCTTAGTAACTCCATGAGATTGAGCACATAACGTTTGGAGAAAAGAATCAGCTCCTATTAAAAGGTCAACTTTATCTGATATATGAAACTTGTCATCAGCTAGTTTCAAATTTGAAAAATGTTCAAAATCTTTAGAGTTCAATGAAACCATAGGTTGGTTACATGTGATCACTGATAAGACAGTAGCTTTAGTGTGCAGTCTAAAATCTGGTTTAAGCCTAGAGGATATAGTTAAATTAATCTCACCATGCGTTTTTGTTGTTTTGGATCCAATACCAATGAGTTCTCGCTTAGTATAGTTAGATTTCAAACTTAATTTATTTACTAACTCTTTAGTAACAGCGGTAATCTGTGAGCCTGAGTCTATTATGGCTCGGGCAACATGAGGCCGGTTGAATTGATCAAATACTACGACATTAGCGGTACCCAACAGACAAGAAGATGAGTCTGAGGTTGACAAAGTAGAGGTATTACACACAGAATTTGCGGTAGTAGCGTTCTCCTTCTGAGAATGCACCTTACTATTTGAGAGTTCAGAAGAACTGAGAGACCTTTTCTCATTATGTAATAAGGAATGATGTTTTTCTGAGAAACAGGACTTGCATACATTTTTAGATTTACAATACTGACGATTGTGAGTTCCAAAACATTGGAAACATAGGTTGTTTTCTCGAATAAACTTGTATCGTTCATCGAGAGACATATTAATGAACTTTCTACAGGCATAGATAGAGTGATCCATAGATCCACAAACAATACATAGCGGTTTAGACTTGGGATGCTGATTAGAGTTAGCATTCTTAGTAGAATGAGATTGATCAGTTGCTACTAGTGAGAATTTCCTAGATTTATTTTCAATTGAGTGAGTTTTAGTATCAACTTTAGATTTTATCTGAATTGCAGCAGACGGTTGCACTAACTCATATGTACGACACTTATGTGTGAGAAATTTCATCAATTCTTCATAAGAGGGGTTACTGTCCATAGCCTTATTCTCGAATTCTATGCGAGTTCTTGTGTCTAAATGTTTTAAACACAATGATAACAACATGAAGTCACACAAGTCGGGCAGTTGCTGTGCTTTCAAAGCAGAAATACAATTAGAATGTGTATCAATGAACTCCCTCAATGATGCATAGTCAGACTTCATGATCGGTTTGAATTCAAATAATTGATTAACGTAATAAGCACATAATATTCTTGGATTAGAGAATCTATCACACAGTAGCTTGTAAGCAATACAATAATTTTCATCAGAAATAGACAAATTCGCTATCATTTGGGCAGCACTACCTGAAACGTTTGCTTTCAGATAATGAAATTTTTCAATATTGGACAATGATTCACTTTTATGGATCAGGGCATCATACATAGTCACAAATTGTACCCAACCCTCAATTTCTCCATTAAATTTAATCAATTTAATTTGAGGAAGATGAATATTAGATGCAACATTTTGCCTACTTACGGTTTGAGCTGGAGTTTGCTTGCATTTAGAAGTAAACTGAGAGTACAATTCATTGTACCGTTCAATCATGACATCATATTCCTGATCAACTGAATCCGAACTCAAAGCTATTTCAGTAATATTGTCCTGCAGCGATTCAAACGATCGAAAATCACTCCTAATATCTTGGATGATAAACTCTGTTGAATTGTTTGTCAATGTTTTGAGTGCTGAGAAAATCTTATCTATAAGTCTTTTCCTTTTCAGAATTAGAATTCTTAATGCAGAAGGGCTCTGAGTTTCATTGCTTTGTTGGACAGAATCATTTAAAATACGAGACTCAGTTCGAGTATCATTATTATCTCCTGCTTCAGACATGATTTGAAGAGGTTATGTTCTGTTGTTTACTTCACGAAAAGAGGTTAGATTTGAATATCACAGCAGACATCAGATGGAACATCGTTATTTCGATATGAAACTCCCACCATGACCAATTAGCAGTTCTACTGAGGAGTTCTACTCAACAGTCTGTGATACAGAATTCAAACAAAATTTGATACGGTGTTAGGAACGATACGGAAGGAACTTGTATACAGGCCTTATTGTGATGATGATACAGCTTCAAGCTGGTTTGTTGCTGCGTTGCGTGCGGCTGAGGTAGTTGAGTAGTTCTGCCTCTAACGTGGACTGCATGCGCATGCGCGCTGGAGATTGCGCAGGTTCACGTGACCCTGATTGCACGGAGTGGGCGTTGATGATTGCTACTAACTGACAATCAACCTCTAAGTTGCAATTTTGCAACTTTCAACATGAGAAATTGCCACAAACAACAGCAGAACACAATGGCGGAATGGCGTCACTCAGAATAATCGAAAATTTTGAAAATAAGTAAATGCGTAACTGTTCAATGTAGAACATTGAAATAAACGGAACTGAGAGTTTTAGCACTAGCACAACCGATTCCCGTTCAAACAGCTCTTGAAAAACGAATTTAAATGAGGAAGACGAAATATTGAAGCGAGTTCAGACACAATAGAATATTGTTCCATAGGCACTAATTCATAAATTCGGCACGCGAGTACCAATTGTTTACGCGGGAAGACAAATTTACACTCTGGATTTGGAGGACCGAAATTTAAACTTAAAGAGCTGTTTGAAATAACACAAATAATGGAATTTACTCACTTTCAATTTGCGGGTAGACAATATTGCGGTTCAACGAGCTTGGGGCTGCTGGCACTACGAACGTCCAGGCAGCAACTGAACGAGGAGGAGTAGGGAGACGCTCCTCTCCACTCCTACTATGACGGTGAAGCGGTGAGAGGGGGGAAATGACCAGATAAAAAATTGTTCGTTTGCCTATCTTTACCAATTATTGTTGGAGCCGTATTGATACTGGTTTATTTTGTATGGCTTTCCATTTTTAAGAACAAGTATTTCTGAGTTTTCAACTATATCCAGCAAAACATATGATGCAGTATCAGTATATTAGGACACATTGTTTAATGCTCAAGATACTTGATCTTAATCAACATCATCACTTCAAACACATTCTATAGTCAATTGAATATTGCCAGCACATATCAATTTCCAATCAACTTTACAAACTTTTATCAATGTAACACCACCACATATTTTGATATAATTGAAGCAATCAACACACCTCCAAATTTGTAATAGCTTAACTGAACTATTTTTTTTTTCAACAGGATGACTGATCAGTTCAACCTACTTCAAGAAGGAGATATGAAAAGACTCAACTTCACGGTAACCTCTTCAGTAGGTCAAGATGGTGGAGTACAAACTGGCCAGGACGTGAAGCTGGAGATTTGGTATTATGTATCTTGCTTTTATAGTCAGTTAGGTTAGAAGTTTCCCACCATTCTCCTGCATATGCTAGGAGGTTTACAGTTGTTAGTCAAGTACCACACTCTTCAACCATGCTCTTGGATTGTGCCACAAAGTCATATTTGTGGCTTCGATGGCAGGGTCTGCATCTGAGAGTCCATGTCTCTCTTGTAGAGTTCATGACCGCAGTTGTCAGATAACGCTGCTATACGTCCGTCTTATGATGGAGTGGTACTGTTTATTGTAGCTGGTGGGATGTGTTATGAGGCTAACAATCGTGAATGGAGATTTGTTGGGTTGTAGGGCATTTGCAGTTGTTAATCATGTATCACACTTTCTATCCGGGCTCTTGATTTGTGCCATGACATAATCTTATCGCGCTTGATGGTTTTTTGGCTGGGTTCAGTGGCTCTCACGGATGCTTCGAGAGTCTCTCTCCTCGCTAAGGCCTTGTGACTACTTGTTAGTTCCACAAGGAGAACAGGGTGCACTGCTCAGTCGCCACAACCATTTTATTATGGTGTGGTACATTTCATTGCAGCTGGTGGGTTGATATAAGGCTAACAAATGTAAATAGGGATTTGCTGTTAGGTCCCTGTCAGGATTCTCATGTCACATTCATTGTGCATGGACTGTGTTACCCTGTGATCAAGAGATGCCGGTTGCCAGGTGAAAACCCTGGAGTAATGATGTCTCCGACATATGTTGAGTGCAGGTGTTAGCACCTTTATGTTTGGTAATTGTGATAAGAGATTAGATTAGACATTGATTATGCAAAAATTGTGGGAGTGGCTCTCACTTTAGCTTCGGCTACTGGCTTTGTGCTTAGAGCTTATGCCGTATTTACTGTTGCCAGTGGAAATGCCATAAGCTCCAACACACTGAGAATAGAGTTCACTAAATCAAATCATTTATATATCCTCCTCAACAAAAATAGAAACATAAAAATATAAAAAATACATCTGAATAATATAAAATAAAATTGCACTAAATCAACAAATATATAACTAGTTTATATGGTATTTATATACCAGTTTCAAAAGTACAAATCATGATTTGAAAGAATCAAAAAAATTTCTGGGGCTCTTATACACATGCTAGGAAGTGGAAATATGTGATACTATTTATCAATTGCTTAGAGGCGCTTGCCTACAGATGGTAGGAATGCAAATATTTGAAACTATTTATTGATAGATTATTGGCGCTTGCCTGCAGATGTAGGAGTGCAAAAATATTTGATACTATTTATTGAAATATTATTGGCGCTTGCCTACAGACGTAGGGGTGCAAAGATATTTGATACTATTTATTGATAGACTATTGGCGCTAGCCTACAGATGTAGGAGTGCAAAATTATTTGATACTATTTATTGATAGATTATTGGTGCTTGCCTACAGATGTAGGAGTGCAAAAATATTTGATACTATTTATTGAAATATTATTGGCGCTTGCCTACAGACGTAGGGGTGCGAAGATATTTGATACTATTTATTGATAGACTATTGGCGCTTGCCTACAGATGTAGGAGTGCAAAAGTATTTGATACTATTTATTGATAGATTATTGGCGCTTGCCTACAGATGTAGGAGTGCAAATATATTATACTATTTATTGATAGATTATTGGCGCTTGCCTACAGATGTAGGAGTGCAAAAATATTTGATACTATTTATTGATAGATTATTGGCGCTTGCCTACAGACATAGGGGTGCAAAAATATTTGATACTATTTATTGATAGATTATTGGCGCTTGCCTATAGATGTAGGAGTGCAAAAATATTTGATACTATTTATTGATAGATTATTGGCGCTTGCCTACAGACATAGGGGTGCAAAAATATTTGATACTATTTATTGATAGATTATTGGCGCTTGCCTATAGATGTAGGAGTGCAAAAATATTTTATACTTTTTATTGATAGATTATTGGCACTTGCCTACAGATGTAGGAGTGCAAAATAATATATTATACTGTTTATTTATAGATTATTAGCGCTTGCCTACAGATGGTAGGAGTGCAAAAATATGTGATACCATATTTATTGATAGATTATTGGCTCTTGCCTATTCATGTACGGTGAATGTGATAAGAAATTAGATTAGACATTGATTATTCAAAATTTGGGGAAGTGGCTCTCACTTTAGCTTCAGCTACTGGCTTTGTGCTTAGAGTTTATGCCATTCTCTCTGGCAATGCTTTGGCAGTGAAAATGTCATAAGCTCTACCACACTGAGAATAGAGTTCACTTGGGTACATTCAAGCATGGAAGCAATAATTCAAGGGTAGTTTAAGGGTGCTGTCCTATACTTGCTAGGAAATGAAAATATGTGATACTATTTATTGATAGATTACTGGCGCTTGCCTACAGATGTAGGGGTGCAAAAATATTTGAAATCATTTATTGATAGATTATTGGCGCTTGCCTACTGATGTAGGGGTGCAAAAAATTTGATACTATTTATTGATAGATTATTGGCGCTTGCCTGCAGATGGTAGGAGTGCAAATATGTGATACTATCTATTGTTAAATAAGGAATTTTCCCCATTTAATCACTCTTGCTCAAGTCTGTTTCAGCCACACTGTGTTGTTGTCATCACCACTTCTTCTCGGGTATTCTTCTCAAACAGATTCAACTCCATTCGTGCTACAGTCTTTTTTTAAGCTTCATCTACTAGGTAATTAACTGTTTTTCTTTTCTTGTAGAATCTATTCTAAATAACTGAAGAAATCACAATAGCCTTCATAGCTAAACAGATTCGGTTTCAGAGCAATTCAAATATCTAATCCAGTGCTGAGTTTCAAGCATTGCATTTTGAGATTTGTCCAGATATCTCAACGCAGTAATAATTGAATGTTTCCATGAGTGATGATTCTGAATCTCCATCAATAAATCAGATAATAAATCCAGCCAATCCGACTTAGCTTTTTTAAATGCTATCCAATTCTAAACTATTCTTGATTATTTGAATTAAAAATTAAATTATGTTGTTTTAAAACTATTTAGTGGACTTTATGCTTTGAAAATTTCTTTCATCTCTGATTGTTTTCTAGGCTAGTTTGCCAGCAGAAGTGTTCATCTAATTGCTATCAAAGAGGATGGAAACTCCAAAACTAAAACTGATAAGATATATAGTAGTACCGGTAGCTTACCTGAACAGAATTTTTGTTTGAAGCTTGGTATTTGATGATCCAGACAAACTGCTAGCTGGACAGTTACTTGAAAAAATATTATTGTTGAAAATGATAGAATAATATTCTTCAAAAGATTATATTGTTTTCATATTGATGCAGGAAATTTGATGAAAATTTCTGTAAACATGATTAGGCTACCAATACACAGTTTCAGTAGTTCGTTGGTATTATAAACCTTTTAATCAGAATTGAAATGCAATAATTTTTGTTTAATGTTGAAATAATAATTGTTTTTTGCTTTTCTACTGGTGGGGAAGGAATTATGCACAAATTCTGGAACGCAGATTTCAGGGTTATACCGGAACGTTTTTCTAAGTATGTCGGGAATTAAAAAAATATTTTTTAGCAACTTTTTATATTGTACTTGTAATTGGGCAAGCATTTATGTTGTTACAATTCTTTGTTATATTGTGTTTTTCATGGCATTGATTTAAAAAACGTTATGTATTAATAATAGCAAAAAAATCATTTTCTATTTAAATTCAAACAATGAAAATATATATAGTTGATAAAGTTTCTATAGAGTACAAGTGACCTTTTCAGATTATTTCAAGTCTCAACTTTTGTAATTTTATCGATTGTGGCTATTGTAATTTGTGAATACTGTTTGTATTGACTAGTCTTAATACTTCAAGGCATGATTTTGAAACACAGTTTGTACAATCCACTACTAGGTAGGGCATGCAGTTCTCTGTTACTTCGTTTATTTGTTTTATTGTGTATTTCCTGTCATTGATTTTACCAGACACTTTGTATCAATCATTGTTAAAAAATGTCAGCTCCCACTTCAAACAATTGAAGATATATCTAGTTGATAATGATTTATAATTTAAGTATAATTTCAAGTTTCAACTGCTGTAATTTTATCGATGGTGACTAATGTAATGTGAGAATACTGTTGGTATTGACTTGTCTTGTACTCCATGTGTGGAGTTTTCAAGGCGTAATCTTTAAAAAATTCAAATAATAATAAATAAAAATACAGGATGAAAAGGGCAGAAGAAGGAAGAAGCGAGAAAGGTGGGAGGTCTTAGGCCACGGGCTTCTCCATCTTTCTTAGTATATTATATTGAATGATCAACATTTAATTTAATTTCCACTTTTAATAATATTTTATTGTTATATAGATAGGAAACATTGTTTTTTAAATGTTATGATTTATTCAAAATTATTTTCTCTTTTGTATGAATTTCATTTATAAAATCTTATACTGGGTTCTCTGCTGTACAAACCGATGGAGAATTTTGAGAGGCTCTTTTTGTCCATCTTGAATTACATCTGAAGTTCTGCTCTTCTGGTGTATTTTGATGATGTTCTCTTTTTGGTGTTTAGGGAGGGGGGTATTGTTTGCTGGAGGGGGTTATTGTTTGCGGTACTGGTTCTATTGTGTTGCTACGGTGTCAGTTTGTAGAATAGCTTTTGATGTCTATTTGTTGTATCAGAGGAGTACTGCAGAAAACCCAGCAAATGAGATTTATATTAAAATATATTCTTTTTAAAACAATTATTATTTATTAATAGAAAATGTGGTCAGGGGATACTGTTTGGTTGGCAGGACAGAGGTGATCTCTGGAGGTACCCCAGGGATTGCCTCTCAACTCCAACACTACTTCCCTCCGTTAATGGGTTGTAGTTAGGAGCAGTATCCACCTCGCGTGGCCCACAAGGCCCCTCCCGGAAGGGGGGCAAGTCAACCTTACGTCCTCGAATGGTGTTGATGCCACACCTCGTGTGGGCTGGGAAACGTACGTCCTGGGTGCCCTCGGTTTGGTTCATCTCTTGACTGGAGGCAGTGTTGAGATGTCCCCTGACGGTGGGATACCACAGTGACTGCGGCCGACAAGGCTCTGGCGATTGGCGAAGTTAGGGACACCCAAAGTTAGTAGACAGATCTATCTGCTACTAATCTTGGTGGTCTCTCACTACCGCTTTTCATGAATTTTTACTATTCTTCCTTTCTGTTCTCAATTCCCTTTTGGGGCCAAGTAATAGGAGTTGTTAATTTTAATTTTTTTATTTTCTCATGTAGGCATCTATTATTTTATCATCCTATCATTCGCAGTTCTTATTTAGATTGTTGTGTAATTTAATTTATTTTAAATTATGTGAAAAAATTGAATTAAACTTAATATTTTGAGCTAGTATTCATGCGAGCAGCAGAACATATAGGACGTCTAAAGAATAGTAACTTTAAATTCTTGTAATGATGTGAAAATTCTTTAGAGTAGAATTTGATGTGGAAATAGTGCGTGATTTGGATTTCTGCTTTCCATTTTCAGGTATCTGTTCAATCAGAGATAAGCTACGAAACTCCTGGGCACTCTTTGTAAGGGTGACCGATTGGCCAGCAAAAGAGACTCTGTTCTCTGCTGTATAATCACTTCCCGGTGGTTCGGAAACCACCTAAAACTGTAAGTCCAACTCAGCAATCACCATCATCCAATTCACTACCCACGCACAGGTCTCAGTCCTATGTGGGCTTCATCCTCCAAAAAAAATCATGGGAATAAAACGCAAAAACCTTCATATCAAAAAACTAGGTCTAAGCAAGGGCGTCATTTTAGTCCAGCTTATGAGGGGGAAGGGGCATTTATTAAAAAATCTATCTGAAGAGTTTGAATTTTGTCACAATTTTGTTTCTTATTACTATTTTTTCAAGTTAATATCTTATTCCAATAAAGTAATTTTGTTGTTTGGTATAATAATATAATAATTATCTATACCGCTTTTTTCACTTTTGGCTTACCGTATATTAATAACAGGGGTGCCCACAGGGGGGGGGGGGCTATGACGCAGACTGCGTCATTGAAATTCTTGGGGGGGGGGGTTCCAAAAACCGTTTTGGGGGGGGGTCGTAAAGTTGATTGAAACCGTGTTTAACGTGACAACATTAAAAAATATACTAAGAAGTCACCAGATAGAATGTCAATTAATGAAAATATATTTATAATTATTATTATTATTATACAATTGAATATGAATTAGCTAAAATAATAATGTTTAGGATTTGTGCAGGAACTTGTGCAGATGTAATTGAGTCTATTTCTAACGAAGAAATAATTGAAAGGTTTTCTGTTTCCTCATCCCAAAAACTTCTATGTGGGGTTTAGAGAGATAGATTTAACAATAGATTTTAGAGGGAAGTGATAGCCGCGAGCCGTAGCAGGTATCTGTTCAATCAGATAGATAAGCTGCGTTCTCGTAGGTCCTGTTTGTAACGGTGACCGATTAGATTGGCCAGCAAAAAAGACAATGTTCTCTGCTGAAAATCACTTCCCGGTGGTTCGGAACCCACCTAAAACTGTAGGTCCAACTCATCAATCACCATCATCCAACTCATTACCCACGTACAGGTCTCAGACCCATGTGGGCTTCATCCTCAAAAAAAAAAAAAAAAAAAAAAAAAAAAAAAAAAAAACTTAGAAGGTGCCTAGCTAACTTGTAGATGGTCACAGTCTACAAATTTAAAATGTTTGTCTTCAAACTGTTGATGTTTTTCATGTATTTTACGATAACTACTTACTAATAAGTAAGAACTGCTTTTGAAAAACTTACTAAATACTAAAAATTCAGTAATTTTTCATAACTATGTCTTTATTTTGTTTTTGAAAGACACTTCTTTCGATTGTGTGTTGTAAATAACTATACATGAAATGTGTGCCTTTCATGTACTTCATCCATACATAAATTCTCCCAAGATACTACACTAAGTAAATAACCTGTTGTTTAACTACTGTCCAATAAATGACTTAGTATTTTGAATTTTTGTGTTTTACAAATGAAGTTATTAACTCATTGTTTTCACTTCCTTTAAAGGAACAACTTTGTAGAATTATTTAACCTTAATCTAATTGGTACACCGAACATAAACTTATAGGTATTTCATTTTTATTGAACATTGTGTATTTGTAATAATATTTTATTGTTTAAAAACCATTTAGGTTCAAATTCTTATTTAGCTATTTTGCAATTAAGTTTATTGAGCAGAAGTTCATATATTCATTTCATTGATATTTCTTTTTTACCTTTACAAAAAAATGTTACCTATGTAAAGAATCTCAAGAAATATACATACATTTTGTATATTATCGACTGGGTTTGAATTTTTTCAATAGTTATAAAAATCTTCTTTTAGTTTTAGAAAGAATACGGGGGGCTTTTCTCGCATTTTTTGGGGGGGCCTAATTTATGGGGGTGGGGGGGTTTGGTGCTAAATTTAGGGGGGGGGGGTGCGTCATGAGGCTTAGGGGGGGTGGGCATCCCTGGAACACCAATAGGATTTTAATTATGAATGGGGAACCAATCACATGTTGTGGATGGTAATATTGACGCTTTTTTCTCTTCAAATTCCTTTATTGCCACAAAGATTTTTTAAAATACAGAAATTGAAATTTGAAAATTGAAATTGAAATACAGAAATTTTTTTAAAAACAAAAATTGAAACAACTAATTTATTAGAGTAATTACAGACTAAAAATGTTTCCTTTAAAATATTTGGCACCAACCAGCAGAAGGATAAACCTTGTTCGCTGGTGGGAGTAATACAGTTCAAACCTAATATAAAAGGATTTCCCTTACAAGCCAACCTCTCGTATCAAGCAAAAAGAGAGAGAAAAATAAAATAAACGTAAGAAAGAAAATCAAACCAAAGACCATCATTTCTATTTTTTCCAAATTTTCCAATTTAAAAAATATTTATCTTTTATCCAAGACCTCTGTTTACAATTAAGATAATACTTTCTGTTATTCAAGTTATGCAAAAATTCAATTTACAGTCTGTCATAGAACATTTCACAGTATGAGTTTGACTTCGCATTTCCTATATAATAAAAAGCTACTTATCTGTCGACGATCTCTAGCTCTAGAGCTCTAGAGAATAAAATACGGAAGCAGGAACTATTGAAGAGAAGACTATTGAATTAAATTTGTAGATAGGTTATTACACATTCAAAAAATCCAGTTTCAATTGAACCGGACAACCTACTAGTATTATAGTATTTGGAATTTTTACACTTTAATTTAAAAAAATAAAATAAAATTCATCACCAAGTTAATTAGTTATTGATGGTACTTACCTCGCCAAGCATATTCAGAATTCCGATAATACTGATAAGATAAGAGCCGTCAGTCTCAGTGAAGCCAAGTTCTAGAGCATTGTCCGCAAGATAAACATATGGCACGTCGTACCACGTATATAATAAGAAATTTGAGATGGCAAACAAAAGAAAACGCACATTGGTGAAATGTGAAAGATTCAGCATATCGTTCAGCAGGTACCATAGTTCCCATAGTCCAGCATACCACTGCAAGCATGAAGCAAACAATAATCAATAATAATCTTACATCAATCAAAAATCAAAATCCTTTATTGGAAATCTTTCAATAAAACGCAAATTTTACCTAAAATTTATTAATCTCAAATACAATGAACAAACTAGTCTTAAATATCAATAACATACACAAATTATAGTGTACAAGCATATTAAACAAAAAAGATAATGATTTAAGATAATAATAATTTATAGATACTGTAATAAATTCTTCTTTTACCAGTTAATTGTATTTGAAGCAAAAGTAGTAGTTAATTCTACAATAAAGTATAGTATAGCATTCTTTGTAGTGGTGAAAGTGAAGGTGATATTGTGGAATAATGAATAATAAGACTTGAAGTTGTAACAACCACATTTATTGAAAACAGTGAGATACTAGTTTCGGTTTTTACACCATCATCGATCTCATTCAAACTAAAACTAAAGTACAGAGTAGCTCAATATATACTAAACACGTAATGAACATTTTGCCTAAGGGAGAATGAACCTCCAAAACGCTGACCTTCATTGAAGGTCTGTGATTGGCTGAAGGCCAAAACAAGACTGGTGGAAGGAGCAACAAGTGCAAATAAGTGTCAAAATCAAGAACCAAAAACCGGGAACACATTTTTGGTTTTTGATTTTGACACTTATTTTTGCTTTTTACTACTCCCACCAGTCTTGTTTTGGCCATCAGCCAATCACAGACCTTCAATGAAGGTGCAGTTGGCCTATTAGAGGCCAATTCTCCCTTAGCTAGCCAATAGCATCATTCCGTATTTAGTATATGTTGAGCTACTCAGTACTTTAGTTTTAATTTGAATGAGATTGATAATTGTGTAAAAAACGAAACTAGTATCTCACTGTTTTCAATAAATGTGGTTGTGACAACTTCAAGTCTTATTATTCATTATAAGAGTAGTATAGAAGTAAAGAGGAAGCTCCATTTAATGGAAATTACTCGTATTATTTAGGCGGCTGTTTGTACCCCAATCCGCTACTCCATCCAACGATTGTTAAACAAATTTAAAGTTATTGAAAGAAAATAATCATTTAACAAGAACCTGTTCCTGTTAGGATTTCGAGAAGCTTTGGTATACTAAAGTCTGTGAGAAAATACTTCCAACTCAGACCAAGACAGCAGAGAGAGAGGTATAGTGTTCTATCCCTTACAATTCACCCCCACTACATGGCAGCATTCACTTCATTTCTAACAACAGCATAAAAGTGACAATGCGCATTCTACTTTGCGCAGGTCCGACACTCCTCTCTTCCTCCAATCCTCCCATCTACAATACAGAGCATCTGTGGTGGTGGAAGATTGCTTCTACGATTCCATGTTGGAAGTATTTTCTCATTGACTTTAGACAATAAATCTCAAAAAATCCATCTTTTCATGTGTATTTTGGCTGATTGGAAATTGGGAGCACAAGTAGCCAAACATTTTCTTTGCTAAGTAAGTTACTTTAAATATAATTTCAGATTTGAAAAATGCTTTCACATGGGAAAGCCTAGTTAATGTAAGTTGGTTACACCTAGCTAATAGTTGAACTTGAAGTTTTAAACTCACTTCAGCCTTTTCCTTGGCTATAGTCGTCATAGAATTTCTGTAAATGTCAGGGCAAGACGAAGCCCTCAATCTGTACCTATTAATATTCAGCATGGCGTTACGGTAAGTGAGTGAATGCCTAGAAGAAAAACAATAGGAATTCAATGGAAATAGTAGAAACTTTTAAATTTTAAAACATCATGAACAATCAATGAATATATTCTGAATATAATTGCTGATAATTACTTATTGAGGTAAGAAATAACATCACGAATGTGAGACAGAAACAACAGGCGTTTTCGTCCAAAACTGTTCCCTTTATTAAATTTCAACTGGAGATTCTAAATCTTTGTAGGTTAGTTCCAAATGTCACAGAAAATATAAATAATATAATTCATTTTTAGTTGAAGAATGTTAATGTGAAAGTTCGCTTTAAGTTTTGTGTATCACTGACCTGCTATGTAACTCATTAAGAAGCTGTTATATTATTTCAATCAGTTAATGTAATATTATAGGTATGATAGTTAAATTTAGATGTCACGCACAAGTTTTCAAACCTAACTGACACCAAGTTTCCTCACAATATTATTTCTCTGAAATGTAAATTTTCAAGAGGAAAATTTTACATATATCTGATTTTGCAACCCTTAATGCAAATAGGCCTACACTTTTCTTATGACTAGACAGCCACAGTTTCTATAGTTGAAAAACTAATAGATATAATAGATTTAGGTGATAAAGCTACTGCAATATTCTTAGATCTATCAAAGGCATTTGATTGTGTTAATCATAGAACTTTATTGGAAATACTGCAAAATGTAGGCGTAAATGGGGTTGAACTGAAATGGTTTGAATCATACCTTATTGGGAGAAAACAATGTGTAGAACTAACTACAGTAGTTGGTAATAGTATAGTAAAGAATAAGTCTGATAAATTTGAGGTTCAAGCTAGTGCCTCAGGGTTCAATACTAGGTCCATTATTTTTTTCTGTTATATGTCAACCGTTTACCTAAAGAATTAATTAGTGGAAGAGCCCTCTTATTTGCAGACAATACATCACTCATTTTCAGCAATTCCATTCTAGATATTTTAGAAATAAGTGCCTATATAAGTGTGCAGTCCATTGTCCAATTTTCTTAAATGAGTTGAAATTAACGATAATTAGTAAAACATGTCAATACCTTCAATTCAAAAGAAAAAAAACATAGTTCAAATAAAGATAGGGCTATGAACGTGTTTGCGAACGATAATCAACGAGACCAGGAAGAAAACATTGCATTTCTAGGAGTTTTATTAGATAGACGATTAGCTGGGGCTCCATACATTCAGAAAATATGTTGTAAAATTTTATCTGGGGTATTTGTCCTGCGACAGCTTGCTAGATTAAATGACAAAAAATGACTTTTTACAGCTTACCATGAGCTCTTAGGCCGCGTACATACCAAAAGCAACCGGTGATAGCAACGCAACGACAACGCAACGGCAACTTGAGTTGCCTATGAATAACACAAGCAGTTTAATGGGCCTGTGCATACCAAAGCGACTGTGATGCGACGGTGATTCAACGGTCACTTGACTGAGCAACGCAGGCAACTTGAGTCACGACATGCTGTAAACTCGAGTTGCCAGTTGCTCAGTTGCTCTTGTGAAGTGCAGACCGTACGTAAATATGGCTGCTATACAACAAGAAAATATCAAATTTGCACAGTTCATTGAACAGTTTAATTGTTTATATGACCATAACAACAAGTCATACAGTAACAGGGTGGTGACAGACAAAGCTTGGCAGGCTGTAGCAGAGTACATAAATACATTTCATTGAACTTACCTTAATGTGATTGTTAATTTTTCGCCTACATCAATTGGGGTCTGTAGTTTTTTTTTCAGCAGTAGAGGGGTCACTAAATAATAATTTCTCTGGATGATACTGCGAAACATCCAGAGGAGTTTATTTAAAAAACAAACATACAGATATTAAAGAGAATTCCGAACAATAAAATTGCTACAAAATAATATAATTTTATTCCTAATTATGATACCCCACTATAATGATATGTGTCGGGGTGATCATAATAATATATTATTCTGCAAAATTTCTTAACCAATTAGTACCTAGATTATAACAATACCTAATTAACTAATAATAATAAATATAACTAATAACACCATAACCAACAAAGATACACCACTAATATACCCCATAGCAACATATAATACAATACCAATATACACCATAATAATGAGACAAAATTACAATATGAACACTTAATATTACACTACTATATAATTATATATTGTCTACATTCTACTTACTATAAGCTCCTCGCTAGTGTAGATTCCAATTTCGTGTAACCAATCCCTAATTATTCTTTTATATCTATGTATGTTCTCTTCTTCTTTGGCTATTTGTAGCATTTTATTATAAACCCTAGGACCCAAATATTCTACTGACCGCTGTCCAAAAGCTGTATTCATTCTAGGTATATTTTGAAAATTTAAGTTCCTGATTCTTGTGTTATGACTATGGGCAATTAAACTATTTAAATTTGTATTTTTCTTCATGTAAGTGAGTAAAACTAATATATACAGCTGTCTGACGCTAAGAACTTTGTTTTTGGTGAATAGTTGAATACTTGGGAAGCGACTGTCTCTGTTTCCCATGACTTTGAGAATGCGTTTCTGAGCTTTGAAAACTGGATCTATAAAGCTAATATTTGCTGGACCCAGACCAATAAACCATATCTTAAAAGGGATTCAACTATTGAAAAATATACTGTTTTTATCACTTCACTGTTGAGTACATTACGCAGCTGGTAAAATTTGTATATGAGCTTTCTTATTTTTGTAGTTGTATATGATATATGCTTATCCCATTTTAATAAATCATCTCTATTTATACCAAGATATTTAACATTGTCAGAGCGCTCAATCAGAGGACAGTCACAGTTCCGATTCCCTCCTCTACAATAGTGAAGCTTAATTGATGCATTTAGTGGCTTGGTATTATCAGTTAATGAAAAGGTGAAGAACTTTGTTTTTCCTGCATTTAGTGTTAATAGGTGTAATATTATCCAACCACCTAGTGACTTCGGAAAGTTCTATTTGAAATGTCTCATCCCAGTTCCTACCCTGGAAAAGGAGGGCTGTGTCGTATGCAAAAGTTATAACTTTACCCTGAATTTGAAGGGAACACAACTCATTTGCAAATATCAAATATAAAATTGGGCCTAAAACCGTTCCTTGAGGTATTCCAAATTCCATAGTTCCTTCTGCACTCATCTGGCTTCCAACCTTTGTCCTTTGCTGACGGTTACTAAGGTAAGACTTGAACCATTCAAGAGTTATATCCCTTATACCTATGGCCAGATCCAAAAATACTGCTATACATTTATTTTTCCCCTCTAGATTATGAATGACAAATTTTGATAACTCCAAAACTGCTGATTCCGTGCTCATCCCCTTACGAAATCAAAATTGGTTTGGAGAAATGATATGATACTTTTCTAGATAGCTCATTAACCTTAGTTTCACTAATTTTTCTAAAATCTTTGATATGTTACTTATTAATGAAATAGGCCTATAGTTACTTAAAATTAGCTTATCTCCTCCCTTTTGTATAGGTCTGACACAAATTACTTTCATTGCATTAGGGAATATTCCAGTAAGCAAACTCAAATTGAGGACGTGAGCCAAAGGCTTACAAATTAATTCTTTAATGCCTTTCAAAATTCTATTATCAAATCCATCAAGTCCTGGTGCACTACTGTTACGTAAAGAGTTTATGACTTCAATTATTTCTTGCTCAAGTATGGGTGAAAAAATCATAGAATTAGGCATTCTTATATGCGCCTTATAACTAGTTACAATATCATTTATATTTTTATGTAAACCATCTGATATTTTCTTAGACATTTTCTCTCCTATACTAACAAAGTAATCATTAATATGATTCAATAATAAATCAGGATTCTCTTTCAATGTTACAACATTATCTCCTATTTTTACAGCATTCAGTTGATTTTTTGTCTCCTGGTTTGCATCAGTGACCTCCTTGATGATCTCCCAAGTTTTCTTTATGTTATTTCCTGCTTCCTTGAATTTCCCCTTGAATTAATCCTCTTTTGTTTTCTGGATAAGAGAAGTTAGTGTATTCCTATACAGAAGGTAATGGAGATCTATAGATCGCTAATATATTGTATTTCTCCTTTATAGTTAGCAATTGTAGGTGGGAGAACATTTGCAACATATCACAAATCCGGCAACATATCATAGCTAGCCTTGCTCATCCTGTAATAGTTAAAAACCTTTTCAGGATATTCTTGTAAGGCATATGCCACTGGCTTCTATGTATGTTGCTGCCATTATACGTTTTTTTTTCTTTTTTCCAAGCACACATAGAAGAACTGTCTCCTCCTCGCACGAAGACATCGGTAAAAGTGACTGGACAACTTTTCAACTTGGGTTTCTTTTGTATGTACACGTGGTGTAAACCTAAAAGAAACTCCACTTGACTGAGTTGAGTTGCTGTTGCGTTGCTATCACCAGTTGCTTTTGTTATGTACTCGGCCTTACTGTCACATATTAGGTATGCTATTTTAGTATGGGATAATTCATCAAAACAATACCTTGATATGGTGTTTAAGATACAAAGAAAGCTGTTAGGTGTATGGAAAGGGGAAATAGATGAGATTTATGTAGGCCGTTGTTCAAGAGACTTGGTCTCCTAACTGTACCCTGTTTATAGGTGTATGAAGCTACTTTATATGTAAAAAGAGTGATATTAACCAAAATCTTGACATACACGATTATACTACAAGAAGCCGACAAGATTATCACTTGGTGAGTCACAATAGAAGCTTATTCCAACAAAAACCTAGTTATATTGGTAGAAAATTCTACTCCAAGCTACCGCAGTTTTTAAAGATTCTTGAAAGTATAGAAATATTTTAAAAAATTGAAAAAAATATTTAGTTGATAAAGCGTTTTATAGTGTACAAGAGTTCCTTTCACATCAAAATTAAGCCTCACCTCGACTAATTTGATATAGTAATTATGGTAACTAGTGTATAAGATTGTATAACTGTTGATCTGACTTGTCTAATGCTCGGTTTCTGAGTTGTTCATTAAGTTTAATGGATCATTAACCCATTGCTCCAGCATTGAGTTAATGGTTCATTAAGTTAATGAACAGCTCAGAAACCGGGCTTTATACTTAACTGGAATCTCAAAGACGTGATCTACAAAAAAAAAAGGATTGAAACGCACCAATCCATCTTCTGTTATTTTAAGCACGATTTTTTTTTTGAGGATGAAGCCCACTTAGGCAAGAGACCTGTGCGTGGGTAATAAGTTTGATGAGTTGGACCTACAGTTTTAGGTGGGTTCCGAACCACCGGGAAGTGATTCACCTACCTATGCATGCGTAGATCCTTGAGGTAAGCGGCAGTGGACAGTTGTTTTGCACTTTTGTGATGTTTTTTCAGCAGCCAGAGCTGATGGTTGTACTGTGACTGCGTCGTCGTTCCGTCATCGAATACGCTTGACCCATCTTCCCTATGGGCACCTCCTCCTCCTCCTCCTCCTCCTCCTGCTCTGTCCTTTCGGTGCTTATCGCCTCCTCCTACTTCTTCTTCTTCTTCTTCGTCACCTTCTCTTCGAGGTTTGTCGGGTGACTGTTGGTCATCACCTCCCGAGGAAGGACTGGTCACCTCGGCCTGGGTTGTTGATTCGCCGCCCGAAGAGAGCAGTTTCTCAGTGAGAGGCAGTGGAGGAGGAAGTGGATGATCTTTGTTGGAGACCAACCTTCCCAGAAGGTCGTTGCCTGCTCCGCAATGACTTGGACTGCTCTGTGGGCAAACAATTTTTTTATTGATGTATTGCCATAATCTTTTCCTAAAGTGATATTATTTGAATTGAAAATATATAATAAAATTAGTAGAACAGGTGTTGATATTGTGTAATCTCTCCATCATTGAAACAAAACAGAAGTTGTCGAACAGACGAAGACGTGTTAGTAAAACATGAAACCATGGTCCTCTGACTCAAATTATTCAAGTTTAGTGAAATTTGACAACTTCTGTTTTGTTTCCATTATGAAAATATATAAATAAACTTGATGAGCCTGATTTTCAAGTGAAAAAAACATGCACATTTTGTGTGACGATCATAAATTGCAATATTATAAACTCATCTTCAATATCACTTTTGTTACAACTTTTTCTCCTTTTAAACTTCTCTTTTCTTCATTACTTCTATCACATAGTTAAATAAATGGAGTTTCGTCTATTTTCTCTTTCTAGCTCACCCTTGCAATGAGCCACATATTTATAATTTTTTCTCACTTTTTTCGCTTTTAACGTATGAGTATCTCCTCACTTCTGACAGTTAACATTGTATTTATGCCAGCAGTGTCTAGAGATAATATTATTGAATTGAACATATATTTAAAACATTCATATGATCCTTATAACTATACCCTCCCCCCGTCTTTATATATATAAACATATAAAATATTCTCTGTAGTTTGCTAAAGCCCAACATTAACACCTTGCTCATTTCTTCCTGGTTGTTTGCAGCCGAAATATTGTATTTCTTCAGTCACATGAACGATTGGAATCACCGATGTTACTTATGATTATAGGCTTGTATTTATAAGAGGACTTACTTTTTGAGTAATATCAGACGCGTTTAGGGCCTGAATCCCATCCTCAGGACACAAATTGAACATCATAGAAAAATATGAAATTTATAATCACAATAACTCACAACCCCACACCTATAATATTTGATAACATATCAAACATTATACCCCCCCCCCCCCCGACCAAAAATCCCACAGCCCCTTCACCAAAACTTTTCACACTACAAACCCCTCCTCTAAGCTTTCCACCACTTCAATACCCTCCCACCGCTACACCCAAACCTTCAAATAATTCATTATGTTTCCTCTGTTCAATTAGGAAATGACTCAGGCCCTGAAACGCGTCTGATACTACTTACAAAAATAAGTGCTGATGTAAATGCAAACCTATAATCGTTATCAACATAGATTTACAATGTAATTATACAAAATTGTAATTATACAATACTATAACTATTTTATAATTATACAATACAATAACTATTGTAATTACACAATACTATAATTATAGTAAGGGTTTAAGTTGTGCTCCAAATGCTATATTGGCATAACATTGTGATATGTTATTGTTTATAGGGACCTGTTCCAGTTGTGTTGAATGAGTGGGTACATTAGATTAAATCTTTAATCAAATATGTTTGCATAAATACAATTGTTTACCAAACCGTGACATGTCAATAACAAAGATACAATAAATTCATTACAAACAATCAATACACAACACATACAATCACATCAAAAACTATGAAAAGTTTCATAATAGGATTGAAGCTACAGTATTTGAGTTTGGCAAAGAAAGAAACAGATAAGTAATATAAAATCAAGATAAATTTTATGTTTGAAATAGTTCTTCAACATTGTATGGACAGCTATTGACAAGATAAGAGTTCAATCTGTTCAAAAAACATCTACCAGTAGTGTCAGCCTCTAAGTGAGATGGAAGCAGAATGAAAACTTTCATACCAATAAGGTCCTCTTCCAACCAGGTCCAATCTAATTCTGGGTAGCTGGAAATCATTTTCATTCCTCCTTGTTGGATATATATGAACAGTTATTCAACTAACTGAATAAATAAATGCAGATATTTTTTATTGGAAAATAAATAAATATGAGACTAAATAAGATGAATACCTGTAGTCCTTCGCGCAAACGACCGCTGTCACTGAAGCTACGTGACGAGATAAGCAGCGAAGGATAGTTCTGGGTGAGCAGTGCATAGAGCTGGCGTTGGGCGGTCAGCTTCTCCAGCACCTCGAGAGGCACTCGCTCTCCGTTGCACACAAACGTCGGTAGTTGCACCAGCGACGAGCACATGCGCTGCGTGTCGTCGTCAATCTTGTTCAGACCAGCTTCATCGGTGGTCGAGTCCGTTGGTGAAGCAAAACCTGACAAATAGAATTTATGTTGAAATTACAATGATCATACAAGGAAAACGGTAACTGTGACTTGGGCCCACATTCGTATTCGGACGATAATGTTATGATCCAGCTGTTTGTAATACTTCACATTCGTTGTAAATTCGTCACAATAAATAAATAGTAAATCAAGAATTTAAGTTATGGTTAATAGGTTATTATATTTTTGTTGATATTTTGGGCAATAAAGAAATTGATTGATTGATCACTTCATCTATCACCTAGGCTTAAAATACTTAATAAGTTGCCTTTGTACATTAAATAAATAAATGAAAAAATTAATTTGCCGAATCGCTTTAGTGGTACACGTATAAGAATGTGACTTGTTCGCGAAATCACCGTACACGGTATAATCAGCATACGGTTTTATAATAGAATCGACAATTTTTACAGATTCGGTGTTTTTATCACATACGGTACATAATAAATCAACAATACGGTTATATTACTAATGCATTACATTATTTCAAATGAAACTACACAACAGTCCCAACCCTTGTGATACATGGAAAGTCATCTAGTAAATAAAAAAAAAAACAATTTTTTATATTTTCTGTATTTTGATAAATTTTAATTACTTCTATTTTAACAAGTTATATGTGTGGGTTAAATGAATTAATAAATTTCAATTTGGAAATATCAATAAAACATGTCCGTGGTCCGAGGTCTGTGGTTCAATTTCCGAGGCTGACTGAATATTTTTGTGCGTTCATATGCTATTTTCAACATCCGCTGTTGTGGAAGTGTTCAGTGTAATTGAAATTGAAATTTATTGCCAAAACATTCTTACAAAAATCTTAGAAAAAGTACAATAGAATAACAATGCAGAGAACATATATACAAAACTCCTACATACACTAAATTACAAAAAAAAATTCTGGCACTGCCAACAAAAGCTTAGCTGATAGCACTTTGAGAAATTTGAAATTAATAAATTGCGCTCTCTGACAGCTAGCAATATTGTCAGTTCCTACAAACCCAACTTGTTATAAATACAGTATAACAAATGGATAACAAGAATATAATTGAAAAAATAAATTGTTAGTATTCTGGATGTACATGTTTAATAAACAAGTACATGATTAATATCCTATATTTATTTTGTCTTGAATAATCTATGATTTTATTTTATCTATTTATGGGATATTTTATTTGCTTATTTATTAAAAAAAATAATAAAAGTTTATTTATTTTCTTGTATACCGTACTTATATTTTGCATCTTGGAATGTCATTGTGTTTTATATGCAAATGTGTTGTACATTTTGATTGGTTAAATAAAAAAAAAATATTTAATTTAAACATGTAGGCTATGACATTGACGTTGTTGTGACATTATTGTTTTTTTTTTTGGCAATAAATGATTTTTTAAAATCATTTATTCCTCATAGAAAAACATTATAAAAAAACAATACCAGAAAATAAACAAAAACACTGTCACATTAAAAAAAAAACTGGAAATGTAGAAATTACTAACCCAAAAGAGTAAGCTCGATCTTGGGGAAGGAGCCCACCTTACTATGGCGGGCTACTGTGAATTGTACATAAAAAACTTTATCTTTCTAATTAACACTAAACTTGAAGTAATAAAATCCAAACAATAATTAACTAAAAATTATTTCCTATAAGTAAAGAATACATAAGCCGAAATTGTCACAACCACATTTATTAAAACTTCGAGAAACTAGTTTCGGTTGTTACACCATTATCAATATCAATCAAAATAAAAACTATAGTACAGAGAAGCCTTATCATGTACAGAGAAGACTGTACATGGAATGATACTATTGGCTAGACCTTAATCGGACGTTGTGATTGGCTGTCAAGTCACGCCCCCTGGTGGGAGGAGTAACAAGCAAAAATACGAGTCAAATCAATAACTAAACACTGTGAACATCAAGAAAGCAACAAAGAAGAAAAAATTCGTAATAAGACTAGACGAATTTTTTTCTTCTTTGTTCCTTTCTTGATGTTCACAGTGTTTAGTTATTGATTTGACTCGTATTTTGCTTGTTACTCCTCCCACCAGGGGGCGTGACTTGACAGCCAATCACAACGTCCGATTAAGGTCAACCTCTTTCCCTCTTAGCCAATAGTATCATTCCATGTACAGTATATATAAGGCTTCTCTGTACTTTAGTTTTTAGTTTGATTGAGATTGATAATGGTGTAACAACCGAAACTAGTTTCTCGAAGTTTTAATAAATGTGGTTGCGATTTCGTCTTATTATTCATTATGGATACCTTCCACAATATCACCTTCGCCATTACTAAGAAATAATACATAATCATTCAAATTAAGAATAAGCATTCCATGACAATAAAAAACACTTGATTTGAACTAACTACAGGAGAAAAAAGAAAAAAAAATGGATACTGACTAGGCCTCTGCAGCAAGCGCCTGAGCTCGTCGATACTGGGAACAGAGGTGGGCGTTTGCTGGGTGCCGCCTTGTCCGCTGGGTCCGCTATTAACGGAGAACGAGTCCTCAGCGCCACTGGAAGCGGTGTTCGCCCTTACGCGCTGGCGCCGGCGGTCACGCTGTTTGCGCAGATTCTTCTGCGCATTGGCCTTTGTCCAGGCGAGGTCCCGCATGAGGGCGCCACACACGCACAGGTTGAGGAAGAAGCCGGCCAGGATGAGAGTGGTACCGCGCCAGCCGTACTCGCCAAGCAGGAACTGGGTGACGGGCGCAAACACAAACGTACCTAGCAAGTAGAATTATTGTAGTAACTAAGTGAAATGTAATAAAAACTGTAAGTATTACTCACACTGACACTAGTTCCTTTTGCTGGTGTTTTGCCACTTAAGACTCTAGAGACTTTACTGAAAGTAACACAGGTGAAAAGAGTATGAGTATAAATATTTTATTTTCAATTAATAAGACTTGCGGCCGGTTGCACGAAAGCCAATTAAATGAGGAGTTTAATGTCAGTTAGCTAACCGTCGTAAGTGTGACGAGTTTATTTCTGTCGCACAAAGATTCATTAGTTAATTTTCGTTAACCGAACGTGCACAAGCTGGCTACACTGTAATTTGATCAACAGCTGATACTAAAGTTGAGAAAAAAGATGAATTTGAATCATTTCATTGTGAATTATTTTAATCATTATTCAACTATTGTATCAATTATTGTATTCTTAATAGATTTCATTCATTTTGAACGGGTTTTCACACCTACGACCTAATTTGCAGTTCCAAGTTCTGGTACAATAAGCATAACCCATAAAATGTAACTTGACATGCATTGTTTCGGAGGACACGTTAAGCTGTCGGTCCCGGCTGCCTAAAAACAGTCGTTAAAGTCACGTCAGAGGCCCTGAACTTATTCAGGTGCGACCTGATAACTCTGACACCAGACCTGAGCCAGCCAGGTCACACGATATTATTATTATTTTATCGGTGATCGGGCGGTAAATATCTTTTACGCCGGTTAGCCTAATCGGCTTTATCGCTTATTAATTGTCATTTGAGCAACTATTGTAATAATCACGTTTATTATACTGTGTGCAAAGGAAGCAGTATTCGGGTTACAAAGGGGCACATCTGCATCTGGAACAGAAATCACCACCGCAACACCAAATACAGGCATATCATGGTTAAAATAGTATAAAAACGAGTCTCTATCAAATACATAATAATCATTTAGCACCAAAAATTTATAACCTCAAATCGAACTTTACTGCCAATAAAGTACAGTGATACAAATTTCTACTCCCAGAAAGCATTAAAACAAATTCATCAGCAAATTCAAACAAAACATTCACAACTGGCTCATAAATTCTGGCAGACAGTGCATGGATTTTTTCAAGTAATGACTGTGAAAGAAACTCGTAATATTCAAAATTAAACCAAAAATATTTCCTACCTATATCCTACTAATTCATTAACATTATACCAACACCTGCTCCAGAACATGGAGTAGAATGATTTTCTGAATGATGTAACTTGTAAATGTAAAATATACAATATTGTAGTATCATGTAGTAGAGCACTAGTAACTTGATTGAAATTTATTTATATTTAATAAAAACGAGATTTTATTATAGTTTTTGCAGCTACACCATTTTCAAACTTCAAACTAAAACTGATAACACAGCATTTTCATACTATGCATGAACCTGTGAATCTACGTTTGCACTAATTATGTTGATGCTAATACTTTTGCTATCTAAATAACATTTATTGTTAGTTTTATTTATTACAAGAGCACAGCCCACTACTGCTTTCTTTATCAAATTTTCAACTAAATACGGCTAGTTCGAGTTATTGTACAACGTGTATTATTTTACGGGCTGTTATGGTAAAAACTTTCTCAAGAGCAGCTGCTTTTCTATACATCAAAACCTATTGTTATTGGGGTGTTCCTTATTGACGTGTCTGTTGGATAAATGACCTTGAACACAATTTTTCATCTCTTTTATTCGTGGAGTATTCATGTCTTTCCTTCTCTGAGATTAATAATTAATTGTATTGGCATACTTTAATAGAAAAAGCTCTCTTTCGAAGTAGAGGTTGACATGTGATATACAAAACATATCTGAGAATATCGCTATGAATTAGATTCACACTCTTTTTTACACAAAAGCTTACCAGTATGCCCACATGAAGAATACTCTATTTCTTTTAAACGGTAATATACTATCATATGAATGTTTTTTTTTAGGTGGGCCGCCTAGCGCAGTTGGTTGGGGCGACGCAACTTCAGCTTGCTGTCGTTTAAGCGGTCGTGGGTTCGAATCCCGCTCCTCCGTCTGGCATCTATGATAAAATTATAATTATTCACCTCATTACCCACGCACAAGTCTTGGACGCATGTGGGCATCATCAGCAATAAAAAAATGGTTTGTTTAAAGTAAAATTCCTATTCTACTCTAAATAAAGGGTTTCTTGAAAAGTAAGTTCTTCAAATGCAATTGTCACAGATAGTTCTTCGGCAAAAAAACATTTTTTATACTAGGGTTGTTTGGAAACATAGTTCTCACCAATGCCACTCTCACAGATAGAGAGACAAGTAACGAACGAGCATATTTGTCATTTATACGAGGGTTGTTAGGAAAGTAAGTTCCCACCGATTCCAATGCCACAGAATGGCCGGTGACGAACGATCATATTTTTATAGATTCAAGTATGATACAAAAAGTAAATTTTTACCGATGCCACTGCTACAGACAAAGGCCGGTGACGAACGAACATATTTTTTATAGATGCAAGAGTGGAACAGAAAGTAAGTTCTCACCGATGCCACTGCCACATTTTCAGATGATTTTTTTTGTGTAAATTTACAGTGTACATGAATTATAACGGTTTTATTAATATTAGCAACTCTCAGGTTCCCTAGTTCAAGTGATGTACAATTATTTTTGAAAAGTGAATGTTTAAAATATACCGTATATTTTAAGGTATTGTACAGCAGAAATTATTGATGTGATTGCTAAAAAGAAAAAGACAGCTTGGATCTGAGGGATGAATTACACAAAGAGGCGAAGTCTTGGCCATTGAGGCTATTCTTAGATAGACAGAGAGGCCGGTGACAAACGAGCATATTTTTTATAGATACAAGGATTGTACAAGAAGTAGGTTCTCACCGATGCCACTGCCACAGACAGAGAGACCAGTGGCGAACGAGCGTTTCCGGTCGAAATAGTAGGCGACTATGACGACGGCGGCCACATAGCACAGTGACAGGCCGAAGCCTGCGATGATGCCGAAAGTGAGAAACAGCATTTCCATTGAGTTGGAAAAGGAGGAAATGATGAATCCGGTCGCCGAAAGGACGCCGCCAACAATGCTGACGCGGCGACAGCCATAGCGATCGGTGAGAAAACTGGCAACAGGGCCTGAAAGAAGCGGCATCGCCATGAACAGTGACCCAATCCAGGCCGTCTTGCTCTTGCCCTCGCCAAAGTAGTGCAAGAACTCAACGAAGATCACGCCGAACGAGAATGTCACACCGTCCGCTATCAAATTAACCTGCAACACATAACCATTGCATATTAAATATTTTACAATAACACAACATTTACTAAGCTTTATTTATTTACAAAAAATTTTAATCTACTACCAGCCACCATATTATTCAAACTGGACACACTTTTACTGACATCACTACCAACCTACGCATTCTACACATAAAATCTAAAGGACACGAACTCAACATCTTGGAACAATTTGAAATTTACAAACACACCACACACAATAAACAGTTAAATTTTAAATCACACAAACTTTTTGACCACATTATACAAAACCACAATTCTTCTAACCAACAAACCAACACCGCTATCTAGGATGCCTTGAAGTTGAGTTTCAACAACTCGAAAAGGGGGGTATTCACAATCTAAAACTGACTGCAATTCGTTAAATTTACAACAAAAAGTTAATATTAACAACGCAGATCATTATAGAAAAAGAAATCCACGAATTTAATATGAGAGAAATAAGCATGTTAAATTTCAAAAAAGGTATAAAATTTTTCTTAATTAACATTGACATTACAGAAAGCGAGGAATTATTACGTATTTCATAAATAACCCATTCCATTGCCAGCTGATCAAGATATTGAGTCAAAGCTGTGGTATGCAAAAAACTTCATTTTTGTACAGGAAAAGTGTACGAATAGAGCTGAAATTCGCAAGTTAAGGGTAATTCTGAACAGAGTGACGTCATGACCTTTCTACCTCGCTAATTTGAGCAGGTTATGGAACACCATGGAACAACCTTGGCGTGGTACTACGTGATAGTAGTCTGGTATAATAGCATGGATAACGGTACATCATTGAAGTTAGTGAGTTTCTGCAACCAGGGGTTGAATACCAATCTGTTATGACAGGTTTATATGGCGTAAATTGTGTATTTGTAGAAGGAATAGCATTTGATTTGAATTGCTAATGATTGGCGTACCATGAACGCAGCGAACACAACAATCCATCCCCATCCGCCGTCGGGAGCACGCGCCTCCGAGAACTGTCCGGAGGAGGAGTCGTCATCATCGGAAGATGAAGTGGAGTTGGTGTGAAAGGAGGTGTGGCTAGTGACTCCTCCAGCCTCCCCACTACCGCCACACGAATGGAGGTTGCCGTTCGCTGTGCTATGGTGGAACTGTACATGGTGGCCACCACTGCTTGGCTTGCCATTTGGCAATGGCTTGTGACCTACTTAAAAATAAAGAAAAAGAAAAAATATTTTATTTAGATTCTTCCAAAATATATAGCTTACATAGCATATGCAGTTTTAAGAATAAAAAAACAAATCAAGAATCTATAGCACCTGCAAGGCCAATCCTGTGCGCAGGTATGAGTTGCAATATTATAATTACAAACAAATGATTTTATAAAAATTAAGGGGAAAAAGGGTACGTTGAGAAAAAGAGTGAGGAGCAGATAGGAAGAGAAGAAAGAAAAAGAGAAAGAAGGAAGAAAAAAAAGATAAGAGAGAAAAAAAGAGAAGAAAGAAAAAGGAAGCGAAGAAACACAACAGTGAAACAAAATGAGTAGATGGCAATAGATGACTATTCGAACAGTCTTTCTTTAATAGGCTATTATTTGTAATTATCCATGTACAGTAGTCTGGGCGCGTGGCTCTGGTTTCACTACTAGCCGTCCTGTTAAAAGTTGACTAGTTGACCTTGAAGACATCTGCAGCGTCGCACGGGCCACATGTTTTTAGAAATGAGCGATAAACACTCCCCTCGCCATGGCTGACTACCAAACGGCCGTGCGCCCAGACTAATTGTTCCTACTGTATGTATTTCCTTTCCAAACCTTTTATTAAAATTTGTATTTGTATTTCAATTAAATCCAGGATTTAATGCACTTATTTCACCACATTTATAATTATAGATATAGTTAGTCCCAAACAACATTCTATACAACTTATACTACTAATGGGTGATTGAAATAGAATGTCCCAACTTTGAATGACTATAATAATTAAAAAACGAAGATACTTGAAAAAATTTCATCACTCATATAAAAAAAAATTATAAATGATTGACAGTTTTTACAGGTATTCAATGCATATGAACCTGAAATTGATATGGTTTTTAAAATGAATGGTCAAAAATTCTCAAGTATCTGCGTTTTGTAATTAAAATCCTTAAAAATTGGGAAATTCTTTTGTAATCACCCGGTAGAATATTATTATTGCTTATAATAATCTGCTTTTCAAACAAATAACTTGCTATGAATTAGTGAATTCCACATGATTTTGATTACAATAATAGAATATGAGTAAAATCTGTTAATTCAAAGAATCTAATAATTATATCTCTAACATAGTATTTGGACTGACAATCAGGGATTTTTTAGTCTGAATTGATATGTCAAGTTTCTCCACTTCTTCACCGTCTCACCCTACCCTTTTCTAGAATGAATATTTTCTTCCTAGTACTCGGTTAAGATGGAAAGGCTAATAAATGATTCAATGACGATCCACACCCAACCATTGTCATTCTCTGCAGAATGTTTGCAAATTAAATTTTTTTTAAATTTATGTTTGTGATTTTAAATTAATAATTAATTGACAATGAACTGCAATGAACTGGAAAAATTAAAAATGTAACTCATGTAACATCTGAACTAATTTCGTTCATAATACTGATAAGAACATACAGGTAATTAATAATAACTCAAATTTAACATACACTATTATTGGTTTCAATTGAACGTCAATACCACAATTCCACAGTAGGTGTTTGAATTAAAAATATTTATTGCCAGAAATGAATTACAAATGCATAGCTCAAAAAATTCATTGTACATGGAATTCTTGCAGTTATTAGAAATAGATACCAAATTATTCCATGATAAACAAAATACTGAGCAAAATTTGTTATATGATAATTTCAAAGCTCAACTAATCACAGAATAGAATATGCTCTATTTATAAAGAAGAAAAATACAAAAAATGAAAAAAAATTATGTTACTGGTAACAAATACTCTTATGCAAGGTGAAGTTTCCTGTTCACAAGGAGGAAATGCTTATCTCGAATAAAAAAGAAAAAGGAATGCAATAGAACAATAAGTTGAAGGAGAGCGCTCACATGGCCAATGTAGAACTGGAAATAGTTTCAGGGAAGAGATTAAAAAGTCACTTCTGAGCAATCTACTGTACAGGGAAAATGATGAACTGGATTTTATATCATCAGATAATTTGTTGACTTATGAAATTAAGGCTCCAAGAGCTGGAGGTTTTTTGAAGCATGATGGATTTTGTTCTAGGTAATGGGATTTATTTATTAGCATCCTCTGACCTCCTATGAAAGGGGTATATGGATTTGCCGTTGATTTAAATTAAATGATAAAAATTAGAGTGTCAAAATTCGAATAACAAATCTTACTGAGGGGCGATTGCTAACGAAAATTACATTAGGCCTACTACTTCTTGTACCTATCCGTTCCGGATGTTGGTAACCATTCTGGCTATTATAGTTCTATTCACTGCCAGCCTGAACAACTGTGCTGTATTCTACCCAAACCATCACCTCAGATTATGATATTCTTCTCTTCTTCTCCCAGGACCTCTTATACTTTCCACTTTCCCTTGCATTAAAAGTTGAAGCAGTAGGTACCTATTTTCATTTCTCATTACATGTCCTAGATACTCGAGCTTCCTTGCTTTTATTATATCAAGAATTACCACTACTAACACTTATTAAAAAGCATATGTAGGACTCTAAATACCAACATATACAAATATGACTTAACCACGCTACGTCAAATGTACGTGACAAATTTAATTTTATTCATCAACAAAAATATGCACTTGTTTTCTCCTAGTATTTTCCCTTATTATAACATACGACCAGCAGTGGTTAATGCTTTCAATATAGATTTTACAGCATTGACATCTTGCAAACGGTAATTTGATTACCAATGTAATAAATTGATAAATAAAATACCAGAAGACTTTATCAATGACAAAATAACCAAAAACTAATAAAATTATGGGTAAAAGACAGATATTATTTCAAAATTAAGAATTAAACTATGAAAATAATTGTAATTATGGTGATTATTGAGTAGGGCCAGTATTACACCAACTTAGAGGACAATCTTCAGAGCATACGTAAAAAATTTCAAAACTGGTAATATTCATTACCGTGTTTATTTTAATCTTGTTTCAGAAAATCAACTTTTAGAGTTTAAGTTTTGACCGTTTTTGAAAGATATTATATTTATGTTTTAGCTTCAAGTATCATCATGTAATGTAATTGCATCATAATATTATCGCACTGTAGATTTATTATTAGAATTCGTGGCTAGAGCACAAGGCTCTCTTATTGAATTTTAATTTTTTTATTTGTTTCTGATACAACACATGAGTAAACAAATGTATGAAGCAAAACATACAAAGAAAAATCATAGAACATCAAAATTTTGAAACAACACTCACATGAACCTCAGGTTCGTTTGTGAGTTCGTTTATGTACAATTGAAAATTAATCAAAGGATTTAATAAAAGAAGGAAATCCAATACAATGCTAGGCCTATATAGAATGTCCCGGTAAGAATAACAATAACAAAAATTTAAGAAAAGGACAAATTTTAGTATCTAGCATCTCACTAATACCTAGCCTCATATTCTAGCCACGCCAATGTATTGTAGCGGATATGAAATTGGAGAGAATTAAGAAAGAAGAGACAATGGTTCTCGGTGTTATTTGCTATGTAAATGTTTACTTTTAAGCCATTAATTACTCTGCTTTTGACACTTTTATAGTGTTTACTTGGTAATTTGTAGAATGTTCTAGTTGTTCGATTAGACATTAATGGAATCTTTTCGAATATTGTAGAAAGTGCTGGTTTCCTTTATTTATTTATTTAGAAGTTGACAGAAAATTCGAGAGATATCTCAATTATGAAATTTTATATACAAGAGGATTTACTCTTGTGAATCAGTTCAGTTTTGTCTTTGAAATTCATCATGATAAACAAGTGTGACAGTTAAGTAGTTCAGTTATTGTTCTACGTTGATAAGTGGCAGTAGTGACAGTTCGCGTTAATACAGACAGTGAAATCCCGTTGTCGCTATTACAAACCATGCAATGAACTTTCGTTGTCTGTAGTGATAATTCTCTTGACAGTTCAAAAGTGATAATTCTTTTATATTTTCCTGTATTGACGGACTTGTGCTACGTAAGTTAATTGTTCTTCATCGACGATTCTTTTCGAAAATTATTGTACAGTTATTATTTAATATTAGATCGGCCTTTTGAGATTTAGTGATTGATTTTCGTTCAGTTTATTGAAAACTCATTATCAGTTGAACAATATCGTTTTATCTGTTTCCGATTGCTTATTTTTGTGTAAGAAATTACTGAACAGTGTGAGTTGTGAATTATTTGTGTTAATAAAGTGCGAGTGATAAATTTAAGTGTTGCCAGCATTATTTTAGACATAGAACCCGTAACAGTATATTTGAATATGATATGTGATTTTTGTAACTACTATTGTATTGGAAATACAGAATTATATTATTATATTATATATCTTAGTGACAGGATATTCTGCTGTTTGATTTTTCGATGGTGATTATCATCGAGTATTGGATGCTACACACTTTGAAAGCGCCCTAAAACAGCATTAATTCAAGTAACTTTACCTGTGAGTTTCGACTCGCCGATCGTAGGCGACACAATGGATCCGCGTCTCGACGATAACACGAGACTGGATGCCGACGACGAAATACGCACGTTTTTGGGACGTTCGGCGGCTGCAGCGGCGCGTATGACGGCCACGGGCGACCGACACGCGCCTCTCTGCGGACTACGACTTCCCGGACTAGCGGACGCACCCGCACTTACATTGTCACACAACTTGTCACCACTAAGCGGCGCACTTTCATTATCATTATTGTCATCATTATCATCATCATCACAACTAGATCGTTTATTGTTCTGTGTGGCGACTGTCGATGAGGACAGAGGCAACGATTCGTCGTCCTCCATTCGGGCAGATCTCGTTTGAAACGCAGCTGCAGATCGCTCAGAAGTGAAGGCGTCATGCGGCCTAGCTGACGCTCAGTCACACCACACACAATCTCTAATGTCGCCGCCGCCGCCGCCAATGCTGCCGCTACTGATTGCCGCACTGCCATGCGTTGTCACACCGCTGCTGACAATGCTAACCTGCTCACTAGCGCCAACCTCCAGTCTGCAACCAAAGAGAACAATTATATCATATTGCTAAATAAACAAAAATTATAGTAAAATTCAAGTAAATAATTGTGATCTTCATTTTACAAAAATATCACATAAGTATTTTTTAAGGTTTTCAAAGCTATTACATTTATTAAATTAAGATAGTAGTAAAGAGTACTTGAACATTGCTGAGATGGGATGATCTTACAGCATTATCACACTTTGCGAATTAGAGGGGAAGTGTACTCAAGAAAATACCTCTCAATATTTTGTACAGGCTTCATATTTAATAAGGCTAAAATTCATCAGATACTTTCACATGCATTGATTGATTGATATAAGTTTTGATACTTTCATGATATGAGCTCTAATAATTCCACTCTAGAGATAAGCTACTCAAAACTAATTTATCTACTCCTTATTACAACATGGAAAACGTCAGTTCATTAAAGCAAAATCATCACTTAGTTCAACTTGAAAACGTGTCACTTCATACTTAAAGAAAAAGTCAATTGACTTGAAGGCCATGTAATTGTGATATTGACAATCACAAGTAACGACTCGCCTAATCTATTAGCTGTCAAGGAAAATGAATGAGTGAGCTTTAATTTGGAAGAGACTATAAAACTGCAAAGCATTTCACATAATGCAGTTTCTATTCAGAATTCAGCTATTGAAAATTATGAAAACCTGTTAAATTTTAAAGATGGCAACATTTTTAATTAATTTTAATTCAGTCATTCCAAAGCCAGTCTACATTGATCGAGGCCAAAAGAACGTAAAATATTAAATGGAAAAAAAAAATTATTTTTGATAATATTGTAGAGATGTGTTGTTTCAGTCTATTCAAATTCAATGTAGTTATGAGTATTGCAAATAGAATAGTACTGAACTTGAACTTTATAGTTTTTGTATTAAGTTGAGTAAAATGCTACAAAATTTCGTTTCATAACGAAGGAGTTCTAAAATATTTCTGAAGACAGTTCTTAAATATCAATTTATACAGTAAACGTTAACATACACATGATTTCCTTGGTTATGCCAATAAACGAATCCATCAAATTCATGTTTTAATCAACGAATAAGGCAGAATAAGGATTATTTTAAAGACAATAAAAATAAGGAGTTTAATTAAATTTCACTATTGTAAATTGTAATGTAGCTATAAAATGCACAATACAGTTTCAATGACCTGCTGGTTTAATATACATGTACGTGATATTATTATTAGTCTTATGGAAGATTTTCATTTAGAGATGTGTTGTTTCAGTTTATTCGAATTTAATATAATGTTATGAGTATTGAAAATTGAATAGTACCGAATTTAAACTTGATAGTTTTAGTATTAAGTTCAGTAGAATGTTACAAAATTTCGTTTCATAACGAAGGGGTTCTAAAATATTTCTGGAGACAGTTCTTAAAAGTCAGTTCAATACAGTACAACGTTAATATACGTATGATTTCTTTGGTTATACCAATGAATTAATCCATCAAATTCATGTTTTAGTAACGAATATGGCAGAATAAGGATTATTTATAATAAATATAAAAAATAAAAATAAGGAGTTCAATTAAATATCACTGGATATTGTAAATTGTAATGCAGCTATGAAATGCACATTACATTTTCAATGGTTTAATATGCATGTACGTGATATTATTCTTATGAAATATTTCATTATATAAAAAGATTCTATACACCAGACATCAAGATAGAATTACTTATTTGATAAACTTATGTAGTCTAATGTGGATTAAAAAAATAAAAAAAGATTCTATATTTTTTATGAAGATTTTACTTCCTACTTTCAAGAACTATGCATTTAAGTATTCTGCACTGAGTAGAACAGAACACTATTTTAATAATAATTGAGCACTATTTGTAATCGCAACTTTTATCCATGTTTACAACGGTTTATAAAACATATCCCTTACTACTTGATGTTTTATTGAAAAAACTTTTGTAAACTTTTTAGTTTTAAAACTGAAAGTGGTGAAAGTAAGTTATCTCACTAAAAAATAACAATTCATCTAATTTATATAATTGAGTGGGAAACTCAAAATTATTTGTGTTTTCAACTTTCAATTGAGATGATCAATTGTTGGATTTTTCTTTCGGTTATTTGATTTGATAACTATTAAACTATTGTTTATTACCTTAGAATTTGTTTCCATCAATAACATTATTTTCTTAAATATAGAATACCGTATTTTATAACATAAAATCTTTTCAATTTGGAGTCTGGCCAATGGGTTGCAGATAAGCAGCCAGATCTGTCTAAAATTTTATTTAAACAAAAGAAGAAGCCCTAAATAGCATTTCTATTTATGTGCGTTGGCGATACAAAACTTCAAATACAACTTTAAAACTTTAACATACAATAAATAAAATACAAAATTTCTGCCCCAGACACTGCAACAAGGTACTCGTTTCGTATCAAGAGTCTTGATCTCTAAAAGAGTTGTATTCACTCAACTTGTAGCAAAATGAAATACACACAGGACCACAGATCCTGATTGCTCATTCAACAGCTGAATGGTGCCATCTTTTATCCTGACCAAGGACCCTTCCGTCAAATGCACGACTGTTCCTTCATTACATCACACACAGGCTGTGGCCAGATTTTTTTGGCTGCTTATCAACAGATGGCAAAATGACGTAAAATGCTATTCTGAACTGATTCAGCAAAAGTCGAATAACTATTTATTCTACACTAATCATTATTCATTTAACTAACAAAGTCAATTTGAATACAACAAGCTATTGTCTAAGACTGTTTTTCACAAACTTTCAAATTAGAATCGAAATCTTATTGAATAGTTCATCATTATTTAAGGATATTTGGTTTACTGCTAATTGGTTGGAAATCCTTAATTCATTGATTGGCGTTTTAAGCTTCACTATTTACTGGTTGAAAATCCTTTTTTCAGCAATCAGATTACTGAACATATTATTTTAAATATGAAATACAATACTGTTTTGTAGTTTAAATAATTGATTTATCGCATGAAAATGGTTTCTAAACTTTTCATTATTTATTTATTTATTCATTTAACTAACATACAATCAATGTGAATACAACAGGTTATTGCCTAATACTGCTTTTCTCATAATTTAAAAAATTAGAAACGAAATTTTATTGAATAGTTCATCATTATTTAAGGATATTTGGTTTACTGCTAATTGGTTGGAAATTCTTAAATCATTGATTGAAGTTAAACTTCACTATTTACTGGTTGAAAATCCCTTTTATCCAATTGGATAACTGTAATTATTATTTTTAATATGAAATACAGTATTGTATTGTAGATTGTTATTGATTTATCGCATGACATCACCAATAATGATTATGGAAATAAATATTCTGTTTTACATTGGAATAATTTCCTTTAGATATTCACTGCAATATAATGGTTTTTATTAGTGGGAAGATTAGGTTATACAAGACGGATAGTTTAAGACGATTGTGAAGGTATGACACAGCTTTTGTCAAAAATCTATTTCCCAATCTAATATCAAAACTGACACTGTACTTTAATTAAATATATTGTCTGTACTCACTTATATTGGAGATACTGGAGGGATGCATTTCACTTCTGAAAAGAAGCTTCATCAGTCTCGTTCCATCGTGAAATGCATCCCTCCAGTATCTCCACTATAAGTGAGTAAAGAAAATATATTTAATTAAAATACAGTGTCAGTTTAGATATTAGATTGTTCATCAAGTATTTCGTCATGGAAAACATCACAGAATCTATTTCCCTTTTAGTTATAACCTTTTGATTTGAAAAAAAAATATTACAAATTGTAGACTCAACAATAAAAATATTACAGAATTCAATGTTATAAATATATAATATCATTTTAGACTAATTAAATACGATATAGTACAGTAGGAACAATTAGTCTGGGCGCGTGGCTCTGGTTTCACTACTAGCCGTCCTGTTAAAAGTTGACTAGTTGACCTTGAAGACATCTGCAGCGTTGCACGGGCCACATGTTTTTAGAAATGAGCGATAAACACTCCCCTCGCCATGGCTGACTACCAAACGGCCGTGCGCCCAGACTAATTATTGTTCCTACTGTAATAGTGAATGGAAGTTCTTCATTTCAGTAATAAAGGGAATCCTCCTGCGAATGGCACTGGGCTATGGAGAGAACCAAACAACTATCTGTTTTAATTACATAGAAATCCTTAAAATTTATTCAACAAAGCCCCTTAAAATTTTCATTTCTGAAGATTGGGGTATGATAGGTGTTCTACATTTTTTCTAGCTTCCCTAGGTGTTTGTATTTTAAAAGACATATTTAGCCTATACATGGTTGAGATTTCACAGATTGAAGTAACCAAATGAATATACATTACTCTTTAAAATAATTTTCCCTTTTTACAATGTCTCATGATATTAGGTGTAAAATGATTAATATTGAAGATTACTGTAAGAATTATTATATTTCTTAAAACTGTTCATAATAATAGACTATCATTGTGAAAATATACAATAAATATATCAAATTAATGAAACAGTTGAGAATTATTGTGAAATTATTGTTTACCCTATTCTTTTATAAATTGTTTATAATATTAACATTGAATTAAAAGAAACCATTAATTGTACTTAAAAGTGGAATTTATATAGTTGGAGATTTGGAATTTGAATTTTTCAGTTAAAAATGTGTGAAGAGAGCAATTGTGGGCAATAGCTCATTGTACCTTTGCCTGATTGTCTTTTTGTAATAAATAAATTATTGACCGATGTCTCATAAATGAATTTTCTTAAGTGAAAAAGGGGTTATTGAAGATGTTTCATCTCAATAAATAAAAATTTTGCACAATGTCTTACCTACAATAATTGATAATTCACGAAATAGTCTTTTACATTATCTTTACAAGGGCCCTTATATGAAAAATTGTGATAAATACTGTTAATTATTATAATTATTATGGCTATTGGACAGTTTTAGTGCTTTGTTTTTAAAGTGAACATCTAAATTAATATTCATGTTTTATAAAGGATCAGGTATTTTACTTCAAAGTGAAATTTCCAGTTAAAGTTGGTCATAACCTAAAATTTGGATGTGTTGAATTGAAAATTTGTAAAGAAAGCAGTAGTGGGCTATGCCTGTGATTTGTTTGTGACTTGATTGTGTTTTGTAATGAATAAATAAATATTATTAATAATAATATTAATATCAAGAGAGCAGTGGAGTCATCATGGGAAATAGCCCTGGTACCAATAAAGAGGAGAAAGGTAGAATTTTCACAGGAAAGAAGAGAGGCACTGTCTCTTAGAATGAAAAAATGTTGGGAAAACCGAAAAAAATATTAAATTTAATAAATCAGTTCAGCCTTCCTCATAAACATGTACTTAGCGTTTTCCAATTTGAACGGGAAATTGACGACTAATAATAATAAATAATTATAATAATATCGTATGACCTAACTGGCTGAGGTCTGGTGTCAGAGTTATCAGGTCGCACCTTAATAAGTTCAGGACCTCGGACGTGGCAACGACTGTTTTTAGGCAGCAGGGACCGACAGCTTAACGTGTCCTCCGAAACACGGGAGTGACCGAGGTAAAATCTTTCGGTCAGAACTGCGATTAAACCCCGGACCTTTGTGTTAGCAAACCAGCACTTAACCCACTCTCGGCTTCAATGTATTAATAATAATAATTAACTTCATTGCTATTAGAACAGTAATGTTATTAGATGTGAACTTCAATAGTAATATGTCAAGAGAACAGTGATCACAAACATGGAGGTGTCATTTAATCAACTAAGATTAATTAGGTTCATGAACCCTGAAGATGCTTTACGAGTTCCAGTCAATTAAGGCAACCTTGACCTCCCACAATTGGTGCCTCCGTTCAACGTTTCCTAGTTTTGTAGCGGTGTTTCTTTCATCGGCCAATTAAACATTGCACGAGCAAGTGGAAAATTAGCCAGCTAATCGATCCACCTACACAACATTTCAACTTTTTCAAGATTCGCCAGCAATTATCATTTTTTTTTAGTAGACAACTTCAACTTGTACAGAATACAACTCAATTCCAGAGAGATTCTTCACTTGAATTTTATGAGATGTAATCAACATGAACATCAATACAACAGTCTCTGAATTATGTTGAATGATGATGTGGAGCACAATAAATGTACTAATTGAATTTTCTTTTAATATTTTTTTTGAGGATGAAGCCCACATAGGTCTGAGACCTGTGAGTGGGTAATGAGTTGGATGATGGTGATTGATGAGTTGGACCTACAGTTTTAGGTGGGTTCCGAACCACCGGGAAGTGATTAAAACAAGATGTCAAATTTCACCAAATGTAGAATTTTACACAACATTGGAATTTACTACTCAAAATCAAGTCCACAGAACAAACAACACTATTTTCTCATACACGAATTTAAAAAAATCTATTTGTTGAGGAATATTGAGTTTCATTTCCAAACGTGAAATTATGTACCATGTTTTACCAACAATTCACCAAAACGATTAGTAATCTCGTAAATATTCAGATCTTCAAAACTAGATTAGTCCTCGTATAAAAACCGTTGAAACCTTACAAAAATTATGCTTGAATACAAATGGAAAATTTAAGTGCGCTAGTTCAAACCACACCCCAACAAATGGGAATACAATTAATGCAATGCAATACCATTTGTATGGAATTTGAAAGTGCGTTTATATTAATCAAAAGATTGCTTAAAATTGAATTGAACCAGAGTGGAATTTAACAATCCTTTGCTTTACTTACAATATTAATCAACTTCAATGAACCTTGTTCAAAAAAAAAATTCTTTCAAAAAGAACCACTAAAGCGCAAAGAAGTAATATCAATTCAAACAGAATACAGCACATGAAATACTGGACCTTAAAACCTTTCATTCTGAAGGGTAAATCCTGACACCACTCTAGTTGATTGGTATATGAAAAATGTACAGCAAAAATCAGATAGACCGATACCTTTTTATTCAATTATGATGAAAGCTTTAGTTCTCAGTGAATCTTTCTATCTTATGCTGATATTAATTTTTTTTAAACATTTCTAAACCATGCTCGTGGGTGGCATGAGTATATTTTTATTATAGTATGTTATAGCTTATTAAGAGTCAAATTCTTTAATGAATTTATCTGAGTATTGATAAGGTGGCATAAGTACAAAAAATCGATAGATCTGTTGATAAAAGCTCAATGGATGAGTTTCGCTGAGTTCAATGATGGTTACTTGATACTTTGATTTTTTTTGACAATAATTCTCGAAATAGCAATTCAAAAAATGAATATTTTGGAATGGAATCAAGAAAAAGTTGAAGAATGGAACCCCAAGTGTGAAAAGGTGAGTGAGTAGATATGTTAGCTGACAATATGTTGATATGAGCCAAGAATATCTGGCACAGGTCTGGAGTTAGAATGCAGCAAGATGTAGCTGACTGTAAGACACTAATAACAATGATTAAGTGCGCCATTTTCAAAGAGAAGCATATTTGACAATTTTTCTAATTAATTAAGGATTTCAGCTCTGGGAAACTCTGTAATAAATTGGCTGGATCTATCAAAATTACTATTGTCCCAGGTGAGTTTTCAGGAAGTTAATCTGCATTCCGCATTTCCCATTGGATTCAGTGATACTTTCCAAAATACACATTTTTTCAGCGGTTATTTTACATAAGTAAATATACTCAATTAATAAACTGATGATAATACTCGTTAAAAATTTTAAGGTTTATCGAATGTTTATATTCTATATAAAATAGAATTTAATTATATTCTATTTTACTATTTCACCCTTTTTTCCCTTATTTTGTTATCGATATATTTTATAATTTATTAATTATATTATCAATTTATACTATTACTATTTTATTACTTATTTATTTTATTATCTATTTCTATAAATTCATCATCATTATTATTATTATTATTATTTTTGCTTTATTAGAAAGACTAACTTACCACACATAACCCTCCATCCTCGGATAAGCTTAAAGAAATTTTAAATTAATAGATAAGAATACGAATGAAATTATTGAATAGTGTAAAGGATTTCATTTTCTACGGTGATTTTCGATAGTGTGAATAAAGCTGTCTTCTATTCTAAAGAATTATATCATGTTCAACTCCAGCCAGAGATTTAATTCAACCAGAAAAACAGGAATTCTCTACCTCACAATTGACGCACAACACATGAGATTATAACCTTCTTGTTACACTTTACCTGTTAAAGTGGAAACGTTGAATGAGTTTTTACTTTAAATTAATTAGCAAGCAAAGTAGGCCTACGAAGATTAATAAATTAATTCAAGCAACGATCATTAAAAAATATTCCTAATCTTGATCACTAGCTTACTGACTCCATGAATAGCAAGCAGCTCATTTGAAGCAACAAGTACTGTATTCGAATTGAACATGCATTACTCTTTCCTCTGTTTTCTTTGTTTTTCTCATTATTTCTATGACTTTGTACGTTTCAAATGCAGTTTCATTTTTAGCATGTTGACTGACGGACAGAACAATTTATTACAACTTCACTTTTTTAACAAATTAAAAATTCTGATTGAATAATTTTCATTTATTTTCTTATCAGGAAATTTTCATATCCAGCTTTTTTAATCTATCACAAATAATAGAATCTTCTTATTTCACTCTTATTACATCATTACAGAAAATAATGTTTTCACTTGCTTATAAAACTTAGATGTAGCTTAGAGACCCTAAGGAGGATTTCTATGTTTTAAGTTAATTTAGTAATGTAGGCTAGAAAAAAGTTGCTCATTAGTCTTAAGACTAGATAGTAACAGTAAGTATCACAAAAAAACTTGCTTATAAAACGTAAAGAATTATATGTGTAGCAGTATGTGAATATATATGTGTAGACACAGAACTTCAAATAGATTTTATTTTCATTGATGAACTTTTCCTTCTCTCACAAAAACACGTGCTTGCCAGCCATCCAAATTTATTTGATTGCATTCCAACACTCTAATTAGAACTACCTCAGGAGATGCAATCCCGAATCAAGCTCCTCCAAATTCATTCTACAAGGGTCTACAATTATGCATTTCATAAGCATCAGGAACTTCAAAATTGAAAACTGTTCGGAGATTTTGTATCAATCATACATTGATAATTCATACAAGAATTTTGTTTTTACTCCATTCCGGAGTATATTAGTCACTATGCCAACACAAATCATACATGACGATTTTAGAATTATAATGATTTTAATTTACACTTCATATAAATTTTTCATCTCATATGATAGCAGGACTTCTTTTAGTAGAACTTAAAATCTTTGACAAATCCAGATACCCCCTTCTATAGGAGGTCAGTGGACGCTGCCATATATATATATATATCATAAATTTCAAATTTTAATCTCTTGCTCTGGTAGCGCAGTTGGTTCGAGCTCTTGTTTGTGATAAGATAAGGCTCTAGTTAGCTTCGTTTCCTGCAGCCTTGGGTTCAAATCCATTCAGCCACGGATGTTTCTCATCATTACCCACGCATAAGTCTCCAGACTCATGTGGACATCATCCACAATAAAAAAATCATTACGAATTACCTATTCTTGAGTAGTGACTATTCTGATTCACGCTGAACTCAATCAAGCACAAAATCAAAACTGATGAGAATTTATTTACAGTTTGTCTCAAATTTTATTAATTTTTTAATCATTAATAATTAAATACTACAGAATTTTGTAGTTAACTTATCGAATTATTTCGGTTGCCCAACAGAGCTCCAGATATCTTCAGCTTTTTAAGTCTATTGTACTTTGAGCCATGACCTTTGACAGTAAATAATATAATTGAATGGCTTCCACACTAACCCATCAGCATCAGTTTGACAGATTTCGATACTCAATACTTGTGTATTTCGTATATTGTTTTAAGATAACTCTTTTAGTGAAGTTATTTAGGATAATCACGCGTGAAAATAATTTCATTCAGTAAATAAAAAGTTTATTGTTCCTAAAGTGATGCATACAATCATTTTATCTACGACCATGTTATAATGTATACATTACAGTTTCGCAATTGATGCCAAAACAGCTGTCTTTTCGAAATGCTTTTTGAAACCCGATGTATAAAGAGCTCATTATAGTACAGGTTCTACATTATAACACGGGTCCTGGACCAATCAGAAGCATTTTTGATGGAATCAATATCGTAATTCAATATTGTGAAACTATCAGCTGATTTGATCAAACTGCTAACTAAGCTGCTAACCTAACAATCTACTATAACATCTCGTATTTGAGATGAGAGGTTAGGTATCTCTGACAGTCACAGGTAAAATGAAATTGTTTTAATTAAATGTATACTAGTGATCGTAGATAAAATAGTGTATGCAATGATTTTATTTGGCCATTAAAGCACTCGTGAGATATTTATAACACTCGCATTCGCTCGTGTTATAACTTACATCTAACTCGTGCTTTAATAAGGGTCAAAATAAAATCGTTACATAAACTACTATTATTGTACACAATATTTCGTGAGAAAATAAACCCCATCATTTTTCACTTTGAGAAATAGTGTGGAGAACGTGTTGAATAATGGAGATAAAAATGTGACCTTTCAGCTTGGCTAGTAAATCTTTTATCGATGTAGGTGGATTTACAATAAATTTATTTCAATAGAAGTTTATGAATTATTCAACCGAAAAATATGAACTTTCAATGATAGATAAGATAGTTAATGAACTTTTTCTTATTAATAATTTCATGGATTTAATTGATCATTAATTATTGTAATGTCTCAATTGACCCAGATCAAAATTTATTGTAATTTTTTTAGTAACGTTATTTTTAGAAAATTAGTTTTGTCTGCTGAAGAAGATAATTATCTTTACGTAATAATTATAAAAACGAAGAGAAGTGAGGATGATATTTTGGTGGACATCCTTAATGAATTAAATTTGATTTCACCCCAACCACATTTAAACAGAATACTAGATTACTTGAGTACTAAAACTAATATTGAAATACGAAGAGCTTCATTTATACTGTTACAGGTTCTATTTCTAAAATAATGCTGGCAACACTTTAAATTAACACTTGCACTTTATTCACACAATTACTTACAACTCGCACTAATAAATCAGTAATGTAACACAAAATAAAGCAATCAGAACCAGATAAATTGATAATGTTCAGCTAACAAAGAATTTGCTATATTACTGTTCCAAAATCAATCACTAACTGTTTAAAAGGCTGATCAAATGTTAAATAGTAACTGTTCAATAATTCAGAAAGAAACGTCTAGAACATAACAGTTGAAACACTACGAAGCACTTACAAGTCACTGTATTAACGGTTGAAGAAGCCTGAAAATAATAATCTGTCACAATATACTGTGTTTCACATTAACACGTTAAACGTTTGTATAGCACAGTTTGTATTAGTACTCACTGGTAATACAGTTTGTGTGAGCGGGAACGGGAACTGTCACTCTGACACTTTCTCACAGTAACACAACTGACTAATGTTTACAAGAGGTTCTGCTTAATATACATTTTTCACATTCCAGTAAACAGTAGAACGTCCTCCATTTTTCGAGACTATTCTATAAGTCTCAAGTAAACATTCTAGAAGTCTCTAGATGAACCGCAAGGCGAGGGGAGAACAGGGGAAGAGTAAGCAAAAACCTGCCAATTGTTACTTCCGGAAGTAAGTATTGACACAGGCAGATAACTCAGAAAATTACTATCCTTTCTTCTTTGCATTCCATAACACTATACCCTAAAAATGGACTAATACCAAGGCTAATAGAATGAGAAACTTTGATAAGCTTTATTCTATGCTACGTTGAAGCTAAGTAATTGGCTGAGGGTTAAGAGATGACACACCCTCTAGTAACAGGTTGAGCAAACAAATAGTAGTTAATGAATTTTGAATTCTTATTTTATATTGGCAAACAAATAGTCTTGTCAAATATGAGATAAGTAGAAAGCTGTAAACCATTTCACATCAATATTCTAATAAACGCACAAATAATATTGAAGGGTAACAATACATATTCAATAATCTCATTTCGAAATGATTGCATTCTTTCATTCATAGCCTGGTTGCACTGAATTAGTTTTTTAAATGGATTAAAGCTTAACATATCAAGAATTTAGTAACCTTGCTTCTACAAATAATTCACTTCCAGAAAATTTCACACTCTCTTTAAACCATGATTCGAATATACATGATCTAGACATCATCTCGGGGTTTCAATGCATTCCCCCACCCAAGTTTCAAAGTAACAAAATTAAATTAAAATTCTATTCAAATCCTCATCATAATCAGGAGCAACTCCGAGAAAAGTAAAAGTTAATAATAGTCGACTACCTGAAGAATATACTGTACAGTAGTAAAAATTTTAAGAGTTCAAAGAACAGCTGGTTGTGTTTGTTGGCCAAGTTGTTTTTACCTTGGATGAGAAGTATGTGACACTGCCAAGTCTGTAGAGCTGCTTCTTTTGTACTAAACAGAATCTGGCAATGAAAAACAATATTTGATAAAATAATTTTGCATTTTACTTTTTCTTGAAATGGTAAAAATTTAGAAATAACCGGAAAGCCTACTCAAGCCAATTCATCTAAGGGGTATTCAACCCATCAAAACCCACCAGTCAACCGGTAGACGGTACTCTAATCTTTAAATTAATTATAAATCTATATAAAAAAGAAATCTCTTAACCAATATGACAATAATGATAATCGGAGTAACTTGTATAACACATGGAGAATTTCACCATACCTTATTTATATTATATATATATATTTGAATTTATCATTATTTTTGTTATTATTATTATTAGACATAAAGCTCCCATAGTGTTTTGAGAGTTTTGTCTCTAACTTCCCATTTCTGAAGTTTTATTATGAAGTTATTTTCTATTGTAAATTTCTTTGTTGGTTATTTTAGCCAGTACTAGATATCTTTTAACATTTTGTATCCATTCTCCTCCATTGACAAGTGATGCTACATAGTTTACAATTCTTTTTGTTAGTCTATTGTCTGGAAGCCAATATTCAGTCTATTGTCTGTAAGCCTTATGATGTGACCATAAAATTTAAGGTGTCTTTTCCTCATATCTGTCTCTATATTAGAATATTCTTAAACTTTAGACGTTCTCTGTAATTTATTATTATTTTTTTTCGAATCACCCACTTTGGGGTACGTGGAATCAATTATTTTTTGTGGATGCTTCCTTGCGCTTCCTCCAATACTCCCGCATTCTCACCGATCTGTTCCTCCGAGACTACTGGTCTTCTTCTAGTTTTAGGTTTTTCTTGGAATCTTTTATTCTCATCTTTTAACAACTTTCCCAAAATTATTTTGTTTCCAATAATATTTTCTGAGATATCCAATTCATTCAAATCAAGTTCAACTTGTCTAAACCAGTTGCACTTTGTTTTCCTGTTTTTAAAAAAGTCAAATATTTGTTTTGTTAATCTATTTTCATTCATTCTAAATATGTGGCCGTAAAAACTTATTCTTCTTTATTATTATTATTATTATTATTATGCTTTTACGGGCACAGGGGACCACTGTTCTGACATGGCTAATTCCTTCGCTTCTTCCAGATTTTGTAAAGCGGTAATGCAGTTATTCCTGTGCTTTTCTTTTTTTGCCACTAGTTTTTTAAGGCTACAGATCTTCTTAGCCCCTCTGCATCCGAAATCAAAATATATAAAGAAATATAAATATTATTAAAAAAATACAGGGTGTTTCGGAACTCTCTATCAACACTTCTAGGCAGTGTTTCTGGACCACTAACAAAAGTAAATATTGTAATAAAATTTTTCCAAAGTCACCAGTTAATCACACAGCCGCCATTTTGTTTTTTCCATGCATTATTTTTTTATTCAAACACCATTGAACATATAATTTTGAAATTTTGCATACAACTTTATAACAATTAAATCAATCTAAAAAAAATAATCAAAATTTTCCGACATCAAAAAACAAAATGGCAGCCATTTAAAATCTTTGAACAGGATTAAATTAATGGTATCAAAATTTGACTAGAATAACTTTTTTTTATATATTTTTATCGCAAATCTAACGATACCTCATTTTTTAAGATTGGCCAACAACTAACAAAATATATATATATATATATATATATATATATAAAATATATATTTAATATATGCTACTTTTTAGGGAATTTGTTCAACAGCTGTGAGCTATTCCTTGTTTGTTCGTGAAACTGCAACCCGCCGCACACCATAAAAAGTAGCATATATCTGTTAATGTTGGCCAATCTTAAAAAATGAGGTATCGTTGGATTTGCAATAAAAATATCTAAAAAAAGTTATTCTAGTCAAATTTTGATACCATTAGCCATTATTTATTTAATCCTGTTCAAAGATTTTAAATGGCCGACATTTTGTTTTTTATGTCGGAAAATTTTGATTAATTTTTTTTAGATTGATTTAATTGTTATAAAGTTGTATGCAAAATTTCAAAATTATACGTTCAATGGTGTTTGAATAAAAAAATAATGCATGAAAAAACAAAATGGCGGCTGTGTGAGTAACTGGGGACTTTGGAAAAATTTTATTACAATATTTACTTTTATTAGTGGTTCAGAAACACTGCCTAGAAGTATTGGCAGAGAGTTCCGAAACACCCTGTATAAAGATTCCATATAGAAAATCTACAAAAAAATGGATTTGAATGGAATTTTATCACAATTTTATGTGGTGGCTTTCAATAAATGATTCACATGTTTCCTACATAAAAGGTACCTAATTTTGTAGCACAGGAATTCATTCTAACTTCATACAATAACTGAAATGCCAATAAATGAAATGAAATGAAATGAAAACACTAACTTAATTAAAGACAGCAGCTATTCTTGCTGACAGTCAGTATCCAATTAATAATTAATAGTGGTCTATAAAACACGACTTTTCAATCAATCATTCCCTGCTACTACTTGGTTCTCGTTAATCAGTTTTTCTTCAATTCAAGTTGAATGAATTTGCAATCTACTGATTGAATTTTTGACGCATAAATTGAAACGGAAAATTTATCATCGTCAATCAACAACCACTCAATTAGAATAACGCATCAAGTCTCTATTAATTTATATAAAGCTAGAATAGATGCTAGGGAGTTAATCCTAAATTAGTATTTGTTGGATCATCATCATCATCATCATCATCATCAATTGGAGTAATTAATGAGTAAATCCCTTGTGGAATGAGCATTGTTTTGTGCGGCCCGATGCCGTGAATTCATACAAACAAAATAATTCTTTATAAAATAGCACAACATTTTTTTTTACTAACTTATGTTGTAAATTTAACGACTTGCGGTCAGTTTTATATTGTGAATATATAAAAAATGTACTTACACGTGGCCGAACGTTTTCGAGTTGTTGAAACCCAACGTGTGAGTACATTTTTTAAATATATTCACAATCTAAAACTGACTACCAGTCGTTAAATTTACAACATAATTTAATATTAACAACGCAGATCGTTATGGAACAAGAAATCCAAGAATTTAACATTTTACATTGAACTATCGATGATTATTGAATCATTCATATATTATTGATTTTGCAATTTATTCGTATGGCATTATTACACAAATACAGTAGCAACAAACTGAACAGTTTCTATTTTAAACCTTTAGCTACATAGATCCAGCATGAAAATGAATCAAGATTAAAAATACAATAAAATCCAATAAAAAAGTGAGGAAACAATAAGCAAGTATTAGCAGAGAAAATTGAATGAAAAGTCTTGTATTTAATAGACTATTAAGCACTATCAGTTGAATAGCGTAGACGTCGTTTTAAGTACCAACTAATTAAAAGTAGTCCAAGAGACACGAATAGCTTTTTTATTATCTGTGCTTCTTGCGAGTAGTTAAAACTCAAGTATTCAATCATGCAGTTTGAAGCATTCAAGTGAAAGCTGGTCCAAAGTTCAACAATGGCGTAGTTGAACCAATAGCATTTCAAAACAATCATGAACACAAAGCATCGATGCCAATCTAGTAAAAGTTTAATTATATTTTGCAGTCTCATTGCTTGACTCATTTGAAAAAAACGGGTTGGAATTCTATTGGAAATAATTTGGAAGAGAATCAAGATGTTTACATGTACATTATTTGGCCGAATCACTACATCAATTTAATGAAAATAATTGGTTGTTATGATGTTAAAGTATGAAATGGATATTTCAAGTTCTATATTTAATAGTGAAGTTGACTACTTCTCCCAAAAATGTTACTTTTACTTTATCGATGTTACTTTTCAGATGATGAAGCCCACATAGGTCTGAGACCTGTGCATAGGTAATGAATTGGGTGATGGTGATTGATGAGTTCGACCTACAGTTTTAGGTGAGTTCTGAACCACCGGGAAGTGATTTTACAGCAGAGAAAAGAGTCATTTTTGATGGCCAATCCAATCGGTCACCATTACAATTAGCGCCCAGGAGTTTCGTAGTTTATCTCTGATTGAACAGATACCTGCTACGGCACTCGGCTATCACTTCCCAATGGAACTAAAGTAAAAAATGAGTAAATAACTAGTGCAAAGGGTCATACCACCCAGATGCACAAAAACGAAATGCTTTACTAGAGGATAAATAGCTTTTGGTATTAGGTTGGCGCAATTAGGTTACCTTCACCCATTATTCATTTTATCAAGACTATTATTTTTTATCTACATCTAACCAATACATACAGTATTTAAGCACAGTAAAGTATTCAAAACAGAATTTTGTACTAGCATCAACAGATGGTGTTGATATCTCATGTCAGATCGAACTCCGCAAGAGACTGGACTTGACTGGCAAAAAAGTTATCACAGAAAATTATCATTTTTAATATTATTTAAACAACAAAAAGTCCAATAGACAATAAAATGAATTGAAAATAAATTCCTGGATATTGCCCTTTTTGCAAGTTTAACTATCCGTGGTTCGGGACCCACATTAAACTGTAGGTCCAACTCATCAATCACCATCATCCAATTCATTACCCACGCACAAATCTCAGACCTATGTGGGCTTCATCCTCAAAAAAAGTTCCTATTCTTTATTACATTCTTATTTATCTTATAAATAGCTTATAAATATTAAAGGAAATCCAACATGACTACCTTTATAATTATATTGAAGGGGACAAAATGACTACCTTTACTTTGTTTATACTTAAGAGGGCGAAGTTAGAACACAGTCGGCCCTCTCTTACACTTAACCCTCAGCTTAGAATAGAATTCAAGAAAGATGTTCTTTTTCAACTTTTCGAATGATAATATGCATAAAAGAATTTCCATTAAGAGAAACTTTATAAGCAATATGGCATACATAAGTTATGAAGCTATGAGAATCAATAAATAGGTACGATACTATAGTGAGAATCTCACTCAGAATAGAAAGTATAAAAAATACTGACTTTCATCTTCAGAATATGGAAATCTCTGTAATAAATTCTGAATAAACAAGAAGGAATTGCGCAAGAACGATCTTGAGCTACTTAGACCGCAATAAAAACTTGAAAAAGGTGAGAGTAAATATTAACAAATCTAATTCATTAACTTTTTAGGTGAATTCTTCAGAAGAAGGACGCCTTAGAAAATGAACTTCCACGATTCGAAAAAATTTGGCCCAGAGAGTAAGTAACAAATTGCCTATTCTTAATAAAAAAAGTTGACTGCAAGCCGTTGAATTCAACCAAAAAGTTAATATTAACAACGCAGTTCGTCATGGAACAAGGAATCCGGGAACTAACTTATTTGTTGAAATGCCTACTGTACTTGACATTTAATACAGTGGAAATAAAATGGCCGAACATGATGATTTGAACATTACACAAGAAAGTTATGAACATAAACAAATACAAACCTGAGAAATACAATACTAACAAGGTCAACTACCATGAAAACTATGGTGGTTTTTACACGGTATAATATTACACTGTATTTAATTTGTTCATTCAATTAATATTTCCGAATTAAAAAATATCTGGAACATCAGAGAGCCCAGTAGTTTACCTTGAAATGAATTCATTAACATTGATTTCTTCGTTTTTAACTGAGAAATCAAAACTTTTGTATTTGGTGACAATTTATTACGGTACATACAGTACAACGTATTAAAACGTATGTATTAGAATACATTTTTAGCTATTCATGCTAATGCATGATAATGTATTAGAATACATTTATAATGTATGCTAATGTATTAAAATACATTTCTAGCTATTCACAAGTAGGACAACTAATAGAAAAGCAGGAGATGAATACATTTAATGGAACTATGAACCATCAGTTACTATAGGCTACTCCTTATTATAATTTAATAATTAAAATAGTAAATATAGGATATCTATTATTATTTATTTAGTGAGACAAAATGTCAATGAAATTCGAAGATGGAACAGGCCTAAAACTGCTTTCTTCACTAATTTTGACTAGGCTACATTATTTATAACTTTAAGCTTGGAAATTTCTTCTCCCTTATTCAATTTATTTTAGCCAGTAGTTGATTTACATCTCTTAAAAATAACAAAGTACTAACTGTCAAGTTTAGTTTCATCAAAAAAATATAAGAAATTAACTTACTTCCCATCCATTAAAGATGAACATCTCACAGGGCTCCTATCAATAAAGTTCAATCAACAAATAAACAAAAAAATAGACAAATTTGGAGAAAAGAAAAAATATTACAGCGGACTCAGGGCTCAAAAAAAAGTAATTCAAAGTAACGATCCTCCACAGCCTGTACTTGACTCAACTCGATTTGTAGCTCCTAAATAAAAAAACCCGGCCTACGTGTACTTGAAAGATAAACGACTGAGAACACACAACACAAGACGACTATTGGCCCGAACTTGGTTACCGCACGAGATAAAAAAAACGTCTGAAGAGCTTTTTTAAAGGAAATGAAGTCCGCTCGAATCAGCTGTTCCCCGCTGAAGCGCGCTCGCAAAACTGACTGACTAGACGCATCTCAAAAGTGAACCAACCCCTTCCCCCACTTGATCTATGATAAGTCCCCGCCACTTGAGGACAAACATTCAAAGTCAAGGCTCGAATAAGCACCGCCAAATTCCTCCCCTACTAGCCCCCACCCCCTCTCTTTATACGCCCCCCCCCCCCCAATACCCACATCCTACAACAGGTTGAACGGTACAAACATTGCGCGTCTTCATTTTATGTCTAGGCAGTGAAAGTGAATGACGTATAGACATCGGAATAGGTGTGTTTATTTTTCAATTGAAAAAACCTCTTAAAAATACTTTTTTGACACTTCGTCGACATTTCGCTTGTAATAGTAAATCTGTAATAACAAGAACAGTTGCACTAGAAACAAGTGCACCCGTATTTATAAATAGTATTTATGAATAGTATATAAATATTTATAAATAGGTATAGGAAGAGTTCAAAATAAAGGGACAGCACACTCGGGAGAGCAACTGATAGCAGCCCAATAATTCGAGATTTTGATGACATTTTTCAGGAAATATCCATAAAACAAATCCCCTAGCCCAACCCATGAGTGAGAGCGTTTATACATGGGAACATAAATTAGCCATGCGTCTAAAGACATTGACAGTGCCTTGAACTTCCCTCGATAAAATCAACTTATTAGTAGAATTTTAATTATATTATGGAACTTCATGATAAAATAAAATTGAGATTTATCAAATGAAATAAACCAGGATGAAATTTTATCAATTCCACTTTCTTTACCATGGAAAATATGACAAGAAGTCATGAAACCGGTTCAGTGCTCTAATAAAAAATTATCTGATTGAATAACTCAAATAACTTATATAATTGAATAATTGAATAACTTATCTGTTTCAACTCAACATGAAACTGATGATGATGCCATGAGCATTGAAACCTGGTTTTGCATAATAAAAACTAGTAGAAATTGACAATATCTGTGTTCTACAATATCTCTGAAAACAGTGTTAAATTAAAAAAATTATCTGATAAAATCTCATCCTTGTTTAATTTTAACACTAAATTATTGATTTAAACGTTGATTAAACGTCGCAAATGTACTTTGAAGATTTTACTCTATAAATTCAACAAAAGGGTAATATTGCTCATGTGCTTATGAGCCACATATCAAGAATACCATAGACAGTTTCAAATGCACATTTATTTTAAGGATGAAGCCCACATAGGTCTGAGACCTGTGCGTGGGTAATGAGATGGATGATGGTAACTGATGAGTTGGACCTACAGTTTTAGGTTATATTTTAATATAATACATTTTATTTTATGTGATAATATATAAGATTATACTGCAGCTGTAAATGGATAATTTTATAGAAAATTAAAGAGTTCATCAAAGAAGAGTAAATTATAGATTGAATGCGACTAGGGTATAAATTAGGCATTGAAGATAATAGTTTAGTAAAGTAAATCATGTGAGAGCCACGCCAACAAGGACTTCATAATGAAAGCAATATCATAGTTTAAACATTTGTTGAACTACTATTTACAAAAAAAAGTACTATGTGTCGTAATTATGTAGAATGATCGAATTTAGGTTTCAGCGAAGTTTTCAACGTGTAAGACAAGGTTTCACTTGTCATAGAAATGAAGCACACGTTATAAAATTGTCATCTTTTGGTTGCTTGTACAGATTTTCCTGCCAAGAATAACAAAATCTGACGTCTACAAAGACCGTGGGTGAACAAAGTCAACGAAAGCCAGAAATGATACCAGAGTCGTGATTAAATCGATGAATTTACAAATGCGCATTGTGATTGCAAGAAAAAGGAAGAAAAATAAAATCAGACAAGGATAGAAAAGTATTTGGCGAAGTATTAAGTCTGCGCTTTGCTTGTACTTGAAAGTATTCCAGACCAAATGGCCCTCATCCAAGTCATTTACAACGCCTTAGAAAATGTTTACTCCCAACGAAGAAAGAAATTAAAGAAAAGAAAGGGGTGTCAGAGACAGAGAGTGAGGGTGAGAGAGAAAGAGAAGGAGGAGGATGGAGAGATGTGGTGCTGAGATAGTGGCATGGGAAAAGACGGATGGAAAAAATTGAGGAAAAGAATAGATGAGTGAGATGGTGAGGAATGAGACAGACTGAGTGAGTGAGTGAAGGTGAGAAAGAAAATAAAGGAAAAGACTTTCTGTAATATTGAATGGGTTAAAGTGTGAGTGTTTGAAAGCCTTATCGACTATTCTGTAAGTCCAAGAGAAGGGGAAACTAACTTAGAAGTGCTCGATATGGAAGCGCTATTACTCGGGGGATTTACAAACACCTCTATGACTATAAAGTATGAAACACTTTAATAGTATCTCTGTAGGGTGACTATTGGATCAGCTACAATCTACCTCTACTGGCAATAGAAGTTGAGAAATATGAACAATTTTTTATACATAGGAAGACTACTTACATTCTTGCTCAAAGCAGTTTCAATAAAATGGAACAGATAATACGGGGTGGAGCAATGAAAACGTATGTACAGGAATTTACCTGTACGGTATTTACCGTATGTACCTGTATTTCACCACTGAATAAGTTTAAATAACTAGGGCTGTTCAATGAAAGAAAAATATTGAAACAACCCGAGTTATCATGCGAAAAATATATCAGTTTCCCCTGCTTCACCTTCTTTAAATTGGAACAAAAACAATTATATACTTTCATAACAATCATGTTTACCATATGAGAGAACATGTTTGAGAGAACACCGTTATTACCCAATTAGAATTAATAACAAAATTAACTGTTCAGGGGCATTATAAAAGGCTTTTTAAAAGAATAATAAAAACACCATTAGAAAGTAAATAGAATAGATTCAGGATTCAGGACAGAATAAAAACTTGAGGAACTTTTATCTTTAATTAAGATTATTTTCGGTTAGGTATTTAACATGCAATAAATGAAACTGGTCTGCCTTGATGAGCTGAGTAGAATGAGCCATCACTCGATAGGGTGCAATTGGGGGGGGGGGGGCAGAATAAACGCCCTTCTACCCACTCCTATACTAATACTGACAAATAAACTGTTTGGCAAGGAGGGGTTCTGTATGGTAATAGTAGTTTATGCAACGATTTTATTTTGACCCTTATTAAAGCACGAGTTAGATGTAAGTTATAACACGAGCGAATGCGAGTGTTATAAATATCTCACGAGTGCTTTAATGGCCAAATAAAATCGCTGCATACACTATTTTATCTACGATCACTAGTATACATTTAATTAAAACAATTTCATTTTACCTGTGACTGTCAGAGATACCTATAACCTCTCATCTCAAATACGAGAAGTTATAGTAGATTGTTAGGTTAGCAGCTTAGTTAGCAATTTGATCAAATCAGTTTCACAATATTGAATTACGATATTGATTCCATCAAAAATGCTTCTGATTGGTCCAGAACCCGTGTTATAATGTAGAACCTGTACTATAATGAGCTCTTTATGCAACGGGTTTCAAAAGACAAGCTGTTTTGGCATCAATTGTGAAACTGTAATGTATACATTATGACATGGTCGTAGATAAAGGAAGTGTTGAAATGTGAATTTAGTCCATTTATTGTCACACAACAAGCTTATAGTGGGTAACCCCCAACCACACCTCACCCGCTATTTAATGATCATTGAGATTCCACCTTCAAATAGCGGTATAATATGATTGTCTAACTTCCTACACTTTGAATTCAACTATAATAAATAATATCCAAGGTGGAATAGCTCTGTGACATAATGTGATATACTATACAACCCCCTAATTTGGGAAGCCCGTAACGCACTTGCGGTTGGTTCTACAAGAAAAAGGTATAGAATCATTATTGTAGAGATGTTTCCAGCGTTAACTTTGATAAGAATAAAATAATCGATTTGTTATCGTTACTGATTTCTGAGCAAAAAACTAAAACAATGTACCTTTCCAACCCCCTCCATCATCAAGCTCAACCACCGGTCCTGGGGACTTTTGGTATGTTATTACCCAAGGTGAGGAATAAAAAATTGGCGAAAAAAACATTTCTGTATCAAAATTGTTTCTCTCGATTTGTCTAATTTGACTGTGCTAATGTTTTAATACTTTCCGAGGCAGTTTAACTCGTGCGTTTTTCTTGAATCCGCTTGATCTTTAAAACGTTTGACAAAAAACGCGTGTGAAACGCACGACATGCATAAAACGACACATTTGACTCAATAGTAATTAAATCTCCTCGTTCATTGTCGCACGACAGGAAACGCAGTGCATAAAACTAGCCTAAAGGATTTTAAAACAGTAAAAGGGCTTCTTCAGAATGAGAATTTAGACCATAAATAAGTCGCTGATAGTCAGTAAGTGAAGCACTCACTACGGATACGAATGATGGATCATCGATGATGTGTGCTAAAGCAATTGCTTCACAAAGCCATGTGATTGATGAGCAAGATGAAAACTGTAAAATATGGCTGAAAATGATGAAACTGGCAGAAATTGAAGGTGCCAAACCATATAGACACGATCGTTCACTACGCCCACACCAATATTCTCTACACCTTCAATACACATATTGCTTCTCAATAACACGAAAAGCTCTATCAGCTGTTCACATGACATTAAAGAAAAGGAAGACAATATAATTCTAGAGGGAGAAAAATTATTGATAATCTATATTTAAATTTCAACAAATTAAATTAAATTAATAATTAATTTAATTTTTATCAAATTAATGCTGGTAGAGAATGAACACTTCTGAACAAGAGAATTCTTTTATTAAATTTAAAATATTTTCTTTATTCTATATAAAAATAGAGATTGCCATATTAATGTAAAATAGTAGAATATTTTACAATTGAAAACCTCTAAAGCTATAATAATATTTTGATGAAATGAAAAATATTGTACCTTCACCGCATGACATTTTAACGGGAATTTTTTTTTTTTATTAAATTGGAAAAATGAAAAAGCTTGTGAAGAAGAGAAAGGGAAAATGTGTGACTGATAACCTATCAAAATGTCAAATAATTTCTTAGTTGAGGATAAAAATTTCTTTAAAAAAATCATTAGAGGGACCTATTTATCTCATATTTTCATAATTTATGCCATATTCATGGGGAAAATGTAGAGAATGATAACATAAATTTAAAAACAATAATATTCTATTGATATATCCTTCATTCCATTATAAGTTCAGGAGCATTAACATTTCACTAATATGAATGTTGGTTATTTAATAATATAATTTAGATTATGCCTCATCAAATATCAAAAATGGATTAAAATATACCATATTTTTACAATAGTATAATATACAATCTAATATTAAAACTGACACTGTATTTCACTTTTAAATAATGTATTACTCACATATATTGGAGATGCTTGAGGAATGCATTTCACTTCTGAAAAGAAGCTTCGTCTCAGAAGTGAAACGCATTCTTCAAGCATCTCCAATATATGTGAGTAATACATTATTTAAAAGTGAAATACAGTGTCAGTTTTAATATTAGATTGTTCATTAAGTATTTCGTCATGGAAAACATCACAGACTATAATATAAATTTAATAATTAATATCTAATGCATGTGAAAGATGGAGTGCAATAACAGTGAACTACTTGAGACTGTGAGTTTATTTCTTGCTGTATAGCAGATAAGAAAAAGAGAAATTATTCTTCTAATTCCTCCCTTCAATAAAAATTATATTGGCCCCATATACTGAATTTTGATACAAATAGTGGACTCCAGGAAAAAATTTACATATATACAAATAATAAGAATCTTGAATAAAGTATTTTAAATACAGAAAACCTTGCGATTTCCCAATCAATAAAACGTTAAACTAAAAAGCATAGAACTTCAAATAGCAACACATTCTAATTACAGGCGTTCGAAAGCAGTTCAGCGTTTAAAAATAAAGTTCCCGCGTCATAGCAGAAACTGTTGAACTTAAAAACTCTGGCACATTGATGAAAAATTAACCGATGTGATTTCCAAAATCTGATGACTTACCTCAACATTTTGACAGTCTTGGCAAGACCGCATAACACAAACTATTGCCTAAAGTTCCTTGAAGGTGTATTTTTTCACTTGAAATAATCACTATTCACAAGTTGTTACAAGAATAAATAAACTCAATTGATTGGTTTTATGGAAAATTGAGTCTTTTGAGATCGAATATCGATTTTTTTGTTGAAAGTTTCGTTGCTGCACACTTCAATGCATCTCTCTAAAGACGAAACGAAATTCTGAGTGTCAGCAACCCACCACGGCAAGAAAAAGCACAAGATAGTTTTTGATAGATATATCAATCAATATGAAGAAAGGGAGGCAACTAAACGATGAAACCAGAAGAGTTCAAAAGTGATAAACTACCGATCTTTCTAGCACGACTGCAAACGAACTGACTATTCTCAAGTCTGCTATGAATAAGGCCGTTGCCTCGGAGACACATACAGATAATCTTATCTCCAAATTAAAGCTGCCACTTCAAACACGACTAAATGCCAGAAACAAGTGATTCGCAGTTCATGAATAAATTATCACTTCTGGCCCGCAATTCATACTTATCTCACAAAGTACTAACCGCTTCAAATAAATAATAAATAAGACAGAATACGAACATTCAATCAAAACGTGTGTAGGCACACTATACTTGAAAAAATATTTATTTTGAAAATAAATAGAGCCTTCCCTGAAGAATGAAATCGATTTCATGTTCATTTTTGTAATAAAAGACAGCTTAATTGTCACCTAAATCTATTTGAATAGTAAATTATGATTATTTTAATAATACCTCATTATTAATATTTTACATAGTGGGGTACAATATTGCTTAATATAGAATCTATAAAATTGTATTCTCAATTTATTATATGCTTCTGTTTTTGTTCTCCTCTGGGCAATTGCAATTTGCTGAGAGAAGTTATTATTATTATTGTATGGTTACAATATTCATGCATAGTCACTTATTAGGGAGCTTCTTTGCTAATTGAAATATCAAAGTATTATTGTTAAAAAATTTACAACTCATTTTTATGCTCAAATAGAATGATTATTTATTTATATGAGCATTACCCGTTAAGTTTTCTCGATCTTGGGTGGTTGAAAGTGGTTTTTCCTCATTCTACAGAAGATTGAGTTCTGTTACCGTACACGCATTAAATTTTATCTGTGACTAATTAATTTATTCAGTCAACACACATAGAAAAGATGCACACAAACACAATAACAAGCCCAGAAATTACAAAAACAGAAGCTAAAAAATGAGAGAAAAAATTATGCTGCCCCATGTGTTGAAAAGGAGAAAGAGTGAAAAGTTGAAGAAGAGCTTATCCAACTGTGGTCTTCAATGTATTTAAAATAAATAAGGAAGAGAGAAAGTAATATAATTCAATGTTGATAAATTAATAAATAAAAGTAACGGAGGTGAATTGATGGATGCAAAATCAATGTTATAAGAATTTACCATGGTTTAATTAGTAGCCACATTAATTATGCTACTGAAGTTTGGGGGTCCGCTGCAGCAAAGTATATGAATCGAGTTTTGATTGCTCAAAAGCGAGCACTAAGATTTGCTTTTGGGATGGACTTCACTGTATCTAGTGTGCATTTTTTCAGGAGAAAGCATTTATTAACAGATATTCGCTGTACGTTTATAAAATAATCTTGTTAGTAAAAGTGTTGATCTGTTTAAAAGCAATAATCCCCGTAATTTGAATATAAATAGAGTCAGGGTGAACAAAACAGTTAGTGAGAGAGATCCAATGGTGAATGGGGTAATATTGTATAATAAACTCCCTAGAACCATTAAAGCACTCCATGGAGGGAGTTCCAAGTAAAGCTCAGAGATTTCATGGTTCAGAAATGCCTTTATAGCTTACGAGAGTTCTGAAAAATTTTATTGTATGTTTATGTGGGATTGTAGACCGAAGCGTGAATGACCGACTATTTTGATTATTTGTTTTTTTATTGTTTTTTTTTTTTTTTGCTCTTGGCAACCAATGAATTCTAGTTATAGTACTGCATTTGACTGTTTTTATTATTGTTAGCTGATTGTTAAAATTTCACAGTTACTTTCAAGACATTGTTGTAGATAGTTTTACAGTATTGTATGCATTTTGATAATATAATTGATACTTTTTGTATTTTCTGACGTTTCTAAATTTGTATTGTTAAAAAATATGGAGATAAAAACATATCATTACTTTTATTAATAATGAATACAAATGGAGGTATATGGAGACACAGTAATGGATGTGGGTACATGTGTTAGACAGTGCCCAAATGCATGGAGGTGGCAAGTTAGCATCTTATTTAGGAGGATCTGATTCTGACGAAGAGAATAGTGGCCTGCTATTTTTTATAACTGTTATTCTATAATACCCTGTATAAATAAATACCCTGATCATACCAACGATTAGTTATACAATTTTATTTTCAATTAAAACAAAAATAATAATAGAATTACTTCTTTGAACAAAGCAAACATTCAGAAAAAACGATGTTATTAAAGGTTTTGATCAATGAAGCGAAGCTTTTTTTGCTCCTTCATGCATACTTTATAAGTTGATTTCTTATTTTTTTAGTATAAAATTATGCAAATACACCGGTTCCAGTATCAAGTTATTGAAACATTTACTATCGTTTTAGGAAACTACCAATACATGTTTTTAAAATTACTGTTTGCTTCCAGTAAGGTAACGCCATCATTAGAAGTTATTAGTTTATATAGTAATAACTATCATTTGCAATTACAGGAGAAACTAGTTTTACATAAACTTGTATGAGTAACATTTTACGAAAATAAAAATTCCATGTCTTACCTATCCTCTACCCTCCTACTATCAAGAGCCATCATACGTGAGTATGAATTTCATAAATAAAAAATACACACTAGAATGACTTAAACATTTCCAAACAAGATGATTATCTTTAGCTAATTTAATAACGTGGTTCAAAACAAATTAAGCCATTAAAGCATCAAATTCCGAGAGCTAATCAACTATTACATTATGCATAACAAAAGCAATGATTGTCACAACACTGTTAACTTGAGAATAGTCACAACATGAAAATAATCCACGATGGAGCCACCACATTCAACATGACTGCTCACAGCGCACTGAATATACCAGTCGGCTGCTTGCATATCATCACAGTCCGTGTCGGCATGAATAGAATCAGCTGATTAACGTGCTTGAGTGATGTTGAATGGCCGAAATGAATTATCTGAGCCGAGATGTCGTCCCCGGAATGGAACACGCGGGTGCGCGCGCGTGCATGTGCTCGAATAGGTGCATTTATGCAATTACCTGCTGATGGAAACAGTATACTAGTACCCCATTCCATTAATTACTTCACCGCTCAAAGTTGGTACAGTAGCTACATATCGAATCTGTTGCAATGTTGCCTGAAAAGTTTTGGATAGAATTGGTGTGGCAAATTGCAATCGATACTCAATAATATGCAGTTAGTCGTTTGTGCACCTAGTCTCCCGACACAACTATGGGCAGAAATGTTTATGCATAAGCCACAGACGGAAGTAGAATTGATTCTCGGAAGTGGTGGACAGGATTTAAATTCACCATCGAAGACTAATTATTCTCCACGGTGTTGACATTTTGTGCTTGAGTTACACATTGTGGAAGTGTTTGGCCGATCGGTGAACGCAGTGATAGTATGTTAAGTCACTACCGCTTGGGACTGCGCATAGACGAGAGACCGATGTAGCTATAACATGAATTTATCTTATTTTATTTTTTTCTGAGGATGAAGCCCACATAATAGGTCTGAGACCTGTGCGTGGGTAATGAATTGGATGATGAGTTGGACCTACAGTTTTAGGTGGGTTCCAAACCACCCGGAAGTGATTTTACAGCAGAGAAAAGTCTTTTTTGCTGGCCAATGCAATCGGTCACTCTTACAAAGAGCACCCAGGAGTTTTGTAGCTAACCTCTGATTGAACAGATACCTGCTACAGCACTCGGCTATCACTACCCTATCTGCATGACTGAATAACATAACTTTATAACATGTCAAATATAAATAGTCACAACATGAAAATAGACCACGATGGAGCCACAATTCAACATGACTGCTCAGAGCGCACTGAATATATCATAAAAAATCGTAATATATATATTAAAGATTGTATCTTGAAAACTCCGGTTATGGAGAAAAGATAAGCTAATGCAAATAATTATAAAGAAATTGCATGCAGCTGATGACGAGACCATACTTTGGCTAGAAAATCTTGCCTACGACTTAATCTTGGTGCTCCATAAACAATACCAGTATATAGTTATTCACAGTTGAAGAATCTGAGCATAAAGTTCTTATTTGGACATTGACTGTTATAAAACTGTCATGAATGGATAAACAAAGATGAGACGCAATATGTGTGGATAAAAAATATACAGTTCAACAATGATCAAGAATCTAGGCTCACTCAAGTGTCGACTGGGCAGTTTGGAATAGCTCGTGAACCTTAAAGATAAACAGATCTTTAAAGTTATGGTGAGTTTCAATTCATCGTCCATCTAGGGCTACCATAAATAAGAATTATAATTGCAAATGAAAATAGAATAGAATAATAATGTACTAATACAGAGTGTAATATTTTGTATCATTGTCCACTACATTTAAAAAAAAGTCAGCTGTTGTGCGGAATTGTGAACGTGTTTAATTTTCGGCTCGAAAGTTTTTGACAAAATTCTCTAATCTTTTCGTGTTGTTTGGTAATTTGTTTTCATTGACTTTCATGTGCAAAGTGGAATTTGTTTCAAAAAGAAATGGATAATAATTTTATTTCTGTATTGAAATTTAGAAGCAGTTTTGGACTGTAAAGCCTGTTGCTTCCTCTTCATTCTACTGCAATGTGATGGTGTACATAGATGATAAATAAATACAATCTAATATTAAAACTGAGTGTATTTCACTTTTATATATTGTTTTACTCACTTATATTGGAGATGCTTGAGGGATTCATTTCACTACTGAAAAGAAGCTTCGTCAGCCTTAAGTTCTTTTCAGAAGTGAAATGCATCCCTCAAGCATCTCCAATATAAGTGCGTAAAACAATATATAAAAGTGAAATACAGTGTCAGTTTTAATATTAGATTGTTCATTAAGTATTTCGTCATGGAAAACATTACAGAAATAAATATATTTTATCGTTTTTGAACGACTACAGGTTGTATCAGACCCAGTGGATGAAATTGAAAATATTTTTAGAATATTTTGTGATATTTGTAAAATCGCAAATGAACAAGAATTCACAAGTTAGTTTGAAGTGACTGACAATTGAATAAACTGACAAATATACATAAACAGAATTTATTAATTTCGAATTCCTTTAATTGCTATTACTTTATACTGAAGACTTCCGCAATGGCGGATATTGACAACAGCATTGAACAGCTGATGGAAATCGATGAATGCTACTGTACAAAAATATCAGTCACCACCGGGAATCGAACCACGGACCTCTCAATTGCCGGTTGAGCGCCCTTAACCGCTAGACCATGGAGACCTTTCTGCACAGCAGCATTCATTTTCAACTTGGCCATATCGGCTCGTATCTCACAAGTTTTTTTTTTTTTTTAGATTACGTCTTGGAGACTCTTTATCAACTAAATATTTCTTCAATTGTTTTTTAAATATTTCTATATTTTCAGGACTCTTCAAAAACTGCGGTAGCTTGTTGTAGAATTTCCTACCAATATAACTAGGTTTTTGTTTGAATAAGCTACTATTGTGACTCACCAAGTGATAATCTCCTCGGCGTCTTGTATTATAATCATGTACATCAAGATTTTGGTTAATATCATTCGTTTTTACATATAAAGTAGCTTCATACACATATAAGCAGGGTACAGTTAGGAGACCAAGTCTCTTGAACAACGGCCTACATGAATCTAATCTATTTACTCTTTCTATACACCTAACCGCTTTCTTTTGGATCTTAAACACTCTATCAAGATTTTGTTTTGATGAATTACCCCATACTAAGATAGCATACCTAATATGTGACAGTAAGAGCCCATGGTAAGCTGTAAAAAGTAACTTTTTGTCATTCAATCTAGCAAGCTGTCGCAGGACAAATACCCCAGATGAAATTTTACTACATATTTTCTCAATGTATGGAGTCCAGGTCAATCGTCTATCCAACGTAACTCCTAGAAATGCAATTTTTTCTTCCTGGTCTAATTGATTATCGTTTACAAACACGTTTATAGCCCTATCTTCATTTAAATTATGTTTGTTTTTGAATTGAAGGTATTGGCATTTTTTACTATTTATAGTTAATTTCAACTGATTTAAAAATTGGACAATAGACTGCACACCTATATGGGCACTTATTTCTAAATTATCTAGAATGGAATTGCTGAAAATGAGTGATGTATCATCAGCAAATAAGAGGGCTCTACCACTAATTAATTCTTTAGGTAAACGGTTGACATATAACAAAAAAAGCAATGGACCTAGTATTGACCCCTGAGGCACTCCAGCTTGCACCTCTAATTTATTAGATTTATTCTTTACTATACTATTACCAACTACTGTAGTTAGTTCTACACATTGTTTTCTCCCAATAAGATATGATTCAAACCATTTCAGTTCAACCCCATTTACACCTACATTTTGCAGTATTTCCAATAAAGTTCTATGATTAACACAATCAAATGCCTTTGACAGATCTAAGAAGATTGCAGTAGCTTTATCACCTGAATCTATTATATCTATTAGTTTTTCAACTAGAGAAACTATGGCTGTTTTTGTTGATCTCCCTTTCTGGAAGCCATGCTGTTCATCACAGATAAAGTTAGCTTCTTGAAGGTGCAGAAGTGACCTATTAAGAACTACTCTTTCAAAAAGTTTACTTATTACATTTAAAATACTAATAGGCCTATAGTTTTCTACCTTTTCTCTATCACCACTTTTGAAGATTGGCAAGATCTTCCCCTCTTTTAAATTATCTGGAAAAACACCTTGTTCTAATGAATGATTGATCAGATGAATCAAAGGGTCTAACAATTGATCTTTACATTCTTTCAGAATTTTACTGGATACCCCATCCATTCCTACAGTTTTTTTATTATTTAAACTATCAATGATATTTGACAACTCGTCTTGGCATACTGGGTGGAATTTTAATTCGTTCTGAATCCCCTCAGTATTCCTCATGTTTGCATCACTAATACCTGTATTAAGAGATTTTTGAAGATCCTTAGCAACCAGTTGATAATCTCTGTTAAAGAAATTACAAATGTCTACACTATCATCAATATATTTGTTATTTTCGTTAATTATTCTGGGGACACTAGTATAAGCATCTACATGAGCTACTTGCCTATTTTTGTTTATTACATCCCACACTGCCGTGTTAAAGTACACACTATTATTCAAAATTTCAGCTGTTTTCTTACATTTCGCTCTTTTCACTTCTTTTGTATAATTTTTCTTTAGAGCTTTGTAATTATCTTCACTTAACATATTTCTAGATAGTTTGAATTCATCATATGCATCTTTAACCCCATTTCTTTCTGCAAGGATATCATCAGTTATCCACTCTTCAATTTTGTCTAATTTGTTTTTTACAGGGACTTTTATAACTGGACAACTCATAGTAATATGAAACCTTAAAATATTAATGAAACTATCATATTTGTTATTCAAACTATTGCTATTGTAAACCCTACTCCAGTTTTCTTGTAGCAGATTCTGCTTCAAACAATCGATATTCCCCTGTTCACATTGTTGAATTTCTTTCATTACTCTACTCTTTTCAATTGATTTATAACCTTGCAACCCCACCTCTAAGATTTGACAGTCATGATCAGATAGTTCCGAGCCGCCTAGTCTTGTTTTAGAGTAATCTATATTAGTAAGGATGTTATCAATTATTGTTTGTGATGTTCTTGTGACTCTGGTATATTCATGAACTTTTATTTCCAAGTTATTCATGTATATAATATCCCTTAAATCTTCTGTCATTTTATTCTGTGTTGCAAAGTCTGTATTGAAATCTCCCGCTACAATAACGTTTGTAAAACGAGTAGTAGTAATCTCTAAAAGCCTATTGAATAGTTCACAAAAATTGTTCCATTCCCCATTTGGTGACCTGTAAATACCTAACACCGCTACTTCCAAATTATTGTCGATTTTTACTCTCAAACCAGTAACTTCTAAATCCATTTCCACAGCAAATTTCTCTACATATTCTAAATTAAATGTTTGCATATTCTTAGCATTTTTAGTGAAGATAGCTACTCCCCCACTTCGATGAGATGTCCTGCAATACGACGTTTTCAATGAATAGTTTGGAATATTAAGTTATGACAATTCATCTTCTTTTAAACCATGCTCTGTGAAAATAGCTATATCAGGAGCCTCTTATTTAAAAATTACTTCGATTCTATCTATTTTGTTACGAATGTATTGAATATTCTGATGGAACACAGTGAGTACCGGTACTTCCCTATCATCCCTTATTACTTTATCGTTGCTTTTGCATATTGAAGTAGATTTACTTAATCTCTTAGGATCTTGAGAGCCTATCAGATTGCTACAAGAGTTCCTTCCACTAATGCTATCCTGATTTTTTGATCGATTAACGTCTTTTAATACAATTGAAGATATGAATTTATCATCTGAAACTAGTTTCCCTTCCCGGTTTTGAGCCACTTTACTAAAAAAGGTTCGTTAGATGATTGTTTAGGAGAATTATTGACAGTAGATTGCAAACGACTTTCAATCAGCTCTGCCAGCCTATTACAAAATATTACTTTGCCAGATTGATTTAGATGTAGACCATGATTAGTGAAGTTTTGTTTTTTCAGCCTTTCATTTAGAAAACAAATCCCCAACTGCTTAGAATTCTTATTTTTTAGGCTGTTGATTGTATTATGAATTGATTTATTTGTTGACTTAATGGCTTCATTTAGCTCTGGCCTATCAAACCTATACGGAATTGTACTTATTATTACATTAGTTTTTTGGCTGAGTGGCTGAGTTAGTTTGAAGTGACTGACAATTGAATAAACTGACAAATATGCATAAACAGAGTTTAGCAATTAAAGGAATTCGAAATTAATAAATTCTGTTTAAACAAGAATTCATTTAAATAATTTTAATTCGGTTAGATATAGTAAAAATAATTTGATTTTTTTTAATTAATCATTCGCAAGCAGTCACGCCAGAAAAATGTTCAAGTTTCATGATGTTTTGCAAATTTCAAGTAGCTAGAAGACAGTGTGAAAAGTAATGAATAAAGTAGGGTGGAAAAGTATGGCGAGGGAGAGATGAAATGTTCACCATGTTTAATAAAAGTGAAGCAGCTCTTTGGTTGTAAATCACAAGTGCAACGGAAGTCTCATTAAAAATACAATGGAATGTTCAGGAAAAAACACCACCAGGAGGATGCACTTCTTAAAATATTCATAAACTAATGCTCGTCCCGACTTGGGTGATGAGAAATACCACTACGCTTCCTATAGAAACTGACCTACATTGATTGAAATTCTTTTGCAAAAATCCACTGTAGCAAAACCAAGTCAGATAAAGTCCGCCAAGAACTAAACCTTACAACCCAGACGCTTTTGAGAAAAATATTTGTATGAAAATACCAGAACAAGTTTAGAACAGTTTCAAAGAGCTTTGCCTCGCCTTTTCTCTTTTAATAATATCGTAGAATTCAAAGTTTATACAAGAAAAATCAATGAACTCTCTCCATTCGAAATCCTTTTCTATCCTTTCCCTCATTATTTCTTGAACTTCCCTTGAAATTTCTATACGCTTTAATCAGAAATATGTAATCAGAATATGCTTCAAGCATGATTCCACTTGCAATTTCTACACGCTTTGATCAGAGAGCTGTCAAGCGTCTTGAACTTGTTTTTTTGGACATCAAGAGAAGAAAATTAAATATGTTTCAACACAGGAGCTTTGAAGAATCCTATGAACTTGTGATTCAAACGTGATCTACACACAAGATTGAACGCTTTTGACAGATCTTCAAGATAGTTTGGCATTACAACAGTAAAATTAGAGCATTTAATCTCTAATCCAGTAGAATTACAGGTGACATACAAAAGATAAAATTAATAAAGAATGGTCTGAACGGCCGAACTCTACCTCTTTGTCTAATTCATCAATCAGGTTCAAGTTTTCATTCTTTATCACCACAATAAGAATTTTTTTATTTATTTATTTTTATTTTTTGAGAATGAAGCCCACATAGGTGTTAAGACCTGTGTGTGGGTAATGAGTTGGATGATGGCGATTGATAAGTTGGACCTACAGTTTTAGGTGGGTTGCAAACCCCGAAAAGTGATTTTACAGCAGAGAAAATTGTATTTTTTGCTCGTGAATCTAATCGGTCACCCTTACAAAGAGAGCCCAGGAGAACGCAGCTTGTCTCTATCTGACCAGCTACGGCTCTCGGCTATCACTTCCCTAATAATTTCTGTATCCAATTATTTTAATTATCCATTATAGTATTTTATCAATAGAATAAATACATTGCATCAATTCTATAAAATTCATCACATTACCTACTTCAAGAATTCATTATTTGAAATTAAATTTCAAAAATTATTGTATGGTACAACCACTTGTAACTCTTGGAACTGGATTGATAGTTGATAATGAAAATTATACCGTATCCAAACAGACACGTTGCAAATATACACAAATATATAACCATCTGATAAACATTATATAATCATATATAGCCATCTGAATCTGATTTCCTAAAGGAGAACCCTACTTAAGTCATTCACATCATTAGTTTTACTTGAAAGAGACCTTATATTGGATTAAATGGATAATGTAATATTAAAACTGACACTGTATTTCTATTTAAAGCTTGTATTTCATCCTTGAAGCTTCTCTTTAGAAGTGAAATGCATCCCTCCAGTATCTCCAGTATAAATGAGTGAAAATCATGTATTAAATAGAAATGCAGTGTCAGTTTTGATATAAGATTGTTAATCAAGTATTTCGTCATGGAAAGCATCAAAGATAAATGAATAATTACCTAATCAATAGTTTTTATAAATTATGACCCTGCATTTAAAAATATTTATGAATATTATTTTCAACCATAAACTGCTTCTTCAATAATAACAAAAAAAACTGTCAATTTTGTCATTTATAAATTCATTTTGACAAAGGCTACAATCAAATGCGGAAAAATGTCGACATAGTGTCAATTGCATATCATTTGATAACTCTTAATTTGACTCTGCATTTAACTTCCCACATCTCCCATTATGTAGAGTTTTTCAAGATCTATATGACAAAATCAAAAATTATTTAATTGCTGTAGGAGCTTTTTCAAAATTAAATTGGTAATTGTTAGCGAAAAACATGTTTTCTATATAAAAGTATATAAAAGCGTGGTGTTCAAGTGATCGTGATGTTCAGTCACGACCGCTCAAGACTGCGCTTGGATGGGTGACCGTGCTTCAATGACTTGATATTACAAGCTTTATTATCACTTACCCGGTGGTTCGGAACCCACCTAAAATAGTAGGTCCACCATGTTCCCCGTAACATGGCACAAACGGCGAGGTGGAACTACCCGTAAGGGTCTCCCCACCATTAAAAGCCATACGCTTATTATTATTATATAAAAGTAAACAAGGCTGACGATTGTCAATTCCATATATTTATAGTACTTGAGAAACATCAACCTTGTTGACTCCTATTATGGAGCTCCAAATCATGAATCAAAAATTATAATTCTATTTTATTCCAACTTTGTAATGTATTAATATCTTAATGTTTTTTCTTGAATGCTATACTTTGTGGATTGCTTTTAATTAGCAGAGCATTGTACAGCTTTTGTTTGCGTGAAAGCCTGTCTAAACAGCGGGAAATAATTTGACATTAATATTGCATTAAACGAAAGCTTAGAACAGAGTAGATCAGTGTGGATTCTAGCTAGACGTGTTGCGAGAGCTCTATCAACTCTTTCCCATTATTATGAGTTAGTTATTAGTTGAGGTATAAAACTTTAGTTCACTTTAGCATAGGTAAAAAAAAGTTTAGCATAGGTAGTCTGATCACCAAGTGTAAAAAATAGCCCTATTTTCAAAGTGAAAATAAATAATTGGAAAAAATTAGACAGTACCAAAGTGGGGGAAATGTCAACTGCATAAGCTTTTCAGTGGCAGCAGCTTAATAGGCGACAAGGTTTACAGACTACGATGAAGTAATTATAGGGGTGAATAGAATACAGGTAGAAAGGAGGGGGTGAGGGGTTGCTTGCAACACACTAAAAATACAGAAGAGGGGGTGGGAGTGGAATCCTCCCTTGAATCGATCCGGCGTCCTTGCTTGACTTACTGGGGGTGTCAGTATGCGCAGCCAAACCCCCCAACCATCCCCCCCCCCTGGGAACAACCCTCTCTTCACCCAACTCAAAACACCAACCTACCCCCCTCCCAACAATTCACAGATAACATTCCAGACCAAAGTACAAAAAGCAAAGCACGGTTGACAACGCCCTGTGAACACCACTGGGTCAATCAAACAAAGTTTTCTGATCGGATTTAGTTTTGGATTGTTTGAGGGGAAGAGAGATACTGTTTTCCATTGTTTTATTTTACTTGATCATTTACTTCAGATTTATTTACGAAGGAATTTCAAAATAGTTCGAATGAAGTTATATACTTATTTGAACTTAATACATATCTTGTAGCAAAAACAAAATAACACATCTAGTTCACTCCAGCAAAAACAAAATAACATATCTAATTTACTCACAACAAATTAATATTTTACATAATATAGCCTGGTATACATAGTATGTAAAAATGAGCAAAATTCTGCGATAAGTATACTGTAAGACGCTAAAAAATGAATTTTTTCTTATCAACTTTTCATGTGAAATTTAACGACTTGCAGTCAAATATTTGTTAAGAATAAGTATAATAACTCACTTAATCTTTGTAGAAGTAGGAAAAGGTTCAATAGACAATTCAATAAATGATGTTAAGAAATGGGTTGGATCAATACAACAACTTGGTCAGGATAGTTATTGGTTCAAAACAGTCATGAGCTAACAGATTGATCAAGAATTACCTTTTCAAACGAATCTGGAATTGAAATGATTAAAAGGTATTAAAGAATTGTATTCCCACAAATAGATTTCAACTAAAGGAGTTATTATCGCAAAGTATTACTGAAAATTTACTTGGAAAATAGATTAAACTTCATTAAAATACACCATAAATAAATCTCAACTTATGTAATGCATAATACAGTTAAACTTCTAAAATTCAAAATTATATTATTCAATTTCTTTGGTCTAATGGACAGTTCCAGTGGTTCGTTGTTAAAGTGAACATCTAAATATTAATATGCATGTTTTGGAAAGAATTAGGAACCGCACTGCATAGTGAATTTTCTAGTTAAACTTTGTCATAACCTAAAATTTGGATTTTTAATTTTAAAATTTGTAAAGAAAGCAGAACTGGGCTGTGCCTGTTGTATCTTTACTTGATTGTGTGTGTTTTTTTAACAAATAGATAAATAAATAAAATAATTATGACGGATTTCCAGATGGCGAAATCCTCAACGTGAAGATATTTATGGTGTCACTTGACATTGAAATCTTAGCCCAGCCGATTTCTCATTAAAGAATACCGCTCTTGAATGATTTTCCTGTCTAAATAATTGATTCCGTTACACAGAAGTTCAACTGCAGATGTAATCGAATGTGAATAACTAGATTATACATAGATTCAACATAAGAGGGGTTGCGCAAATCTATTTTCCAAAAGTGTTGAACAGAAATATAACTTTTCCGTTTTTTTTTTTGTAATATTTAAATTATTAATTTAATTAACTGCATAATTTTTTAACTTTCATATACTGTGACCTATTACACATGCCTCTGAATTTGATAATAATTCAATCATTTTAAGCTCTTTGTTGTAATGTCGCACATGGTAGTACCAGTAGTAGAATATGGTAGTACCATATTCTCGCTCGTAAATGTACAAGAGGTTTAAAACTGACAATCTTATTATTTTCCGCGATAACGGGGTTTTAACTTAGATTTGCGCAGCCTCTGTACTTGGAAGCTAAAGATACCACTTCTCACTCAATTTGCCTAATACTTTTAGTGGGAAACCTCCCGGAAATTGGTAACAGGATTGTACATTAGAGGGAAGTCTCGCATGAGGTCTCCTTCCATTAAACCCAACCACCAATCCATTTTGGGCTGTTGGTCCCTTAAAATACTCTTGTGGTGTTCTCCACTCATATTTAGCACCAATGCATTAACGGCTGTAGGTCGACAATGAGATAGAATCTATTAATTTCGAATTCCTTTGAAAAATAACTTGAAAAAAAGCTAGGAGACTATTTAAACTCAGAGTTCAGACAATAATTATTGACTCAAAAATTGAATAGCATAGTTGAAAGCTAGACTTGAAGGCTAGAAGGCTGTTTAATCAAATTCTTGACTACGAGAGGTGTGGCCAAGATTTCTGCTACTACAAACTCTTGAAGAGCTTTTCTATGTTAGATAGAAACAATTTAACAAACTGACAAATATACTAAAACAGAATTTTTATTAATTTTTAATGCCTTTAAGTGCTATTAATTTACACTGAAGACTTCCGCAATGGCGGATATTGACAACAACATTGAATAGCTGATGGAAATCGATGAATGTTATTGTACAAAAATACCAGTCACCACCGGGAATCCAACCACGGACCTCCCAATTGCCGGTCGCACGCTTTACCCACAATACCGTAGTGACCTTTCTGAAATGAGTGCTGCTGTGCAGAAAGGTCACTATAGTCTCGTGGTTGAGGCGCACGATCGGCAATTGGGAGGTCCGCGGTTCGATTCCCGGTGGTGACTGATATTTTTGTATAGTAGCATTCATCGATTTTTCAGCTATTCAATGCTGTTGCCAATATCCACTATTGCGGAAGTTCTCAGTATAAATTAATAGCACTTAAAGGCTTAAAGGCATTCGAAATTAATAAAAAATTCTGTTTCTGTATACTTGTCCGTTTGTTAAATTGTTTCTATCTAACATGTGCTGGAATGTATGTTCTAAAAAATTCTTTCAGTAAATAATATAATTTTGTATTCTTTATTTAGTTTCTATATAGCTTATATTTATTTCTTCCAACTACTAATAGCTGTAAGGCATTGAAATGTTCTTTTGTTGTAATTTATTTATTTGAGAATAAACTATCTATCTAACATAGAATAGCTTGTCAAAACGTCGCAGTAGCAGAAATCTTGGCCACACCTCTCGTAGTTAAGAATTTGATTAAACAGCCTTCTAGCCTTCAAGTCACTATTTCTGAAATTTCAACTAAGCTATTCAATTTTTGAGTCAATAATTATTGTCTGAACTCTGACTTTAAATAGTCTCCTAGCTTCCTTTCAAGTTATTTTTATGGAATATATGTTTGTTAACACCCATCTTTACAGTGAGCCACACCTAACGACAAATAGACTGCATCCAATGAGCTAAAAACCACCAACATGCCTAAACTGCATTTCGCCTCTCAAATCGATACCTCTTCTCCTCTTGCTATAAAAAACTTTCAAGTTTCTACAGAGGGCCAACGCCTTATCACGTGACTGAGCTGAAGCATAGTACAAAGCTTCCTTAGCCGCGTTATTGCCCTTTTGTCAGCTCGTTAGTCACCATTGGCCAATTTGCATGAGCACAAAGAATCAGGCTAGAAACCTATATTATAGACCGGACAACTAACATGGGAATCAATCTGAATTAAGACTGTCACCGATCTTGTCATTAGCACTGACAGGACACATTGTAGACTGCAACCAGAATAGCATATTGACAGAATGAATCACTTCACATTAATTTATGCTTGGTATGAATGGGTCATTTATAGCTTGGTCCACTTCAGACTGTCAAGCTTTCAATAAGAAAATGTGCTAAGTTAGGCTACATTATTTTAGAAAAATTCTTGTTAGAGCACACAGGCAACCCTAAATTTTACCCCTCAACCACACAAAAAATTGGAATTAACTAGAATTTAAGTATGGTAGCCCTTCAACCCTACGATTAAATTGAAAGGATTCTATTTGTTATTGATAGACTATGAAAAGTTTCAAATTTGTTTCAAAAAACTTTCGATTAGATAAACTTCTGTTTTTTTAGTGGAAGTGTTCATTTTAAACCGCATTTTAATGAATGCCAAATTTACTACTGATTCTTTTTCTGACAACTGATACATAATGGAAAATGTTTGAAAAAGAACATTTGTATTAGCGTAGTATACAATCCATTACAGTAGATCGACAATGAAGGCCTCTAAATTAAAATAATATGATCAGCATTATTGACAGCCTGTACATAGTAGTAACTACAAAAGTAGATAAGATTCTTGTAGTGGTCAAGATTCGTGGATTGAACATATTTGCCCATATAATTGAAAAATTATTATATTGAAACAAAATTAATTAGCTGAAGATATATTGGAAGGATAATGACACAAACAAGAAAATGTATAAGACAGCTGCATCATTTGAAGTAGAAGTATTCACAGGAAGACTAAACACATGATATTCAACACACTTGTCAGAAGCATCAAAACTATGGAGCCCAATGGGAGAGGAAAACTAAGACAATTGTTAAGAGGCGAGGTTTATAAAGTTTTGGAAGCAAAGAACTTGTTAGGCGGAGAGTGAGTAGACTGACAGATATGGAGAGCCCGACTAAAAGGAGGAAGGCAGTAAAACGCTGTAAAATCCAAAAAAGTAAAATCAACATCATTACACTTCGAAACCAAGAAAATTATTTTGATGGTTATTAGATTGTCAAAACCACACCTACCGAAATTAATATGAATGGAAATCGTGCTAACTTGTAGCACGAGCGTGGAAACAAATATCGAAGCAATGAATATGCATTGTGGAAGATACGGCATTTAAAGGTAATGGAATTTCTGGGAATTTCCTCCGGGAAATGGTAAAATGAGAAAACTGCTCAGGGCCGAATAGTTAGTGGAAACTGTTTCGAGAAAAACATAGACAAATGTAGACGATGGACTATAACAGAATATGGAGTTATTATTGATCAAACTTACCAGAATGCTAAAAAACCACAGTAGGAGACATTCCGGGACTCCAAATTGTAGTGAACTTGACCGAAAAATGCTGAGATTTAAAATGTATGCACCATCATCTATGAAGTTAGCTATTGTAATTATATCACATTCTGCATTCAGCTATTCACAATCATTTTTAAATATATTTTTAATTTCAATAATTGAAAAATTAATTAACAAACAGCAATTTCCCAATTTCTTTTTTCGCATCTCTTGAATTTTTCTCACTTTCATTTCACTGCAGGAAATATAGCAATACACAAAATTGATAGATTTAATCAGATTAAAGGGTAGGCCCTACTACTTGTTGAAAATAAGTTGGTCTTTGCTATCAATAAGCTACAATCATCATTTTCAGTGTCCTAACAATCTATTCGGAAATTTATTAATGATCAATTATTATGACCAACCATGATCATTTCTCAACTGATGATTAGGCCTATCGATAATTATTAATGGTATTGCTTCTCACAGATGATCAATTATCACTGAACATAAATCAATGATAATTGAACATCAATTATGAATGACAATTAATGATCGATGATCACTGATGGTTTTTACAAATAGTCCACACTCAATGATAATTAATTATCAGTGAACATTGATCACTAGTCAATTTATAAACAGTGATCATTAAATCACTTCAGTTAATAAAAATTATTGTTAGCAGAAACCAGCAAAGATTGTAGAAGGTAACTATCAAACCCAGACCTCAGAAATAAATTCAATTTCATATTGCTTTGATGTACATCGACTGATCTCAAAGAACTTAAAGAACAGTAATTATATAATTGCTTAGTGTTGATGAGTATGCTATCAGCGTCGTACCTCAACTTAAACCGTTTCTATTTTTTTCATTCAAGGCATAACTTAAAAATCTTGATAAATTGATTGATTTCCTTTATTAAGGGCGGAGTTAAGACCCTTGATCCTCTCTTATACTCAACCCTTCAAAGAAATATATAGATAAAAGAGACAATTGCCAGATTAGACTATTTTAACTGAATGAAAAACTGCATCCTAAATCTTGTATTTGATCATAAAGGTAAGTCAAGATTTATAGATAGTACACCGCACTGTAACAAAAAATAAGTTGGTTGGCTAAGTTACATTATTAAATCAAATAAGTAAATTAGCAAAAGTATCATAGCTCAACAAAGATTTTGATCAAAATATATTTTGTCAAGCAATGTGAAATAATGTTTTGAAAAAATCGCATTTCACCACACCTTTTTTGTATCAATCATTTACATTGTGTTTTATATAATTGTTTTCCGCACCAGTGTTTTATCTAGACTCAATCTGTGTCAATTATTATAATTAAGCCTGTAAGAGTTTTTTTTCTTTTTTTGTATAGGCTAACATAAATTTATTATCATATCATTATTATGTATGGTTACATTAACCAAAAAAGTGTATGAATGATGTATGTGTGACAACTTAATCATATTATTATATGTGAATAGTCCCTTTTGGAACACAAGCGGGACTAAGCCTAATGTGACGCCATTGCGTCACATTATGTTTTAATAAATATGTATATTCAAACTTCAACTCATACCCATGCTCAGGCTTTTCTTTTGTGGGTATAATTTCCTTTAATATAATATGTGTTTTGTTTTATCAAGTGAAATGAAGAGGAAATAAAATTAATTTGATTTTTTTCATCATTGAAGAAAATTGATTTAACAGTGTTGTCTACAGCTGTATGCGCTACGTATGGATTGTATTCTACAGATAAATGCATGGTTAATTGAACATTAGGTCCAAATGAGATGAAATAAATTTGTAAACAAAGTAAGCCCACAGATAAATACTCCTTTTCTGTGGTAAAATCCAGTTGAATCAACATCAATAAAGAGATCATATCTCATTTAGGTTGTGCGCAGGGTTTTTGGTCATAATTTTCTTTCAAAGTTTATTGTATTGGATATTATTAAGGTATTGAAATGTTGACTGTCATGAGAAATTATTTTTTTCAACAAATATTTTATGGAATATGGTAGTTCAAAGTTGAAATTTTTCGGTTTTTGGGGGCAATTGAACTCACCTACGAGTTATTTTAAACATTTGATAATTTTTTTATCACTAAAAGGCACCTTGGGGAAAAGAAGGACACAGTTTTTATTTCAATTTAACAATTGGTTTTTTCAAAATAATTTTTCAAAAATAATAAACAGAACTGAAATTTTTTGCATGTTTAAAATATTTTTATTTGAGAAAACTACCGTAATTGTTTGATCAGAATGAAAAATATGTTATTTTATTCCTCAATTTGTCTTCCATTTAAAAAAATATCAAAAGTTTAAAATAACTTGTAGGGGAGATCAATTGTCCCCAAAAATCAAAAAAATCAATTTCTCATGGCAATAGTAACCTTATCTATAATATCCAATGCAATGAACTTCGTAAAAAAATCATGACCAAAAACCCTGCGCACAGCCTTTAGTTGATGAGTAGACGAGGGAATATAACAGAAAATTGAGTTATTATTGAGAAAACTTACCAGAATGCTAAAAAACCACAGTAGGAGACATTCCGGGACTTCAAATTGTTGTGAACTTGACCGATGAATGCTGAGATTTAAAATCTATACACAGTCAACAACCGGCGCCAGAGAAAATTTTACAGAAAATTGCTTCTATGCACGCATTGAAGGCAGCCAATTCACAGGTGATGAAGATGAATTTGTAGATAAGAAGAGAAATACGTATGAAGAACTTCAAAAACTACAAAAAAGGGGCACAACCAACTTTAGGGGTGCGAGAGCAATAAAACGATCAGGATACAGGATAGATCAGGATCAGATCTCAGAACAGGACGATCATATGTTATTAGCCAGTCTGTCAAACATATCAGATGAATAAAATCAATTTCAAAAAACAAAATCAATCAATCTTGAAAATAAAAGTGAGATATCGAAGTAAATTAGAAAACAATCATTAATTATAAATATCAATGATTATCGCTGTGATCTTTTTTTTCAATATTCGAACTTCATTTTGAATATATTTTATTATGGTCAGCTGCTTAGCTAAGTGTGGTACGACTGGGTTCAGAACACAAGTTTGATGCTTTGTTTTTGTTGTTCTACTCTACTGCATATAACCTCAAACTAATCTTACAAGTCAATTTTACGTCTAAAATATAATTTTAGCATTCATCATTGATAATATTACTATAAATTAATCTGATGATGATTGTAGCTAGGTCAGAGTCTTGTTCTGAAGATTCAGAGGATGAAATTGATGAAATCGATGTCTATAGGCGTAAATATCAATTGTTGCTGGATCGATGCGAAGTACTCCAGCAGGTGATACAAATTATATATTCTATTGTTGTTTCTGCTATTTAAAGAATATTATCAAGTGTGTAAATTCTCGCAGTTGAGTTTACTTAGGTTAATTGTAAATACGTAGAAAGGCTGCAGTTCCGTATGTAGTCCAGGGAAATAATCAGCTGACTGACCCGTAAAAAGTCCTTAAGGGATAAGACAGTTAGACACTCATCCACGTTCATCTCAAGGAAATAGATCATTTATATAATTCCTCCCAATTGGATGGCCAGATCAGATTTCTAAAAGAAACATATATACAGATTTCACGTCTGGTAAAAGATAATTATGTCACTTGAGGTGGTCCATTTTAGCAACAAATGAGGCTCCATAAATTTGTGGTTTGTGTTGCTCTCCACTCGTCTCTGTCAGATAACTTCTGGAAAGTTACCCAGAGTTGTTCAGGATAGTACTATTAATTTGGAATTTACTGTCGAGAAAAGAGTAGTTTAAATGGACCTTGCATACTAATACAATAAATGAGGTAATAGCAACTTACCTCATCCCTTGCTTTGAGAAGCTGATCTAAAAAAAAATGCCATTAGTTGATCTCCAAGAGATTACAATGTCAAAACCTGGTTGAGTACGTAGCCTATATAAATTTACTCTACTATTATTATTATTATTATTATTATTAAAAATGTTATCCACAAAATGAACTTCATATTCAATACCATGAAGATCTTTCTGTTCATATCCATCCAAATAAATAAATATATTTCTCTCATTCTCATCTCATACTGAACCCAATTTTTCAAGAAAGATTATAGGAAATGAAGCAAATGGGATTGAAAAGTTCACTATATGGAATGAGAACTTTTTTCCTGATGATACCCACAAGAGTCTCAGAACTTTGCATGGGTGGTGAATGATTATAATGAAGATAGAAGTGACCAATGTATGGACCAATGTATGATATATGTATGGTCCATATTTTAGGTGGTTTCCGTACCACCGGAAGCCGCTAGAACGTCAAGTTATAGCTCCGGCCACCCTGCCAAGCACAGTCTTAAGTGCTCATGACTTATCATCAGATTAAGAGATCACGACAATGGATAACAGCAATCAAATCTATAATTTCTTCACTTATTTAAAGAACATTTTTGATTCACAGGATAATGAAAGGATTGTTAACAGAATTCAACAAGTAAAAAAGCTGCTCAGGCGAACTAGAAAAGAGAGAAGGTGAGTAGCCTTCTTTATTAGTTTAATTAGTATTTTACTTTACTTAGTATTAGTTTAATACTGGCGGGTATTGAACGGAAAAAGCCTAATACTAAGCCTGCTACTCAGTTTTAATCATATGGTGAACAAACAATTATGAAAACTAATCATCCATAATTTTTTTATTTCATCTTTAAACTTGTCTCAATCAGTTCAAATATGTAGAGCTTTCAGAGTCTGACTTTGTCAATTAATTTAGCTTTTAATTTAGAATTAGTAGATCTAAATTCAATGTATTGTAGTCTACTTGGACATTTGACTTATCTCATACCGGTATCGTACCATTCAAAGCCTTACTTCACTCTATTCCTTGCACCATGTTTTAACGATAATATTCTGAAAAATTGTGTAAGTTTATCTATTCCGTATTTCATAATTTGGACACGGGGCCCTATTTCAAACAAACCGAGATTTTTATATGTTATTTTGTGATAATATTACGCTAAATTTTTGACAATACATTTGATCTTATAAGTCTTTGTTGTTATTTTTTTCAGATTTCTCATGAATCGTCTAGATCAACATGGCGACAACTGGAGAACCGCATCTCTACCTCTCGAATTGGATGAACCGATCGATCCTCCTTTGAAAGCTCTCCCCAGTGAACGTACAGTTGCAATTACTAAATTAACCAAGGTAAATTACTATGTTAATTTGCATGAACTGTTGGTGCTTATGGTGATTCGACTGATAGTATATCAGAATAAAACGTTTGATAGTTGACGAACTGTCGAAATCACATTCAGTCAAATTTTATTTCTATACCGTATCAATTTCTGCTTACATCAAATCGATGATGATTTTACAATGAAATCAATCAAAAACTCTTGTAAAAAATGTTAATGGGGTTAGATTCAGTGGATATAAATATACGGTGTACTAGACTGGATAAGCCATTTCAAGCTGTGATTCTGTACCATACTTGAAACTTCAGAACTATGCAAAGACTGGCGTTCTGTACAACTTTTCAACCCCTCTAATTGTTCAATCCTAAATTAATTATCCTTTTTCTATGATAAAGTGCAGTAGCTCGAATCGAAATCTAAATTCTAGCAATTTGAGTTATATGTCGAAAAATACATCATTATAATATTTTGCCTATATTTTTATACCAGTACCCAAAATTTAATTCATTCAATTTATATGATCTTCAAACTGATTTATAAGTTAGTATATGTCTAAAAGAAATTATATTGTGTGTTTCTCATCTTAGAATCTAGTCGAATTATCTAAAAAATGAGAAGAAATATTTTTGGAAGATTATTTATTTTCCGATTATCTGAAAGATTAGTTATCCAAACTCACCGCCGAGAGTCTTGGTGTAGCGACAAAAGCAACCTAATGCACATTTGCATTTACAGCCCTAGATCATTTGCCTTATTACCCAAGCACAAGCGCCAGGCTTATGTGGGAATCGTCAGCTATAAACAAAAACCCCTATCTAAAATATTCAGACCTTACAAACAACACAGAAAGAACACACATCAATGAACAGACTCAATTCATATCTAACACAGTATAAACATAATAATATTTATACTACACTATCTAACCTCCACAAACAAGCATAAAGTTTCCGATGAAGTTTCTGATTCAACCGAGTAAAATGGAAAAAGTAAGAGGATGCGAGATATATCGGCCTGCAGAATATTATGCCGAAATGATGTAGCTGCAGATTTCTGACGAGTTGCAGCAATATCGACTTAGAGACGACTCGTCCTTCAGAGGTGTCGGCTGGAGTACCAATCAGCTACTATCGGCTGCAGGTCATTTCTTTACGGCGTAATAGTTCTTATTCCGACCCACCTCTTACTCCAAACGTCATGAGTAGAATCAATTGTATCCAAATCCCAGTTTTCATAGAAGATAGTTCAAAAAACTAGGCCTAGCTCTCGTTCTCAACTAGGATCATTTCAGAAATGAGGATATTCGAACCAAAGTGGATTGCTATAGCACGAATGATGAAATTAGTAATCAATATTCTTTATTGAATATAGTAACCAATAGGAGCACATCAAAATCATTCGGCGGCCGTAGTAGCTTAGTTGTTTGGAGTGCTTGTCTCTGATTAGATAAGAGTCTGGCTGGCTGCTTTTCCTGCGATCTCGCGTTCGAATTCCGTTCAACCTTGGATGTGTCCAGTCATCATTCACCTCATTTCCTACACACAGTCTCAATACTCAATTTGGCATTAAGAAAAAAAAATCCAGCAGAAACGTTCCCACTCAAAATTTCCAACTACCAACCACAAGGTAAAAGAGATGTTGATTAACCACACAAAAGATGACGATAATCAATCATTTAAAATGATTGATAGTCACATATATGAAAAACTATCAATACAAATGAATGTGTAAGTTGTTTGTGATTTGAAACAGGCAAAAGCCTCATCCTTTCACGAAAGAAGAACCCCTAGTTCTCTTTTTTATCGTCTAATCGACTGTACTATAGTCTCATTTATCGCTTCTCTATCACCAATAAAGATTAGAAAATAGTAATTTATATATTAAGAGCGTAAATAGCAACTTTATCCTGAATTCCTTTCCTTTGATAAATGATAATAAGCTTTACAATCGAATTACACACATTTTTCCTACAACTACAGTTTTTGATTTCCAATAACTGTATTAAATTATAATTTCCTTACCCAATGCATCATCTTTGAGACGTTGAGGTTATGAGAAATTCATCTGGCAATAACAAGCTGGAAAACTTTAGTGCTGTCAACCATATGAAAATTTGGTTCTTGTATGATGTACGATCTGGCTACCTACGATAGGTACTTTGGTATGATAATTTCAAAGAAATCTCATTTCAAATAACATATTTTTTAAATAAGTAGAAGATTATCATTCTTTATTGGACTGCGCTTGGATGGGTGACCGTGCTTCAATGACTTGATGTTACAAGCTTTATTATCACTTACCCGGTGGTTCGGAACCCACCTAAAATAGTTGTGCCATGTTCCCCGTAACATGACACAAACGGCGAGGTGGAACTACCCACCATTAAAAGCCATACGCTTATTATTATTATTATTATTATTATTATTCTTTATTAAAACAGATCAACCATATGAAAATTTGGTTCTTATATGATGTACGATCTGGCTACCTACGATATGCACTTTGGTATGATAATTTCAAAGAAATCTCATTCCAAAAAACATATTTTTTAAATAATTATTATTCTTTATTAAAACATAGATCATTGTAGGAAACCCAATTTCTATAAAAGTAAACAAAATTCCAGTTTTATATTATTTTGAAAACCTATATAATATTTTTCCTGATTACTAATTTGTCTATGCACAGCAATCATCGACGTCTAACACGGACAAGGCAGCAACATCGTCAGCAGCTTCCAACCTGAAAAAGTCGGCAGCCAGTTTTTCGTCAGCATCGGTGACGTCACCGTCCCAGTCGCCAGTGCCCAAGAAAAAGAGCGCCAAAGTGGCCAGTGACCCGAATGCGCCCAAACGACCTGCTAATCCCTTCTTCCAGTTCTGTCAGGAACAGCGCACCGTGCTACTCGAAACAATCCTAAGCAGCGGCCAGAAAGAACCTACCAAACAGGAGCTGACCAAACAGTTGGCGACCAAGTGGAACTCGCTCACCACTGACGAGAAAAAGGTTTGTTTCTTCATGTATGTTTTTGATTGGCCAGCAAAAAAGACACTGTTCTCTGCTGAACCACTTCCCGGTTGTTCGGAACCCACCTAAAACTGTAGGTCCAGCTCATCAATCACCATCACCAACTCATTACCCACGCACAAATCTCAGACCTATGTGGGCTTATCCTCAAAAAAAAAATAATAATTATGACAGTAGAGTTGAATCAGATGGGATCAGAAGTAACACGAATTACACTCCATACCACAAGAAAAATAGGGGTTCAATTAAAACTGAAGTGTTTCAAGAATAGCTGAAGAAATATGCTTTTATTGCAGCACTTATAAATGGAAAAGAGCATTTTCAATTGTTTTGTTCTGACAGCCTGTTTCCTACTTTATGGAGATTTGATGCCTATTTAGTTCGGACTCCCCGAGTATTGAAAGGTTACTTAAGGGGATCAAAAGCGTTTGAAATCTGAAGACGTTATTAACATCGTTAATATCGCATTTTTCTTTGCTCGTATTTGGTAACTCGGATTTAACAAAGCCTCAGACTATCAAGACTTGAATTATAGGTTGTCTATTGAAATGAAATTTTATTTCCACAAAATAAAAAACAAATACAAATGTTTAATTAGATACAAAAAATAAAATAGTGGAATATTCCACAAAGACTTGAGTCTGAGCATGCATTTCATTTCATTGTATTTATTTTTTTGAATGATTGGAGCTGAAATTTTGTATTTTTTAGACCGTATTTTGTGGGATTAAACCGTAGTTCAAGTGTAGTGATTATTAGATTTCAAGCAAAACGCCTAACCTAACCTGTCCTCTTATTGCTAACATCAGATTATTTTTACACATGCGCTGACATTGGCGTTGATTTTTTACTTGGAAGGAATTTTGCCTCAAAATCAATATGGCGGACACCGATCTCTCATATTTTAATAGCTTATGTTGTAACATGTATCAGGCATTATGCTTTTGAAGTAAATGCTTTCCAAGTCTCCCTTGAGCTGAGAAAACATCAAATTAGGTTCATAAATAACAACACAACACTTTAGTAAGTGGGAATTTCGAACTGGGATCATTAAAATTGGAATAATATATTAATTGAGAATATCTCCTACAGCTGTTCTATTACGTTATTGAGTTACTTCTTTGGGAAGCTCCATAGATTTTAGATAAGGTAGTTTCATTGCAAGAAATGCAGTACTCATCACTTTTTCAATGAAATTTGAATTTGTTTGTTAAATTAATCATATTTCAAAACTTATAATGGTATTTATCTTTCAGGTATATTACGACATGTATGAAAAGTCGAAAGAGAAATATACTGTTGATATGCACCTATACAGCCTCAACAAAGCAAAGAATTCGTGATTGAATGTCGGTCACAAGGGAAATAACGTGTGATTTCTTTTATAATAAGCATGGCTAGTAGAAAAATGTATATTTTTGTATGGCAATATTAGAAAAATGAAGATCTCATTGTTTCAAAATTAGTGTAAATAATTTTCATCGTTAAGAGTTATTGTTTGGTTGTCTTTTTTATGGATCAAGAATTTTTTAATCATAATTTGACCCCTTCGATGTTATTACAGTGAGTTCGTTTACAGAGAGCGTGTAACAGATTCATAATGCATTTTATATTTACGATTCTACATCGATGAAATTATGCCGTTTTTATGTGATCGATGCTATGTTGAATAAAATGTTCCTCTTTTTCAAATTATATCGGTGTCTTATTTCACTGAATGTCATTCATGAATTTTATAATATAGAATTGGATCAATTCAATTTCCTATGCAAATCAGAAAATCGTACTGGATTGCATCTCAGAAAGTAGAATTGTGACATAAGTAACTTGTAAGAAATGTCAGACGAAAAAGGAGGCCTTCATCTTCAGAATGCGATACTTAAAAGAATTATATTAGAACTATTAATCTACACTAGATGGATACTGGTTATAACTTGAAAATTCTTCAAAGTACCTGCAAAAATTGATGAAAAATATCAGCAGAGTTTATGTTCTTCCAGTATTGACAAAAAATAACTTGAAAAGGCATATCATTCCTTTATCGCCAACAACAAATGATTATGAAGAACTAATTGTTTAGAAAAAAATTACCTGTACGTGCCAAGATCGTACTCGACTATTATACAAATTTAAAAATCGGGACTTCTTCCTAAGAAAAAATCCAAAAAGTTTCTTTAGTTATTCAGAGGAACATAAAAAGGTTAGTTGATTATAATGTATCAACGTTGGGAGTGATGAGCGTATTTAATATAAATAGAAAAAACGGAAACGAAAGTGTTTAGTATGTCAGTGTTGAAACACCCAGTTATCATTCTCCTATAAGAGAGTTTAAACAGAACTAAAAAAAAATGAGAAAAAAGCTAACTTTCAACCTCACCACTCTATGCCTTCGCAAGATTCTGTAGCGCAATCTGAGACATAGATTGGTCGGGTTAGTTATTTTTATCGTTAGTTTTGCTCAAATTCCCTCTATTGACTGAGGTTAATGAATAAGCAAATCAAATGAATTCGGTCGCTACTGACGAAAAAAAGTTGTTTCTTCAATTCAATTTTAAATAAAATTGATTATTACATTAGGCTAATGAATTTTAGGCAATCCATGAATTAAAAATATTTAAACGTTATGCTATTCCACGTTTTATAAATGCTTTGAGCAATCTTCGTCAATAATACATCTACAATAAATTATTATTTATTACCTAATATATCAGAATAATTTTATACTAAATTATTACCAGTCTTCTTTACTTGAACACCTTCAACATACACTTCAATAATATTTCGATCATCTCCAGTGTAGATAAACTTTTGCATAATCTCGATGTCACTCAATGAATCAGTCGAATTGAACAATGAAATCTCCTCACTCATGTCAATTAAGAGAGCGTCGAACTTTTTTCCTACTTCAAAGTTTCCAATTTGGTTTTCCATGGAGAGCGCTGGAAACATATCGAAACGTTTCAAATTATTGGTGATTTGAATTAATAGATTATTAATTATTGAAATTATGTTCCTTAGAATAAATTAATCAAAAGTTTATTAATGAAATAACATCATTGTTATACAATGAATACGAAGAGGGTTCCTACAGCTCTTGAATCGAAGTGTGACAAAATTATAAAAGTGAGGTACAATATTGAAATAGACTCACCTTTTGCGGCTCCAATGGTTGCCATGTAGAATACTTCGTTGTAAGTTAAAGGCGAACTTTCACTATCTTGAAAAAATGTAATGATTGAAGCATCAATAGCTGATCTCATACAATTTAACATTGATGCACTGTAACCACCTGATACATCTGAAATGACAAACAGATGAATTGAATTTTGGTTGTATATAAGTAGTTATTAAGGCTTGAATAATCAAAATAAGTTGCAATATTACACAGTTAACTTGAATAACCATTACAAAAATTATTTAAATCTGAAAGTTAAAAAATTACATTTAAAGTTTTGTCTAATATCAAAACTGACACTGTATTTCAATTTGATATATTGTCTACTCATATTGGAGATACTGGAGGGATGCATTTCACCTCTGAAAAGAAGCTTCGTCAACCACTTTTCAGAATCTTCATCGAAGCTTCTTTTCAGAAGTGAAATGCATCCCCCCCCCCCCAGTATCTCCAATATAAGTGAGTGAAGACAATATTATATTAAATTGAAATACAGTGTCAGTTTGGTATTAGATTTTTTATCAAGTAGTTCGTCGTGGGAAACATCACATATTACAGTTTTGGTTCGCATTTAATCCAAAAAATTTCACTATAAATGATCCAATGGTTCCTGTGGCTCCTACGATCTCCCTGAACTTTTTTTATATCAATAATAGCTGGCAGTAACCTGATACGGTACTAAACAGGATGCTATTTCAATGTCACAATCAAAATTGTCCAAGAAAATACAAAGGTAAAAATAAAAATTGAATTATAAAAAAATCGAAACAAAGCCATTAATCCCTGTCAAGCATATTATGTTAATGTTTACAAAATACCGATGTGGACAATGTAGGCTACTCTTGAATAATTCGTTAAAGTCGCTTTGTCTTATATCTTACCCTGATATCTTATGAAAAATTTTAAAAAGATTACAAGAAACTATTTCTTTACATATACCAGTTTACAATATACTAGATAAAAATGATCAATTTCATTAAGAAATGCAAAAGAAGAAAAAATTCAGTTTATAGACAGTTGAAAAAAGTTTCTTAAACTTTTAAGTTTTACAGCAAAAACTAAAAATCTCTCGTCTCCATAATCCTCTGTGAATGATTTCAATTACTTCAGATACCAAAATATAGGCTACACTTCCTACAAATATGACTTAATTCAAGACAGTTAATTCAAAAACTAAAAATCTTACGTCTCTAGAATTCTCTGTAAATGATTTCAATAATTTCAGAACACCAAAAAATACTCTTTCCACAAGTATGAGCTTATTTTATGACATTTTTTCTTATCTTGTAAATTCGATTTCTGGCAAGAAGAAACACCCATAGTTAAAACTAAAAATCTTTGGTCTCCAGAATCGTCTCTAAATCATTTCAATGACTCCAGACACCAAAAAGATACAATATCCACAAGTATGAGCTTCATTTTTGACATTTTTTATTTTGAAAATTCAATTTCTGACAAAAAAGATACCCATGGAAAAAGCGAAAAATCTCTGGTCTTATTTTAAGACAATTTTTTATCATTTTTGTTGATACTAAATATACCCTTAGCAAAGTTTCTAAACTAGCTACTGAAATAAATCAAGAAAAAGCAGTTGTTATCTTTACCTGTTCCTAGACCGACATTGATGTTGTGCTTCTGAAGCCTTCTTACTTTACAGACGCCACTTTTCAGACTCATATTAGAATTTGGACAATGTACGACGGTGCATCCTCTATCCCTGATCAAATCCAGTTCATCATCACTCAAATATATGCCATGTGCAAGGAGGGTCTAAAAAAATCAATCAATTTCATCAAATTTAAATCAATCTATTGTATTGTTTTCCTCAAGGATGTTTTTCTGAGTCTACAACATGAGTCTGGGTCAAACTAGGCTGAATTAGAGAGCTCTAGTTTGAAAAAACTGTCTAGTTCGGTAGGTTCATAGTGTGGACATGGCTGACACTGATCTATGAAATAAATGTCACTTCAGGTCTCTCCGTAATCATCACCCTTTAAAAATGAAACGTAGGTAAAGAATGGTAAAGCTTGAAGTATAGTAATGGTAATTGAAGTAGAGATTGAATGAACGTACCCGATTTGTTAGAAGGCCTGCCTGATCATAGACATCAGCGTAATTTTCACCATCGAATAGCGTCTTCACAAAGTCCACTTCATTTACATTCTCAGATATATGTGTCTGAAAAGCAATTTTAAAAGCAAAATTAATATTCAGATTCAATAATTAATTATAGAACTGTTTGAATAAACAAATGACAATTAGGGAAGTGATAGCCGTGCACCGTAGCAGGTATCTGTTCAATCAGATAGAGATAAGCTGCGTTCTCCTGGGCACTTTTTGTGAGGGTGACCGATTAGATTGGCCAGCAAAAATACACTGTTCTCTGCTGTAAAATCACTTCCCGATGGTTTAGAACTCACCTAAAACTGTAGGTTCAGCTCATCAATCACCATCATCCAAATCATTACCCACGCACAGGTCTCACACCTATGTGGGAAATAAATCCTCAAAAAAATTACTTCGAGTGTACTAGAACAAACCTTAAAACAATATTTAATATCTTTCATTATGCAAATTATATAAGATTAGAGTAGTTATCAGCATGTTCAAGTATAATATCATTGATGGAAAATAGTTTTTAATTTAAAATATTCTCATAAAATTATAGAAACTTGAAAGTTGATAATAAAAGGTAATTGAAAGATAATATAATTGATATATTTCTTATATATTTCACAAGAACTCATTTTAGAAGAAAAGGCAGAACTAGAAGAAAAAATATAAGATTATCAATCGAACATCCATTCTGTAACAACTTCTCAATTGAATATTGTATCTCTAGTTTTTTGATAAAGTTGTTGTTGTGAATATTCATTTTCGTGAATTGCAGTATAACTATTCATATGTAGAAATTTGCTGTGCAGAACCCAACTAGTTCTCAAAGGTCAGTTCTGCACAGCAAGTTTCTACATATGAATAGATAAAGTTGTGCTGCTTACGGTAATAATACAAATTATTTATTTGAAGCTTTGCTTTTGGAATCATTTGTTGGTATAATTAATGGAACTCGTTCGCTCTAAATAGAGAGTAGATTGTATTGTATAGTCCACAAATGTTTAAATACTATAATTGGTGGAATAGAGAATTAGTTTCATCAATGTTTTCCAACTTTAAGCATCCCGAAAGTTCTGACTACAAATCAAAATCAATTGCGTTCACTAGAATGAATGAATAGAATTTTTATTCCAGTTGATCAATTTTTATTCCAGAATAAATATTCACATTGTACAAACTTACAAAATGAATTCGTGACTACAAAACCACAGAATCACATTTTTAAAGCAAAATTATACATTTCAATCATTACAAAGAAAAACATTATAAATAAATAAATTTCAGAGATAATTATTTTAACCAATACGTCCATATTAATTACAAATTATATCAAATCTGTTGGGACAATTATATTATTATAACATAATACAATATACCATAAACTAAATATAACGAATATTATATAATACAGTATTCAGCCGAACGCGATAGAGTAAACATCGTAGTGCTAACGTAGACTAGTTGTAGAAATAGTTAACAGTAATCGAGCTGTCAGCAAATTTAAACTTGTCGTTTTATTCGAATATTGAAAAATTGTTCAAGTTGTTATGAAGTTAATTTTCTCGAAGTAATTCAATTATGAATAGACCGGCAAAACTTCATTCACCGGTGAAATTGCCACCTCTACTAGCAACAGAGTTTGAGGAAGAAGATGAAAATCCAAGCAGCCTACTAAACACTGAGAGTCGCAGCCTGAACTACGTGGATGACCAAAATGTGAGCAAAATATCCAACATCATGGACCATAGTATTTTGGAAGACGTGGGAACTCTTCACGAATTATACTCCGATCTCATAAATTGGGGCAGTGAAACTTTTGAAAAAAAAAAGCTCTCTAGAAACGATTTCGACCAATACAATTCACTGTGCAACAAGCTGGCGTTGATAATAACCAGAGTCGAAACGAGGCAGAAGACCCAGGAAAAAGAGAAGAACGAGGTTGTAAGCAGATTGGAGAAGTTGGAAAGAAGCATCAACCAGCTCTCATCCGAGTTCAACAGAGGACAGCCGCCTACTACTACTGCTACTGCAAGATCGTTTGCAGAAGTGGTACAGCTACCTGGAAAAATTAATAAAATGAAGCAGCAAAAACCGGAAATGGGACAACAACTGCGGCAGATAGTGAAAAAGGATAACGTTGTTATTGTGAAACCCAGCATATTATCAGAAAGTGAAAGTGAATCTAGTGTAAAAATAAGAGAATCTCTGAGAAAAAATATTCCGCGAGAAAAATCTCTTAAAATTAAAAAAGCAGTAAATGTGCGTGGTGGTGGAGTTCTGTTAGTCTTGGACTCATCTGAAGATAAGAATAAAATACTTGGTAAAAATATCATAGAAAATAAAAATCTTAAAATAAGCGTACCCGAGTTGAAAAAGCCGAGAATTATAATATATAATGTCCCAATTGAGGTTAATGAAACGGATCTTAGAGATGAAGTATTCAATAGGAATTTCTCTAGCACATTGGAACAAAGTAAATTTGAAAAGGAATTTTCCCCATTATTCAAAGTAGGGCAAAAAGATAGAAAGACCACACATTGGGTCATTGAATGCTCTCCAGAAATTCGGCGAGAAATAATCAATAAAGCACGCTTATATGTGGATTGGACATCGTGTAGAGTTAAAGACTATGTCGCTCTCTCACGATGTTTCAAATGCCAAGGTATTGGACATATTTCCAAATATTGTAAGAGCAAATCCCAAAATTGTGGTCATTGCGCTCAAGAAGGCCATGATTTCAAAGCCTGTCCAAATAAATCACAGAGCCCATCATGCGTAAATTGCAGAAAGCTGAAAAAAAGTCATAATCATAAAGTCAATGACACAAACTGTCCCATTTACATAAAAGCAATGCAAACACTTTTAAATAAAACTGATTATGGCAAGTAAAATTATAGTTTTGAAATTTAGGAAAGATATTCTATTAGTGATTGATTTTACGTTGAACTGTAAAGTGTCGACTCGACAAAAATTGAACATTAATTATTAGTGAATATGCAAGATTTAGATGAGGACGATGTGAATGTAAATTATAACTTCATAAATTTCCAAAACTGGAATGAATCGAAAAATTTTTTTAAACGGATAGATAACTCTGTAGATAGTGAACTTATTTGTTTAAGTACCAATGTGAGATCGCTCAGGAAACATTGGGATACACTGAAATCAGAATTAAATGAAGTGCTCTGTAGTATAGATGTAATAGTATTAAGTGAAATTAATTTGAGGATGGAAGAAGTTGATTTATATGGGATCCCTGGATATTCGAATGTTTTCAGATGTAGGCCAGATGGCCGAGGGGGTGGAGGATTAGGAATCTTCTATAGAGAAAATTTAAAGATAGAGAATATAGAATATGATTTCGTATCTGCAGAGTTATTATGCTTGAAAATCTATAATGGGGAAAAGTCAATACTAATAGCAGCATTTTATAGACCTCCAAACCAAAATCTAAATCTCTTCAATGAAGAATTGGAAAAATTTCTAACAATGCCTAAAATTAAAAACGAAAAGAATATTATCATGATGGGTGACATTAATATTTGTTATTTGAATGATAGGTATGGATCAGAGGATTATCTGGGTGTGTTGTATTCGAATGGTCTTTATAATAGTATCCAGAAGCCCACTAGAGAAGAGTTCTATAATAATGTTTTGGTTTCATCTTGCTTAGACCATGTTAATGTTAAATTAAACGATGAAAACTCCTACACTGCGTTCATAGTAGAAAACAAAATTTCAGACCACTACTGGACAGGGGTGAAAATAAGTTTTAGTAAAGATTCAGATAAATAGATATAGAGAACGAGCATAAGAATATTATCAGCACAAGAAAAGTTAATGAATTAATTCAAAAAGAAAATTGGTGGCCAATACTGGATTTATGAGACCCATCAGATATATATAATGAAATAGTGAAAAAGTTTAAAGACATATATGATAAAAGTACAATAAAGATAAAAATAGATAAAAAACAAGAACAAAATCCCTGGTTCAATAATAATATCAAGCAATTGATTGATAGAAAAAATCTCACATGGCAAAGGTTGAAAAGAGACAAAAATAATTTAGAACTAAGAGATCAATTTAAAACACTAAGAAATGAACTGACAAATAAGATTCGTATAGAAAAGAGAAACTATTATCATAAATTGTTTTCTGACAACTTTAATAACACTAAAAAAACGTGGGAAATTATCAATCGATTTATAAATAAGAAACGTAAACCAACTATAATAGAATCAATAAAGAATAATTTTAAAGTAACAGATGAAAAAAATATGCAGGACTTGACAGAAAAATTCAAAAATAATTTTAAATCAGCAATCGAAGATATCATCGCTGGCATGAATGGGCAACCGTTTGATTTAGCACAAAGTTTTAATGAAGGAAATTATTCAATAGGAGATAGATTAAGTATGAACTTCAGAAAGATGAACTTGGAATCGCTTTATACTGTCATGTATAAACTAAACAGAAAATCAGGACCAGGACCAGATAGGATCAAAGCACAGGATATAATAAACAATATATTCTACCTGAGATTGATATTGATACATTTTATTAATAGAATTATTGAGACTGGAAATATACCACCACTTATGAAGGTAACACATCTCAGACCAATTTTTAAAAAGGGATCAAAAAAAGACCTGGGGTGTTACAGACCAGTGGGATCAGTTTCAGTTTTCATGAAGATTCTGGAGCATTTTATGGGTGCGCAGTTGCAACAACATCTAACTAGACACAGAATAATAAATGAGAATCAATATGGTTTCATCCCCGGAAGTTCAACTATTGATTTACTAGAAAATATGACAGGTGACATTAATAGATCTTTAAATGATAGTAAATTTGTTATATCTGTAACAACTGACCTGACAAGAGCGTTTGACCTTGTAAATTATGAAAACATGATTCATAAATTAAGTAGAATAGGTATTGGTGGCAAATTACTAGGGTTGTTCGGGAACTATTTCATAGATAGAACTCTGCAGATTGAAATAGGTACTTGTATTAGTAGCAGTTACGAACAAACATGCGGATTGATCCAGGGAAGGATATTATCGCCAATTTTATTTAACATATATGTAAATGATTTCGCCAGCCTAAAATTTAAAAGTAAAGTTATGCAATATGCTGATGATAATATTCTGTATATAATACATAAAGATTTAAAAGTAGGTTTAAGACATATACAACAAGATCTTGATTTAGCAGTTAAGTACTTCTTTAATAATCATTTCAAAATAAATTCACAAAAGACTAAAGTAATAGTATTTAAGAATCAGAGAATTCAAGTTAATGAAAATGAATTAGTTAAGTTAACCTGTCATAAAACAGAATGTTTAAAGAATCAAATCATGAATGGATGTGACTGTCAAAAACTTGATTTTTGTGAGAGTATTAAACATTTGGGAATAACGTTTGATGCTGATATGCGATTCAGATCACATAACAATTCACTTTTGAAGATAATGAGAGCTGCACTTTACAAATGTTCTAGAATAAGCGGTTATTTTCCTGTTAATACTAAAAGAATGATATACTACTCAATGATTCAAAGCACTCTTTTCTATGGAATTACTATATATTACTTGGCACCAAAATATATAAAACAGCCACTGCATAGGACCTTAGAAAGAATTATTAGAACTCTTTTTAATGGTATTGAACATCAGTTATTAGGCATTATGACAGTAGAAGCTCTAGCCAAATATACAGACTTGTCACGTAACTATTTCAAGAATGAATATAGAGAAATGAATGAAATAGATTACAGATTAAGACATAGAATCTATAGAACTCAGAGATATAACAATGCCTATGGTAAAAGAGCCCCAGAATGTAGAATTCCATTTCTTTTAAACTCATTACCATTGGAGTTGAGAATGTTACAGAGGAACAGTGAGATTCGAACAAAATTAAAAGTCTATTTTATGAGAATGAATGATTTAGTTTAAGCTAAAAAAAATATTTATTAATGAAGGTTAGAGTTGTTCAATAAAAAATAAGAAACACATTATGATGTAGAAAATAGGAGTGTCAAGTGAGTATTAAAGTGTATCCCAGAGTGATGTGTCAATGAGTGAAGAGCGATACCATATTGATTGGTTGTTTAAGTGACTTGATTTTTTACGGTGCAATAGACAATAGACAGATCAATGGATTACAAAGAAAATATAATGGCCTATATACAGTTATATAGATTACGAAAAGGAATCTATTGTTATTCATTGTTGAATTTGATTGTAATATAATGTCTTAATAAAATATCCCTCAAATAGCTTACAGCTAGAGGGATACTATTGCATTGTGTAATGTTCAAATAAATAAAATAAATAAATAAATAAAAAAATAAATAAAATACAACGAACTATATTATTCATAATACAATATTATTATATTATATTATCTACAGAGTACAATCAGAGCAGAAAATCTATATTATACTTCTAGAAAGACAAATCCTCCAGTTTATTCTATAAAGACAAGAGTCTCGTGGTAAAAATCTGATCGACTTACTTGTATATGAAGTGAATTGGCTTTAGCTATTTTTGAAAGTTCATTCATCAATTTGGAATCACAGGTGATTGCAAATCTTGGTGTTATTATAGGCTTCACCAGTGAATTCTGTAAACAAAATACAGATGTAGAATTGAATGGGAATACACTTTTGTTACACTATAATGCAAAAATACCGCTACTTTTAAGTTATATGATTTACAATGTAATCAAATGATGCATGAGAAAATAATTGTTTAAAATGTGTATTTCTTTGAAAATGAAGTTGATTCACCATATTATATTGAACTATTCATTCCGACAGTGAATGAGAAATAGATAATTATCCAAACAACATATTCTCTTTGAAAAGATTTTTTTGGTAAAATATTAATACAAAAATGACCGGTATTGAAATTCTTTTTCCTCAATCTAGTATCCTAGATTCTTCCTCAATCTAGAGATTTACCAATAACAACATTGTAATGTACTCAAAATAGATTACAGATTACATGAATAATTATTACATTATTATTTTAGATTACATTATAATCTGATTATAATCAGAGCTTATCATGAGTATTTATTTCAAGGTGAAATTACTTAATAACAAAACTGACACTGTATTTCTATTTAAATTATGATTTTCACTCACTTATACTGGAGTTACTGAAGGTGCATTTCACTTCTAGAGAGAAGCTTCATCAGCCTCTTCTCTCTAGTAGTGAAATGCATCTCCAGAATAAGTGATAGCCGCGAGCCGCAGCATATATCTGTTCAATCAGATAGAGATAGCTGCGTTCTCCTGAGCACTCTTTGTAAGGGTGACCGATTAGATTGGCCAGCAAAAAACACTGTTCTCTGCTGTAAAATCACTTTTTGGTGGTTCGGAACCCACCTAAAACTGTAGTTCCAGCTCATCAATCACCATAATCCAACTCATTAACCACGCACAGGTCTCAGACCTATGTGGGCTTCATTCTCTGAAAAAAGAGAGTGTAGATTATAATTTAAATAGACATACAGTCACATTTTTTATATAAGATTGTTCAAGTATTTCCTCATGGAAAACATCACAGTCAAATTATTTATAGGTATTTAGTGAGAATTAAGCGGTAATTACCTTCAATTCAAAAACTTCATAGACAAACTTTTTAGTTTCTTCAAGTGATTCCTCCAGGCTCTCGCAGTAGTTTTCAGGGCAGCAATGATTCATGTTCACTTTACCAATGAAAGCCCTCTGACCAGCCGTTGAAACCGTCCTTGCCAGCTCCAGTGTACTTTCGCGGTGAATTGTACCAAAGTAGCAAGCAGTGGTTGTACCGCAACTAAGCATTTTGTCCTGGAGAAGAAAAACATAAATAAGTTCGTTGAATAAGGGGCCTTAGCACTGTAGTTAGTTAAACATATTTTTAATCAAGGAAATATGGGATTTTAGTTGTTGTGAACACTCATTTAAGGAATTTAGTAGGAGGCTGATAAAAAAGGTGTATATCAAACAGGGAAGTGACAGCCGAGTGGCATAGCAGGTATCTGTTCAATCAGAGATAAGCTACAAAACTCCTGGGCCCTCTTTGTAAAGGTGACCAATTGGATTGGCCAGAAAAAAAGATTGTTCTGCTGTAAAATCACTTCCCGGTGGTTCGGAACCCACCTGAAACTGTAGGTCCAACTCATCAATCACCATCAACCAATTCATTGCCCGCGCACGGGTCTCAGACCTATAAGGGTTTCCAAAAAAAAGTATAGTGCAAGAATCAAGCATTGTTTTGGATAAAATTGGTTGATATCAGCATAGAATCTACACAATATTTGACATTAATATAATTTATTTTTATTGATTGTTCAATCAGATCTGTTTTATTCCTTTGATATAACTGGGTTTTTTTCTATTATCATTTATTCAACAACTTTTAAAAAAATATCTTCGATCATGTTAACGGAAGCCAACGAAGTTACGGAAGCCATGACGTATAACCAACGGGGCAAAGAAGCAAATATGCTATTACTGACTAATATTGACTCAAATCTGTCGAATAGCCAGGACAGTATTGACGTTTACAGTTGCCTTGGAATTACATACCGTAGTCAAGCACGGCATCATCAAGATGAAAAAGTAAATTGACAATGAACTGAAAAGTTACCAAGTTTCATTTTATTATTCATTATATAATCAATTGATTCAACGGTTTATCAATTTATTTTCAATCATAGACTAGTTTCACAATGACAACCTTGATCTCATGGATTTTATCAATTGACTTATTTTTAAAAATTAATGTAGGCTACATTTAATTCTATAATCAACTAGCTGGCCCGACGCGCGTTGCTGCGTTCTCATAAAAAATTCTTGATTTTATTATTTGTCACCTCCCACTGAGGTTATATTTCAAATTTCAACCTTCTAGGACTATTGGGGAAGAAGTTAGTCCCAGGGCTCTTCCAGCTGATCAGAGAGACCTCCTTCATTGTTTTCTTACACAGTAAGACCTTTCTCACCACCTCTCAATGAACGTTTCAAATTTAAACCTTCCACAACTATTAGGGTAGAAGCTAGGTTTTTTATTTTATTATTCGCCACCTCCTACTGAGAATACATTTCAAATTTCTAGCTGCATTGGTTAACAGATGTCATCAACACAGCATAATTACATTTCATCATACCCAGTCATATGTTTCCAACAAACTGTAAGGCTCCGGCTGCACGGTATCCTATATGCAAAGTTTTTGCGTTCCAGACAGCGTAAATAACGCCGCTAAGTGGCTTGCCATATGATTAAAAACTGTTGACTTCTATCAGCTGTTCCTTTAAGCTGTTTGGCCGGCAAGTTCAGTAGGTTAGGTGAATGATGATATGCAAAACACACAAACAGCTTGTCCATCGAAACAGCGTGTACAGCAGATCGAAAAATTTCAAATTATTTTCCATATGATTAAAGGATCCCAGTAAGCTAGCTACCCATGTGCCCGTGCTTTGTATAGGCAAAACTTTAACCCCCTAAAAACACCCCTAAAATTGCGAATTTCGAAAAATCCTTTCTTATTGCACGGTGAAATCCTATAAGGATTGTTCATACGAAATTTCAAGTTCATAGGCCTAGTAGTTTTGGCTCTGCGTTGATGAGTGAGTCAGGGTATCATCCTTTTATAGATAGAGATTTGCATCTTCTCATTATTCGTTCTGTTCACTGTCACATCTTCAACAGAAATAAATCAGTTCAACAAAAGTTCAAATAATTAATTTTTGCAGTAAAGTTGACTGTGACAAAAATGTTGATTATTTCTTGACACATACTAAAATAAATTAATAAGTTATTCAAAGATGATTAAGCTCTAGGAAGATAAGGCTAGATCAATATCAAATATTTAGAGAATAGTTGCGATTAAATAAAAAGATAATTGAAAAGAATATTCGAGGAGACGTAGGCCCTACAACTAAATCTAGAGGGGTTGCAAAAGAAGAGAACAATGTCAAAAATTGTTTGTGACGAGAATGAATATTTTTTGGAATATTAGTTGTCTCTGAGTTCACAAAATGTGCATCGAAAGATCGACGTATATATTATTTTGTAAAGAATGGAATATAGTCGTATTATAGACCATGGTGGTTCGGAGCCCACCTAAAATTGTAGATCCACCATATTCTCCATAACATGGCTCAAGCGGCGAGGTGGAGCTACCCGTAAGGGTCTCCCCACCTATAAAAGCCGTACGCTTATTTATTTATAGACCATGCACATAGATATGGAGAGAATTTGGCATATTTGATAACTATCAATGAACAATCAAGGAAAAAATTGAATGGCGAAACAAGATTTTATAAAAACAAAAATAGTAGAATTAGAGAATTTAGAAGCAAGTTACCACCACACTCTTGTAGATATGTTTAGCATGATTCAAATCGCTGTACTTCTGCTCACAAGGGTATGTGTACTTTTGCAACCATTCCAATAGAGGCATGTCGTATCCGAGCCCCGCATTGGGAAATTGAGGAGCATGTACATGAAGATCTATGAAGCCTGGACAGAGGAACTGCCCCGGCTGTAGCTCTACAATTGTCCATTTCACTTCTGGAAATTTCGATTCTATTGATGCAATCGCTTGATCTTTGTTGGACGATGTACCTTCGGCAGAAACTATCTGAAAAATAATTGAAATTGATGCCGTAATTTCATTCAAGTATTGAAATCGGGGAAGCGTGTTTTTTAGTACAACATAGCTGCGCAGAACAGAATTTTCGAGAATCAGCAAAGACAAAAAAAAAATATTACTTTTTACCACTGATACAATCAATCAATTTATCATAAGGTCATTTGATCAATCTAATATCAAAACTGACACTGCATTTCAATTTGATATATTCTTTTTACTCACTTATATTGGAGATATTGGATGGATGCATTTCACTTCTGAAAAGAAGCTTCGTCAGCCTCTATTTGACAGCTATTTGATCCTTTCGTACTGAATGTTGTTATTGAACTCTCTGTACTTCAAAACAATCGTTTAAGATATGATTTTTTAAAGGAAAAGTTAGAGGAATTTAAGTTCTCAAATTGAGACCATGGAAACGATCTGGATTTCTCAATATAAAACTCACAAAAGAGACGATGCATTTAACAGCCTTAAATAAACACAAGGTTCTGCGCATCCTTAAAAATACTTCCGTATAACCCACCAACATATCCGGAATAAAAGTGATTTAAATGCATTTATGCAGAACTAAGATCATTAATGATAACAGAAATGTCAAGATGAGTACCAGAACTGTTCTTTCAACATGAAGCTGTCAATCAAAAACATTTTTCAGTTACCATCTCAAGGATTCGCCATAACCACACACTGTTGTATGGAGTACAAAGTGCAACACTTCTGCGCTGCTGCAACAAACTACTAAAAAGTGCCAATTTAATTGAAATTGGTAAGTGATAATTGCCTATTATTAGGTAGTGTATTAGATAGTAGAGGTAGAAAGTATTTTCCATGTGACAGATCATGCTAGATTAAACAGTACAGTGAATCAAATAGTGAAAACAATACAATGGGACTGTAGAATATGGAATTACCATTTACAATAAGAAGTCACTTAGAAGAAGAAAATGCCAGTGAGAATTTCGATCTAGAAAACGTAATTTCTAATAATTAAAGAGGGGTTTGAATATGTCATAATTTCAAACTATTTCAATAAAATTACACTATCTTATTTAGATCTGAATTAAAGATTGAAGATTAAATTAAAGATTAATTGGATATCAAGATTGAGTTTTATTTGGTCTTAGGACAGTGTTTCAGTAAAATTCTACCTGAGTAAAATAAAATTACACTATTTTATATTTCTCGGGTATAATTTTTTGAAACACTGTCTCAAGACCAAATAAAACTCAATCTTGATACCCAATTAATCTTTTATTCAATATTGAGACCCGTTTAAACTGAGTCATGTAGCCAATAGAGTATTTTAATTTCTGTAATAGAGCAATTTCGATAATAGAGCGATTTCGTACAGTGTAGACTCGAACAAGACAAATGTCACTCGTGTGGCTAGGGACTAGATTTCTCTACGAGAGCGCTTTATTATAATAAGTATCATTGTCTGGATGGTCTTTTTTATTTAAATAATAGCGTATCATTTTATTGAATACTATGAATGATACAAAGAAAATAAAAAAATGTTAAATCTGTAGGCCTACTAAAGTATACTGTGTAGATACATAGAACTTGCACCAGATAATCGTCAATACAGATATACAATGGATTCAACATTTTCAGCCCCATTGGTTGAATGCCATGTTAAGATGTTATCCCCCAGTGTTCCTGAGTTCGATTCCATCTTAGGTACATTTTTGTTCACAAATTTAAATTCTAAGGAATTTTGTTTTATTTTTAAAGGCAAATTGAGTTGTACCTATTCATTTCATTTATCATTTTCCCTCAGAATCCTTCCTGGATTCTGTTTATAAGAAACAAGTATTGTTTCTAAATTTATCAAATTAATATAAATTAATTTATTGTAAGGAGCTGAAAAATAATAATAATGTTAGAAGTGGGAATAGAGAAAATATTATGAATAGCTGTCGTGTTTAAGGAATAAATTTGTCTGATCCATTTATAATTGACAGTGCGCAATCAAGCGAAAGTATTCAAGGATGATGATGATGATGAAGATAATGATATGATAATTACACCTACAGATGCGTTTATAGGAAGATTTTAAATAAGTAGAAATATTATTATTGGCATCCGTTAATTCCTCAACTTCAAAGCAAAGCCTGACTTGTTCTAGTTGTATTAATATGAAGTTCATAACAAAATTACACTTTACTTACTTCACCATTTAGTACTGCAATAATTCCATTCCGCACAATGTTTATCTGTGCCGGTTCAATAGAATGTGCATAGGTGCCAATGAATATCACTCCACCCTGTAAAACAGAAAACTGGATAACTAATTGATACTAATATATCAATTAATATTTGGTGGTGGTGGTGGTGGTGGTGGTAGTATTAGAGTTATTACTACAGTTCCAAGTCATGCTACAGTAGAGTTTTGTGCATTTTGCTTCAGTTTTAGGTGAATGAATTGAAAATATTATTAGCTTGGAATAAAAACAGAAACTAATCCGAGGGCGGAATTATCGATAAAATATCAAGAAGCTGAATAGACATAAAATAACTTACCGGCATTATTGGGATTGAGTTCTTGGAAATGATTCAAACTTTTAAACCTAACACTTCTTCAGGATCTTAGAATATTTTGTTTGAAATAAATGTTTGCCTGAAAACTGAATGGCTATTAAACAGATGAACATGGATATAAGTGGTAAATGAAAACAAAAACTTTCCTATTCTTACAATGTCGATTTCAATAAAATTAAGCTTTACAGATTCATGCATTTCCTTATAGCTTTGATGATACTCAAGGCCTCCAACTGTGTTACGTCAGGCTACTGTTATCACTGTGTATAGCTTAACATGATTAAAAGATTGTCATAATTATCTTAAAACGCTGCTGAATGATAGAAAATTATACCAGCATGGATCTATACTTTCATGTGCTCGTTCACCGGTCAATATAGCTTACAGTTCTAAATGTGTCCTAAAAGTGTCTTAATCGTTTATACCAAATGACGAAAGAAACGAAATCTATCCAGTATATCATGCTGGTCAAAGATTGATTGTGAATTGAAAATTGTAAATGAATGTTGACGAAACTAAACGAAAAGATTGAATATTCTTCACGAAATTAAGTTCTGAAACAATATCGATTTCTGTTGAAAGTTATTAGAAGATATATTTTATGCTTAAAAGTACACCGGTAGCGGCAAACAATACGGTACCGTGAAGGTACTATTCTATTGGCAATTAAAAACCATTCAAATTAAATTCTAACTTATACAGGGGAAAAATATGGCACTAACACAGACAATTTACCCTGAGATGTGTTAAATAATAAATAGCTGTATGTCTACTATTTGTATTGAGTACCTGCTCTTTAATTTTAAAATCGACAAACTAACCTAGAGAAATAGTCTAGCTTTCGCAAGTACAGTAGCTGCTACACCATTATTATAATTGATAAAAATGATAAAAAGATAAAGCATGGATGAAAGATTATTACATAACCAAAGTTGAATAAACCAAAGAATAACATGAGACTGAATAACGAAGCAGACGGCAACAGGTTTCAGCCAAAACAGCTGAGAGTTGAGATCTGAAAAACTTCAGAAATAGCCAATTAGAGAAGCCGAAGATTACCGTCACTTGTACCGCGAATCTTTGATTTCAGATCTGTGTGATCAGTAATAATGTTATCTCTAATAACATCAAAATTATTGAAATCTAAAATATATATATAATAAAATTATTAAAAACAAGGAAGTTCATTTGACTTTAAATAAAACTCTTTATAAGAAGATTGAACAGATCTCAGATAGTGTAAAAAATAAGTTTTTACGGTCACGTAATCAGAATAAATGAAAATTTAGACCCACTAAACAAAATGTTTAATATTCGAATTTTTCAAAAACAGAAAGACACAATGTAACTGGTTCGAACAAGTTCAACTTGATTTTAATGAACTGAATATTACAGAGAAAACAATCAAGAACACTACATTTGAGAAATTTTAACTTTTTATGATATAAATTCAATGACTTGCAGTCAATTTTAATTGAAAATAAGTGCTCACTTCAAAGGCCTTCACTTCAAAGATGACTCGAAAAGATTTGGCCTGAAGTGAGTAAAAATATCATTTATTCTCAATTAAAATTTACTGCAAGTCGTTGAATTTACCATAAAGAGTTAATTTAACAACGAAGACCGTTATGGAACAAGAAATCCAGGAAATTAAGGAATTTATTGTTTGGAAAATAGAAGATTCCAAGAACATCGGATCCTAAAGCTAGAAGAGGTACTGTATTATCAGAGGAGAGAAGGAACAAGGAAGACAACATCGGAGAGAATAAAGGAGTACTGGAAGAAGCATTCATGAAGAAATAATTATTGATTCAATGTACCCCAAAGTGGGTGATTAGAAAAAATTACAATTTATCGCTAATAATTTATTTCACTGATGATGATTAACATTATTGATAAAATATAATTGATTTTGTTTCAAATACCGAATTATTAGAAATATCATGTTATTTTTACTTATACCAAAAGAAAGTCACTACGGTGATTGATAAGAAAATACCAGTATAATAAAAAATTGCACCGATCATTACACATTACAAAACAGTAGACTATTTGTTGAGAAAATAACACCAATAAGGTTTTGGCACTAAATATAGGTTGATACCGAATTGTTTTTTCACAGGTCAAAGCCGAAAATAAGTAAAATTTGGTCTAAAAATGAAAATACTATTTAGCAATCATATTCAAATGTTTACAACATTCATTTTCTATCTATTTCCTTGGGATTTTGGGAACAGCATTTGGCATGATCTTCTGCAGTATAGTAGGCCTACCAATATTTTCTGTTTTATATCCTCTTATTCTTCAACCGATGCTTCATTTCTTCCTGTCTCTATCTAGCTCAGTTTATGCATTGTTTCTCAATTTTCTAGCTTAGCCTATTCATATCATTTTTCAGCATCTACAAATAATTCAACTATGATAATTGCATTTTCTCTCAATATTTTATTCAGTGAACCTATAAGCAGTCAAAGTTATTTCTAGTTTTCTTCTTCTTTCTGAAAGAATCGTAAACAATGGCTCATTCCTCTACTCCAATACTTTCTCTTCCAAAATAATTTTTATCTCAAACAAATCAATAATAATTTGCAAATTGAACAATGCACTGCACCTTTAGTCTCTTTATTTCTGTGATACAACATTATCAACACGCCAAACTTGGTAATTTTGAATTTTTTGATATTAAGTGCACTCACTCATTCTATTTAGAAAAGGTTTTTGTTTCTGCGAAAAACAATTTGCCAAGCAAAGATTATTACACAGAAAACTCTTATTTTGCTAAATAAACAAGATAGCTCATATTCAAACAGAGGGATTCATCCTCACTAATTATCAAGCTTGCTCTTATCAATAACAGAATTCTCACTTCTCAGCCAAATTACTTTGCAAAGTTCCATTCAACACCTCAAACGCTAAATAAAAAAGTGAGTTAGAAATAATAGGAAACACCAACTCATCATTTGTTGTCATTTGACTTCATCATCGTAGAAAAAAGAAGTTTTGGATCCAGCCAAGAAAATAATATTTTTTTATAATGTAGTTCATAATAATTGAAAATTCATTTGGAATAAAATTTAAATAGATATCTATTTTCATGCTCTAGTGCTAGTTTCTTGTTTCATCATATCAAAAAACCAATCCAAGTAAGTATTATAAACATTTACTAATTTATTACTGAAATCAAATAGTGGAATGAAAAGTATATTTGTGAATAAGTGTATGATGTTGTATTATTTTATCAAATATAGAAATACTGTAAGCATGATTTAAATGCTATACCCTCATAAGTGCTGTACATTTTTTTTACTTTTACATTTACTTCATCATTTTTTCTAACTTTCACATTTACTTCATAATTGATGAAATCCTCTACAATAATTACTCTCACTCTAAACTTCTGTTTCAGTGCAATAAACTATTAATTTCAAATTTTATACCACTATTTATGGGAAAAGAATTAGTTACCAACAATAATATAGTTTTTTTTTTTTTGTAGATTACGTCTTGGAGACTCCAGTTAAGGAGTATAAGACAAGTCAGATCAACAATATTATACACTAGATACCATAATTACTATATCAATTAGTTGAGGTGAGGCTTAATTTTGATGTGGAAGGAACTCTTGTACACTATAAAAAGATTTATACATTTTAGAACTCCTCATACAATTGTACACCGTTCTCCTAGCCACGACTGTAAAATTGCTTATTGTTGGACTTATATGACGTTTATTCTTGTTTTTCCCTGTTAGTTGCTAATATCACCCGTTACCTTGGAGTCATATTAGATGATAAACTGAAAGTTGCACATTAATTAAATTTCAAACAAATTATTACTTGCATTAAGTGCAAAAATTCTCTATTTACACGATAATATACCGGCAGACTTTTTATACTTAACAAATAAATCTCTCTCAGAATCAATCATTAGATAATATGGTATTGAGTCTTGGGGATGTGCTGACTACTACATTTTGAATAGAATAAAGCAAATTCAGTTCAGAACTTTGAAGTGTATCATGTATAAATTTAATCGAATCAATTTTACTATTGAGGATAAACAGTCAGTTCAAATCTTCTTCCACACTCTTACACTAAAAAACTTCTATGTTTATAAAACTATATTGACGTTCAAAGATAATTACGCATAAATAGACAATTTGCACCAATAGGACCTCATTACAACAAATAACATTTCACAAGTTAGTTCGAAGTTACTGACAAATTACTTAAACAGAATTTATTAATTTCGAATTCCTTTAATTGCTATCAGTTTATACTGAAGACTTTCGCAATGGCGGATATTGACAACAGTATTTAATAGCTGATGAAAATCGATGAATGCTATTGTACAAAAATATCAGTCACCACCGGGAATCGTACCACGGACCTCCCAATTGCCGGTCGGGCGCCTTAACCACTAGACCATGGAGACTTTTCTGCACAGTAGCATTCATTTTTAACTTGGCCATATCGGCTTGTATCTCACAAGTTAGTTCGAAGTTACTGACAATTGAATAAACTGACAAATTTACTTAAACAGAATTTATTAATTTCGAATTCCTTTAATTGCTATAAATAACATTTACTCTATTCCCACACTTAATAATTTATATTATGGAAAAAGATCATTGAAACATTTCCTGCCAAAACTTTTCAATGCTTTACCAATAAACATTCGTGACTATTCCAAAGAAGACATTTTCCACTATAATATCATCTCCCATACTTTTCAAATTTAAATGTCACCATTCTAATATTTTTCAGGTCGCCCATCTAATAATCTAATTTTCTTGATTTCTGCTAGCAAAGATATCAAATCAGCTCATATAAATTGGGAACTCTTATATTGTTTTAGCGAATTTCTTCAAATTCAGCTATTACAGCAGGTCGTGATGTGCGACTTTCACCCGGGACCATGATGGAAATTTGTTTTGGAGCCCCCAGAGTACAAAAATCATAGTGGCACAAAATGTTATATATGTAGATATATATATATCTATATATATATATATATATATATATATATATATATATATATATATGTGTCTGATAGCACGATAACTTTTGAAGGAGATGTCCGATTTCCACCAAATTTGGTATACACTTTCCTCTTGTGAATAGCTTGGACAAGTTCGTTAGCCAGGAAAATCCAAAAAGGTTAACCCCCTTTTCGGGGGTATTTTCCCGCCAAAATTAGGGGTTTTCAAGAAAAAAAGGGTTGTATTTGAAAATTTTAGTTCTATTGTTAGACTTTAAGATAGAGCTCATGGATTCAAAAATTTTAAGGTATTGCACTGCCTTCTAGCTCAACAAATTTTCAAGATATCAAGAAAAAACCATTGTTGTCAAAAGCTGTATCTTGCCCTATGGAGTTAGTTATTTGGTGCTAAAAAAGTGTTTCAGGAAAAAACTTTAATCTTGACTGTTCCTTATGGTTTTTGAGGCGCTGAATCCGAATTTCAACTCATCCACCTCGAAAAACCAGTGCGTTTTGAGAAAAGCAGCCATTTTCAAAATGGCGTCGAAAATTTTTTAATTTGTCAATTTCTGTGCAATATGAAAAAAGTGATTAGTTATCAGTATTTTTTTGGTGATAAAAGCGAATATGGAGCTAGTTTTTTTTAATTTCAAATTATTTTAATTTCGTGGGGGGAGGGTTTGAGCGAAGTTCTTGAAATGCAGATTATAAGTCAATTTTATTGAGGCAGAACAACCATCCATTTTGAAATTTCCAAAAAAAAATATTTTATTGGGTTTGAGCGAATTTGTTGAAATGTAAATATTGCAGTTGGTCGTGATGTGCTACTTTCACCCTGAACCTCGATATAAACTTGTTTTGGGGTCCCTAGAGTACAGAACGCTTCGTGTTTTTTTCCAGAAATTAAAAAAATATATAGCCTATAGATATTCATAAATACAGTATTTGAAAAAATACAGAAATTCGCTAAGTTTTGCAGGTCCTGCGAAAGGAGTATTCTCTCTCACTGCTGGTAAACGTATAAATGTATATTTTCTATTTACCCTGATACACCGTCGCTGCATTAGAGCGACTTATTTCTGTAATGTAGAATAGATTACTCTGCTTTTTCCCCCTCCCCCTTTTAACTCCAACCTTTTCCTATCCACATAATAGGCCTATATCTCTTTCTCAACTAACTGAAATTTGAATTCCTCTTTCATCTTTAATTTTTGTAAAGTAATTTTATTGATTAATTCATTCAATTATTTCATTCAATTTTGTAATGTCATGAAGTACAAACACCTGCTGAAAAACCTAGTATGGTTTAGCGGGATTGTAATTTTTGTAAATAAATGATTGATTGCCATTACATAATCAGGGCTGGCTCCTCAATTTCCCAGTACATGGGTTGTCCCTTTTGGAAAGAGGGCCACCGTGCTTGAAAAATACCGAATGAACTTTCCCCAAGTTTCTTCCCTTTATATCGTATTGTGCAAAGGTGCTTTCAGGATATCCCTCCTCAATTGTAGTATTATTATCTTTTCAACTCACACTTTGGAAGTGGCTACTTTCATACATCGACACATTTGTATTCATGTTCATATTCTAAAGGTTCAAAACACGTTGCAGTGGTGGAAGACTTAAAAACTATCTGCCTATATTGTTGTTGTGCTAAGGATTATAGACTTTTGTTCTGGTGGCAGCTTCAACAGGACTAAGCTGTGATGCAGTTATTGCTATTGTTGTTATTATTATTATTATTGTTATTGTTGTTCTTGTTATTATTATTATTATTATTAGAAAATCATACGAAAAAATAAAATAAAAACTACATTCACGAACATCTTAAATTTAGAGCACATTTGTCAGCTCTAACTGACAATGCTAATGTTATAATAAACATGTTGAAAGGTGGTGCTACCGAACCAGATTTGAGATTGATTAATGGGGGGAACAAGGAATACGATAAAATACTAAATTTGTGAACGGTAGACTGTATGTGGTTTTCGTGGAATTATTAGGAAGCAAAGCCGAATACCTGGTAGTTATGAATACTGATAACATTGTTTAAAATGAGACTCATCAATTGTGCGCCCATGTGATAACATGTAGGCCCACCTAAATTTTCAATTCTTTACTGCATTTCACGGCGGGGGAAACTTTTAGTGAACAATGAATCAGCTAATAAACTAAGTACAAACTCAGTTAACTTGTTCTACCTTGTCGGTGAGCAGGTGTTCATTATTTACCTTAAAGATGAAAAAAGAATAATCTACGTTAGATTTGCATTGTTCAGAATGGCAAAAACCATATATTCGTCGTTTCATGATTCGTGAATAGTGGATTCAACAATGAGAGATCGCAATAGATATGTCAATAGTATCAAAGTATACGATTATCGCGAAGCCATAGATGAAAAAAGCTTATATATTGTGGATATGAAACGTAGATGGTAGGCCTACAGTGTTTTAACAAGTGATATTGAATTTTTTTAAGTGATGAAAAGTTAAAGTGGTTGGTGCAATTTCCTTCGTAGATGAGAAGTAGCTGATGGATTCGCATTCGGTTACTAAAAGGTAAATAACAATGCATTTTTATCACAAGCGAGGTGAAACTACCCGTAAGGGTCACCCCCCTTCAATAAAAGCCATACGCTTAATAGTATTTTTATTTTATCACAACAATTACAAAGGTCGCTGTTCCCAAAGTCGCTGATTTCCGCTCATAATCAGTCTTAAATAACTCCTCAAATAATAATAAATAATTATACTAAGTATTATTATTACGGTGTTATTTATTTTGCAGTAATTAATTATAATAATACTACCAATATATTGTGAGTAATACAGCTGATTGTAAAACATTATCATTATTATAAAATAAATTATAAAAATAATCTATTATAAGTTGCCGATTATTATAAATCACTAGCTGGCATGTTGGCTTCGCTCGCCAGGGGAGGCAAATTCATACAAAATTAGGGAATATTTCCTCTAAAATTTCAACTTTTATGGCCAAGTAATACATAAGAATGCTTAAAAACGCTAAGATAACGTCAAATTTAGGAGTTTTTACGAAAGTTGTGATTTCATAGTTTATGCTTCTAAATCCAAAAATTAATTTATTCTCCAAATTTCACCAAATTTGGTCGAAAAATTCTTGAAAAAAAACTCTTAAAAACGTCAAGTTGAGCGTATTTTTGGGATTTTTTTAAATTTGTTCTGAGTTGTCGACTGAACATAGTCTTCAAAGAGTCTTGAAAATAGAAATATAAAAAAATATTTAGTTAATACAGTTTTTTATAGCGTACAAAAAGATTTCCTTTCACACCTCAATTCACCCGAACTAATTCATATAAATTATGGTAACTATTGTATAAGATTGAATAATTGTTGATCTGACTTGCCTTATGCTCCTTAAAAGAGTCTACAAGACGTAATCTACAAAAAAACGTTTCCAAAATTTTAACTTTTTGGCCGAGTAGTTTTCGAGAAATTGTGATGAATGAGTCAGTGAGTGGTATTTGGCTTTAAATATAATGCAGATTCCCAATAATTAATAATTAACAAACACATTCTGAAAAATATACAGATACAAGCGGAAAAATTCATACTCTTTTTCGGCATTAAATTCCATTTGAATCATTGCTTTATTAAGAGAAATTAATAGAATATATAGTTTGATGAAAACATACTGAAGTTAGCTATAATACTCGTTTGATGCTGACGTCACTTCCCATAATTTAATTATGTAGACAATGTAATCAATAATATGAAATATTGGTAGTTAATATCAATCACGCATAGAAAATGCGATTTCTCCAAAAAGTGTTTCCTTTGAAATATTTTGAAATAATCTGTAAATACTATAGTGGATATGAATATAAAGGAATGATTCTAATTTCAAGGATTTCATATTGTTCGTTTTTTTGTGATGAGAATGCTCAGCAGTTTTATCAATATTTGAAACCTTTAACTAGAAATCAAAGATTCGCTGGAAAATAGATTCTGAACAATGTAAATTTGAAAAACAAAGCCAAAGTACCCAAAACTTGAACGCAGTCTACTACTCAGAGAAGCCTTCTACTTAGGACACCTTATCGCCCCAAGTGATAAAATTATTATCACTTGACCATAGCCGCAATCGGAAAGAAATTCTTCTCGATCGGATGGGCTACTGTGAAAATTGCAATAAATTCACAGAGTTTGTTGTTGTGAATGGGCTCAGATGGATGCAGTATTACAGTTCAATCGGATCAGTAAGTGTGAATTGAGTTCAAAAACTTTTCATTCGTCAGATTTTTAAAAATTATCTTATATTATTCCTTCTCAGCTCAAAAACTAAGTTTTCGATTGTAGCATCCAGTGTGCCATGTCTATTATTTATGTCAATCGTTCACAACTAAAATAGATCTTTGTTACTTTTTAATAATATTTTATAACATTCAGAAAATGTTGTTTCTCCAAAAACGCTTCTTTTGTAGGCAATAATTTATTTGATGTGGTGGTTAATGCTCTTTATGTTGCCCATTTGATATGCTATTTTCAAGCCTTTCTTCTTCCTCTTGAACACCATTGGAAATTCGATTTCTTGTCTGCAATGTTATTTTACTATGTTCAATTTTTTGCAACTCCAGTATAAGTGAGTGAAAATCATATATTAAATAGAAATACAGTGTCAATGTTGCTATTAGATTGTTCATCAAGTATTTCGTCAAGGGGAAAAATAACACATTTTTGCAATTAGTAGTGAAATTGGATTCTACTAGAACTAGAGAATTAAAAAAATTGATATGCTGATGTTCAACTTCCAAATTTCTTGTTGAACTCATAAACTATCACGCATTCAAGTTAAAAGTGTATTATACTGCATGCGATATTTTAAATATTTTTCATTGAAACTGAACAGCACGTTCAAAGCCAGTCGACTAAAAACGGATATCAGTGACCTCGAGCGTAGAAATGAACATCTTGTAACAAAAAATATACGGTATACTAAATAGCCGTCTTTGTTGTCTCCAAACCTCTTGCGTTTGTTTATAAACAATTGTATTGATAGATACCACAATTATTTTGAATTGAATAAATATTATTGATTTCAATTCAGTGGCGTAACGTTTTCCGGTTGGGCCCCCCCGCAACCGATTTTACGGGCCCCTCAAAATCATATAAATATCCCCCCTCACCCTTGCCGCCCCCACCCCTCCCTGAAAAACTTGCATAATTATTTTGTGGGCAGTTATAATTATGTAAGAACTAAACACCTTTTTATAAATTAAATTTTAAAATTCAATCATGTTTCAAGGGGGGCAAGTCTAATGATTTGGGCTGTAGCGTGCGGGCTTCTGAAAGATGGAAATAGTTAAGAGTTGATTATATTATAAATAATTAATCTTGAAACCTAGAAACCTTGAAATTGATGTCTTCCATAGGATCCACATTCACATCCTCCTTGTTAGCACCTTCGCTCCTTTTCCCAGAAAATGTGTTCTCTCAGAATTCGCCTCATTTGCAGACACGGACACAGGTTCAATTTTTAATAAAAAGGCATTTTATCTAAATTACCGCGAAATTACTAAGTCAGGAAAAGAGAAAAAAATTAAGAAATTTATTCTTAAGAGACAGAAGATAGAAAACGTAAACTACTTATACAGTACTTGATCCTATTATAAGAAAAAAATTCAACTGCATTGGGAGAACTGACAATTGTTCCAAAACTATTATTTATATACTTATACAATAATCACGTAATTTATCCGATATATCAAGGGTATAAATATTCCTTCTGAGCATATTGTTTAAAAATGTACTAGTCGATAAAAAATAGAAATAACTAAAGCATGACCGTACAACATCACAATACCATAAACGCAGCATGTTGAAAAATAGAATAGAAATGAAAAAAAAAAAATGGCACTCCAAATAATAAAATTCACGATCACGAACTCAATAATGAATAAACATACGGTTTACTCTAGGCCAATTTACCGGACACGTGTATCCAACAGGACGATTCAAAAGAGACTGAATTCAAAATACTGTATGAAGAAAAATATTGACTTTATTTCTACACAACCCCCCACTTCCCATTACTTCGTATATGCTAATATGCATCGAGGAATTCGATGGGAAAATAATATTAATTTCCTCTAATATTTGCACTGTGGGGACATAGCCGTCATGATTTATAACAGTCTAGATAAGTTTGTTTGAAGAGTGTTTTGTCCTCGGTATGTCTCCATTCCCGAAGTCACAACATCCTGCTTCTGAATTCCTTCACTATCTGCGAATTATCTGCTATCTGGGAATTAATTTATAAAGTAAACAATAAACATTGGCCTGACAATATTTAGCCAATTCATTCTTTCTTTCTTCCTTCAGTGTTTCAGTTTTATTTCTTTTGGAAAAAAAAATTTATTTCAGTCTCGGCACGGGCCATTTCTTGAAAAAAATATATTTTCATTCCGGGCCCTCTTATAGCCCGGGCCCCCCCGCGCCGCGGGGTCTGCGGGGGTGTACGTTACGCCACTGTTTCAATTACAGAACTTTCAAAAACTGTCTTACATGTTGGAGTGTGTAACACAGTGTATAAATTCCTGGATTTCTTGTTCCATGACGAACTGCGTTGTTAATATTAACTTTTCAAGTGAATTCAACGACTTGCAGTCAAATTTTTATTAAAAATAAGTAGTATTTCACTTACTTTGTAGGCCAAACGTTTTCGAAGATGGGTTTCAACAACTCGAAAACGTTTGGCCTACAAAGTAAGTGAAATACTACTTATTTTTAATAAAAATTTGACTGCAAGTCGTTGAATTCACTTGAAAAGTTAATAGTAACAAAGCAGTTCGCCATGGAACAAGAAATCCAGGAATTCAAGAAAAAAGTGTGTAAGTTACATTGTGTGATATAGGTGAACTTTAAGTCCAGCGAATAATATGCTAGAGGATTTGTATAAACAAGGTATCCGATATTCATCTCTGTTCAACAAGCGGCACATATTTTTCATACAGTACGGCCATGTAGGGTGAAGCTATCTCTCTAGAAAGGATGTAAGTATAAGTAGTGAAATCGTATCCATTATTGAATAAATAATAAATCATTTTCTCAGTCAGATGCTTACGTGAATTTTAAGAATTGATCGTGGTTAATGAAGTGAATGCTTAAAAAAATATCTGAGGCTGAACGAGAATCGAACTTGTGACCACAGGAGTAGTAGCCAGCCCAGTAGTGTATCCAAGGGGCGGCCGGGTCAATCAGCCGGATCAATCAACCGGCCCAGAAGGCAATAAAATTGCAAAAAAACGCTAAAAAAAATAGTATGAAAGGGGTAGTAGAATAGAATGTAGTTCCATAATTAATAAATAAAAACTTGTATTTAAAATACATACACAGTATGACAATAATTTATTTATACGAGTACATCTATAAATTCCTTTATATGAATAAATGTACATATAAATTATAAATCTGTATAATATTTACTGCTAATATTTATTTAAATATTCTTGAACATTGAAGGCATAGGTTAATTCTTGAACTCTTCGTTACAAAGTATAGCATAACCGGAAACTTTGTAATGCTTAAAAAACAAATAACTTCTGTTTCATCAACATTACATTTAAAATTAAGTTACAACTAGAAATTGTATGTTAATTTCCTATCCTATGATTTTACACAAAAATGGCAAAATTCAGGTCAAATTTGAGGTGAAAATGTGTCTTTCAGGTACTTGAATTTCAAAAAAATTCGGATGGGGAAGTACCCCAACCACCTTTTAGGGGGGTGGACGTGCCCCCCCCCCCCCCCCAACAACAGCAATTCCTGGAAACGCCATTGGGCAATCACAGTCTTTTCAATTATTTAATGTTTGTATTTTTTACATAAACATTAAGTGGGAATATCACGTTGAAATGTTCATAATATGAACTCAACTACAAAAATATGTTAATGGTTAAGACAATAGCTATCAGTTGAATTGAAAGATATTTTTTAAATAGGTAATATCAGTGGCGTAACGTACACCCCCGCAGACCCCGCGGCGCGGGGGGGCCCGGGCTATAAGGGGGCCCGGAATGAGAATATATTTTTTCAAGAAATGGCCCATGACCAGACTGAAATAAAAAAATTTTCCAAAAGAAATAAAACTGAAACACTGAAGAAAGAAAGAAAGAATGAAATGACTAAATATTGTCAGGCCAATGTTTATTGTTTACTTTATCAATTAATTCCCAGATAGCAGATAATTCGCAGATAGTGAAGGAATTCAGAAGCAGGATGTTGTGACTTCGGGAATGGAGATATACCGAGGACAAAACACTCTTCAAACAAACTTATCTAGACTGTTATAAATCATGACGGCTATGTCTCCACTGTGCAAATATTAGAGGAAATTAATATTATTTTCCCATCGAATTCCTCAATGTATATTAGCATATACGAAGTAATGGAAAGTGGGGGGTTGTGTAGAAATTAAAGTCAATATTTTTCTTCATACAGTATTTTGAATTCAGTCTCTTTTGAATCGTCCTATTACACGTGTCCGGTAAATTGGCCTAGAGTAAACCGTATGTTTATTCATTATTGAGTTCGTGATCGTGAATTTTATTATTTGGAGTGCCATTTTTTTCATTCCTATTCTATTTTTCAACATGCTGCGTTTATGGTATTGTGATGTTGTACGGTCATGCTTTAGTTATTTCTATTTTTTATCGACTAGTACATTTTTAAACAATATGCTCAGAAGGAATATTTATACCCTTGATAAATCGGATAAATTACGTGATTATTGTATAAGTATGTAAATAATAGTTTTGGAACAATTGTCAGTTCTCCCAACGCAGTTGAATTTTTTTCTTATAATAGGATCAAGTACGGTACCGTACTGTATAAGTAGTTTACGTTTTCTATCTTCTGTCTCTTAAGAATAAATTTCTTGATTTTTTCTCTTTTCCTGACTTAGTAATTTCGCGATAATTTAGATAAAATGCATTTTTATTAAAAATTGAACCTGTGTCCGTGTCTGCAAATGAGGCGAATTCTGAAAGAACACATTTTCTGGGAAAAGGAGCGAAGGTGCTAAACAAGGAGGATGTGAATGTGGATCCTATGGAAGACATCAATTTCAAGGTTTCTGGGTTTCAAGATTAATTATTTATAATATAATCAACTCTCAAATATTTCCATCTTTCAGAAGCCCGCATGCTACAGCCCAAATCATTAGACTTGCCCCCCTTGTAACGTGATTGAATTTTAAAATTTAATTTATAAAAAGGTGTTTAGTTCTTACATAATTATAACTGCCCACAAAATAATTATGCAAGTTTTTCAGGGAGGGGTGGGGGTGGCAAGGGTGTGGGGGGATATTTATATGATTTTGAGGGGCCCGGAAAATCGGTTGCGGGGGGGCCCAACTGGAAAACGTTACGCCACTGGGTAATATGAATCATGGAGCGGACTAGATTTTACACAGAAGAATTATTTCTAAAAAATCCCCTCATCCTCTTTTATATCTATGGACAGAGTTCTTGTTTCTAGGGACAACCATTGTTCCATCTTAGCCCTGCTTTACATTCACCCAGATGTCACAATCATTGATCACCCTATAAATCCTTAGTCCAAAAATGTTGAACTCTTGACTGTCTACTGTCTGCTATAAAACAATTGTTCAATAAACGATAGAGATTTATTAGAAAAAAATTACATTATGAGGTACTTGTTTGTAAAAAGTATAAAAATAATGCAACACAAATATGAATAACCTTTAAATGTGTATCGTTTCATCACACAAAGCAGTGCCATAGCTACAGGGTCAGTCTAGAGGGGGGAGGGGATGACCAATGATATTTCTGGGAGGGTTAGACTCTCGGTATAATAATTACAACAGTAATTTGTAATTTGGAGCAGTAGACCTCTAACGATAAATAGAAGCAATATACATGGCTTTTTATTCCAAAGCGGGGGTTCGGGGTACTCCCCGAGAACATTAAAAAAAAGCACCTCTCCAAAACCTCATTTTAAGTGATTCTAGCCATTAATTCTTCTAACATAACACTTCAACCCACGTAATGTGTCAAAGTAAATTTTATCTAGTTCTTGTCTTATTGTCAATGGGAGATCCGGACCTTACTTTATACTTCCACTTTTCTATATTTGATTCCTCACTGCTCCTGATTGGGGCTCAATACAGTACCGCAGGCTACTTTGAAATTTATTTCAATAAAATTGAGGAGTACTCCTTGAAAACGTTTTTAAATAAAATTCTTACAAAACCACATTTTTAACGAGTCTTCTTTCAATCTTGCCAAAAGTTGTCTCACAATGGACTGCTAAAATTCCAAATTTCCTTTGTCTAAGGGGGGGGGTGTCCCCCTGATTCCATAGTTATGCCACAGGCACAAACTGTTAATGGAAAATGAAATTTACAAGAAAAATTACATACATTATTTGCAATTGCAAACTATTCATTCAGCCAAAATATCCCAACAATTTTTTGAAGACTCGGGGTCTAGGCTCTAGGGTGATTATCTGAGTGAATGTAAAGCAATGCTAGTAAAACAAGTCAGCTTTTTCTGCCACATTAGTTTTCAGCCAGAAAAACAGAAAATAGTAGCCTTTCAGAACTGGCATCATTTTCAGACCAAGTACTGTAGTACACAATATTTCAATAGAAAATTAATTATTGTTGGTCAGGCCAAGGGCGTCCATCTTACTTAATTTAGGGGGGGGGGGGGGGAGCCATTTTGTGTTCAAATAAGGATACATTTCGAGCTTCATTATTCAACTCGAAAACATTAAGACTTGGACAGATTGTTATAGCCTAAACAAAAGAACATACCGTATTCAATAACCCCGATGAAAAAAAGTTAAATATTATTATTATGTTTGTTCTTTGTTGTTAAAAATTCAGTGCACACCATGTCTGATATTACTAACACAACTCTAGAACTGAAATGAAAAGTTTCTTGACAAGTCGAATATCAGATGAACGTGTTGAAAAAAAACAAAAGAACTGGATTCTAAGGGGGGGGCTCGAGCCCCCCCTTGCCCATATTGATGAACGCCCATGGGTCAGGCATTGCTGTCTCAATTTTTTCCCTTGTCAGCAACTTTGAAAACTCATTTTCATCTACTTTTTATTTCATCCTTATTTTCCCCTCTTTTGTACCCTTTTTCAACTTTTTTCATTTTCATCTCTCTCCTCCTACCAATTTCTATTGTCATCGCTTTTCCACTTTTTCACTATTTTCTATCATTTCCATTTGTTCCTCATTTCTTCTTTTTCCCTTTCTTCTTCTTCTCCTTTTTCTTTTCTCTCTTTTCCTTCCTCTTCTTTTTCTTCTTCTGCGTTGGGGGGGGGGGATTTCCCCTTTCCCCCCCCGTGGATCCGCCACTGATCTAATCTAATGGATGCTACCGAATCTATCAATTCAATGAAGGGCAGCTTCATCTCAGAAGATAATGATTATCCCCTGCCTACTTCGAATTTTTTTATGATTTCTTGAACTTACTTGATTTCGTGAAACAATATACAAAATTCAAGACCGGTAAATCATATGCACCATTTGAAGATGAAAGTAATAAAATAGTTTCTTCTACCTTCCAGTTATATTACTTTTATCAGCAACTTAAAGCATTACACTTAACACTTGTTTCACTTCGTTAACAATCGCTCGGTGAGAAAAATGTGTAGAATAGAATGTAGTTCCATAATTAGAAAATAAAAACTTGTATTCAAAATACATACACAGTATGATCATAATTTATTTATACATCTATAAATTATCTCATCTTATCTCTGTTTCTTTCATTAGATATATCAATTGTCTGTAAGTGGAAAACTTATTGCAATTTTCCTTATTCCGTTATGCTCAATTTTGCTGTCTGTTTGATGTGATTTACAACTTATTCCATTTTCTGACCCATTTTTCTCGTCAAGATTTCCCAAACCTATATTTAGAGCTCACTTTTCCTCAATGCTAGTATGCTAATTTGCTGTTGTCTTGTAATAACTCTTATCTACATTACAGTTGTAATAATTTCTTTCCAGCTATTTGAGGGAAAGTACTGTTGTTTTTCATTAGCTGGAACCGAAGGAAAGCATGAAATAATTTTATGGAAAGCCCTGGTGTTTTAAGAGAATGTATCATTTTCGAAAGTATACAATGAAACTAATTCAACGACTTGCAGTCAGTTTTGACTGCAAGTCGTTGAATTTACTATAAAAAGTTGTTATTAACAACGCAGATCTTTATGAAACACGAAATCCAAGATTGAAACTAGTCTTGTTTAAAACAAAATGTATTGACAAAAACCTATGTATGCATCTCTCATAAGAATAATTGCATTACTCATATTAATTATAAACTTAAGAGAAAGACTGTGGGTCGTCTGATGATGCTCTAGACAACAGAGCGGAACGGCCGTCACGCCATAACGTGAGTCAATTTCCATTTAAAAGTGTTTTTTAAGTTTATAATACATATTAGTGGAAACAAGATGGATCTTCAACATCATAACTCATATTAATTATAGCTTACATTATACAATCGAAAATCCAAAATTTTAAATCAAAATAAAATTCCAATAAAATTTATAATCAAAACAAAACATCAATTTTTTTAAATTCACTTGAACATACAAATCTCACTATAAGTCTATTTGTTGGAGCCAGGGGCGTAGTCTGGGGGGATATCGGGATACATCCCCCCCCCCCCACGAAATTTTGTAGTCATCTTTCACAATAATAATAACTTACAGATTAAATTAAAACAGTTAATACAAAAATAAACCGTAGTTTTATTTAGCACAAGAGTGTGTCACAAGTATATAATATACAATATTATTATGGTACTCTTACTCTGCCGCGGCATGTATACAGTTTTGAAATATCCAAGTAAAAATTACTTTAAAATGCTCAAAAACTCATAAAAATTATAAATATAAAAAAAATGTTTCTTTCGAAAAATTTAGATAGGATCTAATAATTATTGTCTATAACAAAAACAGATCTATGCAATGTTTGTAATTTGCAATTTATATGTGTATAGCTTTTCTACTCCAATTACCTTTAGGTTATCCAAGTGGTTCAATGCTGTATTAACTCCTAGGATATAGAAAATTAAATGTTACAATTTGGCATCCTTCTCTCAATCATTTACCCACATAATTTAAAATCTAATAAAAATCATAGTTAAGGTCATCTTGACCACAGGCGATATCCAGCCATGGAAATAGGCCATTCGTTATTCATGCTGTCAACTCCAAACAAAGAACATGGATAGGGACAAGGATGATACAATTTGAAATTCAATGCACGTAAATACAGCAATCACTCATCTTTATGTAATAGTCTTTCTCATCTTACTTGAAATGTATGAATCAAGTATGAAACAATTTTCGGAAGAAACATTACCAATAGGTACCTCAATCTAAAAATTTCTTCTTGAAGTGCCTTGATTAAACGGAACACGATTTTTTTAAAAACTCAATGGCATACTCAATAGATCAATCAATACAACACTGATGAGAATCCAGTATTTAATCAAGGAATAGCTGAATTTACTAAAACAATACTGAGTAGGCCCGAACAAAATCTCACTACAAGTAGGTAACCTAAGTACGGAAAAATTAATAGCGTATGTTTAAAGTTTATAAGAAAACAAATTGAGATAATCTGATATAAAAAAATGACACTGTATTTCAATTTAATATATTGTCTCAGTTTGACGGAGCTTCTTTTCAGAAGTTAAATGCATCCCCTCCAGTATCTCCAATATAAGTGAGTAAAGACAGTATATTAAATTGAAATACAGTGTCAGTTTTGATATTAGATTGTTCATGAAGTATTTCGTCATGGAAAACATCACAAATTGAGATATTTTGAACACGAGCTTTTTATGTCAAAATAAGTAAGCACAGGCTACCTAAAAGTTTGACAAAATGTAATTTTCAAAAACTAAAGACATTCATAGTCAATAAATTTCTCCCTTCAGTGTGTAGATTAGTTCTTTGCTATTTTTACAAGAGCTGTAAGCGAATGTATGGAATGATTTTTAAGCCTTGTACAGGCTAAACTATCTTAATATATTTTAGAGAAGCTTTGTTCTTAACCGGTCAGCTAAATTATACTTAAGTAAATTAGGCTACTTGAAAAATAGAAAACTTGCCAATGGATTCAAAAAGTTGACACTGATGCTAAAAAGAACAAACTGTAGAACAATTACCATAATAAAAACTTCACTTTTTTATCTGCGTACCTCTTTTTTCTTCATACTTTTCAAAAAATGAACTAAACTTTGACAACTAAATAGGAAAATTCAATAAAAAATTATTTTTATCTTATTTTTCTGTTCACTATTATATTAAACCCAACTTTTCTGCAATATCCAATATATTTTTTATTAGTAGATTCCATTTTCTTTTTGTTACTCTATCACAGGGATCAAATTACTGTGCAATATTGGGTCTATTAAGAAATAATTGCGCTTCACGTCTTAACTGTCTTTTATTTTAATACTTTGGAAGTTCCGAATAAGTTAACCAATTAATTTCTGTCATTATTTTTCTACATTCGCCACTACATTTCTCTACATTTTTGCGCTACACGTTTTCACGTCTTCACTGGCTTTTATTTGAATACTTTGGAAGTTCCGAATAAGTTATCCAATTTCTGTCATTATTTACATTTGCTTGCAGCGCGTGGTTATTACGAGCGCACTTTTTGATAATCGGTGAACCTGAAAAATTATTCAATTAAATAATTTAAAGCAGAAACAATCAATCAGTCACGTTCTAGACGATTTATCGGTACTTCCGAAGAGTATTTGATTCCATGCTTCTTCATTGTTCGGCAATTTGCCACAATCTTTGTTGCTAACGTATTATAGTCAGTTCGTCATTAAGTTTGCACCTGCATTGTTCGTCTGACAAACTGATCATCAACATTATTTGTCGTGAATTTCTTATTGTTGATTAGCATCACTAATTTGTTATTAAAATTTTTATTATATTGGATGACATCATTTTCGTTTAACTTCAAAGATGATGCTCAGAGATGGTAAGTAATTCTATTACATTTTTAATTCTGCTGTAGAATAACTTCCCAGTGGTTCGGAACCCACCTAAAACTGTAGGTCCAACTCATCAATCGCCATCATACAATTCATCACCCACGCACAGGTCACATACCTAGGTGGGTTTCGTCCTCAAAAAACCTCAGAGATAAATAACACTCAAAGTTGAAGGAATATTTTTCTTATTTCTTTCTAATCAAGATCAATAACACTGTGGACTTTATTTATATTGTAATTATTGAGAAACCTTGTTCCAAAGTATGAAGGTTTTCATAACTTTATTGTAGACCATGGAATTGCTTTTATTGATCAATTCTGGAAAGCTAAATAAAATACAATACTGGAAAGCTAATAAAATACAAATAAAGCTAAATAAAATATTTTAATCCATACAGAGATCTCTTGGGTACCATCAATCAATCAATCAAATTCTTTATTCATTATTGCAAATTACAATATGAATTGTGTCAGATAGTTTATCTAATACAACATGATTAGACCTACTATTACAAACAAATACTATGAAAATAGACAACTTCGCCTATACAGTCTAAATTTAAAAAATAAATCATTCGGTGGATCCAACATCTTTCTAAAATTATCATGTTATCAATTCTAGAAAATAAATTTTAAGCTCAAACCTCTTTTTGAGCAAGGGAATTTTTGGAACTTGGAATTTTCTCAGCCCTGTGCTCTTGAGCGATTGATTCACGGTTGTAAGGCGATCATTTCTGTTTCGTCCGGTGTGCGATGTTCCATAAGAGCCAATATAAAAGTATGTACTTCGAGTCAGTCTCCGACAAAAATGGCTAGACGCAAGTTGACACGACTCATCCGGTGTCTCGCAACTAATGTTTCATGACAAATTGATTTATTGTATTTTCTCGATATTGAAGAATATGTATAACATATAACAACTATAAAAATGCGATAACTGAAAGGCTATGCTACACTGCACCCACGTGTCCTATCTAGAGTGCAATGCAATGCAAATGGTGTGCAAAGCGCATAAATGCATTGTGTGTTAGTGCATTATGATATTGCATGTCCAATCATGACCCATTTTCACATCTAATAATCAAGAAGCCCGCCAGCACGTGAAATTCGTTTAGGATATTCAAACATATTCAAAAAACTGTCAAAGGAAACTCATGTCAAGTTTGTTGACGTTTGACTTCCTTCAATTAGCCTACCTGACAATCCTCATTTATCCATCTCAATGCATGTGAAGAACTGAGCTATATGCTATAAATATTCAGGATAAAACGTGTGTGATCTTTTTGTGGCTTACCAAAATTGTGAGGGAGATTGACTGAATCAGGTGAGATTTATGATTCGAATATTGAATGCGTAATCAATAATCGATCTGAAATATAATTCACGATTTATTAGCAGACATATTAGGTACTTTTTTAATGATCATTACTGTTTTCCATGAACAAAAGATCCTTCAACCAGGTTACTTTTTAAAATATTTTTAAGATCAATAAATGTTCAATAAATGGACATATTTATCAAAAAAATTCATCTATATAGCATTTACATAGAGCTTTTACTGGGATAATGTACTTCTTTAGAATTTTTTCATAATTTCAGTAGGTGGACCTATTTCACTTCATCATTCATCTATCATCTACTTTATCATCTCAAATTTGTTCATTCTTCTTTCAATTTCGTATTAACTTAAATTTATTGTAGGATGAAAAATACTCACTACCGTACCTGGATTTCTTGTTCCATGAAGAACTGCGTTGTTAATATTAACTTGTCAAACATTTGTTGAGAATAAGTATAACTCACTTAATCTGTAGGCCGAGCGCTTTCAAATCTTTGAGATCCATCTTCAGAGGCCTCAAAGAAGAGGCCTCATGGATTTGATTTGATGGATTTCAAAGATTTGAAAGCGCTCGGCCTACAGATTAAGTGAGTTATACTTATTCTTAACAAATATTTGACTGCAAGTCGTTAAATTTCACATGGAAAGTTAATATACTCACTACCCCGTGTTTTGGAAGATATTCACAGTTGGAAAGAATCTTGAAATTTGATTTTAAATAATTGTGTGACTATTTATCAGTACAAATTTTAAATGAAATTTTCAATGTTATGTGAATGTATTTATAGTTGCAAAACATAATTTTTAGACCTAAACATAATGTTGAGGGATGAAGAGGTCTGATTACCATGGATCTACATAGAAGAAGAATGTCAGGCTATCGGTTTGATATCATTTCTTTTGTGTTTTTTATCCTCTCATGGAATAATCCTCACATCGATATAATTTCATCTGTGGTTTTCATCCTCATAAAGGAACTGTTGGTTATTATCTATGTTCATGACGATTATAAACTTGCATTTACAACAGTAGCACTTACTTTTGTGAGTTTCAAAATTTGGTTTTTGGTTTGATATTGTTCAAAACACACTTATAGGAAAAGTTTGATAGGAGAGTAATAGGACTATTTATTTTTTTGGAGGATAAAGCCCAAATAGGTCTGAGACCTGTGCGTGGGTAATGAATTGGATGATGGTGATTGATGAGTTGGACCTACAGTTTTAGGTGGGTTCTGAACCATCGGGGAAGTGATTTTACAGCAGAGAACAGAGTATTTCTTGCTGGCCAATCCAATCGGTCACCCTTACAAAAAGCGCCAAGGAGTTTCGTAGTTTATCTCTGATTGAACAGATACCTGCTACGGCACTCGGCTTTCATATAGCAATTCCTACTTAGCTACTATTTATTCGTTTGTTAATTCCGTCTTCGAAATGGTTTTTATTTACAAAATGAAAAATAAGACAAAATTGTCACAACCACATTTATTAAAACTTCGAGAAACTAGTTTCGGTTGTTACACCATTATCAATCTCAATCAAACTGAAAAACTGAAGTACAGAGAAGCCTTATATATACTATACATGAAATGATACTATTGGCTAAGAGGGAAAGAGGCTGACCTTAATCGGATGTTGTGATTGGTTGTCAAGTCACGCCCCCTGGTGGGAGGAGTAACAAGCAAAAATACGAGTCAAAGTGTTGACTTGACAACCAATCACAACATCCGATTAAGGTCAGCCTCTTTCCCTCTTAGCCAATAGTATCATTTCATGTATAGTATATATAAGGCTTCTCTGTACTTCAGTTTTTCAGTTTGATTGAGATTGATAATGGTGTAACAACCGAAACTAGTTTCTCGAAGTTTTAATAAATGTGGTTGTGACAATTTTGTCTTATTTTTCATTATGGATACCTTCCACAATATCACCTTCGCCATTACTAAGAAAGTTTTTATTTACATTTGAAGCTCATAATTATTTCCAATTTATTTACCTGAAACTGACACAAACTGTAATAATAATAAATAATAATAATATCGTGTGACCTGGCTGGCTCAGGTCTGGTGTCAGAGTTATCAGGTCGCACCTGAATAAGTTCAGGGCCTCTGACGTGACTTAACGACTGTTTTTAGGTAGCCGGGACCGACAGCTTAAGGTGTCCTCCGAAACACGGGAGTGGCCCGAGGTAAAATCTTTCGGTCAGAACTAATAAATAGCTATTAGTAAATTCAAATTTTACTAATGGAATCCAAAGTTTGGCATGGCTCACTAATTGAAAGATTATAGGGCTCCAAATATAAATAAATAAATAAATATTTGTTTCCATCAATAAAAATTACCATAAAATATACCTAGTTTGTTTTTTTTTTAATTTTTGAAAGTAAACGACCACTTTTTCAAGTAGTGTGGTCATTGTTTGTAGGTATTAACAAATCTATTCTACATTATTTTTACAGTTCATTGTTAAAGTTATATATATTTTTTTTAGTTCAGTTCTTTCATTTTTTTAAACTGTTGAGCGCACGACGCCTGTAACACTACTAATACTAAACACATTTAGTCCGAAAACAAATTTCAAACTTCATCGATATACAGAGAACCAGACAACAACAATAATATATCAATAAAAAACAACAATTTATAGACTACACATTTATATAAAAATACTTAAACTCCAAATAACATAATAATTCAACAAATTTCTACACTGGGTTAATCCTTAAAGCCTCAACATCATCGTGGATCCACAGCCATAATTTTATATTTTTCTTGAATTCATTCTTAGTATTACATTTTTTCATTTCAGTTGACAAACCATTAAAATATTGTGATCCCAAGTAACTAAAAGAATTTTTGAAAAATAGAGCATTAACCTTTGGTGTTCTGAAAAAAATATGAGGATAACTAAATAGATTTTCATAGAATTCTCAAAAATTTCAAAATTCTAAACATTATATTGAAAATATACAAAATTGCACAATATTATTTTAAAATGTACAAATATTTTGCACTTTTTTATTGTAATTTAAGCAGTGTATGTTCTTTGTGTATTATTCCATTGATTTCTGTCATCAACATGAATGAAACTTCTTTCTACTTTCTCTTCTAGCACACCCATGAGCACACACACCAGATTTTCTTCCCATATAGTAATATTTCATGAGCTGTCAATTTCCCTATTGATTGCTCCCTTTGTTCTCAACTTACCTCTAGGCGACTTGCCCACTTGCACGCTATTAAAATCTTTGTACGCATTCTATTTGTTCTTGTTCGCCAATGTTCAATGGCATACAGTTAGGAGGGCAACAAAAGAAATTATTGATGCTCAGATCACTGGCTGTCCCCTCTAGGGCAGGTTCAAGTACATATTCCATCCACTAGATACTCTTGAATCAACCATAAAATGTGTTGAAACTACTCTCTGGTTCTGTTCTTCATCAATATTTATTTTGTAAGTATCACATATCAGCCTAAATGATAATAAAAAATTGTATAAGCTAATTATAATTGAACATGAATAAGAAATATTAACTTTTCATGTGAAATTTAACGACATGCAGTCAAATATTTGTTACGAATAAGTATAATAACTCACTTAATCTGGCCGAGTACTTTCGAATCTATGAGATCCATGTAAAATTTATGAGTTCCATCCGTTAAATTTCACATGAAAAGTTAATATTAACAACGCAGTTCGTCATGGAACAAGAAATCCAGAAATAAGAAATATTCATAAGTATAAACTTACTGTGCAGAACTGACCTTTTTTGAGTCGCGGCGGACGCGTTTCGAACTATGTCGTTCTTCTTCGGCGCTTGGTTACAGACTGACAATCTCAGTCAGTCTGACTCAAAAAAGGTCAGTTCTGCGCAGCAAGTTTATACTTATGAATAGTTTTACTGCAGTTCACGAAAAATGGATATCCAAAACAATAATAATGAATAAGAAATATTTGAAGGCGTTAAAGGATTTAAAATCATTATATTTATATATTGAATTATAAAATTCGAATTGAATTTCGTAACCTACAATTAGTAGGTATGTACATTAATTTTAGAAGAATAATCTTTTGATTTCGAGTTCAGGTTTCTGCAGATTAGGGGTATAACATTTAGATTTTGGATGAAAATTGAGATGTTTATAATATTGAGTTAGGAAAATCTATTAATCAATTCTTCTTAGATCTCAAAACAATAAGCTTAGACTGTAATTTTCGGGGTGTAACTGCAGAGGAAAATAGAAATGACCATATCAGAGATGCATTGATATCAGGACTCCATTCTTCAGAGATTCGGCAACGATTATTAGAGAATCGATCACTATCATTGACAGAAGCCTTAATTTCTAAAAGGTGTAATTATTCTTTCACTACAAAAAATTAGCTTTAGATGACATGGGAAGCATTACTTCGAAAAAGCTGTTCTGAATTGAATTGAATTGTTTTTTTTTCGGAGGATGAAGCCCACATAGGTCTGAGACCTGTGCATGGGTAGTGAATTGGATGATGGTGATTGATGAGTTGGACCTACAGTTATAGGTGAGTTCCGAACCACCGAGAAGTGATTTTTACAGAAGAGAGCACAGTCTTTTTTGCTGGCCAATCCAATCGGTCACCGTTACAAAGAGCGCCTAGGAGTTTCGTAGCTTATCTCTGATTGAACAGATACCTGCTACGGCACTCGGTTATCACTTCCCTTTGAATTTATTTGTTTCCAGCATAATACAGAAACATTATAAATAAAAATGCAATGAAAAATGAAAATAACAAATACATTATTATACAAGTCATAATATTATTGAAACAAAACTCACATGGACCTACCGGTCTGTTTGTGAGTTGTTTGAGTTCGTTTTAACTTTTTAATGAGTATTGAAAAAAATTATAATAATAAAATTTATCCATCAATTACAAAATCATGGAAGAAGAAACAAATTTCCAAACACACTCACGCATTCACACAAAGGGAGGGAAGCATCCACACTCTCACACAGACTACACTCACTCACACACCCACACACACCACGCAGAAAAAACACTAATTAGATCACAGATTAAGAAATGTAACGATTAGATGTTAGCTGTTGAAAACTATTTGAGGTGTACATAGATTTTATCATCTGACAATAGTCTGAATCACTTAGGGTAGATAACCACACCTGCAATATACTCTTGTATCGGTCCATGGAACATTCACCCGGCTGACTAATTCTTGGAGAAAAATTTCGAAGGATCACGTGTGTCAAATATGATACGTTTCTTTTCTATCGCAAGCAGATCGCGAATTTCGAGGTAGTCCGGAATGATGCAGAAATGAGCTACGTGTCAAATAACAATGCTGTGGAGGATCATTAGAGGAAATGTTATTCTTTTATAGATAAACCATAACAGACTTAATATAAAGTTTCTTAATTATTGTAAGTACGGTACGTTGAAAATACTGTAAAGAAGATCTGAAGAATTAAACTGCTGAACTAACGAATTAATTAAACGTTCAACTTATCAAGAGTTTATAATTTAACATATTAGTTTTACAAATGAATTTTAAATTTAACTTATTAAACTTTGCATTTATTAAGAATGAATGATGAAAGAAAGATTTTGCAATGTATGCTACCTATAATATAGGAGAACATATTATGTTCTCTTTTTTGTCCAGTTTTTCATGACTTCTAAGTTTATCGCGGAAAACATTTTTAATGTTATTTTTTCTATCTAATTAGCCGATATGAAAAAATGATTTACTAATACTTTTCGTATACAGGCTCGTTTGAAGAATATCATCTTTATGTACTAATGAAAAGAAGTGAAATCATCACCGTGATTTTTCATTTACTTTTGAATCGAGCTAAGTTAGAAATTAGACTTCACGGTGATTATTGTTACTTCACGGATGATCGTAATGAACTTAAATTTTATAGAATGTCGTTTAATGAGACTAAAAAGATTAATTATCTTCATTTGTTGATTGGAAGTTGTTTCTATGGCATTTTTCGATTAAAAATGTAGATAAAATGAAAATGGATGAAGTCTGGAATGGAGCCAGAACCCCCTATTAAGAAATGAAGTAATGAAAATAACAGATGATGGGAGATGAACAAGATTATGATTGAATTAAATCTTACAAATTCAGACGGGACATTTCAAAATTCCTCATGAGATTAGTTATGTTTGTCTGTGGTAGAGTAGGAAAGGAAATCACTTGACTACTCCATTTTTGATCAGTTCGTCAATGATTGTGATCATCATCATTTTAATCAGTTCAACTCATGTGAAAAATAGGACAGGAAATATGTCCTGCCGCGAAAAATAAGAAATGCTATCGATAAAAATAATAATTAGAAATTAATAACGCTTCAACCACATCCCCAAAACCACTTGAGGTGCATGATTAATTTTGATTGGTTTTATCATCAATAATTTCAAGATTATTTTCCAAAACCACAATGCAGGTAGTTAATGAAACGAATTTCAAGCGAGCTCAATGCTGTTTCCTAATTGTGTTGACGGATAAACGGACTTCTGTAAGAGGTGAGAGCTAGAAATACTGAAATAATTATCCTTTCTAAATCAATAACGTAGTTGAAATGATAGAAAATATTGTTTCGAATGCAAGAAAAACAATAGTCAACACTACTACTTGTTTTTTATACATTGCTTCCATTCATTGACGGCATGTGCTTCAAAGACATTGTAAATAATTGACGCCTGTTTTCTTCTATCTCCCAATACGTCTCTCTCACTCCTGTTTGGCAAGTACGTTTCAAGCACATTCGCACACAATAGAGAAAGTTCCAGATTGTGCTACCAGCTTCCAGAATTTCCTGGAATACTTTCAAATGCTATATAAGGATTAGTCCATGTAAACAGGAGTCAGTTGTATTTGCTGTTCAAAACGTTCATATCCAATGCTAGTTTAGTGACAGTGTATAAAGACATTGTTTTTACTCATATCAAGTGCTCATGAACAGTTTATTGGATAGTTGTTTATTAAATTATTGATTGGCCTATTCATAGTTAGTAATTAATTTTTATACAGTAATACCAAAAATTCACTATTAGCTGAACATTATTGATTTTTTTGTTTCTTTTAGTGGTTTTTCTTGTGATAAGTGCGTGTTGTAAGTAATTTGTGTAAATAAAGTGCGAGTGCTAATTTCAAGTGTTGCCAGCATTATTTTAGTTGTAGAACCTGTAACAGAATATTCAAGCTAATGGTTTGTTACAACTTCTTTCTTTATTTTATTTCTTTTTCCATTTTCCTTGTTCTGTCTTTGAGCATTTTTTATCAGTTATTTTCTATTCTTTTATTATTCTTCAGCGAATCTATACACAACTGATACAGTCTTTCCATTATACCTTTTCTTAGTATTATGATTGTATCTCTAGTCAGTTGCGTAACGTTTTCCAATTGGGCCCCCCAGCAACCAAGTTTCCGGGCCCCTCTCCTCAAAATCATACAAATATCCCCCTCACCCTTGCCACCCTCCCCCTGAAAAACTTGCATATTTTGTGGGCAGTTATCATAAATTATGTAAGAACTAAACACCTTTTTCTCTGTTAAATTTTAAAATTCAAAAGTGGAGCTAGTCTAATGATTTTGGCTCTAGTCTACAGGTTCCTGAAAGACGGAAATAGTTGAGAGTTAATTTTATTATAGATAATATTAACTTCATAGAAACCTTGAAATTGATGCCTTCCTTAGGATCCAGATTCACAACCTCCTGGTTCGCCTGAATGAAACGGTTAGCCTCCTTGTTCCAGAAGTGGTGTTCTCTCAGAATTCGCCTCTTTCACGCACACGGACACAGGTTCAATTTTAAAAACGCATTTAATCTGAATTACTACGGCGGAATTTTCTAGTATAAAATTTATAATCTCAATATTTTACACTTAGTAGTCTGAATTAATGTAACCCGTCGCTGTCACCTCGCTTTTTGAGATGCAAATACTCTAATAAATTCATCAAGATTTGAGTTTTTGGCTCTCTCATTTTCGATACTGAGTAAAACGAGGCTACAGAGTCGGTCTTGAGTATGTCTCCATTTAATCTCTTGAAGTCACAACATCCTGCTTCTAAATTCCTTCACTAAAGATATATTTGCGAATTGTAAAGTAGACAATAAACATTGACCTGACAATATTTAGCTTATTCATTATTCTTTCTTCCTTCCTTAAGTGTTTGTTTCAGTTTCAGTTTTGTTTCTTTTGGAAAAAAATATATATTTCAGTCCGGGCACGGGCCATTTCTTGAAAAAATATATTCTTAGTCCGGGCCCCCTTAACGCGGGCCTCCCCGCGCCGCGAGGTCTGCGGGGTTGTAAGTTACGCCAGTCTCTAGTTCTTCTCAAACGCAGTGAGAGATATTATTTGTCTGATTTTTCAAAACATTCTAAATAAAAGACATTCTAATGTGCATGACAGACCGACTTCCTTCAAATTTTCTCTGTTATAATTGCCCTGCCTGAGTTTTCAGTTTCCATTTTCCACATTATCTAAATCTTTTATTTTCATATTTTGCTTACCAATCATGGACTCAAGAAAACTCTGGTTAACTCAGCTCAAATGGCATCGAAGTGAATTATTATTGTGGATATGGTTAATGAAGGTGCATGTGCTGAATGAATTCAGCAGAATTTGAAACTGATAAATCATCGAGATTTTGAAAAGAATAAAATATGAATCTGTACAACATTATGAATTCTTGTACAAAATTATTAATATTCTTGTACAACATAATGAATTATTCTTGTACAACATTAATTCAACATTTTTCTTTCTTGAAAAGTATGAATTTATCATTTGCAACAATTACAATTATTGATATGATACAGTAGTTTTCATTTTCTTTGAAATAATAGTATTTCCTTCTCCCCACACAAACACGCTTACTGATAACACAGCTTGTGTGTTGAACACTATATAATTCTATGCTCTAGTAAATCATTATCCAATTATAGTTGCGACATTACATGATTTACTCGCAGTAATATTTTCTACAACAAGCTGGTAGTACCGTAGTGGTTGGATTAATTTCAAGGTATAGGCTCCTGGAATATGTTGTTATATATAAGTTGCAAAAAAAATTAGAGTGTTCCAGTTTTAACAATAAGCCCTCTGAAACTAATCATTTGACCTTATCTTTTTTATTAAAATTCAAATTATGTATGTATTTTATTAAATGAGTTCATATAGAGCATTCGCATAAATTGACAACTCTAGCTTGCGCACAGGCCATGGCCCATGCAAGCTAATTTCCTCAGGACAAACACTTATACTACTTCGGTTTTTTTTTACTTTTTTCATTGTTTATATTATTGTTGACTATATTATGTAATAATATTGTAAAAGATTTTGTTTTAGTTTATCAAAATTCGTGTAATTGAAATGGAAATCGATTTTTTCATTCACTCATTCATTCATCTCCAGTGACAAATGAGACTATCACAAACCACAATTTTTAACGAAATGTTTGTGATTGGTGTCAATTGAGAGAGAATATTAGTAACTTCGGGCGGATTCACCAATTTCCTATAGATTAAACTTCGGATTGGTGAAGCCAAATAAATAATTTTTGGTTTTAAGATAGTGTGATATGAAGAAAATATTCTCTTTCAAAAACTTTCTCATGGACAGGAGTGACCTACTACAGTTTTTATAATTCGATTTTCTTGTTTAAAAATTCTGCATAGAGGTTCTAGCTCACCGAAGTGCAGTTCATTTGTTCTATTGTGGTTACGGATCATGTGCGTATTGTGTATTGTGTAAATGTATTGTGTATTAGAGCCCTGACTTGGACTAAAGACGAAAGACTGAACTTTCCCTTTCCAACTGCTATTCTAGACCAAACCTTGTATAATATCTTGCTTGTAAATTATTGTTGATCATTCAATTTGTTACTGGATCATTTTGTTAGGGATGAATATCTGTATTGAGCCCCCTAGGAAATCACAACTCGAAACAAGATCTCAACAGTCTATTTCCGGAACCAATTCCAAGGGATATCAAACAATATTCTTCATTTCTTTTTTTGTTACAGGAGATCTTGCCGGAGAGAGGCTCAAATCAATTATTAGTGAGTGGAACCTGGGATAGAAAACCCTGCAGCCCTGATAAGAGCACTGTAACTCTCAAGTAAGATTTCAAGACAAAACTTTTCTATTTATGATATTTTTGTTCAAATCCTCAGCAGCTCTGGTCTGGAAAAAAATGTTTTTTTTTTAATAATTCGGGTAACTAAAGTGTCTTCAGAATTTCTCCTCAATTATTGATGAAATTTTAATAAGTTTTAATATCGATGTTTGAAAAACAAACACATTTCTGAACACAGACAGCTAGATTTAGTTCAAGTCTCACAGCATCTTTTATTAGGAAGCTGAATAATAGTTTCGTGAGCGAAGCAGTATTTAGTCGATCTGCAGTGAAATTCATACGGCAATAGTTGTGTGTCACGAACTTACAACTATTGTTTAACAAAGTATTTTACTTTCTTGTGGTATAAAAATAACTATAGTAGTTCTGTGAACAGTTATTTGTGTAGATTACGTCTTGGAGATTCCAGTTAAGGAGTATAAGACAAGTCAGATCAACAATTATACACTAGATATCATAATTACTAGAAATCAATTAGTTGAGGTGAGGCTTAATTTTGATGTGAAAGGAACTCTTGTACACTATAAAAAGCTTTATCAACTAAATATTTTTTCAATTGTTTTTTAAATATTTCAATATTTTCAAGACTCTTTAAAAACTGCAGTAGCTTGTTGTAAAAGTTTCCTACCAATATAACTAGGTTTTTGTTTCAATAAGCCCCTCACTCGCCCAACACTCCTCACTCAAAAGGAGTTCAAATTTCAGTGTTAGTTGGTATTGGAGGTGCTTTTACTAATTATACTAAACCGTTTACGGTGAGTCTAGTCAAGAAAGTGAGGTGCTCCCAGGGATTGGACCCAAATATTTGCCATGACTCAAATTGAGTCATTCAGTTCTCAAGCACTAAAGAATCAATTGAATTTTTTTACCAAAGGTTATGTGGTAACATGAATGAGTTTGTGTCTAAAAGCACTTGAGTGGATTATTTTCTATTTTTCTCCGGGGGAAAACCCCTGGACCTTCTTCTATTATCTATAGAAGAGGTATTTGTTTTAATTGAAATGTTACAGGGCTCCTCAAAACTGTGCCATAATTCACATTTTTTTCTAAATTCCAATAATAGAATCCCAAGTACTATCCCCGAAGTGAACCAGCTAATGATCTGAATCACATGCTGTTCAAGCAAGCTATTTCAATATTTTCAATTAGCCTGCCCACATTCTGAAGAGTTGCGATATGCAGGCCTAAGCTAATTAATTGTACGGAGCCCAATGCCAAGACGAACATCACCAAAATAGCTTAAAATTGCTTTCAAAATACCTAAAAATCAAAATTTTTCTGGAGTGACGCCCCCGGAACCTCAAAATTTGTAATGTCTACATGAAAAATTATAATTTTACCAAAGTCGGTACAAAATAAAAATCAGCTTTGAATAAGGTGTCGTTTGTTAACTGTGTGATGTGATTTGGTTGGTTGTTGGGTGGGGGGAGGGTTGACAAGTTGAAATGCTGCCCCGGGTGACAAAAGTCCTTGCTACGCCACTGTCTACGATGATAACCTTCATTGCCATTAGCCCAGGCAATGAATGCAAAAAATGGCCATTGTCGTAACAAATTAGGGGAAAGCTGAATTTTTGCAGGATGTTAGTATACATAGTACTTACTCAAAAAAACCAAAGTCCCGACCCCCACCCCGCTTGCTTCCCCCACCACCCCACTATCAACATTGCAAGAGCAGTACTTCAGTTAAAGGCTTATAACTCGGAAACTAATTGAGGTATCGTTGTGATTCTCATCTCATTTAATACTCAAAACTATTCTCTAAAAAATATGTCATATACATTTTCTATGTAGATAGCCTAGTTTTTCAGTAAAAATATAGTTTATAGAAAAAAATGTCACCACGAACCACAAAAATCAACTTCAACTGATCATATCTTTTTTAATATCGCGTTATTGGTTGTGCCGTTCCTTACAAAACTTATAGATAATTTAATAAGCTTTGAAATGATGTGTCTATTGATTACTATAGTTCAAGTTATGGCGTCATAGTGAGTGATGAAATAGTAGCGGACACCGCGTCGCCGAACCCTACAGTACTGTGTATTGCATGGCGCTTGGCTATCCAGCCCAATCCAATAAATAATTATTGTCAGACAAGCAAGACTATATATGCCAATCAATAGTACACGTTTAAAAGTACATTTTCCGAAAAGGTCCCCAAAAATCCCCCCTCAACTTTTCCCCCCAAGCCCCCTAAAAGTTGAAAATGTTTCTAATTATTGGAAATTCGATATCTCTGTAACTAACTATCGAACAGAGTTGATTCTTTTTCCATAATATCAGTCATATAATGTTCTGCAATAAATGTGCTGTTCACTTTGCCGGTAAACCTGATAGTTTCTTTTATAAAAATTTAAATATCTTCAAAAGAGAATTCTATCAACTAGATTTTTCATTATTTAGGGGGACATTTTTGTATGTCAATTTACAGAAAATAGCGTTAAATAGAAGTTACAGAACATATTTTTATGAATCCAAAGATGTGTATAACAGCATACTGACGATTAGAGATGACGATTTGATAGGATGAGTGGTGTAGAGGGGGGTAACCCTTTGCTAACATTGTTGGGCCCAACCTTCTCTCAGGAACGGTTTGTCGCACTCCATACCTTTATTTTCTCAGCTCTTTGAGGCCACATTTGACAAATAATTTGGAATTCTACTTGAAAGGGTAGTATAGGCTCCTCCCTATATCAGAGATGGGCACACTTTTGAAGGAGGGGGATAGATGAAATGAGAAATTATGTGGGCGGGTCAAAAAATTGATTAGTACTCATTTTTTACATTTCAATCATCAATAAAAAATTCAAGTCTCAATGAATATTATCCTAAATAATTATGATGTAGTAGAAAGACTCTTGTTTAACTCACGAAGGGATGCAGTAATCCAACTGAGATTAGCTTTAGAATCAATCTGATTTTTAACCCATCTTATCAAAGCAAAAGGTGTCAGGGGGTACTTCTCCACAATGGTTTTGGTAAATTAGCATTTAAAAGCAGCTCTAGACATCATTTCACTAATTTTGACGCACATTAGAGTATGAAGTTCATTTAGTGCTCATATCATTTGAATTTCTCACTAATAATCATGCTATTTATAGATGGCCTTTTACATTTAATTTCACTTTTATATTCAGTTTGAAAACAAGTAAAGTTTTTTTAATGTTTCGGTAGTTATACTTATGTCTGGCATTTTTCACTATTTACTCTAAAAGCTCAACTTCTTTTTTGTTCTGGACAAAAGTGATGTCACAATTTCATTGAGACTAAACATTCCAGTTGGGCCTTTTTTAATGTGTGGACCTTTTGGCATTGATAATCAATAATGAAACTACAGTAGTTTCTTTATTTTGTAACTGATGAACAATTTCAAGCATCTATTCGTTTCAACATATGAAAACTTCATCCAATGACAACAGAGGCAGGAAACATCTTGAAACAATGAACAAGAATTAGGCCTATATCGTCATAATACAGTAATTGCAATTTGAGTCTTTCTTTCTTCCCTGTCGATTTTACGTTGTAAGCGGTAGCTCAACTCTTTAGTAAGTTAACTCATATCTAAACACTGAGAGCAAACTGAGATGCGATAATATTGTACTGCGAAATCGAAAAGATAAATGAATAAATAACCGTTATCCTAATTTAGCAAAGAATAATATATTTTTTACATTATATTTTATATATTTCTTATAACTTAATTTGCATGTGTGATTTTAGTCTTCACTCGAAATCATGTTCCGGGCTAGCTCACGAGCCGTAGTTTGCCCATTACCGCCCTAAAGTGTACTTGGAAAATTATGATTTTCATTATAAATAGTTTATGACTCGTAAACTACTGAAGAACGAATTGCAAAATTCGTCTCAAATTGTAGGTAACACCTTTTTCTGTCATATCCTTAGTAAGAGAACCACTGAAAACACATTTTAAATCAAACTAAACAATTCTATATGTAGGTTTTCCCGATAGTACAGTCATACAATGAGTTGGACAAAAAATGTATAGGACACAGTTATTTTAGACAATACAATTCCCTGAAACATACCAGTGGCATCTTTGTATCATGCATAAATTTTGAGTTATTGTAATTCAAAATGTTGAAAGATTATGAAAAAATTGAAATTTCAACATTATGAATGATTATAAGTTTTTTTTTTTTTTTTTTTTTTGAGGATGAAGCCCACATAGGTCTGAGACCTGTGCGTGGGTAATGGTTGGATGATGGTGATTGATGAGTTGGACCTACAGTTTAAGGTGGGTTCCGAACCACCGGGAAGTGATTTTACAGCAGAGAACAGTGTCTTTTTTGCTGGCCAATCTAATCGGTCACCGTTACAAACGGGACCTACGAGAACGCAGCTTATCTCTCTGATTGAACAGATACCTGCTACGGCTCGCGGCTATCACTTCCCTAAATTCTTTTCCCTAAATTCTTCCCTAACTTTCTATTCATGCTACAAGCCTGCCGTTGGTACCCAGTTTTGGGTAATTGTATTGTCCACAAGAAAGGTATCCTGTTTATTTCATGTTCGACCCATGGTGTGGCTGTAATATCGGAAAACCTGGAAAATCACCAACATTTTTGCTGCATATAAAATTGTTTAGCTTGATTTAGAACGTGTTTACAGCAGTTCTCTTACTGAGGGTATGAAAGAAAAAAATGATATACCTACAGTTTGAGACAAATTTAGCGATTTATTCTTCAGTAGTTTACAAGTTAAAATGTAGTTTACATTTATAATGATAAATCATCATTTTACAAAATAATGTAGTATAGGGGAAGCCTATATTGCCCTTTCAAGTAGAATTCCAAATTATCGGTCAAATGTGACATTTTACATATGAATTGAAATAGCCTCGAAGAGCTGAGAACATAAAGGTGGAATGCGCGACAGATGTTAGCGAAGGGGTACCCCCCTCGCTACATCTCTCATCGAACAAATTATCATCTCTAATCGTCAATATGCTGTTAAACACATCTTTGGATTCATAAAAATATGTTCTATAATTTCTATTTAACGCTATTTTCTGTAAATTGACATACAAAAATGTCCCCCTAAATAATGAAAAATCTAGTTGATAGAATTCTCTTTTGAAGATATTTAAATTTTTATAAAAGAAACTATCAGGTTTACCGGCAAAGTGAACAGCACATTTATTGCAGAACATTATATGACTGATATTATGGAAAAAGAATCAACTCTGTTCGATAGTTAGTTACAGAGATATCGAATTTCCAATAATTAGAAACATTTTCAACTTTTAGGGGGCTTGGGGGAAAAGTTGAGGGGGGATTTTTGGGGACCTTTTCGGAAAATGTACTTTTAAACGTGTACTATTGATTGGCATATATAGTCTTGCTTGTCTGACAATAATTATTTATTGGATTGGGCTGGATAGCCAAGCGCCATGCAATACACAGTACTGTAGGGTTCGGCGACGCGGTGTCCGCTACTATTTCATCACTCACTATGACGCCATAACTTGAACTATAGTAATCAGTAGACACATCATTTCAAAGCTTATTAAATTATCTATAAGTTTTGTAAGGAACGGCACAACCAATAACGCGATATTAAAAAAGATATGATCAGTTGAAGTTGATTTTTGTGGTTCGTGGTGACATTTTTTTCTATAAACTATATTTTTACTGAAAAACTAGGCTATCTACATAGAAAATGTATATGACATATTTTTTAGAGAATAGTTTTGAGTATTAAATGAGATGAGAATCACAACGATACCTCAATTAGTTTCCGAGTTATAAGCCTTTAACTGAAGTACTGCTCTTGCAATGTTGATAGGGGGGTGGTGTGGTAAGCAAGCGGGGTGGGGGTCGGGACTTTGGTTTTTTTGAGTAAGTACTATGTATACTAACATCCTGCAAAAATTCAGCTTTCCCCTAATTTGTTACGACACAAAACATTCATTGCCTGGGCTACATACCTAGGCTAATACTTCTCTTTTTTTAATCTTAAAATTCGATTAGAATTAGGTCATACTGTTATTCTGTGATAACCACAAAGGATTGATTCTAAAGGTATGATATTAAATGGCAGCCCATCTTCTCGACAAGCGGGTGAAATTATGCCATAAGTAAAAATTGTTTATTTTTCAAACTGATTACCGTACCGTACTTCCATCGAATGGAGTACTTTTACTGAGACTAGAAATAATTTTTGTTAGCATAAAAACAAAATATATTACTTTTACTTTGTGATCATAAAATTTTAATTTCTTACAGACTTCAAGTTTATCTGTCCAACAACGTATTTTACTACCTCAACCAATCCATATATCTTCATAGCTGAAGAAGTCAGATAATTACTGATAAGTATTTGAGGCTCCACCATCACAAAAATGGTAAGTATTTTTTACTTAATCTTTTATAAAAATATTTAGTGTTGATTTACCACAGTAAGACACAATATTTCGGCCAGTAATCAAATAAAAAATATACCAAAACCTATCGTATCGTGATTCTATTAGTCAACAATAACTAAGGCGCTGTGAATTGAAGTAAGTACAGAGAATATCAAAAGTAGATAAACAAATAAATAGCTTAACAGCTCTTATTGTATATCATAAATAAAACAAATTACAAAAAATCACTTTTTTGGTAAATCAAACCTCTACAGTATTTTCACATGAATAGAACTACTTTCAGAATATTATTTTTTGTTAACTGGCATTCATAATTATTTTACCCGAGCAGTGTAAGGCTTTTTATAGAGTCCAACTTTACAGAGGCCACTCCCGTGCTTCGGAGGTCACGTTAAGCCGTCGGTCCCGGCTGCCTAAAAAACATTCGTCGGAGGTTACGTCAGTCGTTACGCCAGAGGCTCTGAACTTTGTTCAGGTGTGACCTGTTAACTCTGACACCAGACCTGACGAGCCAGCCAGGTCACTCGATATTATTATTATTTATCATTATTATTATTATTATTATTATTATTATTAATCCCTTCCAATCCCTTACAAAGAGCGCCCAGGAATTTCGTAGCTTATCTCTGATTGAACAGATGCCTGCTACGGCACTCGGCTATCACTTCCATAAAACAATTAATATTTTTTTTACAATTTAATTGTATTTAATTAAATAATTAAAACAATTCTTTATGAATTATGAAAGCAAATAACAACTGGATTACTATATTACTCGAGTTGATTCTAACTTCTAATCTAGATGCATCCAAACAATAATTATAACGTTTCAATATATAAAATCACCGCAGTATTTAGTGAGTTAGGTTTTTGGCATCCAATGTATAAATTCAATTTCGAGTCGCCAACTTAAACTATCCGAACGTGGAAAAAATACAGCAGTAATACTGCATTCGACTTAGGTCAATATAATACAGCACTGTAACTTATATAGTTGGGGAATAGTGTCCCCTCTACTAAAGCGTTCCCTACAACCCCCTTTTTATCACCCGGTATGAATAAACTGAGAAGCGTTTTGCGAGATTCAGTTTACAAGGAATCTCCATGCAGTAAACACGGTTCCAAGTAGAATTTTTCAAATTTAGTGGAAAGTAAATTGAAATTCAAACTTCTGCCTTATTTTATTACTTTTTTAATTTAAATACTTTATAAGTCGAGTGAGACAACGTTAAATGTTGAAAAGATATTTCACTATACTCTTGAAAATAAGTGTGCTATTCACAAAACCACGTCCACCTTGAGTGGAATTTGTATCGTTTTTAATCTTCCAATAATGTTGGTGCTCTCGCATTACTATATTTTATACACATACAGGAGTAGCAGTTCAATTGTAAGTTAATTTATTTCATTATCAATTTTAAAATGACTAAATTCTAGTCTAGTTCAGTAACAATAGTATTCTGTTTTATGAGAATGGTGTAGTAAGTTATTTGATTATTTGAATTGGTTTATAATTATATTGCCTTAGCGATGGCGCAATTATTGAGTTAGTTATGTTTGAATTTATTGATAATATCGATTCGGTTTGATTGAAACAAATTGATCTCATTGAATGCTCAGAAACACCAGGAAAAATTATTTATTAATTTAGTGAAAAATACCAATCCTCTCCTCATAATTTACAAGATGATCAGTTACCCCTACTTCAAATATTGATTGGATTGGAAACATTATAAATGCTGTGATTTGAGATTCAATTTCTTTTCACTTAATAATAATGATAACAAATAATAATAATAATAATAATAATAATAATAATGATGATAACAAATAATAATTAAAAAAATAATAATGATATGCCAGCGAGACCCTGTCCCTGAACAGGAAAATCAAAATGGATATGGAAAATCTAAAGAAGGAAGGAAAAAAATAGTTAGGAAAATCCTTGGACCAAGGCAAGGCGTACCGAAAACTGATATAGATTACAGAGAACGTCTAAAGTTGAAGAATATTCTAATATAGAGAAAGATATGAGGAAAAGACTCCTTAAATTTTTTGGTCACATCATGAGGATTCCAGACAATAGACTAACAAAAAGAATTGTAGACTATGTAGCGTCACTTGTCAATGGTGAAGAATGGATACGAAATGTTAAAAAAGACCTAGTACTGGCCAAAATAACCAACAAAGAAATTTACAATAGAAAAAACTTCAGAATAAAAATTTATAAATGGGAAGTTATACCAGAGACAAAATCTCCAAGAGTTGGAACACAATGGAGTGAAGAGAGAAAAGCTGAATTTGCACAAAAAATGAAAAGCTGGTGGGCAAACAAGAAGAACAAGTACAAAAATGAATCATCTTTACTCAGTATCTTCCATTCTCGGAGTTTTACGTCTAATAATAATAATGTTGTTAATAATAATTTCAATTTTCAATTTTTTTCAATTATTAATTTCAATTTATTTTTCTTAGTAATGGCGAAGGTGATATTGTGGAAGGTATCCATAATGAATAATAAGACGAAATTGTCACAACCACATTTATTAAAACTTCCAGAAACTAGTTTCGGTTGTTACACCATTATCAATCTCAATCAAACTGAGAACTGAAGTACAGAGAAGCCTTATATATACTGTGCATGGAATGATACTATTGGCTAAGAGGGAAAGAGGCTGACCTTAATCGGACGTTGTGATTGGTTGTCAAGTCACGCCCCCTGGTGGGAGGAGTAACAAGCAAAAATACGAGTCAAATCAATAACTAAACACTGTGAAAATCAAGAAAGTAACAAAAAATTGTAATAAGGCTAGAATTTAATCAAAATAAAATAAATATGAGACTAGCAGTCAGTGCTAGCATTACTGTAACTGAAACTGGGGAACGGTCATGGATAACGGTGCCTTACCTTGGCCCAGTTTCTGATAAATTGGGAAAACAACTGAAAAAGAACGGTTTTGATGTAGCTTTTCAAACCAAACCAATTTTAAAGAGCTTATTTGGGCGTAGTAAAGACAAAATTGATATCTGGGATAAAAGTGGGGTTTATAAATTGAATTGCGGTGATTGCAATGCTTGTTATGTAGGTCAGACTGGTAGAAGTTTCAAATGTAGGGTAGATGAACATATCAGGGATTGGAAAACCCAAAAAGGAGATTCAAATTTTGCAGAACATCTCATTAATAATGGACACAAGTTCAAGGCTGAAGAAAATGTTGAATTTCTGCATTTGATTGGCAAAGGCAGACAATTGAACATTTTAGAAGCTTTGGAGATAACTAAGTTGGTAAAAAAGCGATTCCATAACTAATTTAAATGACCAAATTTATTTTAACCAATTCAATACAACTAACTTGGTTTCATTATAATTCCAGCCTATTTTTAAAAAGCAGTTCTTATGTGTATTTCTCAGTTGACCTTGATTGCACTTCAGTGAGCTTCTAATTTAAAAAAAAAAAAATTTTTTATTTTAGTTTGATTAAATTCTAGCCTTATTACAATTTTTTGTTACTTTCTTGATTTTCACAGTGTTTAGTTATTGATTTGACTTGTATTTTTGCTTGTTACTCCTCCCACCAGGGGGCGTGACTTGACAACCAATCACAACGTCCGATTAAGGTCAGCCTCTTTCCCTCTTAGCCAATAGTATCATTCCATGTACAGTATATATAAGGCTTCTCTGTACTTCAGTTCTCAGTTTGATTGAGATTGACAATGGTGTAACAACCGAAACTAGTTTCTCAAAGTTTTAATAAATGTGGTTGTGACAATTTCGTCTTATTATTCATTTCAATTTATTTCTGTCAAATACAAACAGTTTCATATACACACAGTGCAATTATTTCTCTTCTAGCTATAAGCTATTTGAAGAGAATTACAATATAATTTGTAATAAAAATAAATAAATACAACAATAGTAATTATGGTACACACATTTCCTAAATATTTACCCCCAATGTTTACCAAATTAAATAAAATTTCCCCCAATGAATTTTATTAATTTTAAACACCAAAAGCACCCTATAATTTTTATAATGCTTTTTCTTCCAATAATGATGGGAATATTCATGAACGTAATATCCATTATAACAATTTTCTACGTAACTCTATATATACTTATATATCTACGCTATCCAACACTTCCTCATCGTACAGACAATGCTACTTTCTGTCAATCTCTAGATGGCATTGATCATTGCTAGCTAGTGCCCAGTGGCCAGTTCTACATAGTTAGAACAACCTTAACCTAAAAGTTCACATTTTTAAGCAAATAAGTTTTTATTTTCATTAAGAAATCTCAGCCTACCAGAATATTAAATTTAATAATAATAATAATAATTGGTCTTGTTCTTTAAGGCAGGGAGATAGAACTCGTTCTATCTAGGGGGTTTAGCGGTCCTCCCTTCCCGAGCTAGTGGTTGATGTAGACTGGACAGCACTAACATCATTGCGTCCCAGGTAGTAGTGTGTTTACAGGAGAGGAAGTGGACACATGAAGCATCAACCATGACTATGTGGGAATATGGGTTAACAACCCCTATTTCCGAGATATACTGTTACAAGTAGAAACAGTAGAATGGCTCCTGACCATCGGCTGCATTTGGATAGCAGTCAGGGATCAGGTGGAGGGGCCGAACGGACGGGATCCCAAATCGGATTGAATATGGAACAGCAACAACGCTCTGTGTGGACGGATGGGCTCAGGAACGACTTGCTTGTTTGCTATGAGGGCAGCTCTCCAAATCGCAGGGGATACATGGCACGCTTACAAAGGCTCTGGTTGAATAAACATCCAGAACTAGAATTCTCTGCCCAAAAACTAAGAGATTATGTATCCTACCTGTGCAAGAATGGGTATACAGCAGTAATACCAGCTGTTGATAATAATGTTTAAGTCCCCTTGCAAAATGTGCAAGATGAAGAGCAGGCAGCACAACCTAGACCTGAGATCATTGAACCCCATCAGGATGCTGACTTTAGCACTAGGAGGAAAAAGATCAGCCTCAGAATAAACATGAAGCCACAAGAACTGGCTGAATTGAATCAGGGCCTCATGGAGAGACTCCCAGACAATGTTGATATCCTTACTCTAAATGAAGCTGTCTATCAAGTAGCATCTTCTAAAGCTTGTCTTAGGCCTAAAGATGATGTCTTCATTTTAAAGGCAAATAAGAGGATAGTACAGCTTGAGAGGAAAATATTAAAAGCTAGATGGCATGCATCTTCAGTTCAATGTGTGATTGACTTTTTTAAGGCAGGTAGAGCCTTTACTCCAAGAATAAGAAGAATTGCATGCCAGCTCAGGCAGCAACATCACACACTGGGTGAGAGAATTCTGCTGACAATCAAGCAGCACTGCATTGATAGAATACAGGCATTGAAAGTGGCTCAGCAGTCATTAAAAAAAAGGATAAGGTGGGTTAAGGACAATACCTTGTTCAACCTGAACCCTTCAGAACTGCTGAAAGAACAGCCTGTGGAAGCAGTTCATGTTTCGCCTACAGTAGAGGAGGTTGAGAAATTCTGGGGGTCAATTTATGAAGTTGAGCCTGAGTTCAAAAAAGAGACTCCAGCCTTGGTGGCATTTGCAGAAATGTGCAGGGCAGTGCCGAATGAGAGAGGTGAATGTCCTCCAGTCAGTGAGGAAGAGGTGAGTAAGGTGATAAAAGGCTTGAGAAACTTTGCCTTGCCTGGTCCAGATGGCATCAATGGGTACTGGTGGAAGCATCTGCCTTGTATTCATAAGCATCTGGCTAGAATATTCACAAGTTACTTGTGTGATCACCATCCAATTCCAAACTGGCTGGTTGAAGGCAAAACAATTCTTTTGCCTAAAAAGGGGGACTTGTCCAACCCGGGAAATTATAGACCAATAACCTGTCTGAATGTGTGCTACAAGATCCTTACACGGATCATCAGTGATCGAATATTGCAGCACATTCAGCTGGTGTGGCAGCAGACATATGAGCAGAGGGGCAGTAAAAGAGGTATGGCGGGGTGCAAGGAGAACCTTATTGCAGACAGATGCATTATGCAGGATGCTGTGCAATACAAGTGCAACCTGTCCATGGCCTGGATTGATTACAGCAAGGCCTTTGATAGCACTTCCCACCAGCTGATAGTGTACCTGTTGGAAAGCCTTGCTGTGTCACCAGACATAGTGAGATGCCTGCAAGACCTGTTCTCTCTCTGGAAAACCCGCTTCCTAATAACATCACAGCAGAGAACTGTGTCAACCAGGGTGGTAACATATAGGAGAGGTGTTTTCCAAGGTGATTCCTTGAGTCCTCTCCTGTTCTGCATCTCACTATTACCTTTATCTGCTGCTCTGAAGAAAACAAAGGGATACTGCTGTGGCAAGCCGGGAAATAGAGTCCATAAAATCACCCATCTCTTCTATATGGATGACTTGAAGATTTATGCAGCCAGCAAGTCAGATCTCAAGTTGGCTGTAGGAGTGGTGCAACAGTACTCTATGGATGTTGGCATGTCTTTTGGGTTGGACAAGTGTGCAGTGATTCACCTCCTAAAAGGAAGAGCACAAGGTCTGAGTAGGGAAATGGAGCTCATTGATGGCAGCATTATAAGAGCCTTGAATGCTGGAGAGACCTATCGGTATCTTGGATTCGATCAGAACCAGGTTCAAGATTCTGCAAATATAAAACAGGCTCTCTGCAGTGATTATAAAAGGATATTTAGACGACTCTGGTCAACTGAGTTATCTGGAAAAAACAAAGTTCTTGCCACCAACATGCTCGCTGTGCCAGTTCTAACCTACTCCTTTGGAGTAATAAAGTGGAATAGAAATGAGCTCCAGGAATTTGATAGAGGGACCTGAAAGAGAATGCATATGGAAAGATGCTTACATCCTTGCTCTTCTGTTGCTTGCATATACCTGCCAAGATACTTGGGTGGCAGAGGTCTACTTGGTTTGGAGAACCTCTATAACAGAGTAGCATTACAGTTTGCTTGCAGCATTAAGAAATGCTCTGACCCCTTAATGCAATTGGTACATAACCATGAAGTTCCTGGTGTTGGGGCTTTCCTGTATAAGGCAGCGCAACATGCAGCTGATACCTTTGGTCTAGATTTTGACAGAGAGAGGGAAGAGGTGGTTCAACCTTCCCACCTTAGGGCTCAAATAAAGTCTGCTGAGAGTAAGGTTCTTCTCCAGCAGCATAAGGACAAATCCTTGCATGGTGTGTTCTATAAGCATGTTGAGGAGCAGGGATTGTCTAAGGAGCTGACTTTTGCGTTTTTGAAGTCAGCAGCACTAAAATCTGAGACTGAGGGGTTCATATTGGCATGCCAGGATGGTGTTATCAACACCTTGTCTTACCATAGTAGGGTGATGCATATGAATATGCCTAATGTTAACTGCAGGGTATGTCATAAGACACCAGAGACACTCATGCACATATTGTCAGCCTGTTCTGTGCATGCGACCACAGGCTACATTCATAGACACAATGCTGCCCTTAGAGTGCTCTACTACCATCTAAGACACTCATATGGTATAGACAGAACACCAGTGCTGTCTTATGTCCCAGGAGAGATTGAGTCCATTGTGGAGAATGAGAAGTGCCGTATTTACTGGAATTATTCATTCTCCACCACCAGGCTTCTAACAGCTACCAAGCCTGATGTTGTCCTCAATTTCAATGCAAAGGCAATCTATGTTATTGAGTTTTCAGCACCTGCTGAATGCAACATAGCTGCAAAAGAGGAGGACAAATGGACCAAGTATCAAGAGCTATTGGTGGAGCTGTGCAAGCTGAACCCAGGCTTCTCTGTTAAGCTGGTGGTGCTGATAATTGGTGTCCTAGGTGGGGTACGCCCAACGCTGCTTTCAAGCTTAAAATCAATTCCGGCTTGTGAAAAAAGTGCCTCTTCACTGATAGGCCAAATGCAGAAGGCAGTTATCTTGGGCTCTCTCCGGATGCTCAGAGCAAATGATTTGTGGATGACGGACCTGGCATGATTGCTTACCACATGGATGTGTGGAGCAGTCTTGCCTTTAACCGCTTGTCAGGACTCCTTGGGTATCAGAGCCCAAGGTTGGACTGGTCAAGCACCCCTTTAAAAGGAAAATAATAATAATAATAATAATAATAATACTTATAATTTCTCTGGTTGTGAGTACAGCACCACCAGAGGAGTTTATTCACAATAAAAATTTAACATTGCAGATAATACTGTATCTATAAAGTCTTAAATGTAATACTATATAAGGTATTACAATACTGAATTTTGTGGCTCCCACTATATAAATATGTGTCGGTATGCCACTATTATAATAATTTTAAAGTTGAACTGAATTTCACATAATCTAAATTGAATTTTTTTAAAAGGTTATTGTGCTTTTATTATAATATACTTATTATATGGGCTTACAATATTTTTAATTTTACTCGCATTGCTGGTTTTACCTTGTGCTTTATTATTTCTAAAGGAGAAAAAGTTGTTTAGGCACATTCGAATTTACAATAAAGCTTCAAAATAAATAAAAAATTGAGACCAATTAGAATATATAGAATACAATATAGAATACAACTTTGTACAAAGCATGAATGCTTATTCTGGTGGTATATTATTCACTAATAATTATAATTTTTTGAGATGCTCGCTATAGAAACGCCAAGTTCTAGTCTAGGTCTAGCCCTAGTCTATACTCGCGTAGCAAGATTCTAAGCTGCTCTACAAGAGACTCTAGAAACAAACTTTTTATGAATGTATGTTTCGGTTTCTTTCCAAGGAGCATTATCATGGCGATGATGGCCGTATCTTTGGCAGGAATGAGTAGAACAATCTCCTCATTTCAAAGGAATCATGGTCCTATGCCATCAGAATTCACCGACTACCCAGAAGCAGGTGAGAACTAATAGCCTATTGTACTTTACAAAAATCCTTAAAATATCAACAAAAATATTTATTTATTTCTAGACAGGATAACAATGAGTGTAAAGATTTGATATTCTTCAAAATATTATCAAGAGCAATCATCATTTTCAAAAATATATTTTCGTACAGATTTTTTTGTATTTATTTATTGTACGGCTACACGCCACATCCAATATTGATTTAAAACAGTGTCTTGTGAAGTTAGAAGAAAATTAATAAAAATTAATAATGAATAGTGTAACCGCCCTTTATTTGCTTCATCATTCAGTGTTAAGTTATGCAGGGTAAACCCAGGAGGTGATAATTACTTCATACAGATTATGTAACATCATGGAAAGAAATATGCATAGAATCTCATTTCAACAGATAATACTTAAATATTATTGGAGGCACAGTACAATAATTACTATTTTTGGTTAATGATGAAAAATTACGATTAAATAGAATAGCAAGTACGGAAATAAAAACTAATTTTTTAACTAGTTTTCTATACATTTTCAATACAGTGTATAAGGTAATTGAAAAAGTAGGCTATTTGGTGAATGATAAAGCCGTGTCTCCACCAGCCGAACATGTCTGCCGAACATTGTTGTCAAATACAAAAAACGGACAAACTTTAAACATATGGGTCACCGAGCATGTTCGTGAGTTCAATTGAAATGTTCGGTCTGTGAGCGAACATTGACGACCAACAGCAGGTTCCCGCCACTACTCCCACCATAATGTTCGAGAAGGCGTCTACACCAAACAATGTTCGGCGCCATCAGATGATTCCAGCGAACACTGTTCGCCGAGCATGTTCGGTTGGTGGAGACGCAGCTTAAAAAGTAGGCTATGTTACAGCAGTAACAGCAGAGGAAAGACATGTTGAATATAGCCTACTCTGTATCAATTAATACCATTTATGTTGCTCTCTACTTCAAAGTATGATACACAGAAAAAAACCAAAATCTGGCAAACAAAACAGCGAAGTAGGATAATTTTTTATTTTTAGAATAAGTATCTGTTAGGTGAATTTTTTTTAGCAATTAAGTGTAAAGATAAATTTGTGTAGGCTACTTACATGTAGTTATAAATGTGTAATAACTTATCTTTTATAAAGTTATTCATTATAATTTATTCTCAGGATAGGTACGTTATAATAGAACATAGTTTATTAATTTCAAATTAATTTGATAAATTGTCAGTTTCTTTAAAACCAGTAGGTTATAATAGTAATCTATCATGAGGCAACTCAACTAATATCGATTCTGATCATTATGACAGGGGTGCCCCCCCCCCAAAGCCCAAAGCCTCATGACGCACCCCCCTAAATTTAGCTCCAGCCCCCCCAAATTAGGCACCCCTCAAAAAAATTGCGAAAAAATAAGCCCCCCATATTCTTTCTAAAACTAAAAGAAGAATTATATAGTTATATATTCATATTTCACATGAAAAGTTAATTATATAGTTATTGAAAAAATTCAAACCCAGTCGATAATATATACAAAATGTATGCATATTTTTTGAGGTTCTTTACATAGGTAAAGAATTTTTTGTAAATGTAAAGGTAAAAATGAAATATCAATGAAATGAATATATGAACTTCTGCTCAATAAACTTAATTGAAAAATAGCTAAATAAAAATGTGAACCTAAATGGTTTTAAACTATCAAATATTATTACAAATACATAATACGCTATGTCAATAAAGCGTATTGCACTGAGTCGTGGTGTAGCTTGTATCTGTGCCACGCATTATCATTATCTATCACAGTAGTGGCGCCCTTCCGTGCCCCTCCCTCTTAGCTCTCACGTCTCGCTAAGCTTGAATAATAACTTCCTGCACAAATCCTAAACATGAGTATTTTAGCTAATTCATATGCAATAGTATAATAATAATTATAAATCTATTGTCATTGATTGACATTCTATCTGGTGACTTCATTATATTTTTGAATGTCGTCACGTTAAACACGGTTTCAATCAACTTTACCCCCCCACCCAAACCCTTTTTGGAACCCCACAGTACAATTTAAGATCGCTTATCTGGTTCCTAGATTCAGTAATGTATATGGGAAGAGATCTCTTTTCTATGTACTCTATAGGCTATTCAACATGCTTCCAATCAACATAGGTGAATATTCAAAGAGTGATGTTATGTTTTATATGTGATAGCCGGGGAAGTGATAGCCGCGAGCCGTAGCAGGTATCTGTTCAATCAGATAGATAAGCTGCGTTCTCGTAGGTCCCGTTCGTAACGGTGACCGATTAGATTGGCCAGCAAAAAAGACATTGTTCTCTGCTGTAAAATCACTTCCCGGTGGTTCGGAACCCACCTAAAACTGTAGGTCCAACTCATCAATCACCATCATCCAACTCATTACCCACGCACAGGTCTCAGACCTATGTGGGCTTCATCCTCAAAAAAAAAAAAAAAAAATATATATAATCAATAATAATGTGATTATAAACTGAAGTATTAAATAATGGTAAAAAAAAAAATATTTGCCATGTATCTGTTTCAATTTTTTTTCTGGTAAAATTATAAAAAAATCTCTGATTTATCACTGCCGCCAGCCAGAGTGACCATTATAATTCTGAATTGTGTAAGATCCCTTTTTCTTTATTTTCTTGTTTTTTTTATTTTGCTATTATTTTTCCTTGTCTTTTATTCTATTTTTTCTTGCTTATAACTTTCTAGTTTTCTTGTAACTCTGTTTTTTACTGTAATACTTTATTACTTTCTATACTGTACAATTTCTTATTTTTATAAGTTAATTCTTTTTTATGTAATTATTGAATAATTTATGTTTTTGTTGTACCAATGATTAGGTACTTTGTATGGGCACCTACTGAAGAACCTGTCGGTTTAGTGGGACCCGTGATGTATTTTATTGAATAAAAAAAAATTGATTGATTGATTGACTACCCAATTATTATTGCAGTAAATCAGTTAAATTAGACAATGTGATCAGTCAAATACTTAAATTTGAACATGAGGTCTTATGCTACGAGAGCAATTATACACTTAACAGTAAAATCAGTGATTTGGAAAGTATGATCAGATTTGTATTTTTCCATTTGAACGAGGAATTTGGCATCATTTGACGAGCCCCCTTGGAGTAAACCACTTCCTGCATGATATAATCGATACCTTGGCAGGTAAAAATGTGTTTTAAATTATTTTTAGAGATCACAGAATAGTACAGATTCAGAATATAATTTCAGATGGTTGATTTGTGAAAAGTTTATACTATTATATGTTTGGAATGCGAGTTCTATACCAGAAATAATAAATTTTATGCGAATCAATCAATGAATCTCTTTGTGAGCTGTATTATTCTGGAGTCTATCAAAGATTGATATGTGTGATGAGATATAGACCACCATACAACCAACTACGTGCTGTACCGTACTGTATGATTCAATATTAGATAACAAACCATCAAATAAATGACGATATTTTCTAAGTGTTTTCTCACGTGTTTATATGTTCTAAAAATTTTCTGTTTTCTTTTCATGCGTTTTTAGAAGATCGATTTTTAGTGGACCCACTAAATGTTGATAAGGTTTTGAGCTTTGGCCCAAGAGCGCCGCAAGGTATTGAACTCAATGTTTAAGCATGTATGCTACTTTAACACTTCATCAAAGTAACTATGAGAGATGTTACTAACATCTAGCTAAAATATAGTTAATTTGGTAATAATCGCATGCTATGTATATATATATATAGTTTAAAATAAAAGAATATTACTGAAATTATTTGTCTGCTTACTCAATGTAAAAGTTTTTATTGAGAGAGGAACAATTTAGAAACATGCCATCACCATGGGCGCCCGCAGAATATTTTCCCAGGGGGGCAAGGCCACCGGGGGGTCTGGGGGGTATGACACTTTACAGTAAAAAAGTAAAAGTCAAAAATGTTTTAAAGTAATATGTATTTGCTTCAAAATGAACTTAGGTGTGACATGATCTGAATGGATGTAAAATATTATGACTTGAACAAGAATTGTACTCTTCTCTTATCCATTCCAAAAACATTGATGGTCTTTTCTATTAGCTCATCTTTTTGTTGTTTTACTGTGTTCCTATGAACACACAGTAGACAGAGGCCGGTAAGCCGATCGTTTGACATGGTGCTCCTTATCCAAGTTTTTACTCATCTCAGAGTGCTGTAAAGAAACATAACATAACAGTAAACATTTTAAAGATATAAACCATTTTTACTCCTATAAACGAAATTAACCATTGTAAACTAAATTTCTGCCAACTACTGGTATACTTGACTTAGTATATATTTTAAAAGACTATTATGCAGAAATGGAATAAAAAATAAATAAGTTAGACCTATAAAATCTAAGTAAATTTGCATGCAATTTAAAAAAAATTTAACTATTATTCTCACCTGAATGACCTTTCAATAGTACAAGTTGTTGGTGGTAAACACAGTGCAATCTTGAGTGCCTTAGCAACTGACGGTAAAAAGTAAACATGTTCGTGTTGCAGAACATCTATAAGGTGCATTTTCTCCAAGTCCTTATAATCAGCTGGTGTGTTTGCCCACAGGTCATACCATAGGACTGATTCGTCCTTAAAGTTGTCTAACAACTTTCCATACATTTCAGCTATTTTTACCACAGAACTTTCGTATTTTTCTTTGGGAAGGGCTTTCATGACTTTTGGATGCATGTTAAATATTTCAAAAGCAGGTTGGTTTTTTTCTGAAAACCTGTCACTCAAGGATTGCACCAAAGAGTCTAAATATGGAAGAAACACCGACACTCTAAAATAATCATTTAAGGTCTCAGATGGTTGGTTTGATCGATGTATTTGTGTTCCACCAATGACTCATGGCTTTGTGAGAGTAACACACAGAGCTGCAGCATTTTGTTCGACGGTCAACATTATTTTGGCGAACTCTTCTACACTATTTGTTCTGTCGCTTTTAAAAAGTTCAGCTAACCTTTGTATGTGTGTTGAAACTTTTAATAAGTCAACACTTGGACTTTGCAGCATTTGAGTTACGATTTCAAGTTTACTGCCCAGCCAGCACATTCACGTATAATTTACGTATATTATACGAAAGTCTTATGTGAATGAATCATAAATTTCACATACATGAAGCATAAATTTTACGTACATTTTACATACAAATGTCACCTCTTTTTATGTAAATGATACGTAAAATTTAGGTCTATACATATGTATGATTTATGTAGTATATACATAAAATTTGATCTCAAATTTCTGATTAATGTACGTAATTTCTTTATAAATGATACGTAAATTTGAGGTCCATACATATGTATGATTTATGTAGTATATACATAAAATTTTATCTCAAATTTCTGATAAATATATGCAATTTCTTTATAAATTATACATAAATTTGAGGTCTATACAACATATAATTTATATAGAATTTAATCTAAATTATCAGATAAATATACATATATTTTCTGAAAAGGCTTTTATAAAAGCTATCACAAAATGCTTTTCAGAAAATTAATGTATAGTGGGTACTAGTAAACACATACAAATAGCATTATACTAAAAAACATAAATTCTATAGAATGAACTGTTCAAAACATCCAACAGAATTCAAGTTGTACCTTAAATTTATTATTTAAGTTCAACCAGCAATTAGGTGGTTCGGAACCCACCTGAAACTGTAGGTCCAACTCATAAATCACCATCATCTAACTGACCTCAGAACTAACATCATCAGGTCTCAGACCTATGTGGGCTTCATCCTCAAAAAAAAAAAATCATGCATGCTTTTTTGGTAATGGATATATAGGCCTACATACTGAAAATGCATATATATTTACTGTATATGTATGTGAATTTGAAAAATTCAAAGTCATTTTCAGATAAATACACTATTGTTTTATATATGAAATGTTACACCATCAAATACTTCCCATTTCCTCTTGAATACCAGCTAACAGAGCTTTGAATTTTTTCTTATATTTCAACAAAACATGATTATGATCCAACTGTACTCACTACTTTAATGATAGCATTTATTTTTTTTTTCTTGACACACTAGTTCTGAGACTTGAAAAATTAGTGGGGAGTTTATCCAGAAAAAAAACTGTTTTATGATAATACATATTTATTTTTCTAGTTACCTAACAGGGTAGCTATTTATACAATCATTACACATATTTTTCAAGTAGTAGCCGTTTTTTTTTTTTTAAGAATATCTTGTTGACGATTGTCAGAACCACTCCTGAACTTTAGTCTCAAACTTCTTCATGGGGAATGACCCTTGATGGACATTAATCATCATTCCTGTGGAAAAACAAAAATAGATATTGACTGGAGTCAGTTTAGTTGACATGCACAAAACCTATCCATAAATTAAATGTTACAAAGTGCTAGCAACCTATCTCTATGGATTGATATGATTTTGACAAATGCCTTCATAAAATGTGTGTCTGTAGCCAATTAGCTAGCATAACAGACTTTGGGACCAAGGTATGGAGAGGGTTTGAAATGAAGCATTAAACTCATTAATTCACACCAGTAGGCCTACTATACTATTTGCTTGTACTGAATCTCCCTTATTCTGTTCAAAAAGTTCGTCATAGATGCTGTACAAAAAGAATCTTCTAATCCTAAAAAAATGTCAACTAGGGGTATGGAGATGGTTTATGTATGCATCATGGTTATATTTTAGTTGGTTGTTCAAGGTTATAGAGAAAAAGGAATTAATTCTGCCTGTCATTGAATTTTTAATTTAGCTCATATGCAGGTTGTGCAATACTCTGCCAATTCAGAGCATGCACTTCCCTCAATGTTAACATAACAAGGTTATCAAGGACCAGAGAATATGAGCAGTTCTTCAGAATTTACAGGAACAACAGATAGCGTTTTAGTAGTTTAAAAATACTTTGTAAATCAAGAGTTTCCATTAGTATTTATATCTTGCTTCTTCATAGATTAGATGCATATGAGCCACTTTCAAGTTGTACAGGCATACAGGTCAAAACCCCTTTTCCATGACACCATAATAACAAGAAAGTTCAAAGTTACTGACAATTGAACAAACTGACGAATTTACTTAAACAGAATTTATTAATTTCGAATTCCTTTAGGTGCTATTAGTTTATACTGAAGACTTCCGCAAAGTTTTGTAGTTGTACAAAAATATCAGTCACCACCGGGAATCGAACCACGGACCTCCCAATTGCCGGTCGGGCGCCTTAACCACTAGACCATGGAGACCTTTCTGCACAGCAGCATTCATTTTTACTTGGCCATATCGGCTCGTATCTCACAAGAAAGTTCGAAGTTACTGACAATTGAACAAACTGACGAATTTACTTAAACAGAATTTATTAATTTCGTTGTTTAAGTAAATTCGTCAGTTTGTTCAATTGTCAGTAGCTTCGAACTTTCTTGTGAGATACGAGCCGATATGGCCAAGTAAAAATGAATGCTGCTGTGCAGAAAGGTCTCCATGGTCTAGTGGTTAAGGCGCCCGACCGGCAATTGGGAGGTCCGTGGTTCGATTCCCGGTGGTGACTGATATTTTTGTACAGTAGCATTCATCGATTTCCATCAGCTACTGAATACTGTTGTCAATATCCGCCATTGCGGAAGTCTTCAGTATAAACTAATAGCACCTAAAGGAATTCGAAATTAATAAATTCTGTTTACCATAATAACATTAACTCATAATAAAAGTGGTATTTTTCTGACAACAGCTTTAAAAAATATTTATTCAAGAAACAAATTCTTAAAGCTTAAATCAAGTCCACTTACTTTTCATCACATCTACAACTGCCATGTTGCAGTTTCTTCTTCCCTCTTCTGCCTTCCCAGCTGAATTGGATGGCAAAGTTGTGTCACCATCCTCTGGAGAATCCTTCTTATGTGGTCTTCGAGGTTAACATCTCTTCAAAGAAAGCAGCCTGTAAACAACATTCAAAATTAGGTATTAGAAGGAAGTAATATTACAAGCAATATGGCAGGAAACAATTGAATGTTAAGCCTACCAATTAAACAATACAGGATATGTCTACTGGAAAGCAATCTAACTTGGTGATTCTAACTGTTTCAAATCAAGTGGTTTTTATTTCTAACCTTTGTTAGAATTAAAATATAATTATTCTGCTTTTATAAAAGCTTTTTTTATATAGCTTTAAATATATAAAGTCACTTAGCCGTTTTTGGGAGAAATCAATAATAGTTGGAAATTAATTCTGGTTGTTATTCATTTATTGAGCAAATAACCCATTATTAAAGGTCTTGAACTGTTTTCTGATGCTTTATTGTGGCATTACAGCATGTAAATTGGTACCTTCATGTAGTTTTTGAACATTTGTCTGTAATACTTGGAAAGAGTTTTACAGTTGAAATTGTCCTATTGCACCTTAATTTTAACTGAAGTTTAATTTAAAAATAGTTTTAGCCAATAGCATTTCAATTGGCTGTGAAAAAAGTGTGCCCATACTCAGAATAAAATGACAAATTATATGAAACCAGAAATTTGAAAAATATTTTCACAGAATTTATTAATTTCGAATTCCTTTAATTGCTATTACTTTATACTGAAGACTTCCGCAATGGCGGATATTGACAACAGCATTGAAAAGCTGATGGGAATCGATGAATGCTACTGTACAAAAATATCAGTCACCACCGGGAATCGAACCACGGACCTCTCAATTGCCGGTTGAGCGCCTTAACCACTAGACCATGGAGACCTTTCTGCACAGGAGCATTCATTTTCAACTTGGCCATATCGGCTCGTATCTCACAAGTTAGTTTGAAGTGACTGACAATTGAATAAACTGACAAATATACATAAACATAATTTATTAATTTCGAATTCCTTTAATTGGAAGTCTTCAGTATAAAGTAATAGCAATTAAAGGAATTCGAAATTAATAAATTCTGTTTATGTATATTTGTCAGTTTATTCAATTGTCAGTCACTTCAAACTAACTTGTGAAATATTTTCAATTTAAGCGCCCCATCAGCTGCAATTTAAGCCGAGCTGGTGATAACAAAAAATGAAAGATGTTTACATGAATTCTTACAGAATCATTACTTTCAAATCACTAATTACTTCTTACCTGAGTAAGCCTAAATAAATTGAATTTAGAAAGAAATCTACTTAGGCCTATTCTTTTTTTGGATTTATGCTCCAATGACTGTTCGATTTCTAGAAAGTCCTCCAATTCTTAGCAAGGAGGTTTGCTTTGAAATTCACTCATTTCTATGGTTTGATCATCAATAATATTGCATTTTCTTTCGTGTTCCCTTTAACCAAATCCAGATGAACTAGTAATTTTTTGGTCCAACACATTTTAGCTTCATGGGGAAAATGTCTTGCTATCTATTACACACATAAATTGGGTTAAAGCATTATAAGAAGAACTTGTAAGAACTTACCAAAAGGATTTATTCAAATTTCTCAAAGTGAAAACTTTCTAACCTATAAAACTGCCCAAGAAAGATAAAGTGGGTAACCTGAACACTCAATAAATTAAATTCAAAGTTGTACTAACCTGTTTTTGTAATCCTTGGAACTGTTTCCAAATTGTGTTTTATTTGTATCAAAACGATATAATTTCAAGGATATAAATTTTCACTAGACAAAGAGAACAACAAACAACAACCAAAAACTTCACGTGCGGCGTGCCTAACAGAGTCAGTCAGAGAGAACAACGAACAACCGCCAAAAAGTTTGATACGTATCGATGTACGAAACAATCGATAATTTTTTAATCGATGTTCATGAGCCTTGATTAATAGAGCATCGATTATTATACATCACATTTAGTGGAATTCTGATTATTTACTTTTAATGGAAAATATCAAGTCTAACCTTGAATCATAGAAGAATGAATAGTTATGAAATAAATTAAAAGAGTTTACCAATACATATCTTTACTCATAATTTTACTCATCACGTTTTCGCAACAATATTGGCGTATCGATAAATTACTTGGTGAAAATCATCGATATTTTGTAGCTCGATACACATCCTCAAACTTCAGAAAGGGACTTTTTCCAAAAAAATGCATAGGATCATTTTTGTAGATACTTTTGTCAGCTTCAACAGAAGAAAAAATTCCTGGATTTCATGTTCCATGACGAACTGCGTTGTTAATATTAACTTTTCATGTGAAATTTAACGACATGCAGTCAAATATTTGTTAAGAATAAGTATAATAACTCACTTAAACTGGCCGAGTACTTTCGAATCTATGAGATCCATCATCAGAGCTGATGATGATGGATCTCATAGATTCGAAAGTACTCGGCCAGTTTAAGTGAGTTATTATACTTATTCTTAACAAATATTTGACTGCATGTCGTTAAATTTCACATGAAAAGTTAAGAAGAAAAAAATTCTTTGAGTTATCGATAGAATTATAATAAAAAACTGAAAAATTGTACCTGTCCACCAAAAATGAGTTCAACCCAAAATGAGTACTTTTGGTTATTACCCAAGGTTGGACAAAATTATTGGTGAAAAATTAACTTTTCCATCAATAATTATTGTTCCTCTTGACGACCATATTGTTGTCTAATTTGACTGGGCTAGGGTACCGGTATATAAAATGAAGTTGGAGTTTGTATCGATGAATAGAGGAGGGATATTTGCGAATAATCTGTACAATTTACGTATAATTTATGTGAATTTTGCAAACAATTTTTACATAAAATATATGTAGTATGTACATTAGCATATCTCTGTTTTTGAAATTCGAATTGATCAATTATAGAAATGGACTTTCAATAAAAAAATCTACTGTTAATTCGATTTTGCATTCCAGATTGTTTAACAACAAATTTACAAATTATTACTTACGTGAATATTGTACGTGAATATTACATAAATTTTACATTAGATATTTATCATTTACATATGGACCTAGAATTTACGTAAAAGATACGTTAAGTGCTGACTGGGTGGAGTACACAGCTATTACTTGCATACATATTAAGAATGATGTTGTTGTTACAGCACAGTGGAGTTGAAATGCTTTCTGCCTCGTGTCCTTATTTCCTTCCATAGATAAGTTTTCTAGAGCTTGAGCTATATCAACAAACTGTTCATTGAACTTTCTTATTGCTTTATACTTTTCAGTCCATCTGGTTTCACACAGTTTCTGCAGTGTCCCAATAACCGCTCTCCTCTGTCCATTTTCACAAAAAAACTTAATAACCTCTTTTACTGTTCCAACAGTATTTCTAACTTGTGGTAGCCTATTCAAATCATTGACGACTAAATTGAGCTTATGGCTAGAGCAATGGAAATACAGAGCCATAGGAAATTTTTTATTGATTCTTTTATGTACACCAGTAATATGACCAGCCATTGTACTACATCCATCATAGCCCTGTCCTACAACGTTATTTAAGTTTAAACCCCATGATGTTAATGTAGAGATGATTGCACTTGCTACATTTTCAGCATCCAAACCATCCTGTAAAGGTGTAAAACCTAGGAAATCCTCCTTGATACATTTGTCAGAGGTGTCAAAATATCTAACACCAAGGGACAATTGTTCCACCCCTGAAATATCCATTGTCTCGTCAGCCAATATGGAAAATATTTCATTTGAATTTATTTTACCAATCAGTTCATTTCTTAAAACATTTGCGCTAGTTTCAATCAACTCATTTTGAACTCGATGGGATATGTAGCTGGCATTTTTGGGCCCATGTTTCAGATGGTCTGCTAAAGTAACATCTCCAGACTCTTCTCTGAAACGCAAAAGGTCGTTAAAAACAGCATGCATATCTTGTTTTCCTCTTAATGGTAGATCGTGTGTAGCACAAAAAATGATAGACGAAACAATAGGTTTCAGTTTATTTCTGTTTGATTCAATCTGGTGAGCTAACCCTTCATTGACAAGAACATCGACACTTTGCTTTTCACCGTCCATAACTGACAAGAAATTACTAGACTTTTCCACAGCCTCGCGGTGCCATTGCAAAAGAGCAAGAGAATTAGCATATTCATGAAACTTTTTATAATTATTGAATGGGCGTGTGATGAATCCACTTTGATAGCTTCCATGGCTAACACGGGGCTTAAATAAAACACATGACTTGCAAAGAGCACCTTTTCCACTTCGGGAGTAAGCTAACCAAGGGTATGTATTATACCATTCTCTAAGAAATGGGCGCTTTCCTGCTATTACATCATCTTTAAAATTGTAGCTTGAATCAGGCTTCCATGGGTTTGTTAACATTGAGTAAATTACATAATTATTTGTCGGGATATTATCAAGGCAGTTACCGATATCAAACGAGTCGTTAGTATTACCTTTTATATTAGGTGTTGATGAGGTGGTATGTGCAGAAGTCGATGGTTGAGAACAATAACCTGCTTGTAGGCCTACATCAGCAACGTTGTCAACAGCATGTATGACGTGATCGGTTTTTAAACGTTTATTAAAAAACTTTCTTATGTCCATTTTAAACTCTCCTGTAGCAAAATCACACTGAACACAATATCGCCAAATGAAAATTAATTTCACTTCTACACTTTATCCGTGAATATACGACTACGACTTAACACAACAACAGCTAGACACTGACTGACGCCGACGCTGGGCCGGGCGCGATGTCTGTGTGTACGTGACAGTTTAAGAGGGTACAGTCAGTCAACAGAATGTACAGTCAGTCAACGCAGCAACCCCTGCCTTGCTGCCTACCATAGACTAAGTATCACTTGCTCTTCAGTGTCTTGCTTATTGTTGTCAATTACGTTGTTTCTTTCGCTATAATAATACTAGCATGCATGAATACTAGGGTTTGGTTATTTATGTAGTCATGTTTTTCGTTAACGTAACCTTATCCCGGCGTTTATGCGGAATTGCCGATATTTATTCATTTTGGACATTCTAAATTTTTCAAAACACTAAAACCTGACAAAAATTTATGCGTACTATCCTGATTCTCAGGGGGGGCAATGGCCCCCCTGGCCCCTCCCTGCGGGCGCCCTTGGCCATCACCAATACTTTCCTATTATAAAATATCGCATACCGAATATGTTTTATGGCTTATTTCTCAATGATCTGACTAAAATGGAAGTATTAACTTTTCATGTGAAATTAACGACTTGCAGTCAAATATTTGTTAAGAATAAGTATAACTCACTTAATCTGGCTGAGCGCTTTCGGAGATGGATCTCATAGATTCGAAAGCGCTCGGCCAGATTAAGTGAGTTATACTTATTCTTAACAAATATTTGACTGCAAGTCGTTAAATTTCACATGAAAAGTTCATATTAACAACGCAGTTCGTCATGGAAACAAGAAATCCAGGAATTTAAAATGGAAGCATAAAATTGAGAAAAGTTTTTTCTCAACGTTTTCTTAAGCTGTTTAGTTAAGTTTCAATAGAAAATGAAGATTAATTCATTATTACACTCGACAGTACAACATTTTGTAGGCGAATTTAGGACACACTTGCCCTCTTCCCGCTTATTAATACACATTTATTGAAAAAAAAAGGAAAAGCTATAATTGTTTCTAATTGGAGTTTAGAAATACTGCACAGTAGCGGTCCCAGCTGAAAAGCTTTGTAAACTCAATTCAATAAAGCTTTCATTTTAATTATATTGGAAATAATATGTGTACGTTATTCAGCGTCTAGAAATCCAATAAAATTTGTTTATCCAGCCTATTTTTCTTCTTTTTTTAATCTGTTTATTTATAAGCTTTGCAGTAACTCTACTGATGAAGTACACTCCCTGTGACTTCTTTCACTTTATTGTTTGAATACCGATGTGTGCAGTATAATCAATTTCCATGAATGATTGATAAACTTTTCATGAACTGAATTTCAGGAAACTCAGTAGGTTTTCCATGGAATCCTCGTGCTATGCTTAACCATCCACAGCAGTCTCCAATTGACATTTGTAGTTCAAATTGTCTCCAGTCAAAGAAGTATAAAGCTCTAAGAATAGAATACGCTACGACAGCTCAAACAACCGGAATTAAAGTTGAAATAATTAACTCTGGCCATGGAAGTAAGTCAGAATTTTTCAATTTTCCACCCTATGTACAGCGATAGTCACAAGAAATAGAATTAAAATTGTGAAATTGGATGTTCTCGAAGAAATTACCAGAACCTTTTATTTGTATAATGTTGAGTTTCATTTTTAGCAAAGGATCATTATTATTGCCCCACAAAAAGTTTACCAGGGGCATTCCGATTCTAATGGTAGGGCGAAGTTGGGGCGCATGCCAAAGTTCTGTCAAGCTGTCACAGAGGAAAATCAGTGGGGTACGAAGATGGAGGGCACTGAAACGTCGCGCTCCACCTTCGTACCCCTACGATTCGAGTTTGACATGGGTTTGACAAGGGTTCAAAATTCAGGCTGAGTATATATAGCTTGAAATGTAAGTCTCCACATATTTACTTGTAATTAATAATAATTATGTATTTTAAGATGTAATGAAATGTTTTGAACAACTTTCCCCTATGGTTTGAATTTACTAATAATAATAATAATGCAATAAAGGTATGAGGTGGTTCAGTCATATCTAGCCAGGGAAGGTTAGGTTTGGTTAGGTGATTGTGGAAACTTTTGAAACACATTCATCCATAATTGCTATTCTTGGTAACACCATTTGGTTCTCAACACATCGATTTTTGTTGAAGGAGTTTATTGAAGAACACTACAAAATAAGTGGCATGTATATTTATATATATTATCATAATTTCACCAGATCAGGTACGTAGGCCTAACAGGTAGAAAAAGACGTAGCCAGAACCAAGTATATTTAGAGGCGTGAAGGTGGAGTGCGGCTTGGGAGTGCGCTCCAACTTCGTAGATTCAATTCAAATAACTTTTAGCTCATTTTCAACAGTTTCATTTTTCACAAGGTATCATTATTATTTCCCCACAAAAAGTTTACCAGGAGTATTCCAATTCAAACAATTCAAATTCAAATCAGGGGGATCGGAACCCACCTAAGACTGTAGGTCCAACTTATTACCCACGCACAGGCTTCAGACCGAAAAAAAGTAGTTGAGTTTGAAAAGATCACATTTCTAGAAGTTAACATTTTATAATTTTATTGTTCTTGTTTTTTACTTCAGCATTCATATCTCAGCAAAATTGTAATGAGAAATAGAAGATTTCTACATAGCAATCGAATGTGTCTCAATTATTATTATTCAATTGTGTTATTCAATCATTTCAGTTGAGCTCAAAATACCAAGAAAAGAAGCGAGACCAATTTTTTCTGGAGGAATGTTACCAAATCGTTACATAATGGATAACATTCATTTGCACTGGGGCAGAGACAATAATCTTGGTAGTGAACATTTCATCGATGGAGAAGCGTAAGTAAATTATACATCATTTGATGAAAACGAATCAAAGAATGTGAGACGATAATAGTTTGAAGAAGGGTAGATTATGATGTTGAAGATCCATCTTGTTTCCACTAGAATTATAAAAACTTTAACTTATTATTGTAAATTTTACGGCCGATCTAGGATGCCTTGCAGATGAGCTTCCATGACTCGAAAACGTTCGGCCAAATGTGAGTAGGAATAGTATTTATTCACAATTAAAATTGACTTCAAGTCGTTGAATTTACAGTAATAAGTTCATATTAATAATGCAGATAGTTATGGAACAAGAAATCCAAGAATTTAAGAAACACTTTTAAGCGGAAATTGTCAGTGTAGCCTACTGTGGGTCGTCTGGCGATGCTCTTTACAACAGTGTGAAACGGACGACACACCAAAACGTGAGTCACACTTCCACTTAAAAGTGATTTTAACGTTTTTTTAAGGGTAGATTATTATTATAGATATTATGAAATTTACTTGGATAACATACAGCATAGCATGTCACATTCATATGGAAAGTGAAAATGGTACGGTAGTAGCGAAAGAAAATTGGTTCAAATGCAAGATACAATTGGAATGAGCTGAAAGTTTCAAGTGAGTGAAATTTGTGGTGGACATGTAACTTATTATTTGTTCACAAGTAAATAAGTGGGCATTCAACTTGATGTATTTGTTACCAAATAAATTGAATGTTCACTACAGAAAAATTATTAATGTGAAACTTTCAGCATACTCCTAATGTAAACTGAACCTCGGTAAAAGAAAACATTACAAGACTTGTACAGCTAGTATTGAGCACATATCAATCGATGCAATAGAGAATAATAAATAGTTTGAGCTACTAATTAACTTCTAAAATTGATACACAATTTTTCAATTGAAATTCTTCAAATCTTGTACTAAATTAGTACTTTAATATAAGAATATTGCACAGTTTGTAAAGAGCTGTAAAATCGATACAGTGCATGATGTATCATACCCAATAGTGTATTTTAGATCAGTTACTAATAATCCACCAGAAAGAAATTTTCAGTTGACACCATAGATATATAAATAGCATTAATAATTTGATAAAAAATAAACTTAGATTCTACTGTCTCTAGATATGCAATGGAATGCCATGTGGTTACTTACAATACAAAATACAAAGATATCAATGAAGCCCTGCAAAACAAGGATGATGGTGTATTTGTCTTCACTTTCTTTTTCAAGGTGAGAAGAAAGAAAAATAAGCGGTAATAGTATTTCTTTTCAAGTGAATGCAATGACTCGCAGTCAAATTTTTATTAAGAATAAGTACGGTAGTATTTTACTTACTCTGTCGGCCAAACGTTTTCGAGTTGTTAAAACCCATCTTCCAAGGCCTTTGGCCAATGGGTTTTAACTGTTAAGTGAACTCAACAACTTGCAGTCAAATTTTTATTAAGAATAAGTAGTATTTTACTTACTCTGTAGGCCGAACGTTTCTGAGTTGTTAAAATCCATCTTCCAAGGCCTTTGGCCAATGGATTTTAACTATTAAGTAAATTCAACGACTCGCAGTCAGATTTTTATTAAGAATAACAACTCGTTTACGAGTTTTTAAAACACAAAAGGCCTTGGAAGATGGGCTTTAACAAATCAAAAATGTTCGGCCAACAGAGTAAGTAAAATACTTCTTATTCTTAATAAAAATTTGACTGCAAGTCGTTGAATTCACTGGAGTGCAGTAATTTTGAAAGAGTGTTAAAGAAGCTTTACACTCAAATTACAAACAATATTTTTCCTACAACTGCAGTTGTAGCAGATCAGTCTGATTCTTCAAAGATAAGCGATCTAACCTATTACATCACTCAGACTGTCACCACATAATCATAAATTATGTTTTGATTCAGTAGTTAATCATTACTACTTATGTAGTTAATTATTACTACAATATTTCAATTAGTGAATAAGAACGAAAAGTGTATAAAGTTTATGAATCTTCTTACTGAAAAATCTACAAATAATGAAAAATTAAATTTCTTTTTCTTTATTACAAAATAATTTAAAAAATTCCAATGATGAGTTTGATATGGCTAACAACAAATAACAGTTTTTAACTTATGAAAGTGTTTTTATAATAATAAAACAGATAATTTCCAGAGTTAAAGATAATCATTGTAATATATTAACTAAATGGTAAATACATGAAACGATAATTTAAGTTATACTGATGTATAAAGCATAGCATATGCTATCATGCTAAATAGCCTACTGCTGCACTGAATTTATGATACGTTTAATAAAACATAAATAACATAAACACAACTATTTCAAAATTTTAAGAAATGTTTTTTCAATTTAGAGTACCGTATTAAAAAAACGTATTAATTACTTGTTACAGTCATCGTTTTTCAATCATTGTTAATTGGTTAGTTCAATTCTTGCTCATTCAATATTTTCAGTAATGATTTTACAATGGTACAATCAAATCCGCATTCTATAGATTGGCAACTGCTAGTGAACATATTCTGCTTTTTTAAAAATTGTGCTATAGTCTTCAATAATTGAAAAATAATATGAGCATTATTGATATGAAGTAGAAGAGTTTTATTTATATGAAGTATGCAGATATTATTTTTGTACTTCGGTAATGTAATTGATATTGTTTTCATTGTTATCTAATTTTATTTCGAGTACCGGTATTGTTCTTCCATCACAATAAACTTACTTCACATATTCACTTTTTTAAGAGTGATATTTATGATCGACTGTCTCAAAATAATTAACTTTATAAAATTTCAGGTGACAACAGATGATAATAACAGACTGGAAAGTTTCCTGAAGTACGTTCCTGAAGTTCGTGAAAACAAAGCCATTTACTCAGTTGCTGATCAAGGAGCATTTCTATGGTTTTTGGAAGCAGCTGAAAAAAACCAAGAATACATTACATACCCTGGTTCCCTAACTACACCACCGTACACAGAAGCTGTAGTGTTTGGTATCTGCACAACACCTCTTGGTGTCTCCAGTTCACAAGTAAGAGAAGCAGAAGACGTCTTGAAGAAATTTCATTTTTATCCCAGACAAAGGCAATGCATTAGCAACTAGATACTACAGAATAACAATATAATAACATTCCTGGATTTCTTGTTCCATGACAAACTGCGTTGTTAATATTAACTTTTCATGTGAATTTAACGACTTGCAGTCAAATACTCATTATTAATAAGTATAAACTTACTTAATCTGTAGGCCGAGCGCTTTCGAATCTTTGAGATCCATCTTCAGAGGCATGGGTTCCTAGATCATCATGTCAGTTTTTTATTTAGAAGTGTTGTGGTTTTTGTAAAATGTGATCAAAAAGTTTGTGTGATTTAAAATTTAGTTGTCTATTTACTTTTTACAGCTTATCATGGGAGTACTGTCACATATTAGGTATGCTATCTTAGTATGGGGTAATTCATCAGAGCAAAACCTTGATAGGGCGTTTAAGATTCAAAAGAAAGCTGTTAGGCGTATGGAAAGAGTAAATAGATTAGATTCCTGGATTTCTTGTTCCATGACGAACTGCGTTGTTAATATTAACTTTTCATGTGAAATTTAACGACTTGCAATGAAATATTTGTTAAGAATAAGTATAACTCACTTAATCTGTAGGCCGAGCGCTTTCAAATCTTTGAGATCCATCTTCAGAGGCGTGGGTTCCTAGATCATCATGTCAGTTTTTTATTTAGAAGTGTTGTGGTTTTTGTAAAATGTGATCAAAAAGTTTGTGAGATTTAAAATTTAGTTGTTCATTGAGAATGTTTTGTTTATTGTGTGTGATGTGTTTGTATATTTCAAATTGTTCCAAGGTGTTGAGTTCGTGTCCTTTAGATTTTATATGTAGAATGTGTAGGTTGGTACTGATGTCAGTAAAAGTGTGTCCAGTTTGAATGATATGGTCGGCAAAATTCGATTCAGCTTTTGATGTCAGGGCTTGAAAATGTTCCTTGTAACGTTGTTTGAATGTGCGGCCTGTTTGTCCTATGTAGAATTTGTTACAATCAGAGCAGTTCAGTTTGTAGAACCCTGGGAGATCGTATTTGTTTGTGTTCAGTGTGGTTTTGAGTGTAAGTGCATTTTTTATTTTGTTTTTTGTTCTGAATAATGAGATGGTGTGTGGCCGGCTTTTTTGAAGATTTTTGCTAGTCTGTTTGATTGTGGATTAATGTATGTCATTGTGATGTATTTTTTGTCAGTGGTGTTGATGTTTTGTATTTTGTTTCTTATTTTATGATTGAGTTTGTCAATTAGGTCGTCTTTGTAGCCGTTTTCTTGTGCTAGGTATTTTATTGTATTTAGTTCAGTGTTGTAATTGTCGGTGGATAGCGGTGTGTTGTTGAGTCTGTGTAGCATTGACCTGAATGCTGAGTGTTTGTGTTGTGTTGGATGATTGGAGGTGCTGTGTATTAGGGTATCTGTCATTGTTGGTTTTCTGTTGATGTTGAAGCTGTGTTGTTGGTTTGTGTTCTTTGTAATTGAGAGGTCTAGGAAGTTTATTGAATTGTTTTGCTCATATTCAGCTGTGTATTGAATGTTCTTATTATATACATATATACATTATATACATATACATATTTTGTATATGTATTTTATGTATTATGTATTCGATCATACATGAACAAAATACATAAGAACATTCTATACACAGCTGAATATGAGCAAAACAATTCAATAAACTTGGTATCCATGGATCAGATAATCACCGAAAGCTCAGCTGCGTTTAGCCTAAAAATTTGGATTGCACTTTTATTTAAAGGACAAAGGAATTTTTATAGACTGCCCTAATCACTGCCCAATTTGCAAAATGCATGATAAGGAAACCCCTACTCATATTCTGATACGCTGCCCTATGCATTCAGATTTGAGGCGACAATGTTTGACTAAATATATTCTAAACATTGTCAACTTTAATGATAGAGTTATGGTTCTTGATCTAAAATCCTGAATATTCCAAGCAAGAAGCAATTGTTATTCCACAGAATATTTATGTATTTCGAGCTTTCTACATCAAGATTTTTGTAGCTCTATCTGTCGTTTTTTCCGGAAAACTACTCAAAAAGTCAAGATCAGCCCACTGTGTTTCTTGTGTCTTGACTGATACACTTCTATTGAATTTTCCTGAATCTTCAAGGACAACATCTTGAATCTCCTGGACTTTTGCATGAAGCTTTCTAGCTCGGCGAACGGAGCTATGCATTATCATTTTCCTGGACGTAAACATGTATCTTAGGATCGGTGATTTCATCTTTCTCTGACAAATTTGAGGCAGGTAGCATATTGCGCATACCAAGAGGCAGGCCCAGACAAGCCACAAAAAATGTAATAGGAGATTGATCAATTGCCCCAGCAAGATCCATGTAAAAACCAAACCAACAACAGACAGCAGAGAAGGATGTATGCCTCTGAATTTGTATGCCCCTAGTCCATTTTTATAAGGTAATGATTCCATCACGTTTTCCTTTGTTTCTGTAAATAAGATGAGAGATGTATATAGATATATGGTTAACTCTATAAGCTTACAGGCATATATTTTGGAAACCACAGGTTGATCTGAGAAATTTATTATTTTATCTATTATTATATCTAGTTCTGAGAACTAGGCAATATTTTTGAATTTCTGTATAATCGATATGTTTGTATTTGTGTGTTTGCAATGTGTAACTGATGTGTGTATACAATTTTCACTATTAATAGCAACTTCATTTGTATTAACCAATTTATTTATTTATTCATCTATTTATTTAATTTATTTATTTATATTAAATATATTTTGGCTGTCACAGAAAATTCAACCATCACTCTTCACAAAAATATTCTTGGTTATGTCTTTGCACACATTTCTTATAAAATAAATTATTGTTGTGGATATCCATGACATCTATGATATCCGTGAACTGCAGTAGAACTATTCATATGTATTATCTTGCTGTGCAGAACTGACCTTCTTTGAGCCGCGGCGGACGCGTTTCGAACTATGTCGTTCTTCTTCAACATCATCACAAACCCCTCCTAAAAACACCTCCACCACACCTACTTCCCCCACCACATCCACTCCTCCCACTATCTTCCTACAACCACCAGACCTTACATACTAGAAAACTACTCAGTCTGCAACCAAGCGCCGAAGAAGAACGACATAGTTCGAAACGCGTCCGCCACGACTCAAAAAAGGCCAGTTCTGCACAGCAAGATAATACATATGAATAATAAAATAAATAATGAGAACAGTTTTAGGTAGTGTGCCTGTGCCTATTCAGGGTTTCAAGTAGGTATAGCCTTTGTCGAAAAATTACAAGTTTTTCAATGTGTGACTTGTCTTTTAGATTAATTTTTCAAGCAATAAACTTTAGAAAGTCTTTTTTCTAAAGTTCATGAGAAATGAAGGTTTATTTATAAAATGTCATCTTTTTATTTTTTTCATCTTACAATACCAATTGTATGATACATTGATACGTGGGCGTGGTCAAGGGTGGCAGAGGTGGGCGTTTCGCCCACCCTGGCTGATTCATTCTAACTTAATTTTCTAAATTGGACAAGTATAGTTTTTTAAAGGTGTGTCAAGTAGAAGTGGTGCTAAGCTATGTGTCTCGGAGTAAAAAATTTCTGTTCTTTTAGTAAGAAAGCTTTAGTGCTAACTGTTTCCTACACAGGCTTTAATTGCGTCCTACTTCTACGTCAACAATTAGGAATGCCAGTGGCCCATCACTTCAGAATCAGAACAGATGTAGTGTGATTATTTACTTGACAATTTTTAAAAAAAGGCAAAAATGATGGATGGTGGAAGTGAATGTGGCCTAATCTAAAAATAAGTTATTCCCAATAATCAATTTCTAAATAATGCTCCCCTCTTAATTTCTATCTATTTTTACAGATTTCTCTACTGCGAACATTGATGGACAAAGAGAACAAACCAGTACTTTCAAACCGCAGAGAGATACAATCACTCAACAAGAGACCAATCTACTGCTTGAAAGGGCCCATTAAGATTGTTAAAAAAGAAATCTCACCTGAATCAAGCAATGATGTATAATTTTTTCTTTATTAGGCTTTGCAAGCAGGGCTTTAATGTTGTTGCTGACATGCATGCTCAATTCAGATTAAATTATCTATTATTCTGCATGTAGATGAAAACATTTCTCTGGTAAAGTGAAATACAGCCTTTTACTGGGGTTTTGAAACTTGCCATATCGAGTAAACACTGGGACTTGCTCTTCTAATAGATCAAATTGTTTTGTATGTTGTCCAAACATTTCTAGTCATCCATCAACTTCAAGAGCAATACATAAACTTGGAGCATCTAAATTTTCCCCTGTTGGTGTAATGAAAAATAATGACAATAACTAAAAATCTAATTAGAATAACTAAAAATCTCATTATCTATACCATGATAAATAATTGAGGTTTATTCTGATACAATCAATCAATTGAGATAATTTTAACGATTTAGACAAGGTGGTCACCTTTTCGATAAGAGGAGTATGAGCACAAAGATCCAAAACCCTCTTGAAAATTAAGTACAGTCAAACATATCCTCAGCAATAGACTCAATAGAAGATTGAATCTAAGAAGCTCTCAAAAGCTAGTACCGGTATTATGTCTTTCAAATGAAAATCATTCGATAATCTAGTCCAGCCCAAAATCTTCTGCTGATAACAATAAAAGAGTTTGGAATTGAAATTTTAAGAAAATGCAGTTTTTTAAATGTTAGTTGAAATGTTTTCTGAGAACAGATGGGCTAATGAGACTATAATATTCTTGAGAAAATGTTTCAATCATTGGTAAAGCAAACACAACCAATAAAGCTTTCATTGTAGAAGTATCTTCAGGTGGTACAACCTGATATTCACTACATTTTCACAGCATTAGATCATTAAAAAATGCACTATACATGCATATTTGAGCTTCAGATGCTTTATTGCTTAGTCACAATATAACAATAGTTACCGTACTCAATAATTTCAAACAATACAGTACATACAACATTTGAAAATCTAAGAATAGTACACATCAGCACCCACAAATTTTTAATACAATCCAGGATGCCAACATTGATCTGAGCTTTTCATTGATATACATCAGAAACGTTTCAAGTTCTTATAATATTTAATGAATTAACCACATTTTGAAGATTCAGTAACAAGGACTCATCATAGAATCTGAGAGTGCTTCAATTTTATAAAAAATGTGCCACACTCCTTATTTGCGAGGTTCTATCATTATTGAAGTTAAATTAAAAGTGTTGCTGCATTTCTTTGTTAATTTTACATTATAAGTTACAAGTAGCATCATGCTACCCGTGTGGACGTGTTTATACTATTGACAAAAATTAGTGGAATCATGCAGGGATTTTTTACCTCACACTTTTTACAAAACATAACAAACAACAGATACAATTTTTTTAAAACATAAACAAGCTGCATGATCCAATTGTGAAAATACATAAAAATTACTCCATACACATTTTCCTCTATCATACAATAAAATTAACAAACTTGAATCAAAATGAATTCAAACTTTGAATAAAATCTATTAGAATGCAAAACATGAGAAATCTTACAAATTTTGCTTTTAATGAACTTTTAAAGACAATAGAAAAGCTACATTACTATTGATGCTCTTACAAATAATAATATAGTCACAAAAAAACTTCATTCAACTTCTGACTTATAGCATCGAATGTCTAGCTTTCTGAAAAGGGCTATAAGCATAAAGCACAACATGAATACAGTTTTGAAGACTGAATTGAAGACCCATAAAATACTCTTCTAATGTTGTAACAAGAATTTCACATATAAGCTAATCCTTGAGAGAAACAGATCCAACAAAACATGTTGAAGTAAAAACTATTCCTTGCAATCCTTTTTCAACAGCACAGTATACGCAAATACTGGAATCTATAAAGCGAGTTATAATAAAGTAAGCCTAACAATGGTGCCAAAAGCGATAATCTATATAAACATAAGTTGTAGATAAACATAGACATACCGGTATAGCTTATGTGAGGCAGGTATATTACTAAGTGAAATTCGTGCTAGTTTTAACATAGCGTTTAGTCAATTTAATTACAGAATGAAGCTAGATAGGACCAGATATTTCTTACAAAACTTTTCCTAGAGCAGCATCCAACTTTAATCAAACACTAGTTTTTATTCTGAGAGTGATATTGCATCTGTCAGAGGTGCTTAGCATATTAATTTCCAAACTAAAATTTGAGCAAGCACTAAGCGTTGTTTATTGTTTTTATTGTACCACTATTGTACTCAGGCGAGTCCATGTAGCATTCGTGAAGTGATCAGAACACCAAACTTTGTGGGATAATATTTTTGGCTCCACCAACCATGACTTTCCATGACCTTCAATTAATCTCCGTGATTTTTAAATATAGATTCATCTATTGATAGAAAAGAGGACAGTTTCTTCCCCCAATTACCATACACGATAATTGAATTTAGTGTTAAAATGCGTAATCTAATTCAAATTTCTAACAAATTTCAAGTGGAATTGTAAATTTTAGACCAATTTCGAGCAATATTTGTAAATGCATGCATTCAAAGCTTCAACTACCGGTATCATAAAAAAATGTATATGCCTTAATATGCTGGGAAAGCCCTATTTTATAGCAAAGCTTTCCAAAGATCCAGAAGTAGCTTTTAATTTTATTGATGCTGCTTTTTATTATATGATGTTAAGCATCAGTTTGCTTTAAAGATATCATTATTTTTTTTATAAATCATCCTACAAGGCATGATAAATATTTTTTAGCATGTGTTGTGAATCATCTTAACCGTTTCATATTTTATTTATGTATTTTTGGGATTGATATTAAAAAAGCTTGAATTACATGAATTGTACCTTAGTGATTTATACCTCATTGATAGTTTAATAATGTTGCTTCAATTACGCTTGTTGCTCAATAAATTCTATTAATTTATATTTAAAATAGTCGGTTGCCTTATTCAGTTGAATCAGAGCATGACTTAACCTAACACTATTTACAAATTTCATCAGGTAATATTTTTTATTATTTTTTCTCTTCCTTCTTTTTTATCTTTTCCGTCTTCTTTTTCGATTTTTCCTTTTTCTATTTTCTTTTTCTTCCTTTTTCTATTTTTCTACCCTCTTCTTATTCTTTATTTTTCTCCTCACTCTTCTTCCCCTCCTTATCAATTCCTCATTCTCCAGTGCTAGAGTTTAGTCAACAATAAAGGACAGCATGAAGTCGTTCATATAATGGATAGCCTTTATCTTCTGTAGGCTGCTCATGCTTTTACAAAAACGTTTCTAACATTATTAAATTGCTTTGAAAAAATTTGTTGTCTTCATTCATTTCCTGGGTATATGTAAGTAGAGTACAGACACCACTTTCTCATGCCAACTACTTTTTATTGACAAGTACAATTATTATTCTGGATTGAGTAAAATTATTATGAAAAGAGTCTAGGGATTAATAACAAGACTGAAGATAGTATTATTAAAAGTATTTATTGATATGATAAGCCTTTTCATTAACTATGGGGCCAGTAGTTGATAACTCAATCAACTGACAATAATTCTGGTAAGTATTTATCTGTGTTGCATATATATAGATATAATTAATATTCAAACTAATTGTCCTACTTAAAGCACTTGATTATGAGTGAGATTGAATTAATACTGGAATCAGAGGAAATAGGTAATACTGTTTAAACAATGAAGAAGTCTAGCTTCCTATTTTGTCGGAGGATAAAGCCCACATTGGTCTGACACCTGTGCGTGGGTGATGAATTGGATGATGGTGATTGATGAGTTAGACCTACAGTTTTTTAGGTGGGTTACGAACAGCCGGGAAGTGATTAGTGGGGTAAACCTTACAGGCAATTCCATCCAGTTATTTCAGTGCTCATTCAAGATGGCGGCTAGAATTTGCAGAGGTTCACTATATGGACTCCAATTCGGTAATCATACATGATATCTAATTGATTTTTCACTAAAATGTTCCTTATAACATTCTCTACAACTTTTGGAACAATTTTTTTCCAAAACGCATCTTTCGTGAGTTATATATAATTAATTATTTTGACCTTCAAATTTTTGTTTTTTCTCAATAACCTTTTTTTATTTGATAGATACACGAGAATGATATATGTCAATGTTTTCGAACTATTCTCGATCTTTAAATTAATGTGATTTGTTAGACTATAGGTCCATTAATGTTGGCTGGAGTGACACCGGAAGAAGGGCTTGCATAGGGCGCGGTTCCCCTTTTACCGCATATACACTGCAGTGTATATTCCGGTGACACTCCAGCCAACATTAATGGACCTATAGTCTTACAAATCCATTCGTTATCACTAACTTAATAAGAATATTTTTGGCCTTATCACCTTACATATGTGAGGTGATAAGGCCAAAAAAGTTTGTCAGCAACAATACAACAAGTCGGCGGCTGTAGTTTGCTGAATTTAATATATATGGTATCAATAGCTGTTATAGATATTAATTTGTTTTTCTTTACTAAAACTCTCCTTATAGAATTATCACAACTTTGGTCTCCTAATATTTCTCCCAGAATGCATATTTCATAAGTTTTAAAATTTCAAATAAAGAAAAACTGAATTACTGGAGCATGAGAATTTGGTTTTTTCTCTGATTTTTTTTAGTATGGGTAATTATAACAGAGTGCATAGGTCTCATTGTTCTAAAATCACAACTTTTGTCTCCTAATATTTTCATGAGGAATTTTCATTATACTGTAGTAATTTTCTGAAGCTTTTAAATGATGTGGCTTGCAAAGCTGTGGGTCCATTAATGTCACTCTTGTACCTGGAGAAGGGCTTGTGTGAAGCACAGCGACTTTCTCATCACCCACAATAAGCTATAGGCAAAAATGATTGAAAAACTGCAAATTTTGGCCGCCATATTGTATTTTAGGCAAATGAGCACAAGTTCCTATTTGGCTATCATAACGAAAATATTGATAACACTCTAGCTCACACTTGTTTTTTCAAAATGCCCAAAGAAATCCTATTTTGTAACACTTGCCCCCAGACTATGATGCATGTTGTATTAATGAATAATCATTACACAAAGTATTATAAAAAGAAGAAGTTGTCACAACCACATTAATTAAAAATAGTGCAATACTATTAGTTTTGGTTGTTAAATAGTTTTGGTTTTTATACCATTATCAATCTCAAACAAACAAATGTTATACCGTACCATTATCAATCTCAAACAAACATTCCCAGACAACACAGAGACCTCTGGTGGATGTCCAGTGAATGGCCACATCGGATATTTGAAATACCCTGCAGACATCTGTTTGATGATGTCATATGGATGTCCACAGGATATCCATGTATCACAGATTCTGATGTCCGTCAGACATCCAAATTTAATCCAGGCCAGACATTTTTTGGATATTTTAGGACATCCATTACATGTCTTCTGATTGCCATAATTATGAAATTGGGATATCCACTGGACATCCATTTGCGACCAAATTTGGATTTTCATGGTTTACTCATTAGGATACTCATGTTTTCCATTGCTACATCTTGCCTCATTTTAACACATAAAAGGATTAAGATTGCCCCTGATAAAGTTTTGATTAACTTTGAATGATTAAAAAATCAGACATACTTAGCCTAACCTAGCCAACATCACAAGAAAACATGAAGGGCACGCTATTCTGCATTGATGAGCCTAGGCTATAAAATTTACCTCCTAAAGGATAAAAAGTAAAGATAACTTTCAAGAAGTTTTAGGCATATACAACACTGTCAAAACTTAATGCAGGGGTGCATTACCCACTAATTAACATAAAAAAATGCCTACTATTATTTTTATGCGTTTTCAAGTCCTTTAATGATTAGTAGAATAATAACATTAATTTATTCAGGTGTAAATTTAATAACCGATGATGTCCTATGGATGACTATTGGGGATTTGTTTTGGACCATCCAGTTCGTATTAAGTGAGTGGTAGTCTGCAATAGCCATGGATCAACTTAGGATATATCAGAGGGGGATCGGACATCCAGTGAATATCATGTGTTGTCTGGGATGTTATACCATAAACAAATGTTTCTATAACAACCGAAACTAGTAACTCACTATTTTTAATAAATGTGGTTGTGACAACTTTGTCTAATTATTCATTATGGATATCTTCCACAATATCACCATCACCACTACAACTGTTGATTTGTAGATGTATTAACGTTTCCAATAGTATATTTGTGTAGGCCTACTCAAAGGAATAAAGTCTATTCTATTCTACAAAGAAAGCATGTTGTAATAAATCAATACAAATCATATTTTTATTCATTTTGTCCTTCTGAAACATTTGACTTCTATCCTGTTTAATCTAGACCATGAATTCAGTTAATCTTGTATCAAGAAGATATAATATGCAGCTTAGGGTACCTACACTTTCTATTTTATTCGGATTAACAATAGAATATAGTTTTTGAATAGTTTGGCTCTGAGGAAAAGATTGTTAAATTGCTCAAGAGTTTGAACTTTTCAGCTGCAATAGTTCCGCTTCTGAATTATATCAATCATGAAAATTGAATTTTTTATGTATTGCAGGTTGATTATAATGAAATCTATTGGAATCGAGGATATCACATAATTGGAGATGGCCTATAACATCTTGTTGAAATTCTAAATCAAGAGATACTGGAGAAAGAAGAAGAAGAAGAAAACCCTTTTGGGTTTAAACCGAACAGAATAGCATATATGCTACATAAAAGATTCAAAAACGGTATTGAGAGCCGAGATAATTTTGTATTTGTGTTAAGGAGGCAGTTTTGGGTATATTACCTGTTGCCTCCAAAGAATGTTTGTATCAAATAAATAAGAGAAAGTACAGGGGAAGACGAAGACCAACACAGGAGATACAGATTAAAACAGGAAAGCAACGTAAATGACCGACTTGGTGGAATAATTATTGATATTATTTTAGTTTTAATATTTGAATACTCGTGTGTTTCCAATATTTTGTTATTTGTTTATTTTTCTCTAGCTTGAATAAGGAATATTATTTTTAAGACTTATTGGATGTTCACAGTGCCTAGTTACATAAACAATGCAAATAGATACACACTAATACAGGTTTATGGCAGAAAATCATGCAAATATTGCATAATATCCAATATTTTATAAAGACCTTTTGTGTTGTATTTTTCACTGAGTTGTATACATCAAACATGATTAGATTATATCCTTGTTAAATAAAACGTTTGATATGCACAAATTGAGATGAGATATGAGATGAAAATAGATTCCTGGATTTCTTGTTCCATGACGTTAATATTGTTAATATTAACGTTTTACGTGAATTTAACGACTTGCAGACAATTTTTAATTAAGAATAAGTTTATTTTCTTATTAATATAAGTTTATTGCCGGGCCGGCAATTGGGAGGTCCGTGGTTCGATTCCCGGTGGTAACTGATATTTTTGTACAGTAGCATTCATCGATTTCCATCAGCTATTCAATACTGTTGTCAATATCCGCCATTGCGGAAGTCTTCAGTATAAACTAATAGCAATTAAAGGAATTCTAAGTTAATAAATTCTGTTTATGTATATTTGTCAGTTTATTCAATTGTCAGTCACTTCAAACTAACTTATAAGTTTATTTATTAACTTTTTGTTGGAAATTTAACGAAAGTCAGTTTTGAATATGTAAAATGGCCGAACGTTTTCGAGTTATTGAATCTCATGTTCAAGGCATCCTAGATCGGCGATGTTGGTTCGTTGATTAGAAGAATTATTGTGGTTTGTGTACATATTTATTATAAATTCACAATTTAAGACTGACTGCAAGTCGTTAAATTTCCAACAAAAAGTTAATATTAACAACGCAGATCGTCGTTATGAAACAAGAAATTCAAGAATTTAAGAATAAGTAATATTTTACTCATTTTCTAGGCCAAACGTTTTTGAGATATCTTTTGATTCTTGATAACTCGAATCTTTCGATTCGAATATGTTTTGATAACTCAAAAATGTTCGGCCTAGAGAGTGAGTAAAATATTACTTATTCTCAATTAAAAATTGACTGCAATTCTTTAAATTCACCTGAAAAGAAAATAGATTAATTAGATATGCAGTAGGGAGTAATATTTTTTTTCAATTTAGCAAACAAACGTCGCTGTATCATTCTTTTGAAAAAGTATCTTGGTTACCATATTTTTTATTATTTGTGTATTAGTTCATCTGCATGATGAATAGGTTTAAGCTTTTTTAAAGATGTGTCTATGTGAAATAAATGAAAGTATGGTTTATAATACATATAATGTTTAACTTATTACCTATAACCAAGGTACCTTGTGTAGAGGAAGTTCTACTTTTAGATATAGATTTTTCCCTCTTGTAATCTTCTAGATCAGCAGGGGCCTCCAAACTTGTCAGCCTTCGGGCCAAAATAATTACCCCAGTAAGTTCCGAGGACCAGAACCATTTTCATTTTCTACCATTTATATCATGTTTTAGGAAGAATCCTCCCCTCCTCTTCTACCGCCCCTCCCACACCTCCTCTTCTCTACCTCCTCATCCTCTACCACCTCCTCCACCTATGAGCAAGGACTTGTTCCTTATTAGAAGAGTAATTTTTAGAGAAATTTGAAACGTTTATTTTTTTTCTAAAAATAAATATATTGAATTGAAAAAACTATTCCTTTCATTAAAGATGGCAAAGATTACAAGAATAAATATGACTAAAAATGGCAGCTATGCCTATCAATTTACTCAATCGGGGCCTTCTTTCAAGTGGTACATTGAATAGGACTTATGTAAAAAGCTTGAGATTGGATAAAACATCTTAGGTATGTTATTGCCGTAATTTATGTGATATTTCATATTATTATAGCCTACACAAAAAGGCTGTAAAATCGGGGGCTTTCAAGTTTTAGAGCTCTGAAAATGGATTTCCAAGATTTGAAAACTTTTCATGAACTGAATTTCAGGAAGCTTTAAAGGCAGTTTTCCATGGATTCCTCGTTCTCAGCTTAACCATTCACAGCAGTCTCCAATTGACATTCCTCGAAGTAATTGTCAGTCATTAAAAGATAAAAATGAACTTCTGAGTATTCTATACGCTAAGTCAGCTCAAACAAACGGAATTAAAGTTGAAATAACCATCTCTGGCCATGGAAGTGAGAATTTTTCAATTCCCCCCCACCCCCCATGTACAGACGATAGTCACAAGAAATGAGAATGTAAATTGTGAAATTAGGTACCGGCACTCCTGAGGAAATTACCATTATCTTATTTGAACAAGCTTATAGCGAGTTCTTGGTTTTGTCTTGACTGGTGGCTCGCGGCTGTCTATGTGTATTAAGCATCTAAGCAATAGAATGTAAATTGTGAAATTAGCTACTCCAGAGGCAATTACTATCATCTTATTTGAATAAGCTTATAGCGAGTTGGTTTTGGCTATTAGCGAGTTGGTTTTGACTTGACTGGAGGCTCGCGGCTGTCTGTATGTCTCAGCATCCTCCAAAAAAATCGCCGATACTTTCGTACGCTTTGACCAATCACCTTCAAATTTTGAACACCTATTCTTCCAAGCTTTATACAGATTGAGTTCATTGGCCAACTCCTTCATCTTTTATTACAAAACATTCAACATATTATTACTACCATATAGGGCTCTAGCATAGACGAATCATTCAAGAATGCTTGAATGCTTCAAAGGTTAGTTTAGGCAAGCGCACACACATTGGACAGCTGATTCAATTCGAATACGAGAAATTTTTAGAATAATTTTACGAAGCTTGCTGTTCAGCCTTGTCTCTAGTTCAACACTAGAGTCGGCCATGGTTTGGCACATTTATATACTTTAATTTTAGCCATTTAAAGCATGGCCATTCTTATTTTTGATTGCATTAAAATATTTTCTTGAATTTTAAATAATCAAATTAGAATTGTTCAAACAGAAAATATTCATGTATAATGTTGTGCTTAGGAGAGCAGTGGACTGTTGAGTGGGGAATAATAATGTAAGTTACCATACCAAAAATCACTTCCCGGTGGTTCGGAACCCACCTAAAACTGTAGGTCGAACTCATCAAACACCATCATCCAACTCATTACCCACGCACAGGTCTCAGACCTATGTGGGCTTCATCCTCCAAAAAAAAAATACCAGGCACAACACACCATACATAAACCATACATAAATGATGAATAAAATGCCTGAATGGTATGCAAATTATTTGTTTAGACCTTAGAATTTGAAATAATATATCGAATAACAGTAAAATAGATATAGTTAAAGTTGAAAATAATCATTCAACTCTTTTTGGTAAATTTAAGGATAAAGGTTCGGAACCCACCTAAAACTGTAGGTCCAGCTCATCAATCACAATCATCCAACTCATTACCCACGCACAGGTCTCATATCTATGTGGGCTTCAACCTCCAAAAAAAAAAATTGAGAAAAAATATATATTTACTCACATAGGCTGAAACGTTTTGATGATTGTGGTTGTGATGATTCATATATACTATATTTTATATATACAAAATATATTGAAATTACAAAATGAGACTGAAGTTTATTGAATAACACCAATAAATCACAAATTAACTGAAACTGATAATTACTATGGCACAAGTTGACAAGTTAAGAACCTTAACACAACTATTTAAATTAACAGTAATTACAATCAATTAATAAACATACTCAAATAATCTACAATGGATACTTCTCTAACATTCTACTTGAAATTACAATCCTAAAGCTGGGCATTCACGTTCCAACTTGTAGTACGACTTTCAGTACTGCTAGTAGTACTGCTAGATGGATAGTCGACTCCACTCACGCTCCTACTTGCAATCCAACTTTATTCCTAGTCAGCTGCGAGCATCACTCTCGAGCAGAAAAATGTAACCAAAGTTGCCCGAACTTGCCCAAAGGTCATGCACTGAATGAGATAAGTTGGACGACTTTGATCCGACTCCCCCACACACGCTCCAACACCGTCGACAGTCTGAAGTCGTCCCTCTAGTCGTCCATCTACAATTCCAAGTATCCAACAAGCCCATTCACGTTCCGTTTTCGGATCCAACCTTGGAGGTTGGACTGCAAGTCGTACTGCAAATCGGAACGTGAATGCCCAGCTTAGTAACAATTACAGATCACTCAACACTGCTGATCAAATCTCAACTGTTGACAGCTCCCTTATCAAGATAGACTTATAAAATGAACTGCAATCGATTTGCCTTTCACCCTAGTGAGAGTTCCCCTGTTACACCACAGAAAGAGAACTTCACTCAGCGGTGATTGGGACACTTCGAATTAAAATTCACTTTAGGCGTACTTATAAGCTTATACAGTTCCTTAATTCACAACCCACGGAAATAAACACTAACTCATACACTGGACAAAACACCACTGTCTCTGAGACAGATGACGTACACTCACGGATTAATCACGGATCTAATTCTGTTATTAAATAATTTTAGTTGAGCTCAAAATACCAAAAGAAGAAGTGAGACCAATTATTTCTGTAGGAATGTTACCAAATCGTTACATAATGGATAACATTCATTTGCACTGGGGCAAAGACAATAATCTTGGTAGTGAACATTTCGTCGATGGAAAAGCGTGAGTGAATTATTCAGCATTTGATAAGAACAAGTCAAAATATATGAGACAATAATAGTTTTGAAAATGCTAGAATACAATTATTACCCATGAAAATAATGATCTATGTTTAAGTGCCTTTTACATGAACTGCTCAAATAATACACTAATTTCCTTATATCTTCTCTACTTGAATCCTCTATGCATTCCTCTCAGGAATTGAAATTTTTATTATTTATCGAATCTATTTACCGTATTGATTTGAAACATATTCTCATTATTTTTTACTAATGTCCAACTTCAATCCTAACATTTTTCAATTCTGAAGTTTTAAAAAAATGTTAAACTAACCCCCGGTTGAAGATGCATGCTGATGCTATTATACCAAATTCAAATTAATTATTAAAAAAAAAATAAAAGAACAATACATTATATTATACAATGGATTTTGAATCCCTCCCCGATTGGGTGACTTGTCTGTATGCGAGGACCAGGCTACTATTATACTATCACAATACAACATATTAATAAAAATGAATGTGTGTCTGTGTTTTTTATGCCTGCCTAAACCAATTATCCGATTACAATGAAACTTTAGGGGATGTTTGGAAAGATTAGTTAGTTAGTAAAATCCACCCTAAAGAGAAGGGGGGCCTCAGGGGGGGCAATCACCAATTTTGGTCATTGTCATGCAATTTCACTGTTTCATATTGTAACTATCTACAATATTCTATCTCTAATGCTGGCAACATTTGAAAGTAACATTCGAACTTTATTTACACAATTAACTCAAATGGACACTAATCAGTACTTATTATGACACAAGAAAATCAATAAAGAAATCAACAGTGCAATAACTTCCCACTAATAATGAATATTTCTATAACAAGATAAATCACATTACAAAACTAACTAATGTAACTGTCAATAGGCCGATCAATACTTCAATAATAAGCATTCAATTGACTGTTCAACTGACTCAATAATAAATTTCTAATGAACTCAATAATAAACTAAACACTTACTGATCACAATTACTGTCACTTGAGAAGCTGAATCAAAATTGTACTGTGTATAGCACTTTCTTGTACAGTCACATCAGAAACTAACTTATCATGAGAGTCATAACTGACTCACTTCTGACAAGCAAAGCCCTTTTATATGTTTGTTTTGTTAAAAAATTATTATTCCACATCTTTCTGTTTATACAATAATATCAGACCAGATAAACTGTCATCAAGAATAAGCATAGCTTGTATTAAAGATACAGTACATGTATCACACACACCCAACTGTGTATTTTTGACCAGCTACTGAAAATCTACCAGGGAAAAATTTGTATTTGACACCATAGATACATGAATAACATTAATAATATAATAAAAAATAAACTTAGATTCTCCTGTCTTAAGATATGCAATGGAATGCCATGTGGTTACTTACAATACAAGATACAAAGATATCAATGAAGCCCTACAAAACAAGGATGATGGTGTATTTTTGTCTTCACTTTCTTTTACAAGGTGAGAAGTAAGAAAAATAAACCATAAAATATATTCTTTACAAAATTTCTATTTCCCATTTACACCTGAAATCATTTTATACAATAATTAATAATTGTATTTATTTTTGTTCAATAAGTTAAATGAGTTTGTTAAATAGTAAAGATGAGTTTAAGCAGGTTTAATATTGGTACCTATGCATGGTAACAGCAAATAACATTTTGAAATTAGTTTTAATTGCATTTTTTAAACCAATATTATAAACATTTATGATTGAAATTTATTTTAATTCATTTTTTCAGATTGCAGTCTTTTTATGCATAACTTATTAGAGATGACCAACATACGGTCCGTAATAGACTAGATACAAATAAACCAATGAAAGAGTTCGCTTTCAGAATATTCATTTTTGAATATTCATAAGAAGAAATTAACTGAATGGCAAGAACACGAAACAATAAGTTACTGATGTATAATGCACATAATATTATGCTGAGTAGCTTACTATTATACTTTTTTTTGGAGAACGAAGCCCACATAGTTCTGAGACCTGTGCATGGGTAATGAATTGGATGATGGTGATTGATGAGTTGGACCTACAATTTTAGGTGGGTTCTGAACCACGGGGGAAGTGATTTTACAGCAGAGAACAGAGTCCTTTTTGCTGGCCAATCTAATCGGTCACGCCCATGAGTTTTGAAGCTTATCTCTGATTGAACAGATACCTGCTAGGGCAATCGGCTATCGCACTTCCCTTACTGAATTTATGATACGTTAAAAAAAAACTAGGGAGCATACACATATATTTAAAAAAAAAATTGAGAAATGTGTTTTCAATTTACAGTTTTTAAAAAACGTACTAATTACTTGTTACAGTCATCGTTCCTTAGTCATTGTTAGTTCTATTCTTACACATTTCAATATTTTTAGTAATGATTTCACAATGATATATAATTAAATCAACAATTTATAGATTGGCCATGAATTTATCCATTTACAAAGCTATAAAGAGTACAATACTTACTAGTGACATATTCCACTTTTGTCGATTGAGCTATATTCTTCAATAATTAAAGAATATGAGAACATGATTAATATAAAGTAGAAGAATGTTATTCATATGAAGTATACGGATATTATTTATGTATTTAAGAGATGAAATTGATTTTGTTTTCATTTTTATCCAGTTGCATTTCGTTTATTGTTCTTCGGTCACAATAAACCTACTTCAATCATTCAATTCTTTTTAAAGAGCGCACAGGTGACCAAAGATCATAATAGCAGACTACAAAGTTTCCTGAAATACGTTCCTGATGTTCGCAAAAGAAAATCCCATTTCTCAGTTGCTGACCAAGCAGCCTTTCTATGGTTTTTGGAAGCTGAGAAAACCAAGAATACATGACATACCCTGGTTCCCCAACTACACCGCCGTACACAGAAGCTGTAGTGTTTGTTATCTGCACAACACCTCTTGGTGTCTCCAGTTCACAAGTAAGGCCCGTACGCACTAAGCGTTTAAACTGAGTTTAGTATGTAAATGTTGATTCGTATGTTCAATACAATCTTAACTCTTATACTCTAACGTAATTGGGAAGGAAGAGTGAAATACCATATTTAGACAGTTCATCTGTTTGAAAAGAGAAGTTCACACAAAAAAAAAACATTTTTTTTACACTGATGATGTGAATTTTTAGTGACTATATAAGTGAACTACCTTTTCAGCAACTTCAAAAACTACCCACCTGCATAGTCTTGTGTTTAGTTCTTTAGAACTACATTACAGGAAAGGCTCAATGTACACAATAAGTTAGTAACCTCGCATGACGCTCGGTAATTAGCAGCTGTAATATTGATACAGAACTAATCTGTTGCTTTGGCTTACGACAAATCGGCGTATCATCTACATTATCACCACAGTGACGTATCATGTTATCAGCTGTTCTATGAGCTTCCTGCATCTAAACACATTTTTATACAGTAAAAGAGTACAGTAGAAACAATTAGTCTGGGCGCACGGCCGTTTGGTAGTCAGCCAGGGCGAGGGGAGTGTTTATCGCTCATTTCTAAAAACATTTGGCCCATGTGACGCTGCAGTAGATGTCTTCAAGGTCAACTAGTCAACTTTTAACAGGACGGCTAGTAGTGAAACCAAAGCCACGCGCCCAGACTAATTGTTCCTACTGTACATAAGTGAAATTTGAGAAGGCGGCGCGCGCGTCAGCAAAAGGTGGAATGTCACAAAACATTTCTTTTGAATCGTTCTATTATTGATATAAAATATTTAGGTGACATAATTAGAACAGATTATTATTCACTTGACTATTTTAAAATGGTCTAATTGATGGATGGTGGAAGTGAATGTGGCCTAATCCAATCTAAAAATAAGTTATACCCAATCAATTTCTAGATAATACTCCCCTCTTAATTGTTGTCTCTTTTTCACAGATTGCTCTACTGCGAACATTAATGGACATACACAGAAATCCAGTATTTTCAAACCGCAGAGAGATACAATCACTCAACAAGAGACCAATCTTCTGCGTGAAAGGGCCCATTAAGACGATTGAAAAATAAATTCATCTGAATGAAGCGATGATGTTGTCATGAATGGCATTTTTATTGAGAAACAGAAGAATTTCGATTTCTTCCATTCTTTTTTCTCATAAAAAATACCCGAGGTGTTATTATTTAAACTTCTAGGTTTTAAAGCACTTATTTTACTATTACTGTAGTTTTTATTATTTGTGTATTAGTTAATCTACATGGTGAATAAGTTGAATCTCTCTTAAAGATAAGTTATTGTGAAATAAACTAGTGACTCACCCGGGCTGGAGAACTAGCTTGCAAATAACTAATTTTGGAAACGGCTTCTAAAGCTTATCCTAGGAGAAGGTAACAAGAAACGGCAGTTTTGAGGATACTGATTTAGATTAAATTCCCAAAAAACTATCACAATAATATAATAGATACTATAATCATATTACTTGCGTTTAAAAGAATTTCACATCTCATTTAGCCTACTTATTCGCCCGAATTAAATGTCCACAATTCAAAATTTAAATGTCGATTGTATATGACATACACATTGTGTACATTACACATTGTGTATTGCTAATGTGAGATCGAACTCATTCTCAACACTCCAGACTTCTATGTGGGGAATATTCACTATAAATTATTTCATTCATACATTTTTTTGAATTCAAGATGTGTGAATGGAATCTTATTTGACTTGATTTGAATATGGCGAACTTTAAGAAGCCTGTAAATAGGAATATGATTTTCATATAGGCCCTAATGTGATCGTGATTCACAAAAATTAACAGGCACCAAATTATTCAAATCAATTTCCTCGATTGTCAGCTTCATATAGTTTCTATAGGGCTGACAGAATTGGCTGTATCTGGATTTCACTAAATCTAAATCTTCATGCAAGTGTAACTTGCATTAGATATACTAATTATATCTTATGGCGGGCCGCTTAGCGCAGTTGGTTGGGGCGTCGCAACTTTAGCTTGCTGTCGTTTAAGTGGTCGTGGGTTCGAATCCCGCTCCACCGTCAAGCATTTATATGTAATCATTCACCTCATTACCCACGCACAAGTCTCGGACTCATGTGGGCATCATCAGCAATAAAAAAAATGATAATTACATTGATAATGATACTCATCGTTGCGCTGATAGCAGGGGCGGATCCAGCAGCAGATTTTTTTTGGGGGGGGGGGAAATAGGAAATACCTGAGTGAATATGGGTATCACCGGGGGGGGGGGGGGGGGGAGGGGTGGCCCGTAGTGTTTAAAAGCAGTCACATCCTATACTGCCAAGCAACCCGAAACTTTTACTAATGGATGTAAATAAGTGTAAATAGAATATAATTTCTGAGTGTAAATAGAATAATAATTAATGTAGCAAGAAATTTAAGTTCAACCCATAATTATTTAATGTTTTTATCTCACATAAACATTAAGTGGGAATATCACATTAAAATATTCATAATATGAATTTAACTTGAAAAAATATGTTATTGGTTAAGGCAGAGCTATCAATCGAATTGAAAGATGATATTCTATGGGGGGATAGATGGGGCGAATAGATAATGTGAATCCTGGGAATCTTTTTAAGCTTTTCTTTGGACAGAGTTCTTGTTTCCAGGGACAACCATTGTTCGCTTTTAGCCCTGCTTTACATTCACCCAGATATCGCAATCATTGATCACCCTAAATCCTTAGTCCAAAAATGTTGGACTCTTGACTGTCTATACTGTCTGCTAAAAAACTATTGTTCAATAAACAATAGAGATTTATTAGAAAAATAATTACATTATGAAGTACTTGTTTCTAGAAATTATAAAAATAATGAAACACAAATTTTAATAATCTTTTAATGTGTATTGTTACATCACACAAAGCAGTCATAACTTTTTTTGGGGGGATGAAGCCCACATAGGGCTCAATTATTATAATTATTATTACAATTATTGTAATTGTCTTTGGTGACAGGAAGGAAGGAAGCCGGTAGGAGAAGGTGGCCTTTATTTAAAAGTCCCCGACCTAGATCAACTCATAGATTACGTCACTAAATATGTAGATTACGTCATCAAATCATCCTCACTCGACAGCCAGCCTCTGCAAATTCTTACCGGTAAAAATTTACCAATTGGGCAATTGCAACCTTCCTTATTGAAAAATCACTATATATTTCGACTACTTTATTAACACTACTCGCACTTTTTGTAGAATAATTGCAAAGAGTTAATGAAAAACACTTAACAGAACATGGATAATCAACAATAAAATCAGAATACCAACTAAACTCTGGATAATAATAAGCAATCTATCACAGAGCTACACTGTACAACAACCGTTCCTGACAGCACCAGCAGCCATAGCCTATAACTCCTAGTGTAAGATGTAATCTAATGCAAATTCCATATGATGGAATCTCCTATCTCCTACATACAGTAGACACACAATAAGCTTCGGTTGACGTGTGAGGATCTTTGAATCTTCTGGATCTTTGAATCCGTCCCTTCATACATACAGTAGGAAAAAATAGATATAGTAATGAAGTCCTGAGAACCTATCCTTCTTCTTCAGTTTGTCAATTGTATTGACCAACATCTGGGATTATGCAAACGATATTGACCATCTTATTGGGAGAAAACAATGTGTAGAACTAACTACAGTAGTTGGTAATAGTATAGTAAAGAATAAATCTGATAAATTGGAGGTACAAGCTGGAGTGCCTCAGAGTTCAATAATAGGTCCATTGCTTTTTTTGTTATATGTCAACCGATTACCTAAAGAAAGTGGTAGAGCCCTCTTATTTGCAGATAATACATCACTCATTTTCAGCAATTCCGTTCTAGATTATTTAGAAATAAGTACCCATATCGGAGTGCAGTCCATTGTCCAATTCTTAAATCAGTTGAAATTGACAATATATAGTAAAAAATGACAATACCTTCAATTCAAAAAAAGAAATAATTTAAATGAAGATAGTGTAAACGATAATCAACTAGGTAGACCAGGAAGAAAACATTGCATTTCTAGTAGTTTTGTTGGATAGACGATTGACCTCGGCTCCATACATTGAGAAAATATGTTGTAAAATTTTATCGTATTTGTCCTGCGACAGCTTGCTAGATTAATAATGAGAAAACGTTACTTTTTACAGCTTATCATGGGAGTACTGTCACATATTAGGTATGCTATCTTAGTATGGGGTAATTCATCAGAGCAAAACCTTGATGGGCGTTTAAGATCCAAAAGAAAGCTGTTAGGCGTATGGAAAGAGTAAATAGATTAGATTCCTGGATTTCTTGTTCCATGACGAACTGCGTTGTTAATATTAACTTTTCATGTGAAATTTAACGACTTGCAATGAAATATTTGTTAAGAATAAGTATAACTCACTTAATCTGTAGGCCGAGCGCTTTCAAATCTTTGAGATCCATCTTCAGAGGCGTGGGTTCCTAGATCATCATGTCAGTTTTTTATTTAGAAGTGTTGTGGTTTTTGTAAAATGTGATCAAAAAGTTTGTGAGATTTCGTCACGTTAGTGGCAACACCTGCTATCTCATTTTTTAGCCAAAATGAGTTATCAGCTGATTCTGAAGAAAATCGGAACGAGAAATCGACTGGTGATGTTAGTTTTCTAATCTATTCAACAGATCGCGCATAAATCGCGATTCAGTCAACAGTGGTTATCTGAAAGTGTTTGTCAACACCAGCTATCTCAGCAACATTACACAGGATTTGTGTGAAATGGATGACGATCTGTCTGGTAAGTACTTTTTCATTGAGTTTTCTTCTTCTATAAGTGAATTTCATGTTTTCTTAATTCAAATTAAAGTTGTAAGGTTCAATTAAGCTTGTGAACAAGGGCAAACAATAATTTCTAATAAATAATTAGCCTCACAAAGTACAACCATGAGATAGCCTGTGTTACAGCAAACTGAGTCATTGGAGATAGCGCCTGTTGTTAAAGGCTTTGCTATGAAGACTTTTGTCTGTAGGCTACTCATAACTCTGGGGTTCACCAGAGATTGATAATGGTGTAGCAACCGAAACCGGTATCTCAATTTTTAATAAACCTGTAATTTGACAATAATCTAGTATTTTTATACAAAAACCAACATCATCATTATTGATTCAATTCTCATTTCATTTTTTTCAGACCATGATGGAAGTGATTTTGCAAGCCAAGACATCCACACAGACCCCGAGGGTGATTTGGGCTTCTACACATTGGATGAACTACACAATGCTTTGTGTAATGATGAGACCACTTCAGTATGGCTACCGGTACTACCTGTCAAAAATATCGAATCTTCTTATTCTACTGTAAGTGACGAACCAGCAGGTGTTGAATGTCCTGATGAGTCTCCAACAGAAGCAGCTGAAACACTCATCACCGCAGCTGAAGTAAATGATGAGACCACTTCAGTATGGCTACCGGTACTACCTGTCAAAAATATCGAATCTTCTTATTCTACTGTAAGTGACGAACCAGCAGGTGTTGAATGTCCTGATGAGTCTCCAACAGAAGCAGCTGAAACACTCATCACTGCAGCTGATCAGGTTTTCGTCAGCAAAGAAGCACTTTTCGAGGGCGTCATTCTGGATGTTGAAACTACTGATGACATCACTACGCAACCTGAAGATGTTGGAATAAAAAGAAAGAGAAAAATTGTGAAAAAGCCAGAAGAATGGAACCGAAATAAGGAAAAAGAGAAGCGATTGAATGGTGAGCCTTATATAGGATTTAGAAGAGGAGTCAAGGGGAGCACAAAAAAAATTATTCAAGATGTACCACGTGAGGGGCGAGTAATGGGTCCAGCCTGCAGTTCTCAACAGTGCATAAAATGGAAAAACAGGGAATGCAATTTGATTACTAACGAACAGAGGAAAAAATTATTTCATGATTTCTGGAGAAACATGTCTTGGGATTCCAAGAAAATGTTCATTTGCTCTACTGTCTCATTGGAATCAAAAAAACAGCAAACGAAAATCAAAAACCCCGAATCAAGGAGAAATTTGAGTTTTTTCTATCATTTGAAAATTGAGAACAGGAAAGTCCCTGTATGCAGGGAGATGTACTTGAAGACACTGGGTATTAAACGGTCAGAGCTTCATTATTGGCTGAAAAATTATGGCTCCAATAATGTTCCACATAACAAAAGTCAAGAGAACCAATCCTTTCATAATTCCTGTACAGAGTCTTCTGCGGATGAGTTGAGTAATGAACAAGTCAAAGAGAACAAGAGTCAAGAAATGGACAAGTCTTCTACAAGAGAAACATTCCAGCAGCAATCATATGACATGAGACTATTTTTTGATGAGCTACCATTACTACCATCACACTATTGTCGAAAAAACTCCATGAAGAGTTATCTCCAGACTGATATTCGGTCCTGGAATCAGTTATACCTACTGTACACCGAGAGGTGCAACAGGGAAGGGAAGAAACCCTTATCAAAATTTTCATTCCTTCGCATGAAAGATGAAAAAAACTTGGCTATTCACATTCCCAAAAAAGACAAGTGTGACATCTGCTGTAGTTATGAATTGAAGCATGTTTCAGAGGAATTTTACAAGCTTCATCAGCTCAGGAAAGAAGCAGCCCGTGATGAAAAATCAAGGGATAAAGTGGCAGCTTCAGAAGGACTTATTCATGTTCTGTGCTCTGATTTGATGATGGTGCAGCCACTACCTCGCTTAAGAGCTTCTTCAGCTTACTATAAACTCAAGTTAACAGCACACTGTTTCACTGTATATAATTTACTGACTCATGACTCAAAAGCATAATGGTTTGATGAAACACAGGCTTCTCTCAATGCTACAACATTTGCAACCTGTCTTTGGGACTATTTAGAAGAGATCTTATCAGAATCCCCCAAAACTGTTGTACTATGGTCTGATGGATGTAGCTATCAGAATCGAAATTCGATTCTTTCAAATGCCCTACTCCATCTGAGTATGCTCCGTAATATCACAATAATTCAAAAATATTTGGAAAAAGGACATACTCAGATGGAGTGTGACAGTGTCCATAGCACTATTGAAAGGTACATTCAACACATGGACATCCATCTGACAAGCCAATATGCATCACACACTACATCTGCAAGAAAACTGCCAATGCCTTATCGTGCCACTGTTCTGAACCACAATTTTGTAAAAGATTTTGGAGTATCTACGATCTATTCTTCCATTCGTCCTGGGAAAAACAAAGGTGACCCCACTGTAATACAATATGAACCAAATGGGAAGATAAAGTACAAACTAAATTTTGCTGATGACCTAAAAGATCTGCCAATCAGGCCAAGGCGGTCAGCCCCTAGAGAATCTTTCCCTCAATTTCATCCAATGCGGCCGTCAATTCCATTAGACAAATGGAAGGACTTGCAGTCCCTCAAAAATCTCCTGCCATGTGATACACATGACTTTTATGACAACATCCCACATGAGGAAGAGAGCAGGAGGGCTCTCAAACGCAAAAATCAAAACAAAAATGATAATGATTGAAAGATGTGACTTATTAATAATAGTTCTTTGACTTCACAATTAATTACTAGAGGCATATCTCTCTTTAAGATGAGAGCTATACTTCTATTGGTTTTGCTTCTCAGGCCTATTCCACTAGAATCAGTTTTTGAATAATGCATAATCATTTTATTCATTACCATGTTCCTACAATATCAATATAATTACAATCTACTGCCTCAAAATGAAAGACACAGCAACACGAGTTTTGAACTAAGTACTAATCTCAATTTATGTTTGTCAATTGTCACAATTCTAGTATCTATTTTCATTTCACAATATTATTTTTTGTAATACTGTAATATGTTCCAATTATCAGTAATATTATATAGAGTAGGCTATACCCGCAGTTATTCAATACAAAGAAATTGAAGGGTAATATCTTGAGGTAAGATATATTTTAGAAGTCATATTGTTACCATTCATACTGTAAAATGTCATACTTTATTCTAAAGTTTAATGCCTCTACCATTTAGGTTATATGGTACCGTGATTTAAGTTTATAATGGCTTATTTCACAAACACGTTTGTACAATATCAATTACATACTTAATATATATCAATATCACTATCCTATTATAATAATTGCAATCTACAGTCTCAGATCGAAGACATGTTATTAATACAATTTCTTGAGAAACAAATATTTCTGAGTTATTTTTCTAATTAGGTATGTCACAATTTATCATTTTTGTGTAATTGTGAGAGTGTTTGTATGATAGCCTAATATTCTTTGTGTTGAAAATTTCAATACCATGCTCAAGGTTTTGTGATTAAGAGTAATTATGTGATACTATAATATTGTTGTATTCATTCATGTAACAATAATATTCTCTTGTTTAATATTGTGAGGAAGTAATAATGATAATAATAATTATGTTATATTGTCAGCTCCAATATGAAGAAGTATACTATACTTATTGAAGAGTAACGATAAGTATTGAAGTCTTTTACTCAAGTTATTTTTTTTTTTAAATCATATTGTTACTATTAATACGTAGTGTTACTATATAATTCATATTTCATGTTGATTAAATGCCTCAATCATATGAGTATTATTGTTATAATACTGCAATGTGTATAATATTAATTAAAAACTAAAGACTGGCTTAGTTGAGGATATAGATAGGAATTTTTGCAAGATAATGCATAGATTGATTTTTGTAGTTCAACGTTCAAGTGCCTCTCATTCACTATTTCATTCCTTTCTTATAATGGTAGTTCAGGTCTACATTAATTTTGTATCAATTTGTATTATTTATAAAATAACATCATAGTATATTAAATAATAGATTAAAAACACAAAAAAGTGTTTTTTTATATTAAAAACTTTTCAAAAAAGGGTACTATGATGTAATTTTATAAAAAAATTAAGTAGCCCTGAAAACAAACATTTCAACAATTTGTATTAGTTTTTGTATCATTTTGTATCAATTTTTCAAGTCAGGCAAGACTGAAGTTAGACTGAAAACTAGTTTTGTTTTGATAGAGGTTTTTGCAAGAAGATGAATAGACTGTTTTTTAGTTCAAGTACATTTACTACTTTAATCCTATTTTTCTTTTATAAAATAAAGAAACATTATCCAGAAAAATGTATCATCAATTCTATAACCTCTTCTCTGTTTCTTTGGTGTTTTCAGCATTCAATAATAAACAAAAAATTAAAAACCCATATTTTTTGGGTTACTTGACATCATGCAACAGCAGCTAACTCATCATGTTAAATTACTACAGTTTGCTATCTCATTGAAAATGTTACATGCAACACCAGCTAACTAAACTCTGCAAACACCAACACTTGCTATCTCAGTAGATTTTTCAATCATGAAGTATTATTTGTTGTTCCTATATTGAATCAATCATAAGGTACCTTTTCATTGTATTCTACTACAGATTCGGGGTGGAAAATAATTCATAAATTAATTATTGAGTTTTTTAGCTCTCCTGAACACCTTATGAAAAATGAGATAGCAGGTGTTGCCACTAACGTGACGATTTAAAATTTAGTTGTTCATTGAGAATGTTTTGTTTATTGTGTGTGGTGTGTTTGTATATTTCAAATTGTTCCAAGGTGTTGAGTTCGTGTCCTTTAGATTTTATATGTAGAATGTGTAGGTTGGTACTGATGTCAGTAAAAGTGTGTCCAGTTTGAATGATATGGTCGGCAAAATTCGATTCAGCTTTTGATGTCAGGGCTTGAAAATGTTCCTTGTAACGTTGTTTGAATGTGCGGCCTGTTTGTCCTATGTAGAATTTGTTACAATCAGAGCAGTTCAGTTTGTAGATCCCTGGGAGATCGTATTTGTTTGTGTTCAGTGTGGTTTTGAGTGTATAAGTGCATTTTTTATTTTGTTTTTTTGTTCTGAATGAGATGGTGTGTGGCCGGCTTTTTTGAAGATTTTTGCTAGTCTGTTTGATTGTGGATTAATGTATGTCATTGTGATGTATTTTTTGTCAGTGGTGTTGGTGTTTTGTTTTTTGTTTCTTATTTTATGATTGAGTTTGTCAATTAGGTCGTCTTTGTAGCCGTTTTCTTGTGCTAGGTATTTTATTGTATTTAGTTCAGTGTGGTAATTGTTGGTGGATAGCGGTGTGTTGTTGAGTCTGTGTAGCATTGACCTGAATGCTGAGTGTTTGTGTTGTGTTGGATGATTGGAGGTGCTGTGTATTAGGGTATCTGTCATTGTTGGTTTTCTGTAGATGTTGAAAGCTGTGTTATTGGTTTGTGTTCTTTGTAATTGAGAGGTCTAGGAAGTTTATTGAATTGTTTTGCTCATATTCAGCTGTGTATTGAATGTTCTTATGTATTTTGTTTATGTATGATCGAAGTTGTTCACATTGTCTTTTGTTTCCTCTGTATAGCAATAGAACATCATCTACATATCTGTGCCAGTATATTATGTTCTGTGAAAATTTGTTATTAAAGAGTATATGAGTGTTTTCGCAGTGTTGGAGATAGATTTCATCAAATACGCTTGAGATTGGTGAGCCCATTGGCAGTCCATCAGGTTGTGAGTAGAATTTGTTGTTGAAGGTCAAGTAATTTTGTTGAGTGATGATTTTTAGGATGTCTATTATTTAATTTATATGTTCTGTAGCTGTGTTGTTGTGAATAAGGATGTTATGTATTATTTCTATTGTTTCATTGACAGGTATGTTGGTGTATAGGTTTGTTATATCGAAAGATGCAAGAGTGGAGTTGGGAGGAATTTGTGTGTCTTTTATTTTTGCGATAAGATTGCTACTGTTTTTTATGTATGTATAATCAACAAGACAAATCATGTAATTAATGATTCACAAAAAAGAAAACTGAAACAAATACACCCTTCTGCACCATCACTTCAAACACTTCCCAAAATTCATAAACCCAACATACCTATTAGACCAATTGTAAACTACCAAGAAGCACCTGCCTATAAACTAGCAAATCACATAGATCAAACACTGAGAAAACTAATTAATATCAACAACAACACATACATGGTTGTAATGTTTATGTAGGCCTAGATCTTCTACAAACTTGTAACCAAGGTTTGTAGAAGATTTTTGTTTTCTGAGGATGAAGCCCACATAGGTCTGAGACCTGTGCGTCGGTAATGAATTGGATGGTGGTGATTGATGAGTTGGACCTTCAGTTTTAGATGGGTTCCGAACCACCGGGAAGTGATCTCACAGCAGAGAACAGAGTCGTTTATGCTGGCCAAACCAATCGATATCTACTTCGAGATGCCCATCCATTCTTCTTGTAATCTTCATCTAGATACGAAAACTAAAAGTAATTTGGCGGCTCTGGTGGTGCAGTTGGCTGGAGCGCTTGTCTATGATTATATAAATAATCTATTATACTCTGGCTGGCTTCATATTCCTGTAGTCTGGAGTTCGAATAATCTCGTTCAGCCAGGGGCGAATCCAGAAAAAAATTCTGAGGGGATATCAAGTGAGAAAGTTATTTAGGGGGGAATTGACTACAATGGGATATCATCTTATAAAAAGGATATCATATTATGAGGGATATCGCCTTGAAAAAAGTATCACCTTTACCCCTGGACTCGCTCCTGCGTTCAGCCATGGATGTTTCTCATCATTGTTCTCAAGACTCATGTGGACATCATCCGACTAAAAAAATGTTTACATTCGAGACAGCTGTGTCTAGCATTTGACTTGTCTCTGTAAAACTAGCTTTGACTCTAAAACAAACCATTCTCATTCAAGGTTATAAACATTGTATTAATTATTTTCACCACTATTCTCATGAATGAATGAATTAAGACTAATATTCACCTGAATAAATTGCAAAGCTCTTGTTCATGTGCGCGTAATCTCTATATTCCTGTTATGTAAGTGTTTTCTCTATCTATATTCTCAAATAATTTCTGCATCAATTATTCATGTATTCAGCTCAATATCTTGGCTGTGGTGCACTATATGGGCTTCTGTCAATAACTTGTTGTCAATTGAATAACTTGGACGTTTACGATTACAAACTATGATTAAACTCATTTTCAGATGGATATCTAGTCGGATAAAGACATAATTCACTTAATCGCGTCATTTTTAAGAGAAGCCCATATACTGTACTCCATGGGAGTGCAGTATATGGGCTTCTGTCATTATAGTGTCTAAATTGAATAACTTGAACGAATATGATTATGTGAACACTATAAGTATTATTCATTAATACTATGATATTCATTAATTGAATAAAAAAGTTTTAATAATAATAAACGTTAAATTTCAACAAATAATTTAATATAACAGATAAAGGTATTTATATAGAAACGTTACTTGTTGAATTTTGTGGTGAATTTGTTTTTGTAACATCTAAACATCCCAGGAAACAATAATCCATTGGAATTTTTTGGGGGTCACGATTATTTCACATTAAAATTTAAGTTTTCCAGTGGTAGGTATTTTTCTTAGGCGCAAGAAAATATTTTCATTTGTGAAAATCCGCAGTGTCAAAAATCCTGACTTTCTTCAAGTTTGATAATCAGCTGACTCACTAATAAAGAATTCTTGTTTGAGGCACGGCTATGAGGCATGCCTTCTCTCAGTTCTAATGAATTGGAAAATTTTAATTGATTTGCATCAGCTGTGTTTCCCTTTTGAATAGAATCGATTTTCCTAACAATGGTTAAAAAAATTATTATTTTAAATAAAATCTGTCCTATATCTTTTGCAATATTCTTAAAATATAAGTCAATTTTTTTTAAATAATTGGTTTTGTAGTTTCTGTGTAAAAGCGTAATAAACAAAAAAAAATCATTTCGCTTTTAATGATTTCCGGTAATTAAGTTAGTTGCATGCGGTTACTTGAAGAAGAAAAAACCTAGTCATTCTTGTACTAGGTGTCGTGGTGAATGAATGTGTCTTTGTGTGTTTGCTCAAGGTATTGTTGTGTGGTAATTTATGGCGTGTGTGAAGTGACTTTTATGGAGTCGATAAAAATGAATGATTAAGACATTTTAAATTTTTTAATACATCACAAAGTTATAAAAAAAAAAATTGACTGTCCGAACTGTGGAGATGATCTCTACGTGAATCGGGGCACTCTCATGTTTAGATGCCAGAAGAAGGTGGTGATTGGCAAGAAGGCGGCAAGAATTTTCGGGTCAGCCAGAGTGGGGTCTTTTTTTGAGAACACCAAATCACATTGAGAGGGATGGACCACAAGGTTGGTGAGTGTTGCTCTTTTATATATGCATGTAACAGTGACTTCATGATAGCAAAGGTTAGGCGCGCGGTTAGGTCTTTTCTGAAGTAGTTCAGTCACATCTAGCCTAGGTTAGGTTAGGTTTGGTTATGCGCGCTTTGCGCGTACTGCGTTTGGGGAAGGTAGTGTTTTGCAAATGTTTTATTCACTTGGTTTACATTGTTTTAAGATTTGGAACTCCTCACACGTTTGCAAATTATGAATGTTTCAAATAAAAATATAAATTTTTATGAAAAATGTTTTTTTCGAAAATTTCAATTTTTTTGTGAAATAATCGCGACCCCCAAAAAATTCCAACGGATTATTGTTTCCTGGGGTGTTTAGATGTCACAAAAAAAAATTCAACAAGTAACGTTTCTATATAATTACCCAGATAAAACAATAAACTAAAAGGAACTCTTTATCACAAAATGTAAATTAATAGGAACTAGGCACTTTCCATCAAATGGCACTTATGCATCATAATAATAAAGGTATGAGGTGGTTCAGTCACATCTAGCCAGGTTAGGTTAGGTTTGGTTAGAAGCCCATATATAGTGCACTTTCTCCAATATCTTTAATTACAGTTTTATTGAATAACCAACAACAATTAATTGATATTAAATATAGTTTAGTCCTGTCCCAATTTGTCCAATATTTAATGACTTTATGATATATTCTGTGATGTTTTCCATGACGAAATACTTGATGATCAATCTATGACACTGTATTTCAATTAAATATATGATTTTCACTCACTTTTACTGGACATACTAGAGGAATGCATTTCATTTATGAAAAGAAGGCCGACGAAGCTTTTTTTCAGAAGTGAAATGCATTCCGCCATAGTATCTCCAGTAAAAGTGAGTGAAAATCAGAATTATAATTGAAATACAGTGTCAGTTTTGATATTAGATTATAATATATTAATGTCTTTGAATTGATTTTTCTGTTTTTTTTCCTAATCTACAGATGCCTAGTGAGTATTTCTCTGCTAATTACTCTTATTTTACTCAGGATACTTGCACATTGGAGCATCCAATACTCCATAATAAACACCATCGCAAAATCGAAATTAAGTGGATTGGTTGTATTTACACGCTGCTCTAATCATTCCACAGCATGACTTTAATTTTGCGATGGTGACTATCATCCAGTATCGGATTGTCTTCTGTGCAAGCACCCTTATAATTGGAGTTATCGCTAATAAAACTTTTCAAATTTTAAGATCAATTACTCTAAAAGCTTATTCATAGCCTACGATCATCTGCTCAGTAAAATCTTCGATTTTTTAGATGTCATTAGTGGAGCATTCATCAAGTGCCTCAACTACTGTCTGAAAGCAATTTAAGATGTCAGAGAAGTCACTAGATGCTGCTGCATCAAATGACATTCCAAATTATGAGGATAATGGACAAGATATTGAAAATCTATTTGAAGTAGAAAATGAGGAACATAAAGAAGAAATTTTTGAAATTCCATCGGAAACAAAAAATAATGAATTCGGAGAAGGAATAACGCAAATTCCATCAGACACATATAATGTAGACAATGATGAGATGATGCAAAATATTTCAGAAGACAATGAGGGAGAAGAAAAAGAAATCAAGGAAGTGAATTTAGAAGATGAAGAGTTTATAATGGTACATAGAGGATCATTAAATTAGATGTTATTTTTTTTCAACTTGTTTTCTAGCCTATTGATTGAGCTCTACAACTTGACATGCAACACAATATAATCTACTGGCTCTGTAGAGTTTAGCTTCATCATTACGAGACAATAGCTCTTTTGGTGGGAGCTTTACATTGGTTTAGCAAATGTGCTCCAATCATGTTTTCAGTTTCACAGAATTAAATTCTCTTTATTCATTTCTGCACATAATTCGCAACTACAGAATCAACAAACATGATCTTGATAGCATATGCAAAAGTTACAGAACATTTCTTAAGGCGGATCACTCAATTCTTGGTTAAACTTGGCTCATCAATCACCATCATCCAACTCATTACCCACACACAGGTCTCAGACCTATGTAGGCTTCATCCTCAAAAAAAATTATCTTTTAATTTCAAACTTCATTCAATTTTTTCATTAGTTGCTTGAATTTGCAACTGGTTTTCTAATTTTAGTGAAATTGCTGTGTTGCTACTATTACTATGTAATAGAACAGTGGAGTGGGAAGAATGTTTTCTATTCCTTTGTGTGTGTGCTTATTGAAAGCGGCACAATAATTATTTTGCATGTTTTGGATGATAGTAATCTGCCCTTCTGATGGAATACAAACTAATAATTTTCTACATAAAAACTAATATTAGTAATTAAAAATTATCACAGTTTATATTTTATTCACAAGTAAATCTGGGTTTTATAGCGCCACAATTTTTGGAGAGCGCACTGCAAACCATTGTTGCCAGACACAATCTAAAGAATTGTGGGGGATTTGGCTCATGATAATTGCTGTACATAAAAATCAAACGTACGGTAATTACCGTACCTACAAAAAAATCTACTGCAATTTCGAGCTAAATCCCCCACAATTATTCAGCTTGCATCTGGCAACAAGGGTGTGCAGTGCACTCTGCATAAAGTCCGGAGATAAGAAAACCCAGCTCAGGGTTTTTGTAGAAAATAAGATACAATTTTAAAAGTCTTTGAAACCTATAACTAAGAATCTATACTCTTGATTGAGAATGAATGATAAGACGAGGATGTCAACCACAGTTATTAAAAATATAGAGATACTAGTTTCGGATGTTACTCCATTATCAAACAGCTTAATGTATACTAAACAAGGAATGATATTCCGGAGAGAGTAACGTATGTATTAAGCTGCTCTGTACTTTAGTTTTAGTTTGTTTGAGATTGATAATGGAGTAACATCCGAAACTAGTATCACTATATTTATTAATAATTGTGGTTGAGACATCTTCGTCTTATTATTCATTATGTGTATCTTCCACAACAGTGGCGTACCGAGGTTTCAAGCGCCCTGGAGCGGAAGTGTCTTACGATGCGCCCCCCCCCCCCCCAAAAAAAAAAAATCAGTCTTATATTCAACCACCCGATCGGGCTGATATTAATGAGCCTCTTACTACGCCGTATTTTTCAGAAATGCGAATCTCCGATGAATAATTTTTCGCCAGGCCAGATTCTGCTTTTATAACTTTTATCAATTTCCAAACAGCTTGTTTTGGAATTTTTCACTTTTCTATAAATTCATATGCAGTTATTCTTTTAGCATTTTGCAAGTAATTCCTATAAAAAATTTCTTATATTCATCTTATAAATATCTAATAGGATTCAAAAGTGAAGTATTTCAGTCCTGTTCTTGGTAATATCATTGATCAGGGATAGTAACTTGAAAACCTATGGTTCGTCTATGGTAATATAAAAACCATTGGACTTTTTTTGAATTTATTTTTCTAAAATAAATTCAAAGTCTTTATTCAATTACTTGTAATTGTTATACCTTTTTCCACCCAATTAACATTGTTTTGGCTTTGCTACTTTTGACTCGACTGTTTTGCATTCTGTCTGGTTGTAACACATTTGCGGCTGAACGCGTGAACCGATTTCTTTTAAATTTGACATTTTAGTAATGTGCAGCGATGTATTCATACGGTTTTTTAAAATTGTGTTGCATTTTACCTTTTTGGCCTTCATTATAGTAATACATATTTTTGTAAGTAAAAGGCAATTTTCTCTCACGAACGGTGCGCCCAACAGAGCCTTGCGCCCTGGAGCGACTGCTCCACTCGCTCCATTATCGGTACGCCACTGTTCCACAATATCACTTTCACCACTGTAAAGAAAGCCTTGATTGAAATCTAAATTACAGGCCAGTGCATGCTATTTTCATCCCAAATATGGGCTTTACTAACAAAAAATATCAAGATTGCATATCAATCATAACTAGGTTACATATCAATCAGATTACATATCTAGGGGAGATGAATATCACCAATAAAACTGAAAATTGCAATTCGATTACCTATACAACTTCTTGAACTATTACCGTAAATAGATTAGAATCATGTAGGCCGTTGTTCAAGAGACTTTGTCTCCTAACTATACCCTGCTTATATGTGTATGAAGCTAATTTATATGTAAAAACGAATGATATTAACCAAAATCATGACGTACATGATTATAATACAAAAAGCCGAGGAGATTATAACTTGGTGAGTCACAATAGTAGCTTATTCAAACAAAAACCTAGTTATATTGGTAGGAAACTCTACAACAAGCTACCGCAGTTTATAAAGAGTCTTGAAAATATAGAAATATTTCAAAAACAATTGAAAAATATTTAGTTGATAAAGCTTTTTATAGTGTACAAGAGTTCCTTTCACATCAAAATTGAGCCTCACCTCAACTAATTGATATAGTAATTATGGTATCTAGTGTATAATATTGTTGATCTGACTTGTCTTATACTCCTTAACTGGAGTCATCAAGATGTAATAAAAAAAAAGATTATTTGATGAGAATGTATTTCTCAACAATTTATTTTATGAAGGATGCCAACCCAAGAATCTATAAATTAAAATGGCTGTATTTCAAGAGGAGTGTCCAGCATTTGAGTTGAAAAGTTTTATTTTTTGCAGGAAGTCATATTGGACCATAATACAAGCCCAGATCCTGATTCCACCTCTATCAATGATTCTGAGTTTTACTACTCCCAAAGTTATGAAGAGAGTCAACAAAATATTGATCATTTCTTGGAAGAATTCGAAAATGAAGAGGAGGAAGAAATTGAAGTAGCGGTCAGATCCATGTATGAGCCTAGCTTGAATTCAGAATCACAAGAAGAATTTTATAAAGAATCGGAAAAACGAACCAAGATGGATAGTAGAAATGTTTCTGAATCGTTACCTACAACTGAAATGCCAATTCCAAGCGATGAACAAGAAAGAGATGTTAGTGGCCTCGATTCAGAAACTTTAACGCCTGATGTAGAGTTGCAAGATGATACAAGGTACAAACAAGAGATCGAAAAGGAGCAAATTCGTAATGCTGAACGTATACTTTTGATTTGTGATGAATTGGGCCCAATACTCGACATCATAGTGGTAATAGAAGGACAAGAAACTCTCAGAACATCTTTCGGCATAAACAGTCTGATAAGCAATGTAAAAATTAGACTAGCACCAATTTTTCATTTGAAACCGAACGAAATAAATTTGTTGTATGAAGAACGAATTTGTCAAGATGGCAGCAAACTTTCAGATTTTGGAGTTGTGCCACCAAGTACCATGGTTTTGCAAGTGAAAGCAAAAGATGAACATGATATTTTGTCTAATGACTACCTACATTATGCTCCTTTGATTGATATTATTTCAGTGAAAATTCCTCGGAATGGTAACTACTTTGAAAAAAAGTTGATGCAGATTGAAAGTGACTGCTTTGTGAAAGAGTGGCTTGGTGGATTCAAAAATAAGAGGACAAACAAGGAATATCATAATGTACAAACACAGACCTTGCCAAGAATATATAATCTACCACCAGGAGTAGCACTGCCTCAAAGATTTACAAGACAATCACAAACTCCTGTATTTCCTCTAGTGGATGAAGGTACTGAGCCGCCAGAAAGCAAATCTACTCAAGTTTGGCGAACTGATTTCTATGTTCCAAATTGTTCAGACAAAATAATGATAGGCAAACCTGGAAGATTCAAACGCTGTGGATCAAATAGATCCTTCATGCAATTATCAACAATTGTGCATGCTGTGGTAGTTTTCAATAGATTTATAAAGCGTCTGAAGAAAAAAATGTGTAAACGACAAAAGGATTTCATAAGTTTGCCTCACCTTGAAACGATGAACCTGAAAATGAAGGATGAAATAACACGGGAAGTGCAAAGAAAAATGATAATAAATATGTTTTTTCCAACAACTAGGTATGACTTTGCCATGGTGTATCTGTTGGTCAGTAAGTGGCGATACAAGGAGACAAAACTGATTGACAAACTTAAAACTAACGAATCTCGAAAAGCAGCTTATTGCTCGTTGTTCAAGAAAGAGGTAGACATGATTTGGACGATTGAAAAACAAAGATTGGCGGTAAAAGAGGAAGCACTAAAGAGAAACAACCAACAGTTCATTGAAAAAACTGCTCGTTTAAAAAACACTAAACATTTCATTCCAGTTGATTCTCTAGAGACACAACAAGCTAGAGATTATATGGAGATATATTCAACACTGACAAGGCGCGATGTTACTGTAGAACAGCGTCTGGACATTCTACATCATTTCAGGAATATAATTCTCAGCATTCTATCAGAAGAAGGTGCTGATAAGTTGGTCAAACTTGTCGATAGAGAATGCGACCTTTTGCAGATAGGAGTGAAACCCTCGCAAATCGAAGTACTCAGACTTCGTATTCAGCAGCACACCCTGGAGTGCTTACACACTAATTTAACACAACCAGACACTAATAATTCCTACAAGGAGAGAAAACTGAAAAAATCTGTTCAAGCCAAGTTCAGGTGCTCAAGATGTAGATTACTGAAGCCTTGCATTGATTATAATGTTCACATTAAAGTGACTAAGTTCAGTGTATGCTATTCGTGTGAATGGCTAATGCATATCGGCTACCAGCGTCTTGATCTCAGTCCTTACCTTCGGATACTGGAGTCTGTTAGGAAGTCCGAGATGACTCTGCACACTACTTCAGCAGTCAGCTACATATTGCAGGTAATTTTGATCTGTTTACAAGTTTAGGGGAATATTAGAATGAATAATAAGACGAAATTGTCACAACCACACTTATTAAAAATACTGAGAAACTAGTTTTGGTTGTTATATACCGCCATCAATCTCAAACAAACTCAGTTTATTAAATTTGGTTGTGACAATTTCGTCTTATTATTCATTATGGATACCTTCCACAATATCACCTTCGCCACTACAAAGAAAGAATTGTAGAATGTTTTATTTTAATACATTATGCCATTATTAATCATTTTAATACAGTATGCCAGAACAGGATAGTAAGGTCATCATCCCCCCTAAAAGAATACATATGGAGCTGAATATCCAGCATTAGATGAATAGTTGGCAAAAAAATATCTCAACCTCAACCAAACCTTCCTCACGGTGCTAGTACACCGATACTTGATTATAATCGCCATTACGAAATTCAAATTCATGCTGCTGAGTGGTGTTTCACATATTGGTGTTTCTAGTGAACTTTTAAATTAATAGAGGTTAAGTGAGAAGATTCATTTTCTTATTTTTTGAGTGGAGGTTTTTAGCAAATCTTACATTTTTAGTCAGCGTCAACCTAAATGTTTTCGACAATGTAACATATTCACAATTTGTGAAGGAAGCGGTTTTGGACTTGAGTCTGTTGCGCCTTCATATTCGTTGTAAATTTGTCACAATAAATAAATAAATATTGAAGAAGCGAGAATACCAGCGTTGTTGTGATGGTGGTTATCATCGGGTACTGGATGCTCCACTGGGCAAGCACTCTTAATAACCAAAATGAAATCCATTATTGAATGGTAGAATTGTTTTTTATATAAATACTATAAGAAAAATGTCTTGGTCCAAGATGACAACTAAGGCCTACACTGATTTTAAAATCATTTAGATTATGGCAATACATTAGATTCACAATTAATTTTTTAATTTAATCATCAATTGTAGAAGTGATGAAATTTCAGGAGAGTAGGAAATTTAGTTATAATTAGTATTGGGCATGATCTGCTATGTGTATCAATTATTATTATTATTAGACGTAAAACTCCCAAAGTGGAAGACGCTGAGTAAAGATGGTTCATTTTTTGGACGTGTTCTTCTTGTTTGCCCACCAGCTTTTCATTTTTTGGGCGAATTCAGCTTTTCTCTCTTCACTCCATTTTGTTCCAACTTTTGGAAGTTTTGTCTCTGGTATAACTTTCCATTTATAGTTTTTTCTATTGTAAATTTCTTTCTTGGTTATTTTGGCCAGTACTAAGTATTTTTTAACATTTCGTATCCATTCTCCTCCATTGACAAGGGATGCTACATAGTTTACAATTCTTTTTGTTAGTCTATTGTCTGGAAGCCTCATGATGTGACCATAAAATTTAAGTCGTCTTTTCCCCATATCTGCCTCTATATCAGAATATTCTTCAACTTTAGACGTTCTCTGCAATCTATATTCGTTTTCGATACGCCTTGGTCCAAGGATTTTCCTAAATATTTTTCTTTCTTCCTTTTTTAAATTTTCCGTATCCATTTTCCTGTTCAGGGACAGGGTCTCGCTGGCATATAAAATTGCTGGTTTAATCACTGTATTGTAATGTCTAACTTTTGTATGAAGAGATAAACATTTTTATTATAGATATATTGCACCATCCCTAGGCCGTAACGAACGTTCTGTATTCTTTCTTGTCTTGTATCAATAATTTATATAATTAATTTCATAAAATTCATTCATTCAGTATCATTTATTTATATCATAATAATTGTTTCAATAATTTCATAAAATGCATTCATTTATTCCATAAAACTGCATCATAATTTGAATCTGTATAATGGTTAGGAAATCTAAGAACTGGCTTCTATGAAATTCATGAGTAGAGACAAATATCAAATGTGATTCATTTTAAAGCTTATTGACCAATAATTATAATCGAATAATTTTTTATTGCTTAATTGAGATAGTTTTGAAATATGAAACAAAAAGTGGTTTCTATTAACCTTGGATATAGTTACCTATTAGTATTGGGCGTGACCTGATATTTCCTGTAGCATAATACAATTTGTATGATGGTTTGAAAATCAGGAAATTGATTTCCGTTGCAATTAATACTAATTACAAAGCTAATTGTCCAACATAATCACCTTCAAATAATAATAAACATAGTCATAAATTGAATCACCTTCTCCACAGGTAACTGGGATGTACTTTCTTGTCAACAACATTTGGTTAGGAAAATCAGCTCTGAGTGAGAATTCCGATGTGTCAATTCTTCGAATGGTAAGATGGAAGCAAGACGAGGACTGGACTCCATGGAACTGCATTCTTCTTACACAAGAAGAAGCACGCATTCACATGGATATAGCGGATGTTGACGAATATTATGCTAAACCATTCCTAGATAGCGTATACTTGAAACACAAACGAACACGGTATCACTTTCTTCTACTTTACATGAGTGACGTTTACATAAAGAAGACTGGACTGTGGTACAACGTGATTTAAATACCAAAAATACCCACATATGATGAGGTAAATGATTTGTTCCAAATACATGTTTCAAGTGGAATTTAATAGAAAACAAGAAATTGGTTTTATTCAAAGAGGAATTGAATGAGAAACAAAATGCACCTGCCTTAAAGTGATCCCTCACAAAAAATGTAATTTCATTACAGATATTCCAATTATTCAGCAAATTAATATTCGAAATTCCTATTAATGCTACAAATCTCACTAAAGACCTCCGCTCTGTGGACATTGACCACAATATTAAATAGCTACATGAAAATCAATGAATGGAATTATACAAAAATATTTTCGTGTGCCACGAATCGAACCCAGACCTTATTTCCAAGTGGCTATTGAAAGAGATTTCGAAAATAAATGAATTAAATTTTATTCCAAGTCTAAACTTTTTAAACCCCGGATTAATGAAATGAAAAATGTACAGTAAATTATACGATTAAGGTTCTATTTTATTGTTTGTTAGATATATCAATTATTGAAAATAACAAGAATCTACTAAAAGAATAACATTTCTGACAATATGATAATATATTTGAGACAACTGAACGAAATTCCCTGATTCACTAATGGAATTGAAAATCACAGCCAATGTTTTATGAATTTCCTAAACTAGTATAAAATAATGTACAAAGTGTTAATTATATCACCCACTGAACTACAACTCCTCTTTGCCTTCTTGTTGCTTTTTATCCCTGCAAAAAGACGACAATAAATCAGAATATCAGACTGATAGGTTCCATAGTTTATTATGTGACGAAGTGCAATGAAATGATGTTGGAGAAAGAGAAAGCTTGAAGACAAAGAAAAAGGAGAAAAACTTCCAACTACCGAATGATAGAGTCTGAAGAACAACAATGGTCATTCAATTCAATTACTATACTTTTTTGTTCTGAGTATAAGAGTATCAAGTCTAAAAAATAATGTTGAGATTCAAATCAAATTCTAAGCCCCAGGTTAAGAACTTTTCTTCAATTAATGTAAATTAACTGATATCCTTCTATTTACGTATTTGCTAATTAAAATAACCAGAATTAGGCCTATTGAATTAATTCATTGCAACACAGCTGTTGTTCCAAGTTACTTTTACTCTCACTCAATAGAGTTTGTAAATTACGGTAACAATGACGCTAATTCTAGCCTGACCATTTACAGTTTCTCTACAGCATCTTGCATTCAGAGCAAACGGAGGCATAGAGTCAGGTTAAAACTAGCATTATCGTTAACGTAGTTTTGCTCAAACTCTCTAATGCCCACCATAAAAACACTTTCGCTTATTTCCGCATCCGTTTAATAGCATTCAACAATCATTATAAACCTTTATATAATCCATTTTTATAGAGGCAGCCATTCAACTTTGAATTCAAATTATAGTATCAATCAACCGCAAAAAACCGTTAAAAATCTTCAACCGAATTTATTTATCAAATTGAATAGATGAAAAATTCAACCAAAGAACAGCGAGCCCGAAAAAACTGCAGTAATATTCCTGACAACTGAATAAAGTGAAAATGATATGCACCCTCAACATACTTGTAGTAATATGCATCAGAAATTATTTTGAAGTACCAATATTTAAGTTGCACATTACTTTTGTTAGATGAAATCACCGACTTGCCCAACATGGTTGCTGATTTGAGATAGAGAATTTCCCCCAAATCAAACAACTATGAATACCTAGCACATTAATAGTACTATTTATTGTAAATTTGACGTTTTACTCGCGAAAATGTGTCGTTTTCTTTTTTTTCTATGGCATACAAAACAAAACATTCACTTCAAATTGCAATTTCAAATCCTGAATGAATTTTAAGAGTTGATTTACATAACTCAATGTGACTACACAATAATGATTTACAATAAACTAGTCACAAAATACAGTTTGTAGTGGGCATATAAGCTATAATCATTCACACAAGCTAAAGCAAGCAATAATTTTCAAAAAAGTACTATATTTGCATTCCATTGAGTAGCATGCAGTGGAAAAGTGATATGGAATTCAAGAAAATAGTACGTTTTCTTCAGATTTAATGATTTTAAACATAGACATTCACAAGTAAGATACCGTAATACACTGATAAAACATTCATTTGATCATAATATATAGAAAAATATAGTACTTGGCCAAGTTAAATTACTTTTGCAACAATACTGAAGATTAATACAAAGTAGCATACCCAATCTAAATTAAAATACAGACACAAAAATATAATTTGATACAAATCTCTTCAACAGAAATATAATTTGTTTCAATTTTAAGCGCTCAGTTTCGATCATATTCAAGCAAATAAGTATAAAACCTGAATTCCCAGTATTATGTTGCAGACAAGCAACAATAATTGCTATTAAACAGTACTAAAAGAAAGGTTTTTGGAAAATTTGTTCATTTCATCATGCTGATACAAAATTTTTCAATTCTGTTCAATATTGAATGTTTAGACTCATTGGGAATACAAGAACCAATAATCAGCACGAACAAAATAGTTTGATATAGGTGGATCGCCACGAGAATGGTATCAGCTAACATGTATTCTTATGGGGGCCAAAGCTATTCTCGTGGCGAACCACCTATATAAAAACTTTCTAGAAATTTTCGTTCTGCACATCATGATAGGTTACATTCGCCATAATAGTGTGGATTGTCTGGCCGCTATTGAATAGAATAACTTATAGTAAATACTGGAAAGGTATTGGAATGATACAATCTTTTCTTTTTTTGGAGGATGAAGCCCACACAGGTCTGATACCTGTGCATGGGTAATGAATTGGATGACGGTGATTGATGAGTTGGACCTACAGTTTTAGGTGGGTTCCGAACCACCAGGAATTTAAAACGGAGAAAAGTAATAAGATAGGACTGAATTGGTCTTCATTGTCACTCTCTTATGATACCCTGAGTTATTATAAAACTAACAATTGATCTCAAGTTTTAGCAATAAATCTTAAATAAAATTAATACTGGAAGCATTCATACGGTTTGGGTGATTTAGACAGGGATAAAACCCCGATTTACTAATGTAGGTTAAATTAAAACTAGAAATGGCTTTGATTGGGACGGTACTTTTTTCAAATTAGTAACAAAACTAGAATTTGAAAAATAATAGCTGACTTATTGAAATCGACTCCACAACAAATCCGGATTCCTGAAAGCACACATACAGTTCAATAATAAGAGAAAAACTTATTTACTTGATGTATCATATCAATTTAAATAGATTTAGTAAAGACTTCCGTTAGTAAGAAAGTAAGACATTTTAATCCTGGCTAAAATGTTAAACCTAGAACTTTCTTATCAAGCTTATATTATCTACATTTTTTCTTCATTTTTTTTAACAGCATTCATGAAAATATTCATTGAATTGGGAAAAATTGAAAAAAGTTTTGACCAACTGACGAGCCAAACAAATGAATTGGAGAGAATCTTGACTCACTTTCGACTGCTAAGTCGAAAAACAAGTTGAAGAATAATAAAGACAAGAGAACTACAATAAGTTTAAAAGTTCATAAATAGAATTCATACATCACAAAGTTTCTATCAATATTTAAACTGAATTTTTTCCATATTCACTACATTGTACATTGTTAATAATACAAGATAAAGACATTGGAAGCAAAACAACCCATAGACCTATGTCAACTAAATTCTACGTTGAAAATAATAAGTGATAAAGACAAATACAACAAGCAATAAACTAGAGTGCACATGCAAATATTGTACAAAGTTTAGCACGCTAGAGAGTCCATTCCAACTAGTAACTACGAAACCAACAAATACGAAACTTGGAGCCTTATTATACAAAACCATTGCAGTCGCGGCCGCGCGTCACAATTGAGGGTAAATTACACAAGCCAGGTAAATTTGATTGAAATATCAGCTGATGGCTTTAAACATGTTAATACCTTCGTATACTCTTACATTTTTGAGAACGGTCAGACGCTCAGCTAATAAAATAATTGAGTCTAATAGTGACTGTGTATTCGGCGACTGCAGTGGATCTGTATAATAAAGGCCTTAAACTAGTTATTTTAGAAACTTCCAAATATACAGAACATAATTTATTATTTTCAAATTCCTCAAAGTGCTCTCAAATATACTGAAGACGTCCGCAATGGCGGATATTGACAACAGCACTGAATGACTGATGGAAATCGATGAACGCTACTGTACAAAATATTTAGTCACCGCCGGGAATCGGACACGGAACTCCAAATTGCCGGTCGATTCTCAGTGGTGACTAAATATTTTTGTGTAGTAACATTCATCGATTTCCATCAGCCATTTAGTGCTGTTGTCAATGTCCGCCATTGCGGAAGTCTTCCGTGTATAACAGTGTATAAATCTTCAACATTGATAACACTGAGAAATTCGAAATTAATAAAATAATTATTTCTAATTCTATGTTTGGTTGGTTGACTAATAAGGAGAGTGGGAATATTTAATTATCAACTAAATGCATTTACATCTGGAAGATAAAGAGGTGAGAACAAATCTGTTTCAAAATCAAATTCAAAGCATTGGTTTACCAGATTGGTAAACAATTTCCTTTTATTAACTTTTCATGTGAAATTTAACGACTTGCAGTCAAATATTTGTTAAGAATAAGTATAATAACTCACTTAATCTGGCCGAGCGCTTTCGAATCTATGAGATCCATCTTCAGACGCCTCTGAAGATGGATCTCATAGATTCGAAAGCGCTCGGCCAGATTAAGTGAGTTATTATACTTATTCTTAACAAATATTTGACTGCAAGTCGTTAAATTTCACATGAAAAGTTAATATTAAAAACGCAGTTCGTCATGGAACAAGAAATCCAGGAATTTCCTTTTTTCAAAATCAAATCAAATTTTTTTTAGATTTTTTTGTCATATGCAAACAAAATAATTAAAAACTTTTTAAAGAATCCATTATACCTGCAAGGAACAATGCTGTGGGCAGGTATGAGTTGCTAAAAAAAAATTCAAATAGAAATTATACAAAAAATGCATATAGAAATAAAGCAGTGGACAGAGAGAAAATAGAAGAAGATGAAGGAAGAGAGAGAGAGAGAGAAGAAACGGGGGGTGATGGAAGCGGTTTGAAAACGTGCTGTAAAAAATTAATTTCATGTAATAGTAGACTATTATAATATTTTTTCCTCAATTCAGCTTGTTTATTCGATTTTATTAAGTAAGACGAAATGGAAGGTACTGAAATTGGAATAACTGATCAATATGAGAGACGGAATACTATAACTGTCGATTGTTTCAATAATTTATTCCTAATGCGTTTCGAACAACTAAAAATGATCATTATTTTTTGGGTTGATCGTTCACAAATTGAAGTCAGAGCCATATGGTTTCAGTTCCCTAATATAATATTATTTAATTTCAACATCTTGAGAAAACTACAATGGTTTTAGAATAAAATGATTAATTTATTATTAGGAACAATTAATCATTCATCAGTAAATTCAAAATTGGTCAATGTGGGCAGACAAAGCATAGCGACAATTTTCTCAAATAATTGGAGGAAAAAATGTAATAAAACCTACTTCAGGACATAATGGAGTGTTTTAATTCAATGTATTTATAAACGGAACTATTGAAATGTGGCATGTACGATATTCTGTATTTTTTAAATTTTAAAATTGTGTATGTAGCGTAGTTTTAACTTGATATGGGAATAAAATTCTTTATATTTAAATGCTATTTTACTTAGACTTCTGTTGAATTTAATGTTTGATGTGAACTAATAATTAATTTTGATAAGTAAAATTTGAAGAAAATAAAATATAATAAGAAAATGAAGATTCAAGGATTCTCGATTTCATCAAAATGAAATTTTGAATTTTTTTTTGAAAATTTTGAAAATGTTTGCTGGAAAATTAAAAATAGGAGACCTACTGTTTGACATACCATGTAAATTAATAATAGAAATTTTTGGAGGAAGTTGGACAATGTATAGATTTCAAAAAATATTTGAACAAGTAAAATAGAGATTCTGAAGTAAAGAGCGCCAACTAATAAATATATATAATCTACACTCAAGCATTAACACATGAAATATAATGTGATCGTTATCATTAAACAAATAACTAGAACAATAAATATAAAAAAGTAGAAAGGAATCGCGGATTCCATGCAATTTTCAACTGATTTATCAGTAGGATCACTGCTAGAGACCAACCTCTGTTCTCTCTGGTTTTCCGATCCTTTCAAATATATCATTGTAAATACCCTGAATATTTTGTTGAGATTGTCTATGGTCGAAAAATCCAAGGCACTATAATTATCTTCCATTTTATGCCATACTTCCGGGAAAGGGCTGGCAATAATGTGCAGTACTGGTACTGGATTGTCTGAAAAAATTGATTTTTTTACTGTAAAAGAATGTCAGATTCACTAAGTGTCACACATTTATTCAATTGCCGGATGAACAAAGTGAAAGTTAGATCTGAACATTTGAAGAGATTAATCCATTTATTGAGAGTTGAATAAATATATAAATTTTAAGAAATATTGGCAGAATAGAGATAACAGACAACATTCCCGAGACTAGTAACCCATTGTGAAATAGTGTATGGCCGTACGGTAATACTGGAAGATTTAGAGCATTTTTTTAACCAAACTCATAGAATTGGATGCACAATACTATAATATACAATACTATACCATAAGATTATATACTGTTACTGATTCTATCTCTAAAGTAATGCTGGCAACTCTTAAATTAACACTCGCACTTTATTTAAACAAATTATACACAACACGCTCTAATAAGTTATTTCTCAATATAATGTAATCAAAACCAGATAAATTGATAATGTTCAACTAATAAATATCTGCTATATTACTGTACAAAAATCAATCACCAACAGTTGAAAGTAGGCTTGGCAATGATGACTCTTTTCAATGAGTCGTTCAATCGCCCTCACTCTTATAAGTGAGTCGTTCATTTAAACTAGTTTAAAAATGAGTCATCAGCAATGCTCGTGCTCATTTACTACGTGCTCATTTGTACCATAGCTTGTTCAGACGCTCAGCGGTCACTGAGCACTCATACACACACAACAATAAACAGCCTTGTCATATGTATGGCGCCTCAATATAAATAATTCTCAGAATCTGAGTCATCAGTTTAATATTCCAGAGCACAGAGCGTATTCTATTTTTCAGAAGTAGTCAGCCAGGTTATGGAGCTGAGAGAGGTGAGTGAGCAAGCTGTTGTTGTAGTTAGTTCACTTCACAGTTCGAAATGCTCGTGGAGTGGGGAGGTGAGTGCTCTTGTCCAGCAGGCCGCTGCACTGCTCTGCTAATTCAAAGAGCGCTCACAAGATGAAAACACAAACGCAGCTCAAAAATGAACTAACTACTTTCTGAATTTGAACTACTAGTTCGTAGTTCATTTTAAAGAGTCAGTTACTTTGAACGACTCGCTCATTCTGGTCACATCTCTAGTTGAAAGGCCGATCGAATATTGAATTATAACTGTTCAATAAACTGTCCAAAAATTCAAGAAGAAACGTCTAAAAAGAACAATTAAACTTACTTAGCAAGTCCGTATTGCAATAATAGCTAAGAGTATGAGTCCACTTGTATAAGATGTAAAGGAAGTCTCACTAATGCAGTAACAATACACAGTACTGCGATTATCACTTCAAGAACAAACGTTTGTACTATGAACAAAACTGCCACTTGTTAGGTCAACGAAATTGAGACAATGAATGAAATTCATGTTTACCTGAGCGTTCGTTTTTTTTACATTTCGTTTTAATTACATTTTTAACATTCCAGAAAGGACTAGTTTTTCTACTGATCAGTAAGTTACCTACATAAATTGGTTGGACGATACAATCGAATGAATATAACGCTGATGAAGCCCACATAAGTCTGATACTTGTGCGTGGGTAATGAGGTGATTGATGATGCTATGAATGGTGGACCTACAGTTTTAGGTGGGCTCTGAACCACCGGGTAAGTGATAATGAAGCTGATGTCATGTGATTACAGCTGGTCACCATTCCAAGCCCCCTTGAGCGCCCGTGACTGAACATCTCGATCACCCTGACACCACGCTCAGCGAGCGGCCCTTCAGCCCAATTGATAGCAATGTGGGATAACTTGATAATTCTTGGATTTCTTGTTCCATAACGATCTGCGTTGTTAATATCAACATTTTGTTGCAAATTTAACAACTTGCAGTCAATTTTGGATTGTAAACATAAAATAAATGTACTCACACTTAGTCGAACATTCTCGAGTTATTGAAGATGGGTTTCAATAACTCGAAAACGTTCGGCCAAGTGTGAGTGCATTTATTATAATTATATTCACAATCTAAAACTGACAGCAATTCGTTAAATTTACAACAAAAAGTATTATTGATAATTGTCTTGGCATTTGTAAATGCATTGTGAATAGGTTTGCAAATACATAATATATAGATAGATATTTAAGCATCCCACCTGGATTTGTCCAATGTTAAATTTAAATTAATTATATTCATTCAGGCTATATTAATTTAGGATTTTTATAATACTCTCTATATTCTTGGCTCCAATAGAAACCACAGTCCTCTAGCTCTCTCTCAAAAGCCTCTTTTAATTTTTTGAGAGGAAGTTTATTAAGTCTGGCCGGTAAAACATTAAAAAGTTGAACTCCTGAATTTCTAACTCCATTTGCATAGAGAGCAGTGCGATGAGTTACAGTTAACTTATTGTAAATAGAGAATGAAAGTGACTTCAAACATCAGTACTTGAATGTACTTAAATCAAGTTGTGATGAATTATACCTAAGCATAATAATAGTTACCCATATTTAATGCAATATTATAACTACACATGTTATCAGTAGGCAGCAGTTACGCATGCAATCTGTTTACTTGATTACATTAATTACAGTTTCATTCTACATGCATACCATTTTTCTCAAGGTCATTTTCCTACGCAATAGTAGATTACACTATACAATATGCTTATAAACAATAGTAGACTGTAGACTAAAGATTTTTATCCAATGAAGCCCACATAGATCTGAGACCTGAGCGTGGGTAATGAGTTGGATCTACAGTTTTAGATGGGTTCCGAACCACCGGGAAGTGATTTTACAGCAGAGAACAGTGTCTTTTTTGCTAGCTAATCTAATCGGTCACCATTACAAAGAGGACCCAGGAGAACGCAGCTTATCTCTATCTGATTGAACAGATACCTGCTGCGGCTCACGGCTATCACTTCCCTACTAATGATACATTTGCAAATGTATAGGCTGACAAAATTTTTTGAGGATGAAGCCCACATAGGTCTGAGACCTGTGCTTGGTTAATGAGTTGGATGATGCTGATTGATGAGTTGGACCTACAGTTTTAGGTGGGTTCCGAACTACCGGGAAGTGATTTTACAGCAGAGAACAGTGTCTTTTTTGCTGGCCAATCTACTCGTTCACCGTTACAAACAGGACCAACGAGAACGCAGCTTATCTCTATCTGATTGAACAGATATCGGCTACGACTCGCGGCTATCACTTCCCTTAATAATTATTGCTAAATGCTAATGCTTTTCCCTTAATGCTAAATGCTTACTGGAGCTTTATTATGCTACGGTAGCCTATTTCTGGTATTTTTTATGAATAAATTCTATAGAATTATTTTGAAAATTAACAGTTATTGAATTGAATGTAAGATCATCTTCGTGCTGTGTAATCATGAAGTGTGGTTATCGCCATCTATGAACCAAATTGTTAAAATTTACCAAGATTTCAGATTGTCGTAATTTCGGTTGAAAGATGTAATAATTATTCACTTCCTAGGAATCGAAAATAATACAAGCTGTAGAATCCTATCATAAGGAATTGGTTATTTCTAACCAAATCTCACAAATCATAGTCTATAGCTCCACAGTTTAGAATAGCACAAGAATCCTATCATAATGAATAAGTTATTTCTAACAAAAACTCACAAATCTTAATTTTAGTTTATTATTATTTTTTTTAAATTAGTCAGTCTCTTCTTATTTTTTCTATGTAGCCTAATTCAGCACTTTTCATTTTTCATCTCTTTTCTGTTGATATCTTTTGTATTCTCTTATTACCGTATATTATTATTGTAATTATTATATTTATGTCTCTTTGAATTTATTGATAAACTTCTCAATAATGTGCAGTAGTTGTAATTTTTACTTCTACTTTGTTTTGTCATACATATGTATAGCAGGCGCTGCGGTAAATCGCCGAATTCATGAGCTTATTTTTACTGCTTTATGTTTTTATTTTGTTTTTAAAATTGTGCTAGCCATCACTACTGGTTCAGTTGGCTAGAAGTTCCATAATATTGTTTTATCTACGACCATGTCATAATGTATACATTACAGTTTCACAATTGATGCCAAAACAGCTGTCTTTTCGAAATGCTTTTTGAAACTCGTTGTATAAAGAGCTCATTATAGTACAGGTTCTACATTAAACACGGGTTCTGGACCAATCAGAAGCATTTTTGATGGAATCAATATCGTAATTCAATATTGTGAAACTATCAGCTGATTTGATCAAACTGCTAACTAAGCTGCTAACCTAACAATCTACTATAACATCTCGTATTTTAGATGAAAGGTTAGGTATCTCTGACAGTCACAGGTAAAATTTGTTTTAATTAAATGTATACTAGTGGTCGTAGATAAAATAGTGTATGCAACGATTTTATTTGGCCATTAAAGCACTCGTGAGATATTTATAACACTCGCATTCGCTCGTGTTATAACTTACATCTAACTCGTGCTTTAATAAGGGTCAAAATAAAATCGATGCATAAACTACTAATGAAATGCTCGGAAGAAGAGAGAAGTATTTCGGCGCTGTGTCAATAATAACTTCCGGAAGCGATAATTGGCATGTTTTGTTTACTCCCCCTGTTCTCCCCTCGCCTTGCAAACCATCTAGAGAGCACTAGAATGACATCTTCTGTTTACATAGAATAATCTCGAGAAATAGAGAGCCTTCTACTGTTTACTGGAGTGTCACAAAAACTTATATGAAGCGGATGCTCAAGTGAACATCAGTTCATTTTAGTATTCAAACGTTGTCAACGATTGTTTGTAACGATTGGCAGTGCTGTGACAGACAATACTGACCGTTTCCAGTGAGCGCTATTATAGACTGTGTTATACAAAAGTTTCACGTGTTAATGTGATAAACGCAGTATATTGTGACAGAGTATTATTCAGGCTTCTTTAACCGTTTATACAGTGACTTGCAAGTGTTTCGTAAGTGTTTCAACTGTTATGTTTTAGACGTTTCTTTCTGAATTATTTAACTGTTACTATTTAATATTTGATCGGCCTTTTAAAAGTTTGTGATTTATTTTTTGAACAGTAATAAAGCGAATTCATTATTAACTGAACATTATTGATTTAACTGATTATTGCGAGTTGTGGATAATTTGTGTAAATAAAGTACGAGTTATACAATCATTTAAAAAACACTTTTAAATGGAAATTGACTCACGTTATGGCGTGACGGCCATTTCGCTCTGTTGTCTAGAGCATCATCAGACGACCCACAGTACACTGTGTACTGTGGGTCGTCTGATGATGCTCTATACAACAGAGCGAAACGGCCGTCACGCCATAACGTGAGTCAATTTCCATTTAAAAGTGTTTTTTAAATGTATAATACATATTAGTGGAAACAAGATGGATCTTCAACATCAAAAGTACGAGTGTTAATTTAAAGTGTTGCCAGCATTATTTTAGAGATAGAACCCATTACAATATTCTTTATATCTTTATATTCTTTATATTATTTGTAAAAATTTAATGGAAAATAAATTTACTTTACTTACTTTTTTACTTATTTATATATAGCTCTATGGAATTCTAATTTTTTCTTCTTTCCATCTTTTTTATTCATTGTGCAGAGCAGGTTGAATTAAGTAAACCTCAATAACTCAAATAAAATTTATTGGTTTGGATAATATGAGTCAGCGGATAAAGGTCTGCTTAGGGCTACACCATTTCCAAACAGTTGTAAAACTTAGTCATTTAATGGTGAAGATAATGGTTGTAGATCAGTGATTAATTCATAATCGAATTTATTTATATAAGTTACTAACCATGGTTGACGAAAGGTAGATGATCATCTTCAATGTGTGATCTGCTAGTCAGTCTCCTAAAGTATCTTTCTCTTGGACTATATTGGGAGAGCTGCCTCGCCTGATACAGACTGTCTTCAATATCACATAGCATTCGAAAATATGTAGAAGTAGAGAAACCGAAATAGTCATAGAACGTTGGATTTGGTGCTCCAAGCAAATCTAATAGCATAAGTACATCCTGGAAGAAAGTAAATGAGAACATTTTTTATAAAGTAGGTAGTAATAATAATAATAATAATAAGCGTATGACTTTTAATGGTGGGGAGACCCTTACGGGTAGTTCCACCTCGCCGTTTGTGCCATGTTACGGGGAACATGGTGGACCTACTATTTTAGGTGGGTTCCGAACCACCGGGTAAGTGATAATAAAGCTTGTAACATCAAGTCATTGAAGCACGGTCATCCATAGGTAGTAATGGCGGGTTACCAGTTGCCCTACACGTCAGTTGCCCGACCCTACCATTTGACCGACCAAAACCATTGCGTACCGGAACCTTTGCCTTGTCAGGTTAGGTTAGGTTAGGTTAAATGGTAAAGTTTTCTTCCGTCGGTCAACTGTTAGGGGCGGACAACTGACGGGTGGGCAACTGGCAACCAATCGGTAATAATAATAATAATAATTATTATTATTATAGAAGTAATAATAATTAATTAGTATTAACTTTTTAAGTGAATTCAACGACTTGCAGTCAAATCTTCATTAAGAATAATTTACTAACTCTGTTAATAAATTAATTAATTAGCCTAGTTCTCTATAATTAATTTGTGGCCGTGATAATAGTTAATCGATAGTAGTAATTAATCATTTAAAAAGAAGAAATGAATTTTATTGAGATTCAGGATATAAATGATGCAATATTCGCTTTCCTTGTATTGAACTTTCTTTGTAGTGGCGAAGGTGATATTGTGGAAGATATCCATAATGCATAAAAAGACTTAAAGGTCTCACTACCACATTTATTGAAAACCGTGGGACACTAGTTTCGGTTGTTATACCATTATAAATCCCACACAAACTTTTGAGATTGATAATGGTGTAACAACCGTACCTCACGGCTTTCAATAAGTATGGTTGTGACAACTTCAAGTGATATTCATTCTTGTATTGGGAATAGCACAGGTTGTAGAATCCTATTATAATAAAAATCACTGATTCATACAATGGGTTTTATTAAATTTTTAAAAAGGAACTTTCCATCTTTTGAATAAAGGGAGAGTAGAATCCCCAAAATTACACATGGGTGATTGACCGAGCTGCTATGACTTGCTGTTATCTGCTTTATTACAACTGGTATTTCGAAACTCACCTAAAATTTTCGGTCAAGCATTTTTCTCATAGCATTGTTCAAAAGGCGAGTTTGAACTACACGTTGAGGTCTCTTTATAAATGAAAACCATACACTTTTTTATAATAATGGGGTTCTCAATAGATTTGAGAGATAGCATGATATAAAAATGTTACAAGTCAGATGCGAAAGTTCTTTTTTCATTGCTGATGATGCCCACATGAGTTTGTAGACTTGTGCGTGGGTAATGAGGTAAATGGGTGAATGATGAGAAACATCTATGGCTGAATGAGATTCATACCCAAGGCTGCAGGAAACGAAGCCAGCTAGAGCCTTATCTTATCTCAGACAAGCGCTCCAACCAACTGCGCTACCAGAGCCGGCAGTTATTATTTGAATAATACTATTATTTTATTCAAATAATAAATATGTTATTATTTGATAAAGTACCTATATGGAATATACAATATGCATACCACACGATCAATTTCTCCTCCGTCGCCTGAAGGATTTGCGGTTGCCTTCCACTTAGAAGCTAGATGTCTTGCTCCATATATTGAGTCACGCGGACCCCACTGGTTGAATGCTTCTTCACCGTCAAAAAATATTAGCATCAGGCTGATTGTCTAAAAAAAAATAATGAAAGACTGATATAAAATTCTGTTTTTGATTGCACAAGATTACAACTAATTTCCTAGATATTAAATTCAGAGTTCATATCGAATTAAATTCAAGTCAGAAAACAGAAACCGAAATACAACTAAATGAAGCAACACAACAATGGATTACTAATAGCATAGACGAACCACCAGGGTTGTGTTGCTTCATAGAACATGTATGCTAATAGTAATCAATGGTTGTGTTGCTTCATTACTCCCTGATCTATACTAATAGCTTACAATGAACAGATCACTCCACGTGCAACACCATTGGACATTTTTTTTTTAAATTGAGACTGTTTTTCAACTTTTTACAGTTTTCAACTGTATCGACAGTTGAATAGGAAGCATTAGAGTGTATTAAGCATTATATTTTAATCAAAACGTAACCTATGCTTACAAATATTTGGAATCTTGTTAAAATTTAGTAGTAGAGACAGTTTTGGGCTAAACGCATGTTGTTTCTTTACATTTAGTAGTATTTTGACTGTATAAATAAATAAATAACGTTCAACTACTAGCGAAATTAGTTTTCGAATGATCATTTAATTCTAATAAGATCGAAGGATGCAATTCCACCATTAAATAATTTTTCTATTGAAATATTTGGGAGGAAAATGTTTTTACAAACAGAATATCAGTATCCCGTTCCACAAAATCACAAGTTTGAAACTAAAAAGTGATTTATGACAAGTTTACAAGGAAATTTGATTACAAAACAAATTTAATCACAATAGTGCTTCAAAAAACCAAGGCCTAAGGCCCATTCTAAAGGACCGAATTAGCGTGGCCGAATTTCGGCGACAAAAGCGCGTAGATTACAGTACTGAAGAGACTAAATGGACCAAAATTCGGCTACGACTAAAGCATATAGATTAAGTTGGGTTCTAAGACACGCGTTTCAGCCGCCGAAATTCTATCGCACTTTTTCGGTCCTGAAAAGTTAGATGAGCTGTGTTTTGAATGATGTAATGATTTTTTATTTATTGTAAGCAAGTTTTTACATTGTACTATTTATAATTATTGTAATTTTTACATACGAATGTACTGTGTTATATTAATTGTTTAAACTAAAATTCATCTATACCTAGTACTCTATAGGTTTTTCATCGTGGCTGACAACTTTGACAACTCCTGTGGATGACAACTCTAGCACTTGCTACTATAAAATAATTCACTTGTTTTTCAGAGCCCTTAATAACTTACTATTTGGAAAAGCACAAAAACATCGTAAATACAAAAGTTATCGTCGAACATACATACCCCAGATAGCACTGAGCCTCGAGTCAAGAAAAAACTAAGAACTATTGAACTACGCTCGTTCAATTAACTAGTAGGCTAATTAGAAAGTGATTCATATATTTCATTTCTAATAAAAAGCTTCATACTGACAAAAAATGATACATCTTCGCCCAATGCAGGTTTAATTAATGATAACAGAAATTTGCGGGATCACAGGAACAGATGATTAGCATTATTATCACACGATTATCTATGTCAAGTCTGCATCCATATATAAAGGTATATAAGTAATTACAACTGGGGAAGATTTACTGAAAATGAAGGATTAAACCAGTGAAGATTATACAAGAAGTCAGTAATTTTCAGAGCCTGTAATGATAATTTTCATTCAACCTTTAAATTAATTCAGCACAAATTTAAAAATAATCCTACTTACTGAACTGCGAAAAGGCTCCAATAATGAGTTCAATGCTTGAGCCATATCCAACATCATGGCGCAAGGGACGGCCGAATCGGTGGCGCCGAGAAAATCTTTTCCTTGGAAATATTTGGAATCGTAATGACAGGCTACAGCTAGGTAAAGACTGGCATTAGGATTCAAACGAGCGACAATATTCATGAAATGTCTCTTTCCCAGAATTGGAACGGTTTCTGTGAACGCATCTTTTTCTATACTCCAGTTCAAATTTTCCATGAAGTTTATTATGTACTAAAACAAAATTCACAATTCAGTTTTCTGTGAGTAAAGTAAGAAAAGAATAATAAAGTTGTCATAAATTACATTTTTAATAAAAATTAGATTTCATTTTAGAAATGAGAGTTGTATTACTTCCGGCTTTCAAGGCAAATACTATTATTGTATGGTGATGACGGTCATAAGATCGACAGTGGCACCTTCAAGCGAATTTTTTTAATGTTTTAGAAAATTTTAAAGGTATGTAAGAACGTGTTACTATTCAATCTTGTGAAGGTTAGACCTCTTTTTATTGAAAGATGTATACGGACCATTTAAATACGGAATCAAAATCATTATCGAGGGGTTCAACTCGAGAAGCCAGAGTAACGCTTCTTTCGGCCAGTAGAGTGCCAGGCTTACAATCCCGGAATCTTCGAGAACTTGATAAATCCTGTCTCAGTCCGGGCAGTTTAAAACTTTGTTAAGTGATCGGAATTTTTGTGTGCTAGCTTGGCTATTCAGAGTTGTAGTGTCCATATAGAATCTACGAAGGTGGAGCGCATTCTAACCTGGCTGAAGGTTGGTCATAAATCATTTTCGTAGGGATGCAAAGGTGGAGTGCGGCTTGGGAGTGCGGCTTGGGAGATACAAAGTTGGAGCGCACTCCCAAGCCGCACTCCACCTTTGCACCTCTAAATATACTTGGTTTTGGCCACGCCTTTTTCTACCTGTTACCTGATCTGGTGAAATTATGATAATATATATAAATATACATGCCACTTATTTTGTAGTGTTCTTCAATAAACTCCTTCAACAAAAATCGACATGTTTGAGTACCAAATGGTGAATATTGAAACGTAATAGTATTGTAGATTTTTGTTCAGTTTTCTCCAGGTGTTATTAGGCTAACCTAACCTAACCAGACTTACGTTTCAAGCTATTCATACTCAGCCTGAATTTTGAACCCTTGTCAAACTCGAAGCGTAGGGGTACGAAGGTGTAGCACAAAGTTTCAGTGGTCATCTTCGTACCCCACTGATCTTCCTCTCTGACAGCTTGGAAGAACTTTGGCGTGCGCTCCAACTTCGTTCCCCCGTCCATATAAACCTGGAGGTTGCCGAAGGAGGTCCAGGGATATCTAAGGTAGGACTTTATATTAATTGTATACTCCCAACTGCCCCTTAAAGCGAGCCAAACGAGTATTCTACCTATTAGATAGTTTATAGTTGTTAATAACATTACAGATAATATCTTACTTAAATATTTTTCTTTTTATAATTGAATTATTGGGAGAGTACAGGAATAAGGTTGTTATTACTTTAATTATAATTCGTCTCTGAGTTACGATCCCCTAAAGAATCCTTTTAAGACAGAGTGAGTGAGGGTGGTTAAAATATTGGTTAAATAAATGGTGGAGTCACTGTTTCCTCATGGAGTGTGTTACATAATTGGTAGAGGCGCTGGTTAAACAAAAAGATAAAAGTAAAGTAAGAAAATAATAGTAAAGTAAAAAAATAATAGTATTTACTAAAAATGCTCATTTTTGTTTTTACCCTTGGACTGAAAAGGTATATTGTTCAATAATTAATAGTTAAGAATCTAGAATTTCAACGTATACCATATTTTCTCTCTGCGAGTATTTATTAAGTCTATACACCTGAAATAGCCATTAATTTAATTATTTATTCTCAGAAACTAAAATTTATTTACTAGTCTAATGCTTGAGTCCTCCATTATTGAAACTGGCTCTCCCCTACACACTATTTTCCAACCTTTCTATACTTTTTCATTTCACTATATATTTTTTTAATCCACTACACTTTCACCAACTTCAATGTTTTCAAACAGAATTAATACCTAGTATGCTTCCCAACATTCAAAATACAGATAACGGGTTAATAGCAAATTTAAGCAAAACTACGGCATCGATAAGGAAATACTAACTGACCACTCAATGCCTCAACTTACTCTACAGCATCTAGCATTTAGAGCAGGCGGAGGCATAGAGTGGTCGGGTTACCACTAGCGTTGTTGTAATTTTTCTGAAGCTCTTTAATAAGGAAAAAAGCACATGTATACAATTTGTGAATCTTTTAGACATTTCCATCTTGCCTCGATTGAGCACAGGTGGTTCGGAACCCACCTGAAACATTAATCATCATCCAATCATCATCTACGCTCAGGCTTTAAACCTATGTGTACTTCAACTACCGAAAAAGAATGTGTTCAGGAAAATTTTTTCAATAGATTACATTCAGTAACTTACATGTAATTGCACGACTATACATGCAAATTTGACTTCTAGGAGACATCTGACTAACTCTCTGTGTCTCTGCTTCCTTTAAAGCATCTTGTATTTAGAGCAAGCGGAGGCATAGAGTTTGTAGGTTAGAACTATCATTATCGCAGTTTTGCCCAAGCTCTGTGTTGTCAGTCTCTAACCACAGTTGATCAGTGCAACTCAAGAAATCCACACACTTCCAACTTCTTAATTTTCCAACTCCCATAAAAATAGGTTATAGCAACTTACTTACATTTTGTACTTTTTTGTGTGTTTTTGTTCCTACAACCCTTGGAATTAGAATGTTCGACAAAATGTCTTTGAATCTTTCCTCATTAGATAAGCCGGCCAGAGTGAGTAATTCAGATTCTTCAGCTTTCAAAGGATCATTGTAAATCTGAAAAAAAAAAAACATTTTTTTTCCCATAAAAACAGTGAACGATATAATACACAAGGGGGGGAGACGACACGCCCCCCCTCAATATTTAGGGGCATTGTTCATCTACTCCCTTCCTAAATATTTCTCTCCTCCCCCCCCCCATTTTTTTCAACATTATAAAATGTTGAAAAATACATAATTATTTGTTAGCAAAAAAAAACAGTAGCGAGATTTATTTCAATGGATAGACCCGAACCCCTTTGATTTTGTCATTAAAACTGTCAATATTATACTTCATCATTTTATTAAATCTAAAAGTTCCATTTTCCACTTTTTTACAATATTGCTGTGTGACCGTAAAATTTCCAGATGACGCGCTGTCCCCCATGAAAAGTGTACTACCTTGAAGAATGTACTTGTTATCGACGGAGACTCTTCAGCCTACGTAATTCAGCGGTTTATTTTGAGGTTGACAGTTGGGAACATGTTTACAGAGTGGCTTCGGAGCTGAGGCAAGTGAAAAATTGGTTTGATACAAACATACTTAGTATGAAATAAAAAAAAAACTAAATGTATGCCTATTTTCTTAACCCAACTTGGAACTGAGGCTTCCAAAACTTTGCTGGATGAAAAGCTGGTTACCCAGAAAGCAATAATAAAAGCTGGCCTGTCTTCGTAGAAAATTTCTATCTGATCAGTTTTTTCATATATTTTATGTTTTCAGAGTTAAACTGTTTATCATCAAGACAGTAAGTTACTGATGTACATGTACAAATAAAAACAAAAAAACATTTCAATTCAGAGAGTAACCACCCTTATTTTACAAGAGGGGCCCGTTTTCACTACTCTGGCCTGTGAAATGAATATCTCCGCACAGCCTGTGAAATGAATATCTCCTATCTATGTCATTACCCGAGTCTCCAGACTCATGTGGGCATTATCCGCAATAAAATAAAAAATACAGCCAAAATAAGAATTTGTAGAAGACAAATGATCTGCCAGAATGCTGTAGTCTAAAATCTTCTAAAAAAAACTACAGAACATTTCGACAAATTTTCCATTTTTGAAACCAATTTTACAACAGATCTGCTTGAACCACTTCAGCGCGTTCAATTTTGATGTTCAACTACTACTCAGTTATAACTGTATTTGGTTCTCTGGACAAAGTAAATAAAGCTGATTTTAAGTCAAAAATCGCTCAAGATGTGAGGTTAGAGATTATTTCCAGAAATGTTCCGGGGGAATATCCCCGAATCCCATTTTTGTGATAAACATGTTTTATCCCCTCTTTTGTCACTAGTTGTGTACTATAGGCTATAGAGGTGTACATCATTAGTTATCCTCCCCCCCTCTCTCCAGACTGACCCACTAAACCCAATTTCTTAATCAAATAATAGTAGGCTATATCAAATTAAAATCTATATTAATTTTCTTTATTTACATCCGTATTTATTTTAGAACTAAAAAAAAAACGTGTTTTTAAAGATATTAGTTCATTAAAAATTCTCTGTTAAAGCCCCCCCCCCTCCGACACCCTCAATAAATGATTTCTGGCGACGCCTATGATATAATATGAGTTATGAAAACATTTTTCCATAAATGCAGACCACACAAAATGAGACCTCATCTTTGCAATTCTGGTAGTTCTGAAAGAATATGAATCTGTGAATTAATAGTTTTGCCAAAACTATCATAAGGATAACGCTAATTCTAACTAACCTGACCACTTAGTCACGGTCAAAGACATTGTAATACTATACGGTACATGTCGATGCTGTAGAGCAAGCTGAGGGATGGAGTGGTCACCTTATAACTAACGTTATTATGGTTTTGGTAAAACTCTCTTTTGTATTAGGGCGGCCAGCCACCGAAAGCGGTGCTGTGCTAAACTGCGTCGCAGGGGGTCGGCAACCAAAATCATAAGCAAATTCTCGAAACAGTGAGTGTCGTGAGGAGAGCTATATAAAACTACAAATCCGGACTTTGGTCGGTTCAAAGTTGTGCTGGGCTGTGCTACGCAGCCCAGCACAGCTTTGGACCGATGGCCGGTTGTTTATTTTTGTAAATCATTTTGATTCGGTTTGAATAGATGTCCCACAGACCAGCATAGCACAGCTTTCGGTGGTCGAATGCCTTATATGTAAAGTAGCAGATGAATAATAATTAAAATTACAAATGCGTTTTTAAGCGCAATTGATAGACTAAATAATCTCAAAGTAATCAATGGATAGACTAATAATAGCAGATTGAACTCAGTTGACAAAGCTAAACTTTAGTTATTCAAAGTTCAAACACACTATGTGAAGTTGAATAACATATTGGAAGGTATTTCATTCTGCAAAAATAGCAGGCTAATTTGTCTAACGCATTACTAATCTTCAAAATATGTATTAACAGCCGATACATGTATGCATTTAAACATCTAATACATTAACTTTTCAATTTAAAAAGTTAGGTAGCTTATTCTTAGCATAAGCTATACTTAGTTTAACTTGTAGAATTTCGCCACAGGTTTTATTTTTAGAAAAACAGAGATGCTGTAACTCAATAATTATTTAATTCAACTAAAATGATTAATATAAAGTGAAACTCACCCTATCTGCCTTTTCTTGACAAACACTTGAATGTATAAGGAAGAAAACAAGGAAGTAATAAAACATATTAGTGGACAGGGAAATCAATTTCAATTCCATCATTCCAGCAGTGGTATTACTGAAGTACTGTATGTTATCTTTCACTTTGAAGGTTTACGAATGAATTTCCGTAGAGAGAGTAAAATAACTGTCTATCAGGCAGATCAGGCTCCAGTCTACCTGACTCGGCTCTTTGCATTAGCATAAAATGTTCACGTCCACTTCAAGAAATAAATTGCCTCATCACCACCTGACATTTAGTATGAGTGTGAGTGTTTAGAGCCATGACGTTAAAGAGAAAACATTATTAAAATCATTAGCAAGTCTCCTAAGTTCAAAACAAACACTTGAAACTTGAACACTGCATAAAATACATTCACTCAAATCACTCAACCTCAAAACAACCAACGAATAATATGAATATTGCGTGCAGAAACAGGACTGGAAAAGAGGGAAGAGGATAGATAACTGACTTGAAGCAGACGATTGGCTACTCACCAGCTGACGCAAATGAATCTATTCGCGGGGGAATTTGAATTTCTTCAAAACTGTAAAGTCAAATAATGACCTACCATCACCCGAGTTCCAGCATTTTTCTATTTCCATAGACCGATGATTATAGGACATTGGACATATTATTTTATTTACTAGTACATCAGTTTTGTAAGAGCTTGATGTGCAACTTATATGCAATAAACATTCATTACAAGAAAATTCTAGAGAAACTTTCTCTAAAAATAATATACAAAAATCTGTTCCATGAAACACATAAAAATATAATTGTTTATACATCAAAATTAGAGGTGGGGGTGACTGATAAGTAGCTACAGTCGATGTTCGTTTCGGTGCTCAAATTCTCGGTTATTTAAGTGGTTTATTGTACAGTGAAAGATCTGAAAATTGACATACCAGTTCGAGTAGTGGCCGTGACTATCTGTGTTTAATTTTTTTGGGATTGTGTGAGTATTAAGAGAGTTATTTTGATTTTGTTAAAACATTTAATTCGCTAAGAGACGTTACACGATTGAGAAAGACATTGTTTTTGCTAGAGCATTGTCTTATCTTTGTTAGCCTATAGTGAGTTGGTGAGGAGAGGGGTTCCCTTTTCCACCCTCTTTTCCACTACCTTCTCAAACTGCCGATTTACTAACAGCTGATTGATCTCAACAACTGGTTGTTATCTGCGATTGCGACGCTATATCATTACTGAAGTTGCCTTCAGTGTTCTAGCGGATATTTTGAATTTTTGTTTGCTATTCAACTGTTTTGGTTTTGATACGTTTATTTTCCTGACGAATCTTACACTTCTTATTCCTAGCCTTTCTTTCGCCTTCCTTTTTTACCTGTCACCTCAGGAGCTTTCTAGTCATTCCAAAAGCCTTGAAAGCTCTCTTGGCGCTTCCCACATCTTCCCATGTCTCCTAATCCCATCGCTCGAAGTATAGAGGTGTGATTGCCAATGAATTTAGCGGTTTTCATGAATTGAACTTTTTTATATAGTGCGTTCATTATTCGTGGATAAACAAGGGATGCGTTCTTGTGGACTATTATACAACAGTATACATTATGGCATTAGATGAAAAAGTTATGTCCGAAATGCTTGAAAAGTTTAAAAATGAGATCAATGAAAACACACTCACAATTGTTAGGCAGGAGATTAGTGCCTTGAATATTTCATCGTCACTTGAAGAACAGAATAGAAAAATAGATGAATTGACTAAAGAGAATGATAAGCTAAAGCAGGAAATATCACGGCAACAGAGAGTTATTGATTCCATGCGTAGAGAGAAAAACCTTATTTTTTATGGAATGGAGGAGGGAGAGAGCGAGAGTCGTGAGCAGGTCATGGAGAAAATGTTGGATTTAAGTAATAGAGTAATGAAAGTCGAACTGAAAGAAGCAGATAAAACGATTAGGAACTGCTGGCCCCGGTGTCAGTCGCCCAATAATTTTGTCGTTGGTATCGAGTATGAAGAGACAAAGCATTCTGAATAATTGGGCGAGTTTAAAAACGTTAAGAGTGTTTGTTTCTCCGGACTGCGACAAAGAAACAAGGGAAAAGAAGAAGATGTTATATCCTATTCAAAAACAACTGCGGGCTGCTGGCTATGAAGTTAAAATAAAGGGGATTGGGCTAGTGATTAATGGAACTTATGCAATTGCGGATGATTTAACAGAGGATGCGGTGAATAAATATTTACAGGAGGCCAACCAATCATCATTCCTCACGTCACGTAAAAGAAAGAGAATCGACCAACCGAACCCCGTCAGAGTGGCAGGTGCGCCTGCAACAAGCATAACAAATTTTTTTCGTCCGCAATGCAGCCAATCAAAGTAGACAAATACATCTTAATGTTAAGAATAATGAAGAGGATAATACTTTACCGAATACGCAACTTGAATATATTAAGGTGCTCTCGTACAATGTAGCTGGAATTATAAATAAAATTAATAACATAGCATTTTTTAATTTTCTGAGAGATAAGGAAATATTTCTACTGCAAGAAACGTTCCTTTTGTGTGAAAGAACATTTGATGAGTTGAAATGTAGGCTGTTGACACACGATCTTATCTGGGCTCCTGCAATCAGGACTGAGGCATTTGGTAGAGCGAGTGGAGGCTATGTATATTGTTATGAATTTACGTAAATAAAACAGTCAGAGGCGTTTTAAACATGGATTTTATTGAAGAATAACTTTTTGGAAAATTAACACTTGAACTGCTTAACACGAACTCAACTATTTATCTTTCTATTGGAAAACCTTCTGGAGCTTTCAAACATTGCAAACATTATATTTGCTATTACCAGCTGATTTTTACATAAACAACTTGTCACCTGGCCGTAGCACTGCTCCCTCCTTAAGACTGTTCTGTCCCAGAACAGTTACAGGTCTGCAGATTGGGGGTGGCCTTACTGGATACAACTGACTAGCTGCCCATGGAGCAAACATGCAAACTGAGATGGTAATCCCAGTTTCTTTGAAGATTGTTTCAATCATTGGCCTCACGATTTTCCAGTCCAACCCATCATAGCCACAACCTAATCGGGGAATTCCAAGCTGCTTCACTCCCAGAGTTTGAAGACAATTCCGCAGATGATTTAGGCTCTCCCACAAGGCTTGATAGGTGGACTCCTGCTGAGGTTGATCTTTTGTCACCAAGCAGAAGAGCTGTTTTCCTTGCCTCTGAAGGTGTAGTGTTCTTCCAACAGCTGGTCTCTGAAGTTCCAGATCATTCAGTCCTCCAAACCTTTTCCTAAATACTGTAGCAATACCCCGAGAAGCTCCAAGATTTTTAGCTACACAGTGAGCCAGAGCATAGTCTTTTGGTAGGGTGAACAAATCTTGATAACAGACTTTTGTAACCTCAGCTTTCTGGAACATGTCCAAATTGGCCATAAATTCTTCAAAGTTGGGATCAACTGGTTGAATAGTTCTCACATCTTGGGCATTACCTGCAGTATTGTCTCCCTGGAATGGTGTCAGTCGATTGAAGTGGACAACTCTTGGTTTTCCTCTAGGTTTCTTGATCCGGTAGACTACATCATTGATTCTAGTAACCACTTCAAAAGGTCCATCCCAGGAAGTCTGTAATTTGGGGGAGTACCCTTGACGTCGCTGTGGGTTGTAGAACCAAACTAAGTCTCCAGGCTGGTATCCACCATGATCTGCCTTGATATCATAGCGTTCTTTCATCTTGTCACTGGTTCCTTGGATGTTGGTTCGAACAATCTCATGAATCTCATCCATCTGTTTCCGAAACTGGGTGACATAGTCCTCTCCTACCAAATCCTCTCCAGGTGTACATCCAAACTTTAAGTCACAAGGCAGTCTAATATCTCGCCCAAACACTACCTTGGCTGGTGAAAGTTTTGTAGACTCATTGACAGAGCTTCGGTATGCCATCAGGAATAGGTGAAGATATTGATCCCAGTCTCGTTGATGCTTGGATACAACTTTTGACAGGTATTTTCCCATGGTCCTGTTCATACGCTCCACCATTCCATCTGACTGAGGGTGAAGGGGTGTAGTCCTTGTCTTATGGATTCCCAGCACCTCACATATACGGGAAAACACTGAAGACTCAAAGTTCCTTCCTTGATCAGAATGTAACTCTAATGGGACACCAAACCGACTGACAAATTCCTTGATTATTACATCAGCAACACTGACTGCTTCTTGATTTGGCAAGGCATAGGCTTCGACCCATTTGCTGAAATAATCCATCACTACCAGGATATACTTATTCCCACTGTCAGACAATGGAAATGGTCCAGCTATGTCAATGGCTATTCGCTCAAAAGGTGCTCCAACATTGTATTGTTTCATGGGGGCCTTCTTTCTATGCAAGGGGCCATTTGCAGATGCACAAACAGTGCAATTGCGACACCAGTTCTTGACATCTTTGCTTGAATTTGGCCAGTAAAACCTCTCTCGTACTTTCTCCAGTGTCTTATGAACTCCAAAATGGCCCCCAGAGACTCCATCATGTATTTGTCTCAGCACTTCAGGAATCCTTTTCCTGGGAACAATAATTTGCAGCTTATGCTGATCACCAGCTGCATTCTCTAGCTTCCTTTTCAGGATTCCTCTGTCTTCCACAATAGAGTCCCATTGTGCCCAGAGGGACTTGACATGTGGTGGAAAAGGTGCTATTTCTTGCCAACTAGGTCGTCTTGCAGAACGTTTCCACAACCAAAGGTGCTTCAGATCAGTGTCTTCTTCCTGATCCTTAAGTAACTCAGCACCTTGCCAGTGGTCATTGGCAATAGTTGTCCTATGTACCAAAACTTCCTTCCCATCCTGGCGTGAGCAGTGTTTGCAGTCCTCCTCACAGGGTCTTCGAGAAAGGGCATCAGCATTCAGGTGACTATTTCCAGCTCGGTGTACAAATTTAAAGTCATATTCTTGTAAGTGCTGGATCCATCTTGCCACTTGTCCTTCAGGAGACTTGAACCGGAGAAGCCATGTCAAGGATGCATGATCAGTTCTCAGCAGGAATTGACGTCCATATAAGTATTTGTGGAAGTGGCTGATTGATTTCACTACTGCTAGCAGTTCTCTTCTAGTAACACAGTAGTTACGCTCAGGTTTTGACAGCACCTTGTTAAAATATCCAATGACCTTTTCCTCCCCATCTTGCTCTTGAGAAAGTACTCCACCAATTGCTGTGTTGCTGGCATCAGTGTCAAGAATGAACTTGCCTTCAACTCTTGGGTAAGCCAATATAGGTGCTTGGCAAAGTGTCTCCTTTAGTCTGTTGAAGGCCTGCTGGCAATTTTTGTCCCAGAGAAAACTCTGTTTCTCCTCTGTCAGCTTGATGAGGGGTTTTGCTATACCAGAGAATCCCATCACAAACCGTCGATAATATGTGCAAAGGCCAAGGAAACTCCGCACTTCTGATTTGTCTTTGGGCACTGGCCACTTGGTTATGGCTGTTACCTTCTCAGGATCCATAGACACACCTTTATCAGATACCACATGCCCTAGGTAATTAACCTGTCTTTTAAACAGATGGCACTTCTTTGGGTTGAGCTTCAGGTTAGCTTGTCTTAGTCTTTCAAATACTTGCTTCAAGTTTTCCAGCTGATGTTGGAAAGACTTTCCCAAGACAATGATGTCATCCAGGTAGACCAGGCAAGTTTCCCATGACAGTCCCCTCAACACATTCTCCATTAATCTTTCAAAGGTTGCTGGAGCATTACACAAGCCAAATGGCATCACAGTGAATTGCCAAAGACCTTCTCCGATTGAAAATGCAGTCTTTTCTTTGTCCTTAGGTTCAAGTCCAACTTGCCAGTATCCACTTTTCAGGTCCAGAGTCGAAAACAACTTGCAACCTTCCAGGCTATCCAGTGTGTCATCAATTCGAGGTAGAGGGTAACTGTCTTTTTTGGTGACGTCATTCAGAAGACGATAGTCCACACAGAACCGGAGTGTATTATCCTTTTTTTTTACAAGCACCACTGGTGAAATCCAAGGGCTATTGGATGGTTCAATTATACCTTCATTTTCCATTTCCTTAATTATTTTTCTAGCTTCCTCTCTTTTAGCCAGAGGTAACCTTCTAGGGTTCTGGCGGATGGGTTTGGCATTTCCAGTATCTATTGCATGCTCAACTATGTTGGTTCTGCCTTTTGGGCCCTCTCCTATATCAAAAATATCCTGATAATTAGTTATGAGGTCCCTTACTTCATTTTGTTGTTCTTTGACTAGATCTTGACAGGATACTTCAACAAAGGCCTTCAGCTTCTCTGGGAGACACTTCTTCTGTGGTTGAGTTGTCTGCATTTGTTGTATGACAGATGTGACTGGTGAGCAATGTCCCAAAGTACTACTTCTCTTCAAAGTAACTTCATAATCATTCACATTCATCAAGAGGACAGGGAATTCTTGGCTAGTAAGAAAAAGTGTCCTAGCCACTAGGACACCATGACCAAGCTCCTCCTCATGGATTTCTGGCTCTAGCAACACATTAATCCCCACAGGGACATCCTCCTTTGTTGTAGCATCAGTCACAATCTGGCTCCTTGCTGGTATTGTGATTTCTTTCAGCAGTTGTATTTGGGCTGTACAGTCTTTTCCAGAGTGTAGAACAACTTCATCTCCACCAATGGTCAATGTCTTCCTTCTAAGATCCAACTCTAGGCCAAAAGTAGAAAGAAAATCCAAGCCTAGTATGACTTCTTCACTAATCTCTGCCACAAGTACACAATGTTTAAAACAGGCCTTACCAATCTTGAAGGTGGCAATCATCTCTCCACAGACACTCACAGGCCCACCTGTAGCAGTTTTCAGCTTCCAGGTTGTTGGTGAGATATCTTGCTGGTTAGCTACTGTTTTGGAGTTTATTATTGTCTTAGTGGCTCCAGTATCTATAAGTAATTTATAGGAGCTTCCATTCACCATTCCATTAATGTAAAGACTGTGGGGTTTATCAGATAACATTGCAATGACTGGTTTTGTACATGGGGAGAGGGTCTTCTGTCTACAGGTTGATGGTTGCCCCTTTACATCAACCCTCTTTAGTTTTCCTGATTCTTCTCAGTGGTTGATTTATTTGGGCACTTATTACGCAGGTGCCCTCTCTCTCCACAGCGCCAGCAACATATCTCCCTCCTTCCTGTTCTTAACTTTTCTATGACTTTCTTCACCAATTCTTCCAGAGACTCATCACTACTATCCTTTGCTTCAACAGCCCGGACTCGGGCATTACCCTTCACTGATTGTCGTACTGCTTCGAATTCCAAAGCCTGGGTGAGGGCCTCACTGAGTGTCTGAGGGCGAGCCAATTTAATAGCTTGTTGAGTTTCAGGTTCCCAAAGACCATCCAGGAACCTCTCAATGGCTAGAATCTCATATACTCTATCATCCACAGATGGGTAGGCTTTTCTTACCAGGTGGGCAATATCACTTTCGAACTCTTGGAGTGATTCGTTTGGCTTCTGGATCCTATTCTTGAGTTGTGAACGGTAAAGTTGATCCATGTGTTGATGGCCAAACCTCATTTCTATGTGTCTCAGAAGCACATCGAAGTTCTGCCTATCAGCCATAGGGATTGTTTGGAGAACTGCTAATGCATCTCCACGGAGTGACAGGCTAAGCATTGCAGCTTTCACTGCAGGTGTCCAGCCATGTTTTTTATTTCATTTCTTAAGAAATTATGATTTTCCTGCAATTTTTCCTCAAATATATCTCTGTTCTCTTCTAATTTTCTTTCCAAAGCTGACTTTAACTCACCATATGGGGTTTCAAAGAGGAATATGTCCGGATCCAAACCTTCCTCAACCAATGCCACACGAAGTCGTTCTTGCAGAATAGCTTTATTACCACTTATTTCCAGATCTCGTTCTTCTAATTCTTGTTTTAATTCACTCACTTTCAAACATGAAAGTTTTAAACCTTTTCCAGCCATTTTAAATCTCAAACCAGTATAACTGTTAAAAGTAAACACAAAAAAATGGATGAACAAATGAATAGTTGAAAAACACTAATAAAATCACTTTTCGAATAGATAAACCCACCTCAAATGCACTTATCCCACTTCTGACACCAATTGTTATGAATTTACATAAATAAAACAGTCAGAGGCGTTTTAAACATGGATTTTATTGAAGAATAACTTTTTGGAAAATTAACACTTGAACTGCTTAACACGAACTCAACTATTTATCTTTCTATTGGAAAACCTTCTGGAGCTTTCAAACATTGCAAACATTATATTTGCTATTACCAGCTGATTTTTACATAAACAACTTGTCACCTGGCCGTAGCAATATGGAATTAAGAAATATGGTAATAACTGTAAGTACTCAGCTCGTTTCCGCAAAATTACAGGCTGTGATATAATAGAATTGAATATAGAATCACAGAAAGTGTACATTGTACCAGCCTACATAAATTGTAATAAGTGGATGGAGGATTTTACAAAGCTGTGGAGCCTGATGATTGAATTAAGCGAATGTGATGTCATGCTGATGGGCGACCTGAATGGAAGAATTGGTGACAAGCAAATCTTACCAGAAGATATATTTTCAAATTTTCCAAATATGAATAACGTCGTAAGATTGAATAGATTTTCCAAGGACTCTGTTTTGAATTCAAATGGAAGGCAATTATTATCAATGTTTGATGATTTTGGACTGGTTGTTTTGAATGGTCGGACACGGGAAGATGAAAAAGGAGAGTTGTCATATATTGGAGCGCGAGGTTCATCTGTCATTGACTATTGCGCGGTTTCTATCAATGCTCTCCCTGTGGTTGAAACATTCAGGGTTTGCCCGGAAATATTTTCAGATCACCTACCAATTGTAACCACAGTTCAGTGCTGTGAAGCGGAACCAGCTGAGAGTAGTGTAATACCGATTAGAAACAAGCTACAATGGAAGTCAGAAAGTGAAGTAATCTATCGAAATAAACTTGAATTAAAAATAAATCGTCGAGTACAGTGGAACAATGTTACAGAAGATTTAAGGTATATAATTGATATGATATACAAATGCGGCCCACCGTCTCACTTTAAACAACAGAATGAAATAGAAAGAAAACAACAATGGTTTGATTTTGAATGCAAAAGAACAAGAAAAGAGGTATTTGAACTGCTGAAAGTCTATAGGAGAACAAATTCAGAGATTGTAAGAGAAATATATTTAGCAAGAAACAAACAATTCAAACAACTTTGCTTGCAAAAGAAAAAGAATTATTGGCTTGATTTGACTGAGAAATTCAAAACGGTGCAAGAGTCTGGGCAGTTTTGGAAGCTAGTCCGGTGCTTCAAAATGAGGAAATTCAGTTCGGGAGCAAATATTTCATTAGAGGACTGGGTACAACACTTTGAACACTTATTGAATCCTCGAATAACGGCATCCAAAATTTCATATGCTGAGCCCAGGATTACAGATGAGATTCTTGATGCTCCAATAATGTTACAGGATTTGATGCGAATTTTAGCAAAAGTAAAGCATGATAAGGCTCCAGGCGAAGATAGAATACCATATGAGTTCTACAAATATGCACCAAGAAACTTTCATGATAAACTGACGGATTGCTTCAACAGAGTCTTTGAATCTGCAAATACCCCCAGAAATTTCAAGCAATCCATCATTTACCCAATATTCAAGAAAGGAAACGCGAATGAAACAACTAATTACAGAGGAATATCATTTGGGAACTCTATAAGTAAGCTATATGCTGGCACTCTGTTGGACAAACTAGAAAGATGGATTCTTCATCATAATGTATTGCGAGAATTTCAAGCAGGGTTTAGAAAGTCCTACTCAACAATTGACAACATTTTCAATATTATGAGCATTGTCAACATCCAATTGAATACACCAGGACAAAAGGTTTATGCGTTCTTTGTGGATTTTTCGTCTGCTTTTGATAAAATAGAAAGACATGCCCTGTTTTATAAACTTTCAGAACTTGGTGTCTCATCTAAAATGCTGAATGCGCTTAGAGATTTATATGAAGGGTCATCAGCTAGAGTGTGGGGCAGTCAGGGCCTGTCAAGAGATTTTGAAACAACCACAGGTGTCAAGCAGGGATGCCTATTGAGCCCTCTTTTATTTGCATTGTTTGTCAATGATTTGGAAGATTGTCTAGATGGAGGAATAAAAATAAAAGATGTATGCATCAAGCTCCTAGCATATGCCGATGATATAGTGCTGCTTGCACCAGATAGGATAGCCCTAAGGAGAATGATATCAAATCTGGAGGCATATTGTGCAAAATGGAACTTGCAAGTAAATCTGAACAAGTCAAAAATAATTATCTTTAGAAAGGGTGGTAGGATAGGGAGACATGATGTTTGGAGATACAATAATGAAGTGATCGAAGTAGTAAATAACTATAAATATCTAGGAATAAATCTGTCATCAAAACTGTCTCTAGCTAACCACTTCAAAGAGAGATCATCTTCAGCAAAAATCGCCCTAAACATGTTTGACAGGCTGCTGGCGCAGAACAATATACCATTCAAGTCCAAATGCAATGTTTTCAATGCAGTAACCAGATCCACACTCTGTTATGGAGCACAAGTGTGGGGAGGAAAGATGTATGAGGATATAGAGAAGGTGCAACGACTTTACATTAAAAAAGTATTCAGCCTCCCCATATGGGCACCAGAATACACTATACTTCTGGAAACTGGATGTCTACCACTATTTTTATACACGGTAAAGTTGCATGTAAAATATATTACAAGGTGCATGAAACTACCTATTAGCAGATATCCTGTATTCTTGTTGAGGGAGGTCACAGAGAGAGGTATTTTTGTTGTTAATGACTGGAATTTGCTTGAAAGGCTGTACAATATCAATGCCTTGGAATTTTCCTCACCTAATAGCAGTATTAATCACATGTTAATGAGAATTAAGGAGAAATTGAGAGAGGACTGGAAAATAAGGCTGCTGAGAAGTGAGCGCTGCTCCTTTTACTGCGGACCAAAGTATGATGTGAGCTACATTAACGAGCAGGAAGACTTTGTGCTGATAAAATGGTTCTTCAAGGCGCGAACGGAGCTGATTCAACTGAATAAGTATACATTCAACCAACCCGTGAAACTCTGTTCCCTTTGCAACTGGAAGGAAGAAGAAGATGTTGTCCATTTCGTCGCCAGATGTCCCATACTGCGAGAGATACGGTGCACCTACTTGAAGAAAGGCTTGCTGTCAAGGGAGGAGCTGAGAGTGTACCTGAATGGCAGCGACTGGAGAGATGTCAGCCGATTCTGTAGGGCTGCCTGGCAGTACAGATATCTATTGGTCCAGGAGTTCAATTTCTGAGTGTCTCTCTCAAAGACCTGAACTTGCCTATTATCATTTTGTTCTTTGTTTCAAATTTATATAATTATATAGTAATTGCATGTTTAACCTACCCCTCTCCCCCGGACGGATTTGATCCATGGGGTAAATGGCCGAAAAAATTTTTTTTTTTGGAAATGTTATATATTTGTGAATTCTGCTTCAATAAAGGCCTTTATTTATTTATTTATTTTATATTTTTTATTATTTTATACATCAAAATTAGAAGAATAAAATCGAAAATGATTTGGAATGTTTTAATATTGATGTACACCGCTAGTTCTCTCTTTCAAAATTAATATTGAATGTGATGTGCCCTACCAAAGGGGGTGCTTTGGGTGCTCGAGCACCCCCCCCCCCCCCACCACCAAAGCACTGCTAAGTATGATCTATGGAACAGTTCATTTTCACTACGTCAAACCAAAGACAATGAAACATTGTTACATTATATTGTCTTTGGTCAAACTAAAGAAGCTGATAGAAAGACAAAATAATATCTCTTTGTAGTGGCGTAGGTGATATTGTGGAAGATATCCGTAATGAATAATAAGACGAAATTGTCACAACCACATTTTTATTGAAAAATAGTGAGAAACTAGTTTCGGTTCTTAAACCATTATCAATCTCAAAAAAATTGAGTTTGATTGAGATTGATAATGGTGTAACAACCGAAACTCGTTTCTCACTATTTTCAATAAATGTGGTTGTGACAGCTTCGTCTTATTGTTCATTACAGCAATATTAGATCTTGATAACAATTAATTGTGACAGTAGATTTTAACCAAACATATTCATTCTCTTGAGACTATTGTGCTCACTACCATTTACTACAAGTACGGCAGAGAGGAGTTTTTCCACACTCCTCCAGGAGTTAATTATGTTATTGTTATTTTATTAATCAGTTTTGTTTTTACTTAAAACTTGCCAAAGAACGCGAATATCTTCGTTTTGATGGGATTATTTTTCAAGGAATGTTGAGGGAGTATATAGTACTGTAGGGGACTATTTATAATGAATGATTTACTACCTGGACCACCCCCTGCATCAACCCTTGTAGCACTTTGCAGAAACTACAAGTATTAATACTATTAATTTGTACTTTGAACTTTGTTAGGAAACAGATCCCATGACTCCCCTTCTCTGGGCACTGGGGGGAAAACACACTGTAATCTTTTTTTTTTTGAGGATGAAGCCCACATAGGTCTGAGACCTGTGCGTGGGTAATGAGTTGGATGATGATGATTTATGAGCTGGACGTACAGTTTTAGGTGGGTTCCGAACCACCGGAACACTGACGACTCCAATAGTTTTCACTTCCAGCACCACCTCCCCTTGCGTCATTTCCGGGTGCCCTACGTAGTTCTTTTTACAGTACGTTCCAATTTTCATTACCAGCTACAACCTTCTAAAATTTTATGAAATTTTTTACTTGAAAATTGTCTAAACTTTAGAGATAGATTGTTGAAGAGGTTTTAATAAAAATACACAACTTCTCTAATAAATACAGTAACAGTACCGTAGATTGTGAAATCACTATGAAACAGAAAATCACATTGGTAAATTCTAATTCAAAACGTTCACTTCCTTGCTTCTTGGTGAGACTATTAAGCAATTCATTGGGTATAACTTCAGGCACCAGCTAGATTCCTGAGCCAGATTTAAAAATAAGACAAATAATATATAGGAATAAAATTTTATTGAACCAAATTGAAAGACAAGTATAGTAAATTATCATAACTTTACATGACTAAGAAATAGTTAATCTTTTAAGAACAGATTTATCGATCTTAATAGACAACATTTTACGTTTATTATTATTGAGAAGAAACAAATACAGTATATGGATGGATTGGTTTTAAATAGTTGTAGAAGTATATCACTGAATAAATAGATATATTTCAACGAATCAAAAATTAAAATGTTTCAGGACGAAAAAGGTTATTGAGAGAACTAAAATAAGAGTAATTCTCGAAAGGTGGGTATGTTTTTCTAATAGTAGATTTCTTCCTGTTCATTATATCCGTATTTCTTCTCTCTTTGATAATATGGCAATTGTTGTGTTCTTTAAAAATGAATTTCAAAATTCAATAATTGAATTAGAATATATAATGAAGTTCCATATTTGATGAATACATCACTTCATTTTAACGTCTATGAAGTTGAATATTTTCCTCGTTTAAAGACGAAAACTAAGAAAATCTCTACTGAACGATTACCGGTACCAGTACTATATTTGAGTTTTTCCACTCAGCTTTCAATGGTAAAGGTACAGAATAGGTGACAAAACTTTTTTGTACTTTGACAAAGAAGTAGATCATTTTTGTTAAAATGACAAAAATAATTGAACTGAAAATTCAGAAGCATTAAGAATAACCCGAAAAACCTTTACTATTTAAAGTAAATTACTGTGAAGTTACTAAACAAATTCAATTACCGTATTCATGGACGAATTTTATTATCAAATTTGAAACGGTTTGTAGCGATTGACAATGGATTTAGTCTCAAAATGGCATAAACCATTGTTGCTACAAAAGCTAACAATGGTTGAGTTCATGGGAGCATTACCCTTTACCGGTAAATGGAATTTACCAAAAACTAAGACGTCTGATAGGTCTAGTCAAATTTTTGAAAGTCTATGAATTTTAATAGACCATTTTAAATTCCATTTAGCGGTTAGCTTCCGGTTAACGGTAAGACTTCCAAGAACTCAATCAATCTTTCTTACGCTCAAATTCACTTCTTAACACCTAATCATATAATCAGTCTTCTCTCATCAAACTCTAGTTAATGGCTGTGACTTGACAAATAAAAATTCTATCAGAAAAGGTAATTAAATTTCCTATTACAAGACATTGTTATTTGTAGATAAATATTACTGTGAAAAACACATAACAATCAAAACACACTTCTATTATTTGGTGACTCTAGAATCCAACATTAGCTTTAGTTCGGATATACATTAATTTCATACAGATTTAACTACTACACACAAGAATAACGGAGTTCAGCTATTTAAACCGTATTCAATTGATTACAGTACCGTATTCTAAACCATATTTACGAAATTCAACAATTAATTCTAAGATCTATTAAATTAATTCGTTCTGAATTGTCCACAGAATATCATGATCAAATTGCCTTAGCTTCAAATCGTTTATAATTTTTTTTAAATTACATGCTTTCCAATAATTACTAATACTGTGAGATTAATTTCACGCGTATTATTTCTCCTCACCCAAACAAATTGATAAGATTCTATGGTTGCAGGTAAGGTCTCTAGACCGATTTCGGTTGTGGGTTAACAGTGCGACCCTTCAGACCTCAACAAGTTATCACACAAATAATATTGAGACTAATGTAGAAAAATAATGATCACACTAAAGTCTGGATAATTATTCGGAGAATGTAGCAAAAATTATTCAAAATAAATGTTGTTTATTAAATAGTTGAAAATTGCAGAAAAGTTGGATCATCAAAAAATTAATAGAATAATAAATAAATGAATAGGAAAAAGGTATTGGTGGGGAAAAATACGTCAGGTAGGATATGATAAGAAATAAAAATAAAAAGCCATTAGCTTTGAGAAAATAATCATTTTTAATAAAACAAAAACGTTGGAAAATTATAGTTTGTTATGAAAAATTTAAAGTGGCTACAATCATTAAGAGTATTATAAACAGAGATTTAATGATAATAATACATAATGTTGACAGAATTAATACAAAAAATACTCAAGTTGATATTATGTTTTTCTACGTAGAAATTTGTTTCTTTTCAATTAAAATAACAATGAAGACTAGAATATTAGATTATTTCTCAATTAATTGTTTGAACAACAGAAGGAACACTTTTGATCAATTATTAATACAATAACTATTTACAATTCGGATAATATAGAACTTATTCGCATTAATTTAGCAAAGAAAAGTTCAAAGGTTCGTTGAGAAATAACAGATTTCATTTTTCAATGCAAAGAATTCATTTTAGACTCAATTGTTATTAGAGTTTATCAAAATTTTACAATTACTAATCGATTGACATAAATTTGAGATGAAACTTGTACTTATCAAAAGAAATACAAAGATTTTTAGAATAAATGGGAGAATAAGGAGTTGTAGAATACCGTCACAATATCTCAACGTGTAAACTATTGACGTAATGCGCATGCGCAGAAATTCATATTGAGCAAGAGTGTAAAATTGATGAGAAACGCAGAAGGTGGTGTGAACCTCGAGTATAGGGTGTGACATATGAGACAGCTCACTAAAGTATGATTTCAATCATGAAATCGGTCTTACACAGACGCTTATTCTCACCATAAGGCCACACTTGCGCATTAAAAAGCAATATGTAAAGCAATTTCATATATAATGTAAAGGAAAACCAAAACCTGCCACTACATGATGATGTGAAAAATGCCAATCATGACCTTATCAAAAGTCTGCTGCTACAGAGGAGGACATTAACCTGACGACTAAAGTGGTCTACCAAGCAAAACAATAATATCTCGTGTAGCACCCCAAAACCACCAGGATTTGATTTGCCACGTAAAATATAGTCGGCACTGAATAGGATAAGAACACGGAATGCTAGATGTGTTGCTATGCATAAATGGAGAGAGGTTCAAACATATGTCTGCGATGAGTGTGGCGCTATGCAGACTGTACGGCATATTGTGGAGGAGGGCCTTAGGTAAGCTTATGAGAGTAGACCAAAAGATTCCTCATGGCTATACCAGATTCAATAGCGTATGTAATTGTGACTAACAAGAATTGAATGTGTTTTATTATGTGTTTGTTTTATTACTAAGACTGGGAGTATTTATTGTTTCTTGATGTTTGTAAGTACAGTAAATTTATATATTTTTACGGAGGATGAAGCCCACATAGGTCTGAGACCTGTGTGTGGGTAGTGAATTGGATGATGGTGGTCGGTGAGATGGACCTACAGTTTTAGGTGGGTTCCGAACCACCAGGAAGTGATTTTACAGCAGAGAACAGAGCTTTTTTGCTGGCCAATCCGATCGGTCACCCTTACAAAGAGCGCCCAGTTTATTATGATTGTCTCTTTTTTGTCATAGATAGATCAGTAATGTATTGAGAAACGCTTCAGTTGTTATTACAAGATGACTTGGTCATGAAATAGAAGCGTGTGTAATGAAACGTAATACGCATATGTAATTTCTATACATATTGTGTACGTTGAGAGACCATGAGGTATGCAGAAACTCCCTAATCTCACTTAATTTACCTATTGAATGTATAGATCGCGGAAAACTAATGTAAGTTTTATACAGATTCTTTAGACAACAAAGTGGGACGTTAAATTTGTGCTTTTCATCTACAGAAAATTTTCAACAAATATACAAAGTTATAAAAAATACATTTCAACTTTCTGAGATAAAGTGCTGTACAAAAGCATGCCTTACAATGATCAATCTTATTCACTCAAGTTAATTGAAATTCATTAAAAAACAGTGACAATTACTACAAGTACGCTAAAATTTTAATACAATCTTCAATAAGTTCCTCCACACTGGCCATGACACTTTCATACTCACACACACACCCTAACACAAACTTGACAAAATCAGTAACAAAATATGATTGAAATAATAGAAACAGTGAAGCAGGATTGACTACGATCTAGTAGCCTGAGAAACTTTTAAGTAGATTTTGTCATCTACTGGTGATTAACCAGCAATTCAACTCGTTTCCTACGGACAAGCTTCAAGCTTTGGCCGCTTGAAATAATTGAAATTATTACCAAGTACTCTCAACTTTTTACATTTAAATCCAATTCAATTCACGTTCCAATCCAACTATTATTTACATACACACATAGATACATACAAACACTTAAAGACAAGTCACAACAACATTTCTATAAATACAAAACCCGAAAATTTTCTAATTACATTAGTTGCATATCGTAATAGTTTTACACTCAACATCAGTTGTGTATGGGTTTTTCCACTGATTTAAAAAATCTGAATCAAGAGACGAGTGATATATTTCATGTAATTGCTAGTGTATTATTTTCACCATGTCTCTAGCGCGTTGGAAAAATGAGAAAATATAACCACAGGAAAGGTGATATAAGGGTAAAACGATTCACTCCCCAAATGCAAGGCAAAATTACTGGAGACATTCTAAAGATAATCAAAGAGAACACCATATAAATTCAGAAAGGATGAACAGTATTTTGAATACATAAAATAGCCAGCCCATTTCAATTAATGTATTTCCTGCAGGGGCCCGCTATGGTACAAATTGCACGCATGTTGTGGATAATTGCCTCAGTTATTCCTGGATTTAAATATTTTGCAATAAAGTAATCGATGCAAAATATAGAAGTATAGAAGCGATGTCTCAACTGCAAGTTAAAAAATAGAGTAGTTATTCCGTTAATATAGAAAATTTGGAGTTGAATTTAAAACAACATTTTGATAATCTATTCTCTGATTTTTGAACTTCATAACAGACAATAAAAAATGGACTGCACAAAAGAAGGAACACAATTAATCCAATGTAAAATGTTCATGCCTTTTCAAGGATAGGCTCGGAGGCTCGGAACAGTCTATTATTTTTTGAGTTATGGAGTACAATTATTAATGGCAGGAAGTAGGCATTGGAAAATGAATTTCTCGATCTACTTTGAAAACGAAGCTAGGTTCTAAAGTTTATATACAATTAATTCATCATATTTTGTAAGGAAATTGATAAAGAACATCAGGTTTCGAGCGACTTATCTGGACACTATATAAATTTATGTTTCTGCTAGGGTCTTACCAGCTCTGTAGAGAGAATTGAGGCTTATCGTACACCATGGCATTGGCTATACATTTGTGTAATGTCTGTGATAGCATATAATTTATTATACTAATTAGTATACTTTAAATTATTGATAATTGATAAACAAGAATATCTATTTCAGTTATAGGGTAGGAGAATGTAGGTGAACTGTGGTTTTTTACAATGATTCAGGGTTAGTGCGTGATTTTTTTTGTTTTTCCGATATTTTGAGATATTGGTATCAATGTGTGAAAGGATTGGGAGCTGCTAGAGGCAAAAACTGGCAGCAGATAAAGAGGATAGCAACGGATAGGGATGCATGGAGACGCTGGGCCGAAGAATTCTTACACCACCCGACGCTCTGTGACAGAAGGGATCTTGGGAAATAATAAGAGAAGGTATCATAATGTCCAATTAACTCTGTGATAAATCTCAACCTCAGCCCCCTCCCCAACTGATCTCAACATGAACTGTTACAGTAAAAAAACTGTAGGATTCTGTTTGAGTTTGTAGAATTATTCAATCTCATCGTCGTTTTATCAAGCTCTAGCGACATGGTAATTTCAAATTTATTTTTAATCTGAGGCAGACCATACACGTAAAGGTAGCCTATACATGTTTAGGAAGGAAAAAATATTTTCATTTATTTTTGAACGGCTATACTGGTGACTATGCCTATGCAGGTTGACAGACACACACGTTCCGGTTTACCTGTACTACCTGTGTGTAGTTGGAAAGCCTATCCATTACACATTTGCAAATCTCAAATAATGTAGGATACTAAATAGTTTGTGAATGAATTCAATTTTGCTATGAATCAACTAGATTACATTTCGGTTCATCAGCACAGTTGGTAAATTTTTACGGCATATCATTAAATGCATGGTCTTACACAGTTGCAGAATAACAACTGTAGGATACTGAATAGTTTGTGAATCTTAACGCTAAGAGCTGCCCGCAGCGGCTGATTTACACGTTCCGGATTGCCTGTACAGTTGGTACACCTTTCAGGTAAACATGTATATCACGCCTGCTGCATCACAAATGTAGGATATACTGAATAGTTGTGAATATGTTCAATATCATAATTACCTGAATCATACCTAAACAAAAAAACAACCTAAAAGCAGAACAACTAAATGTTAAGATTGGCGCGGAGCGAGCTATCATCACGAGATAACGCAGGAATTCCTGCCAGTCCAGCTGGTCCTTGCGTACTCGCATCCGGGAAGTGATGGTGTGTGCATCATGCGCAGCTTCTTGGCGGGGCCGCGCTGCACCTGATGCGCAGACGCAGAGGTAGTGTAAGTGGTCATTGCGTATGACTTCAGGTGGCTTTTTATCGTGGTCGGCAATGGCAGCTGATCGATGCTGTACACCGTTGTGCAGGAGACAATTGTTCGACAGCACAGCTCTTGCAATGACAATACTGAAACAATTATATCAGTCATAACTCTTATTCAAATAAAAATTGGGGAGGGGGGGATTATAAGTAGGAAGCAATTTATATTCAGAACTCCAACTCGAGTGATTTTTCCAACAATGCCTACCCTATTTTTCAATTAATTTTAATTCATTAAAATTAATTAATTCATTTAATTGAATTTTCATGAATTAATTCATACACACAGAAACAAGTTTTTTCTTGCCAAAATTGTAATCTTTCATTCACAGGGTGACTAGCAAAGTAAGCTACAAAAATTCCCTGACTTTCACCTGGTCTTTAATAACATTTTCCCTGACCAATATAAGATACTAGCCGGCAGGCTCGCTTCGCTCGCCTTAACCGTCTAGCCAGGAGGTAGAGTCCCCCCTGGATTGGGGGTGGTTTAAAATTCGTACAAAATCGTGAATCAATCCAGCACTTTTCTTTGTTGATCATCTGTAGTCATGGATACGGGCACAGTTATTCAATTCACAACTCCATATATCTTATATCTAATTTTTAATTTTCACTTTTGGCCGTATTTTTTGGAATTTTTCAAAATTGTTTCTTAGCATGCATCTAGAGCCCCAACAGAACATGTGTAACAAATTTCAACTTAATTAGCCATGTGGTTTTCGAGAAACGCTGATGAATGAGTCAGGTATATAGGTGAATCAGGGGTATTTGACTTTTATAGAGAAAATTGATGAAAAACAAAAAGACCTTAGCAAATAATCAAAACAATGTTATGTTTGTTAGCCTACCTAGCTTATTTGCCTGGTTGTTTATCTAAAAACGAATTTAAAGTTCGATGTTGGAGCATTTCATGTGGGGCTTCCATAATTAGTATAATTATTATTAGATATATAATTACTACGAAGTTTTCCCGATATTTTTTAAAATTCCATGAATTTTCCAGAATTTAAAAATTCCCTTACTTTTCCCGGTCACTAGTCACCCTGAAAAAGGGATTTTTTCAACAATTCCTACCCTACCCTATTTTTCATATATATTTTAATTTATTAATTTCATACACACAAAAACAAGCTTTTTTCTTGTAAAAATTGTAATTTTCCATTCATTAACACAGTAGCTTATGTAAAAGTTGAAGAAAAAGGACGCAGATAAATAAAATAATCAATTAATCGAAAAAATTGGGGGGGGGGGGGGGGGGACTTATAAGTAGGAAGCAATTTATTCTCAGAACTCCATCTCGAGGGATTTTTTCAACAGTTCCTACCCTATTTTTCAATTAATTTCATACACACAAAAACAAGCTTTTTTCTTGTAAAAATTGTAATTTTTCATTCATTAAGGCTACGGCCACACGAGCGTTTTTTCACGCAGTAATAGTTGCTTATTTTCCCGCTGCTTGAAATCCCGCTACGTATATGGCCACATGTGCGTTTTTTCACGCGGTAAATGTAGCTTCTTTTCCATACCACAGCACAGTATTCGCGTGATTGCTGAATTTATTTTTATAGTTTCAATATCAGTTTAAAAGATTATTAGGGGAGAAACTATGATTTAATTAGTCTCATATATTTTTTTACAAAATAAAAAAAGTTTGTAATATTTTCTTCAATGCACTAACAGTGGAAAATAATTAGTGATGATGTAAATACTGATAAAAAAAATAAATTATCCTAAAAGCACTTCAAAAACATGTTTAAGGTTAACATTATAAGCATAGTTCAATTCAAAACAATTTTTGTTGTTAACTAAAAGCAAATTTATTTGGGGGTCCAGTAGACACCGCGCGAGTACTGGCATCTCAAAATTAGGCACGAGTACTTAAGGGTTAAAGATGTTCAAAGTAAAACCATTGTTGTATTCTGAAAATAATTGAAAACATCTAATGAATTCTTTTTTTCGCATATTTTTTACATGTTCAAGATTGTTTTTTAATCATAAATAAAGTAAGATAACTCACCTATGTTTTCTTTAATTTCTGTGTTCAATTCAATTTATTTTATTTCTACAATAAATACAATAAAAACAAAACATAAAACAATCAAGGAAATATATTTCCCCGCTTAGACTATCAATCTGTGTGCGGGGAAAGAGCTCTGTTTCTGGATATTTTATTTTGTTCCTTCTTGTACAATTCACATACACTCAATTGAACTGCAGGATACACACTTGAGATATTATTTTAATAATATAATACTCAGAATTTCATATGACTACCAACTTTAAAAATATTTCTAAAACAAATCGAAATTTTCTTTCTACATATTTATACCTAATAGGTCATACGTGTTTGTCTGTTTGGCAGGATCTCAGACTAATATTTAAAAAAAAAAGAAACATATTATCTTCATATGTTCATATCTTCCCACTGCTCTCCTACAACATTCTTGGAGATATTCATCCACGCAATCCTCCTCAGTTGCCGATCTTTAAAATCTTCATGTTTGTAGTCATAAACACAGGGGTTCTGCTGAACCTCCAAAATAATTCTTTCACTATCTAGGTACTCTAGGTATCAATCAATATCAGGCGAGGACTACTGACGCTGCGTGTTATTCCCGCTCGTGTGGCCAGTGAATGAGCATGAAATTAAGCGTCAAAAATAGACCGCAGCCTATTCTCCGGCGGGCGACCTTGAAGACGCGCCTGCTAAAATCTCCAGTAGCGGGAAAAAAAGCTGCGTGTGGCATACTCCATTACATTTTAATGCTGCTCATTTTTCGAGCGTGTTTTCATGCTGCGTTTGTGCGTGAAAAAACGCTCGTGTGGCCACAGCCTAACACAGTATGTAAATGTTGAAGAAAAATGACGTAGATAAATAAAATAATCAATCGATGATTTGAGTATTTTTTTTTAAGGATGATGCCCACATAGGTTTGAGACCTATGTAATGAATTGGATGACGGTGATTGATGAGTTGGACCTACAGTTTTAGGTGGGTTCCGAACCATCGGGAAGTGATTTTACAGCAGAGAACAGTACCTTTTTGCTGGCCAATCCAATCGGTCATCCTGACAAAGAGCGCCCTGGGGTTCGTAGCTTATCTCTGATTGAACAGATACCTGCTACGGCTATCACTTCCCGAAATTAAATTTTAATTTATTAATTTCATACACACAAAAACAAGCTTTTTTCTTGTAAAAATTGTAATTTTTCATTCATTAACACAGTATGTAAAAGTTGAAGAAAAAGGACGTAGATAAATAAAATAATCAATTAATCGATAATTAAGTATTTAATTTGGGACAGATGAAGGTTATATATTCACCTTTATTGGATCGCCACAGTCGTTCCATTCCGTTCCTTTGGAGGGCGCGCCGCGACAGTTCAGTGAAACTCTCGCGTATGTTGAAATTGCAGAGCGGACTGACCTCGAAGAAGGCCATGTGGTTCTTGGCGGCGTACGCCTCGGCTTCCCTCGCGCCCACCTGCCTCTTGAACGCCAGGTGCAGGCGGTTGCCTACCAGCACTTTCGGCACTCCCGGCGCATGCTACCAAATTACAACACAATTTCATTTCAATTGAAAGTTATTACAATATCAATACAACAAAAGTGCATAACAAATCGATTAAACAGGGTCCCAAAAATCAAACACAATGAAAGTTAACAAACTTCAAAGCACACACGATATCTATTATTCAAAAAAGAAGTTAAAAAATGGCTGTTAGCCCTAGATGAAATCGAAAACTTACTAAAAAAACTCAAATGTACAATTCTTGTACCGGTATTTATTTTTATGTTTTAATTCTAGGTTCTATTTCTGCTTGTATGTACTATTCATTTTGGCAATAAATTAAATTCAAATCGGACATGTCACGGTTTACTACTCACGTATTCAATCAATAAGGCACTTTATAAGAAAAAATGTGTATAAATCTCGTCTATTATTAAAAACTCAAACAGAATTATAAAATTATTGAAAAAACTCCTAGTACGGAACGGACGATTTCTCTTTTCTCTTCCTTCATCAAAAATTTAATTTTGATAGGAATATGTATTGTAATAAATTATGTTTCTAAAGTATCTTCATTTTTATTTTTCTATTTATTATAAGTTTCTATTCGATCATTACATTTTATTATTTAAGTTCATTTTTTCTTTTCTATTTCGACTTCTGAGTTCGTTGCTTGTATATTATGTTCATTAAGTACTTTTTCTTCTTTTTTTCTGAGGATGAAGCCCACATAGGTCTGAGACCTGTGCGTGGGTAATGAGTTGGATGATGGTGATTGATGAGTTGGACCTACAGCTTTAGATGGGTTCAGAACCACCGGGAAGTGATTTTACAGCAGAGAACAGTGTCTTTTCTGCTGACCAATCTAATCGGTCACCGTTACAAACAGGACCAACGAGAACGCTGCTTATCTCTATCTGATTGAACAGATACCTGCTACGCCTCGCGGCTATCACGTATATTATTGATATCACTAAAAATATCAGATATTTAATATTTTGATGGCAACTCCCATATAGGATATTCTCGGGAGTGCCTACTTTCTCAATGAATATCACAATGTATTTCTCATGTACTTGTGTATGTTGAAGATTGTTGTAGCGTTGTTTATTGAGAAATAAAATTATTTATTTATTATTATATAGAACTTGAGGGGATTTCAACATAAACTTCAATGTAAAGAACGATAGAGATGAAAATGATAAATAGAAATTATAAACCAACCAGAAATAAGTATTTCACAACATGAAAAATAGTACAGCACGTATCAATTAACGTTCGTAATTTGTGTTTATAAAGATGATGAGAAAGCTGACAATAAAATAAAATCAGCATTAGTTCCAAGATTTTTTTTAAAATTTGAATTTATTTGTTTCCAGCATAATACATAAATATTACAAATAAAAATACAATGAAAAAGAAAAATAACAAATACATCATTGTGTACAAATCATAATGTCATTGAAACAACACAGTTCCAAGAACCGTGCATTTGTAAAAGCAGCGTTATATGCAGTGATGGATTCACTAAAGGAAGGGGGGGGGGGCAGATTCAAAAAGAAATACGCCGCAGTATAAACGGGAGTCTACCGCCGGAAATTTGGAAAAAATAGATTGAAAATAGTGCATTCTAGGTAGGTACTTAACATGGCCATTTTATACACCTGATAAATTTGTATTGACTCCTCCTCTAAACACGGACTTGTTCCATGATAGGAGAGTAATTTTTAGAAGAATTTGTTTAACCTATACAATTTTTTCTGAAAATAAATGTATTGAATTGGCTAGTTATTTCTAGTTCTAAATCACTTGTAAACAAGAGCCTAAATTGTAGATTATTTGTTAAATTGTAGCCATTATTTGTTACAGTTCAACAATAGGAAGTAGGGTCCAAGGGTCTTCCCCCATGAATTTTGAAAAAATTGTGCAATTCAGGCACCTTAAATCAATGCTTTATTAGTGCAATTTAGGCACGAATAAATCCACCAATGATTAGATGGCCTAGATTTTTTGGGAAAGTTGAAACAACCCAACTTACCTCCTCGACCTCTTTAAGCCACCGATCAATGCCATCGAATGACCATTTGTTAGTGATGTCGTAAACGAGTAGTATGCCTTGCGCTCCTCGCGAATACGAGCGAATTATGGTGCAGAACCTGCCTTGACCAGAAGTGTCCCATAGTTGAAGCTTCACTCTTTTGCCATCCAATAGTATAATGGTGGTTTTGTAAGCTGCAACAAGAAATAAATATTAATGAAAAAGTTAATAAAAACAAGTGCAAACATTTGTTTGAATTAGCGATAGTGATCATCATCGAGTATTGATAATCCACTCTGTAAGCACCCTAAGTTAATTTCAGCTTTCTTGGTGCAAGATTTCAAAGGAAAGATGATAAACTAATGATTACCAACTCAGCCTATATCTATCAACATCAACACTTATTTGAGATATTAAAAGGGAACTCAATGTCATTTGAACTTATCCATTATAATCAGTTTTGAAAATAGATTAACATAAAACTAAGGGACACTTTGTGTCCAAAATCTAACCTAGCTTATTAGTCTGTGGCACAGGAAAATACTGTGGTATTCATATAACTTGGCAGCGTGTTGGTGATGGGAGGACTTGCTAGATCTGAACCCAACTGCTGCCAAGTTATATGAAAACTACAGTAACTTATTTAAGCAGAATTTATTGCTTTCTATAATTTAATGCAAGCATTCATCAACAGTGGGAATGCAAGTTCCCCACATCAAGACTAACGGCAATTTTATGCAAAAACTAGATTCAATAACCTGACGAAAACATTACTTCTTCTTAACATTGTTCATAAATTATAGTGTATTGAAATAATGAAGACTCAACTCACTTAGAGGTTGACTGCAATGTTAAGCAAATAAATATAAAGTGGAAGTGAAGAATTAAAAATGCATTGGTTTGGAATATTTGATACACGTGATGTGGGAAAATATAAGAGAGATTATAGTCACAGGTATAGCCTACAGATACTGTGTAATTGATGAGTGGTAACTTAGGTTAGTCCCAATTTTAATGGTGAAGTCTAGAGGATAAAAGAGCTTCAAAGTATCTTACCTCAATAATTATTGGAATTTAAACAAAATGACACAGAGGAACATAAAGTTAAACAGATGAATTAAATATTCAGCTGAAAAATCAAAAACTCAACAAATCAAAACTACAAACTAGGTAACGGGGATGTAGTATTCAACCCTTACCACTGCCGCTACAAAATGGAGATTCCGATGATCCGTCTTCTAATCCACTTAATATTTCTTGTTTACCGACGTCACTATCACCAACTAATAGAAATTTCAGTAAATAATCATACTCCTTTTGTTGTTGACATAATCTTGCCTCCACTGCCATAACACAGGCCTACGCTTTTGTTTATCTTGCGCATAATAAATAGTTTATATGAAGTCTTTACCTCACCACAAAATAAACAAAATCACTTTACTTCATAAAAACATGACTAGATCAACGAAAGTAAACAAAAGATTACTAAAACTTATAAATTTTGATAGACATTTTCGCATCTGTTAACTGCCCAGAAGTAGTCTACAAAATATTGTTTAACCAACCATTTTATCCAACATGCTGGCCAACCTAAATGTCAGAAATTGAAACACGGAAGAAATCAGACTATCGTAATAGATAATAAATTGTCCATAAAAAAAAAACATTGACAATATACCATGACATGAACGATATAAAATTTTAAATTATTTATAGATTGAAATTAAATATTCGGTTTTTGTCAAGAGGAATTGAAGAAGCCTTTTATATTATTGACGACTATGTTGCGATAGCAAATAATGTTGTTGGCACCAGTGGATTCGCGCGAGCTTTAAATAATTTACATGATCCCTTTTTCTGTGAATGCAATTTTTTCAGTTAAAAATATCACTGTCAATCATTGATATTCTATCAATTAGATATCTCTAATGAGAGCATTGCCCATTCAGCAACTTTACAACTGATAATAATAATTATTTATTTCGTCGAGTCCTTAGATATTCCGTTGTATCGGTTTATTACAATTGACGCATCACTTTTCATTATTATAATTTAGCGTTGGAATTATTTTTCTATCATATTTATACATTGAATAAATTATACTTTCAATTCTACCTAGAATTATTGTTAATCGTTATGGCCAGCATCCAATGCTAATACATATTGATACATGAATTTTTCAATGACATAATCATTAAGAGTGCCTAGTATCGAAACTTTAATCCTAATAATTATTTTGACTGCAACTGACTTTCTAAAGCCGTGTCTCCACCAACCGAACATGCTCGGCGAACAGTGTTCGCTGGAATCAGCTGTCGCCGAACATTTTTTGGAGTTGGTTTGGTGTGGACGCCTTCCCGAACATTATGATCGGTGTGGTGGGAATAGTGGCGGGCACCTGTTGTTGGTCGTCACTGTTCGCTCACAGACCGAACATTTCAATTGAACTTACGAACATGTACGGTGACCCATATGTTTAATGTTTGCACGTTTTTTGTATTCGCCAACAATGTTCGGCATACATGTTCGGTTGGTGGAGACGCGGCTCAAGAAGAACACACAAGTCATAGAGTGGACCGGTAACAAGTTGCCTTAGTCTGTAATCTGTATATTTCAACCTGTGCACAAGTGTAGGCAGTGGCGTAACGTTTTCCAATTGGGCCCCCCCGCAACTGATTTTCCGGGCCCCTCTCCTCAAAATCATATAAATATCCCCCCTCACCCTTATCACTCTCCCCCTGAAAAACTTGAATATTTTGTGGCAGTTATCATAATTACGTAAGAACTAAATGACTTTTCCTCTATTAAATTTAAAAATTCAATCATGTTTCAAGGGGGGGGGGACTAGTCTAATGATTTTGGCTCTAGCCTACGGATTCCTGAAATATGCAAATAGTTGAGAGTTGATTTTATTATAAATAATTAGCATCATAGAAACCTTGAAATTGAGGTCTCATAGGTTCCACATTCACATTCTCTTTGCTAGCACCTCCACTCCTTTTCCCAGAAGTGGTATTCTCTCAGAATTCGCCTCGTTCGCGCACACGGACACAGGTTCAATTTTAATAAAAAGGCTAAAGGTTAAAGTAAATCTAAATTATGGTGAAATTACTAAGTCAGGAAAAGAGAAAAAAATTCAAGAAAGTTCCTGGCGGAAGAGAGAAAACGGAATACTTGATACTATTACAGTATAAGAAAAAAATTCTACTGCATTGGGAGAACTGGCACAATTGAACCAAAACTATTATTTTATATACTATTACAATAGCCGCGTAATTGATCCTATATATCAAGGGTTTAAATATTCCTTCTAAATATTGTTTAAAAATGTACAAGTCGATAAAAAATAGAAATAACTAAAAAATGACAGTATGACATCACAATACCACAAATGTTGAAAAATAGAACAGTAATGAAAAAATGGCACTCCAAATAATAAATATCACGATCACACTCACGAACTCACTTGATATGGTTTACTCTAGGGCTCTAGGCCAATTTACCGTACACGTGTACATACATCTAGCTGGACGATTCAAAAGAGACTGAATGTAAAAGACACTTTACTGTATGAAGAAAAATAATGACTGATTTCTACACAACCCTCCACTTCCTATTTCTTCCTATGCTAATAAACATTAAGGAATTCAATGGGAAAATAATAAATTTTCTCAATACAGTGGTGATAAAGCCTTATTCATGATTTATAACAGTCTAGATAAGTTTGTTTGAAGAGTGCTTTGTCCTCGATATCTCTTCTGAAGTCACAACATCCTACTTCTGAATTCCTCCACTAAGCTATTATTTACGAATTGATAAAATAAACAATAAACATTCATCTGACAATATTTAGCCTACTCATGCTTTCTTTCCTTCTTTATTTCTTCACTGTTTAGTTTTATTTCTTTTGAAGAAATATATATAAATCAATCTGGGCAAGGGCCATTTCTTAAAAATCATATTTTCAGTCCGGGCCCCCTTATAGACCGCCCCCCCTCCCCCGAACCACGGGGTTAGCGGGGTTGTACGTTACGCCACTGAGTGTAGGTAATTAATAATACTTTATAGACATTCCAAGATTTTAATCCTCATTTCAAAATAAAGTTTATAAGGAAGAGTAGGATTATAGAAAAGGTCAAGGAAAATAAGTGGAAATTTGTGTGAAAAAACAATGGAAATGTTTTATTCAACAAAAACAATGTAAATCACAGCAGAATCACATTATAACGGACTTGACTCATACTTCTAAAATGATGTAACTAAAATGCTTATTTTAGGTTATGAGCATTAACACATTGTATAATACAGTTTGTACATATTGTTAAATTTAATGCTGCGTTTATTTGATGTTATGTATACATGAATGTGATAGAGTACTCAGTACCTACATGCATAGCTGCTATATATTCATAGATGTTGGCCCAGTTGAATTATACTACAAGAATTATTTGCCAGATACCGGACTTTCACCAAATCCTCAGCCTCAATAAGTCAGTTATAATGGGTTTATACTGTAAAATTGAACCAGTGATGAAATTTAAGACTCACTAACCATTTGCTTTTGCTCAGTTAGTTTGTCAATAATCGATTTAAAAACCACGGAAGTTTGCGAATCCGGCATTGTTTTCATGATGCTCTGTTCTGGAGTTTTTGAAACATTCGGATCTATCGGTAAGGTTCCAAGGAAAGGCACATTTGCTAGTTCACTGAGTGATTTGCCTCCGCCACTGGAGAATATATTCGTGCAATCCTGTAATTAAAACAAAGAATTATTCAACTAAAAACATGATCACATTAAATGCAATAATTGAAAATAAACTTCACTAGTGAATTTAGCACTTACTTATTAGTGTGATGGCCCTTCCCCATTGTTGAGTTTGAATTTTAAACCTGATTCAGTAGGCCTCCAGCCGTGGATGAGGAAGCATTCCAACAATGAGAAATAGCCATCACACGAATAAGTAAGAGGATTCACTAGAAAATTTTATTTTCAATAATTATTCGTGTTTAAATATCAAGTGAAAAAGTAATATTCAACTACAACATAAAATTCTTATAATAATATTGTAGCGAGAATAGAGAGGAAGAAGGAACAATGGTTCTAGGTTGTTATCTGCTATCTAAATGTTTACTTCTAAGCAATTAATTACTCTGCTTTTGACACTTTTATGGTGTTTGCTTGGATCTTTATAGAATGTTCTAGTTGTTTTTTTTTTAGTGAAAAATATGAGTTTCATTTTTTATTTATTTATCTATTTATTGCCACAACTTTACAAACAAAACAAATTGAAGTTTCATTAACTTAATGTTAATAAATTAATACATGAAATAGAATAACTTCTTAAATAAATAATGTTTTTTTTTTTTTTTTTTTGGCACCAACCAGCAGAAGGAGAAAAACCTTGTTCGCTGGTGGGAGTAATTCAGTTCAGTCCAGATTATTTAGTTTCAAAATACAGTCCTTCGCAGATTCAAACAATTCAGTATTATTAATAAAATTATTCCAGATCATTAATTTCGAAAAAGTAATGTCTCTTCAACCATGACCTTTGTTCCTCATTCAGATAATACTTCCCACTATTCACAAGATACAGAAATTTCAGAGGCATCAGATTAATCAACTTGCTACTTTTAAATCTTATTTGTTTTCGTACAGTCACCAAATCAGAATACTCAATTTTGCATTGTTTTACAGAATTATTTCTTAGGCCATACACATTATTCGCCTTTTAATCGCCTTTTTATCCTTTTTCTCCTGTTTGATTAGAAATTAATGGAGTCTTATCGAATATTGTGGAAGACGTGAAGGTCTTTCATTGTTTATTTTAGAAATCAGTAGAAGTTGACAGAAAATTCGAGAGATATCTCAATTATGAAAATTTATATAAATAGAGGGAGACTTTTGTAAATTAGTTCAGTCTTGTTTGAGATTCGTCGTGATAAACAAGTAATTCAGTTGTTAAGTGGCAGTAGTGACAGTTCCTGTCAATACAGACAGTGTAATCCCGTTGGCGCTATTACAAACCATCTAATGAACTTTTGTTGTCAGTAGCGATAATTCTTTTGACAGTTCTATAGTGATAATTCTTTTACTTATCTGTATTACGGACTTGTGCTATGTAAGTTAATTGTTCTTCCTTGACGATTCTTTTTGAATATTATTGAACAGTTTATTGTACAGTTATTACGGTATTCAATATTAGATCGGCCTTTTGACATTTAGTGATTGATTTTTGTGCAGTAATATTGAAGTGATTGATTTTTGTGCAGTAATATTGAAAACTCATTATCAGTTGAACAATATCATTTTATCTGTTTCCGATTGCTTATTTTTGTGTAAGAAATAACCGAACAGTGTGAGTTGTGGATTATTTGTGTTAATAAAGTGCGAGTGATAAATTTAAGTGTTGCCAGCGTTATTTTAGACATAGAACCCGTAACAATATAATCAAATAACAATATAACAGAAACGCTAGAAGATCATTGGAAATTCGCAAAAGTTATCATTTCTGAGAGAAATAAATATCAAATTACTTATAATCTTTACTTAGAGAATATTCTCGATGGGGTGAGTAATCAAACAATGGATGATGATAAATATAAAGTGGTGTTTTTTCATCCAAACATGCACAAAATAAAATTCTTCAATTCCTTGTTCCATAACGATCTGCGTTGTTAATATTAACTCATGATTGTAAATTTAATGACTTGCAGTTGGCGGCAAGTTAATACAAAATAAAAGATAATAGAAATGAATTTTCTGTACCCAAAGTGATACATTTTCAATAAATAGAGCCCAGTCAGTTGAAATATAGGCGAGCAAAGATTAGATGAGACAAAATTCGAATACATTCTCAGTAAATTAAATTGAAACATATAATTATTCGTACCTCACATTGCACAAAATCTACTTCTCATTGTTTGGGAAAATCATATTATTACAATTTTTGAAGTTTAATAAAAATTAATAATGTTAGTTGTTCAACAAAAAATAAAGAAATCAGTGGAAACTCTTTAATATCGTATCAATAATACGTATCACTCTACATGAATCACGAAATCCATGTAGAGAATATGGATTAATGAATCGCAGGAGTTCCATCAATACATCGCATTTGAAACATCGATATGGATTTCGTATTGGTAGTGTAGGGTCTCCTATCATATAAAAAATAGTCCGATTTTCCTGAACGAACTTCAGTTTTAAATACGATCAAAGCATTAGAGATTCCAAGTTTTCTCTTCAATTTCTACATTCTATTGTTCACTAATAACAACAATACTTTACATATTTTACAATAGTGGAGGCTGAAGAGATCTGTTGCAAATCTCCTAGAAACAGAAATCGATATTTAATTTCAATAGTCTATAGATTCACCTCACACTGAGGGAGGTGAGGAATAGGTTTTTGAGTGCAGTTCCCGACTGATGGTGTATCTGAGACCATTGAGTCGAGATCTGTGTGTTTGGATATTGTCTGTTTTCTCCTCTTCACTTCTTGAATCTGTTTATTTACTGTATTTGTAGTCTTATTCTTTTCACCTTAAGAGCTCTATTTTTACTTTTTATATATGTATTTTTTTCTATTTTATCTTCCTTATTGCTTATTATCTATTTCTATCTTCCTTAGAGCTTTCTTAGTATTTTATTGTAATAGGTACTCTTTATTGTATATTGTTTGTTACATCATTATTGTGTTAAGAGGGCAATGATGGGATACCATATCCTTGTGCTCTCGTATGCATAATTTGAATAAATAAATAATTCAGATTTCGAACTGTTAATTATTTTATTTCGTGTATTTTCATCAAGTGTATCATTTTTTTACAATAAATGATTCTACCTCATTTAATTTAGTTAGAGGCATCTAGCTGAAAAGCATAGATCAATTAAGTGCTGTTTAGCCATTGTCAAACGAACATTGATTGGACGTGCCAATAACAAAGAGCCACATGAATTGATATGGCTTACAACGAATTCTGATACGAATGATACTTTCATATTTGGTGGAGTTATGAGACAATTTTCTGTGAAAGAGATACAATCTTACCTGACACGAAGGGCATACAAAGCCACTCATATTTTCAACGATTCCCAGAATAGGAATTCCGGTTTTACGACAGAACGTCAACTCCTTCCTCACATCTTCAATGGCAACTGCCTGAGGTGTAGTTACCAGTATGGCTCCGTCACATGGGAGAGACCTTTGAAACAAACAAAAATAATTTTTTTAATTAACTCGTATATTTGACGAAGCAGACGTGCATGAATCCTGACGTTAATCCTTTAGACTCAAGGACAACATGGATTTCCTTCACCTGATAGATTTGAAGAGCTGGAAGATCTCAATTTTCGAAACAAAAGATGTTTTTTGACAAAAAAGACTGAGTTCCAAAGAATTGACTGAGTTTAAAAGTCGAAAAAGTCGCTTTCTCAAGAGAGTAGACAGTTGAACTTGGATAAGAAAGGATAATATTATTGATTAATTGTTCCCGTCATTATTATAAATGCAATATAGATTATTAATAATTTATTATTAAAAAACAAAACATAAATGCCTCCTAGTTTCCTGCGATGCATTATACCTTGATATTTTGGTTGGGAAGTTCAAGCCGTTTTTTCAATTTTAAATTTGATGACTGGAATTATTCATGCATAGAGAATGTTCACGTTATATTCTTACAAAACCTTTCAATAAGGTGATTGTACAATTACAATAAAATAACGTTTTTGTAATTGGATGATTTTCATCATGTATGTGGGAAGCCTCCTGCCATGCTAAAGAGGTGGATGTGGCCCTTAATGAATCAGTTAGACTGGTGACAGGCTGTTTGAGGCCCACACCCACCAACAAAGTATATGCAATTGCAGGAATAGCTCCACCGCAGATAAGAAGGCAAGTAGCTGCAGAGAAGGAAAAACAGAAACAGGAGTCAGATCCAAGGCACCCAATGTATGAGCAGGCTGTTGCTCATCTACGACTCAGTTCACGAAGTAGTTTCCTGAAGAGACATAAAGCCCTGGAGTCAGAAGTTGAAAGGAGAAGAATGGCATTATGGGAAGAAGAACTCCCAATTGTCTCCCATTTCAAGGCTGTTGAGGAGCTGATGGCTGGTTGTTCACTCTCGTTTGATGAATGGAGGACTCTCAACAGATTGAGGACTGGTGTTTCCAGATGTAGAGCCACCATGAAGAGATGGGGATACACCGACGACGAAATTTGTGATTGCGGTCTCCCACAGACCCCTAAACATTTACTAGTTTGTGAGAAGATGAGTGTAGCCTGCCATAAGGAGGACCTCTTTTTAGCAAATGACAAGGCGATTCTAGCTGCTAAATTTTGGAAAGGGGTCATCTAAATAAGTCCGGACACGGAAAGTAAGTAAGTATCATGTATTTATTTAGTCACATCTAAAGCCATGAACTTATTCAGGTGCGACCTAAGAGCTCCAACACCAGACCCGAGCCAGCCAGGTTACACGTTATTATTATTATTATTCACTCATTTGATTCAATCGTGATTAGAGGCATATTGGCAAACACCCAAAATACGTACATAAATTGTGACATAAGAGTACTTTGCAGTGCGTATATATTGAAACATGAAAAAACTGGGGACTTTGCTGGGGACGAAAAGTTCTTAATTTCATTCATTTTTTGTTAACGTTTAGTTCTATGGTTTTGCGACAATGGCCATCAACATTATCATCTAAAATCACGGTACTTACAGACAATTCAATTGGAATTACAAAAACATATTCTGCTTTTTATTAATTGTTAAAAATCACCAGGAAAACAACAAATATTTGTCTATTCATTCATATTGATTATGATTATTTAGAATGGATAGAGAGGGAAAGTTGTCAATTCCTCTCATTTTTTGTTAACGTTCAGTTCTATGGTTTTGCGACAATGGTCATCCACATCATCAGCTGGAACTTACAGATAATTCAAGTGGAATTAACAATAACATATTATGCTTTTTACTAATTGTTGAAAATCACCAGAAAAAAACAAATATTTGTCCTTATAAACTTAAAAAACACTTTTAAATGGAAATTGACTCACGTTATGGCGTGACGGCCGTTTCGCTCTGTTGTCTAGAGCATCATCAGACGACCCACAGTACACTGATTCAAGGCATGAGTTTGAGGGTTATGTATGTTGACAACAGAGCGAAACGGCCGTCACGCCATAACGTGAGTCAATTTCCATTTAAAAGTGTTTTTCAAGTTTATAATACATATTAGTGGAAACAAGATGGATCTTCAACATCAAAATATTTGTCCATTCATTTATATTGATAATGTACAGCCCTAGTTCAAGTATATTGTGTAACACAAATTTGTTGAATCTTGTTATGACATTATATTGACTTGCTTGACATTTTCCATAACTGTGATATGTTCATCCGATGTGCCAGGCGGAGTGTCCACAATAAGGTAGTCCACATCCTGCCAATAAATGTCTGATAGGAATGTTTTTATCATTGCTGCAACAGAATAAATTTATTTTTCAAATGTATGACAATTGTGTTATACAGGCCACAGCATGACTTATTCTGTATTTTCTGTAATTTTCATTGCAAGAAAAAATCATTCCCACAATTTGTCCTGCACGGTAGATTCTGTCAATTTCAACATGAGAGAAATTGCCAGTATACTAAAATTTTCTCTTGAAGCCTTTTCTCAGTTGGTTAACAAATAAGTAACAATTTCTTCAGAATAAAAATGATGATATTTCACATAAAAAACAGTGTTGGGATGAAATCAATGATTTTTTAGTGAAACAAGCTTGAAAACGTTTCTTGTCCAACATTTTTGAAAATATAGAGTCTTGCAAATTGTTTCATTTTTTGAATTTTAAGCTACATAAATTGTATTGTATTCATCCAAATTTCAATGCAATATCTCGATTCGCTCATGAGATGCCGTACGATAGATCTTGATAGAGAAACAAAAATGCAGAGTTCACAGTTCACCATGGTGAATTGGATGTTCAAAATATGATATTCTGTATCACCTTTTTTTAAGATGAAGTCCAAATCTGATGTGAAAATCTAAAGAGTTCTTGAACAACCTCTGCAAATACCAAAAATGGAATAAATCAATGAGAAAGAAATGCTACGAATTGAGTTTGAATATTCAACATGTACAGGATGAAACTAACGTACTTGATATTGGTGACGGCGATATTGGGTAGATATCCATAATGAATAATACTGTTTTGTTTTTGTAAGATGAAGTCCACATCTGACGTGAATTCAAGTAATGGAAATTTACTTTCCAAGTAGATTTTTGCGTGACTTTCAAAGACTTGGTTTCCAACGACGCGGATTCGAACAAATGGACAGTGGACAGGGCAGGAATGCACTATAACTGATGTTTCCGTTATAAGTACTCATACCAAAAGCATCAATTTATTGTATTTTATCAGTGCCCAGTTCGTTGTCCTTTTGTCCAAATCGGCTTAGAATGAAATCGTACTTTATAGAAGTAAAAATGAATATTCCACCAAAAAATGAAAGGTGAAAATGATGTGAAGTGAAGGGAATATTCCACCATCCTGAACTGAAATAATACATTCCAAAATTGGTAATGACTCTATCTAGGCATTCAGATTATAAATTTATGTTTAAGTATGGTAAATAATAATTGCGATAATTTTCGTAGGATAATTGAAATTATTATGTGAAAATATTGCCACTACTATCCCTTATACGAACACATTCTAAAAATTGTAGTACCAGCTAGATTATCTTTCATATTTAAAAAAGATTAATAACAATTTCAATATGTTTTTTTCAAATCTAATTGAAGAACCAAAATAATTGGATAAGAATACGTAAAAAAGTAATGGGTCACAGAATATCTTTCTTTGCAGTGGTGAAGGTGATATTGTGGAAGAGATCCATAATCAATAATAAGACGAAGTTGTCACAACCACATTTATTAAAAATAGTGAGATACTAGGGTTTAAGATTGGTAATGGTATAACAACCGCAACTAGTAACTTATCTCACTATTTATAATAAATGTGGCTGTGACAACTTCGTCTTATTATTGATCACAGAATATCTCTCAAGATTAGGCTTCAAAATAATAATTTTTTCAGAAGATGAAGCCGTAGGCATGAGACCTTTGCGTGCGTAATGAGTTAGATGATGATGATTGGTGAATTGGACCTTCAGTTTTAGGAGGGTTCCGAACAACCGGGAACTGATTTTACAGCAGAGAACAGAGTATGTCAAGCCAAAACTATTGCTGGCCAAACCAAAACCATTCCGTTTCTAGTGTGAGCGTTCGTGTCTTATCTCATCTGACTAAACAGATTCTTGGAATGGCTCGCAGCTATCACTCCCCCTAAGAGAAGATACTATAGCTACTCTGTATTTTTAAAGTTCTAGTTCAATTGAGATTAAAAATGATGAGACAGTGGAAACTATAGTAGCTTGTGTGTGTTAATAATTCAAGTGGTTGTAATTGAATTTGATATGAAGTGGAGGGGAATTTAATCAGTATTATTCATTATCAAAATAAAATCTCAGCTAAGTCGGCTTCAGCTAACATAAAACCTCACCTGTTTTCTTTGGCCCTCTCCAAACGATACCATCATTCCTATCTTTCAACAGGAAACCAATTGACATGACAGCCATGGTTTTATCTTCATCGGTATAGACTGGCACCCATCCTTCAGGGCATTTATGTATTTCGTGTCCTTCGAGCTTTAGCAGGTAAGGAATGCTTGGACCACAAATGTCAACATCAAGTAGACCAACCTGTAAAATATAAAGTTCTGTCACATGGCTTTTAAAAAATATTTAATTACGATGCTAAATTGTTAAATAAATGTAAAATACTAATTTTCAGTGTTTGGATAAGACGCAGAATCTTGAATTATATCATCAATGCAGTAACCTCGTAGTAACTCAATAGAATATTCAAAACGTTTAAATATCGATAACATTGTTTAAAGGTTCCTATATGAGTTAATTTAACACTTTCCTTTACATTTATATCACAAAAATAAGTAATTTTTTTAATCTCTTGTTCAGATGGTGACAGTAAATGATTTCAATAACCTGTTTCCTAATTCACTCAATTATTTCATTCTGACTGAATAATATACTTCAAAGCCAACGCCTCTATTGCTAACATTTTCTATAACTCTATAAACATTAAACCACATTTTTCAGATTCACTAATTCATATATCTCTCTTCAGACTAGTCTGTTGTTCGAACTTCATGACGATATCCTCTATTTAAAGGAAAGCTAGTTTAATAACCGAATGCTGTGCAAAACTGTGGACCTGGAAATTAAAAGTAAGTATAAGGTCAAATATGAATTATAAGTATAAACCTGTTAAACTGCTAGGAATGTACTTAGACAGCAAACTTAGTTGGGAACATCATTCAGATAATTTATGTAAAAAGCTATCTAGAGTTACCTGTCTTTTGCGTAAATTAAGGTCCTGTGTGAACCTAAGTGTTATTGTAAATAAAATGAGTAACTCAAGATCTGAAGATGTGTATGGTATGTCAAATTATTTGGTCAAGACTGTAGTTGATGTTTTTATATCGGAACTCACTTATATTGTAAATTTTGTTCTTAGTGAAGGAGTTTTTCCTGATTTTTTAAAAGTTACCAAAGTAACGCCTATTTTCAAGAAGGGTGATGCTAATGAACCACAAAACTACAGACCGATTGCAATTGTTCCCATTTTGAGTAAAATCATTGAAACTTGTATTGTAATTCAACTTAATGAATATTTTGTTTGTAACGGGCTATTCTATCCCTTTCAGTTTGGCTTTAGGCCCAATCATTGTACTGATGATGCTGTTGAAAAGCTTGTTGAGTGTGTTTTGAATGGTTTTGAACGGAAACAGCCAGTGGGGTCCATACTGATAGACTTAAGTAGAGCTTTCGATTGTGTCTCGCATTCCATTTTATGTAAAAAGCTAGAAAAGTATGGTATAGTGGGCAAGGAGCTAATGTTAACCCAGACTTATCTAAAGAACAGAAAACAAATGGTGAGCTTGGATAATGTAAACTCAAATTTCCTTGATGTAACAATAGGGGTACCACAAGGATCTGTACTGGGCCCGTTTTTGTTTTTAGTCTTTGTAAATGACTTCAGCAGGAATATCTCTGTTCTTTCTATACTATATGCAGATGATAATACTCTAGTGAATTCAGATGTGAATATAACTAATGTTCAAAATTCACTTGAAAGGGCTATGGATGAATCAAAGCTGTGGTACAGTGCCAATTTACTCACTGTAAATGAAAGTAAAACAGAGCAAATTATATTTTCTCTTAACAGACGAAGCAATCTTAACTTGGATGATCATTGTTTAAAACCTGTTAAACTGCTAGGAATGTACTTAGACAGCAAACTTAGTTGGGAACATCATTCAGATAATTTATGTAAAAAGCTATCTAGAGTTACCTGTCTTTTGCGTAAATTAAGGTCCTGTGTGAACCTAAGTATCATTTTAATGGTATATTTTGGTCTTTTTCACTCTCACTTAATATATGGAGTAAAATTGTGGGGTAACTCACCTTCTTCAAAGAAAGTGTTCGTGTGGCAGAAGAAAGCACTTAGAGTTGTATTTGGTCTCAAACACAATGAGTCTTGTAGAGGTGTTTTTGCAGAACATAAAATTATGACCTTGTCTTGTTTATACATTTATTACAATTTGATTGATGTGAAGAAGAATCTTTTCAACTTTGATAAAAACTCGACTGTACACTCTCATAATACAAGGCATAAAGATAACATAACCAGGCCTACAGTTAGATTGACTAAATCCTTAAAAAGTCATAAGTATCAACAAATTCTAATGTTTAATTTGCTGCCACATAATATCAAACAGCTACCTTATAGGACATTTTGTAAATGTATTAGTGACTGGCTGAAAGTTAAAGCCTTCTACTCGGTTGAGGAGTACTTGGAAAATTTTAATGTTAGGCAATAAGATTTATTGTTACACTTTAACAAATTCGTTATATTTTGACAAACTACTGTATTATTCTTTTACAAATTGTTGTATTTTGACGAAGCCTATTGCTGTTTTGTAATTGTTTTACGGCTAATAAAGATTCTTGATTCTTGGAACTTTCTTCTTGCTTGCGATAAAGCCCACATGCGCCAGAGATTTGTGCGAGGGTAATGAGATGAATAATTATAATAATAATAATATCGTGTGACCTAGGTCAGGTGTCAGAGTTATCAGATCGCACCTGAACAAGTTCAGGACTTCTGAGGTGACTTTTTGACTGTTTTTTGACAGCCGGGACCGACAGGCTTAACGTGTCCTCCGAAACGCACGAGTGGTCTCCGGAAAAATCTTTCGGTCAGACGGGGATCGAATCCGAGACCTTTAGGCTGCAAAGCCAGCGCTTAACCAACTAGGCTACGGCCATATGATGTTTTAGGTGGGTTCCAAGCCACTGGGTAAGTGATAGTAAAGCTGATTACGTCATGTCACCGCAGCCGGTCACCCTTCCAAGCAAAGTTCCGAGTGCCCGTGACTGAACATGACGATTGCCCGGACATTATGCTCTGAGTGGTCAATCACTCCATCGAAGGGAAATTGCGAATGTATAACAAGGTAGAAAATGGAAGGTGGCCGATATTTTGTAGAGTGCCGACGATTGGTTTGTTTACCTTATGCAGAATGAAAAACATAAAATGATTAGAAGACGTGTACTGTAGCCTACGCATCATCCATGTAATGGTGATCGTCCAATATGATAGGAATATCCTAATTATAGCAGTGATATTCAGATTTTCTTTTCTAGTTGGCTTTGTATTTTTGAAAATAACCCCCACAAAAAAATCGAAGAACTAAATTATTCAAGCACTATAAATTAAGTAAGTGTTAATTTGACACTTTTGACTGATTCAACAACATCCCTCATAAATGTGATTGATCATGTGTTAGAAATGTACAATAGTGTAACGGTACCGTTCATGAACAAGTTAATAGTTAGAAGAATGTTACAAGATAGAAGTATGTAGTGTCCATGAAAATGAACATAAAGTAATTCAGTTCAACATAACTAAGTAAGCATCAGTCACGTAAAATTTTGAGAATTGATAATTAAATCAATTATTGCCATAAAGACTTAGTAAATTAACAATTTTAACAAACCTTGAAGCCACTCTCCTTTAAACCCAACGCTAGTTGAGTGCTAACTGTACTTTTACCTACGCCTCCTTTTCCGGATAAAACTAGAATGATATGCTTCACTCCATCCAACATGATGGGAGATCAAAATTTTGATTATTGAAAAACGATTCTTTAAAGAATACACTATCAAATAGAAAAGGCAAAGTTAATTCTTGTCTCTGTTTTGATCATTGAACGATTGACAAGTGGGCCTCAAATCTAACCTCAAATATTTACATTTCATGCCATCTGCTAATGCAGCTGTGACGCGGATTGTGGCAGAAAAAGTAAGCTCTACAATTTCCTGATGACGAAAATACGGGAGAGCGCCAAAGGTGATCGACGACAGAAGAGGACGACTTTTAGACCGCATCTGACGCTGCACGCACCCGACACAGTGGGTCTGCTCAGGAAAGTGGTCCGGAAAATGTAGTCTGGATGTAATAAAAAACAACACTCAACTGAGTTCTTCAAATAACTGGTTGAGAATTGTAACGGTCCTTGACATGGCATCTAAGTAGCGGCCACGAAACTGGATGGGTGAGTAGAATATTGTGAAACCGCCTGATACTTTGTAAAATTAACACTATGTTGCCTATTTCTTCAAGGCTGATATAAATAGCTATGCATTCTGCATTTTACAAACTCTAGCAGTCGCATTTCAATTCACCTACATATTTTGATGTGCACTACTTATCACAACATTGCCCAAAGGTGCTTACACAGTGGAGCATCCAATACTTGATAACAATTACTGTCGCAAAATCAAACTCATGCTGTTTAATGGTGTATAAAAGATTGAGCTGTGTGAATACCACCATTCCGCAGCAAGTGAATTATTTTTTTTTGTTGACAGTCATCTCCACTGTGTAGGCTACTAAGCAACCTGAAACCACTAGTAAATGCAGACATTGCATTTACAGCTACCTGTGCCACACAAGTCATTGGGTCTATTATGTGCATAATAATAAGTTAGAGGTTGTGCAAAAGTCACTGTACCAGTAGCACTTGTTCAACTTTTATAGAACAGACTATAGAAAAATGCTGCAATTAGTCTTAGTGGCATGAACAGAGTGCTTATAAAGTATTGGTAGACCAGACTGAATTGTGGCTAGCCTAGCTGCAAATACAAAAGATTTGGTTTAATATTAAAATTTGTTGAAGCCTGTAAAAGGAGGATGTGATGGAAGTTGGAATGGTTCCCCATACAACAATCAAGTTGAAATAATTTGTAGTTGAGTTGATAGATGGTAGTAGTCTAGTTGTTGGTATACACCCAACACTCTTAAGAATTTGCAATTTTATTTACAGTAAAACCTGTCTAAAACCTGCTGAAACGGAATGTTTCATCCAGTCCTTAAGAATTTTGTATATAGTTACATATAAAAAGACCTCTCTAAGCCAAAACCTTTCTAATGCAGAAACAGCGTATGATTAAAAAGTCCCTTGCAATAATTAAAACTGTGTAAAATGGAAATTTGATAAAGATTTACAGAAGCTGTTTGCTTTTGCAACGCACTGTATTCTGGATTATTTTCTGTAAAAAGTAAATATAGATTTCAATATTTGTTTTTAAAACAGGAGGATGTTTTTTAACATATCAAGTACACTACGATATATTATTTCTTATTACCGGATGTCTTAGGTTTATTTATTTATTTATATAGGTTATTGCAAAATAAATAAGGCTCAGTGTCCCACTCGATTTTATATGCTTCTCTCACCCATGTACATATTGATGGCTAATTGTTTTCAAGAATCGGAGCGATTAGCAACCAAACATTCATTTTAAGGGGAACTGAAAGTCTGTATACACATGGTGTTTTGACGCCATAGCATCCATCACATTAGTCACAACATCCCTGGCATTTTAATTTTGAATTGGAACTGTTTCTTCATCAGTTTAAGCACAGATTAAGAAATTGTATTGGTTTAAGCAAGTATTTTGTATGGTAAGTTACATTCTTTCTGATTCATTCCGAGTTCTGTCATTTAAAGTAATGCATGATTGTTTCATCAGTGTTTGATGTTTATTTATTTAAAAAAATTGTGTTTAATTGTTGTAATTGTTAGTTGGTAGTGTTCTTTAATTTGGAAATGTTAAACCTAAAAACAAAAAAATTTCTTTAAATATGTGTATGAAAATGAAATAGGTTAGTGAAGGACATTCTTTCAATACAGTATGGTAGGTATAATAAAAACTTAAAAAACACTTAAAAGTGTTTTTTAATTCCTGGATTTCTTGTTCCATGACGAATTGCGTTGTTAATATTAACTTTTCATGTGAAATTTAACGACATGCAGTCAAATTGACTGCATGTTGTTAAATTTCACATGAAAAGTTAGTATTTTTAAGTTTTTATTATATTAGTGGAAACGATCTTCAATGTCACAATAGGTATAATTTATGATTCATTTCACAGCTTTTTCATGAGACAAAATTAAATTACAGTATTTTTTTACCTGTCACATGATTTTAATATGATCACCTTGTCTAATCCGGAAAACTGCCAAAACGGAATTTTTTTTCAGTCCGGTGGAGTTCCGCCTTACACAGTTTTTACTGTACTCTGTTACCTTTGAAGAAATCGTAGACCAACTCTGTCGTCAGCGTTAGATAGAAATCGATCCACTCTGTTGTCGACCAACTCTGTCGTCTTCCCGAAAAAACTACCATAAAGTTGATTATTCTCAAGATAAAACGAAGTATCATATTAATATGAATAATTTTAATAAATTTTCAAATATTCTTTGGGTGTTGAAAAGTCTGAAATCGAAATGTGAGTTGTGGAGATTTTTTCTGGAACTGCAAGCTGAAATAACGACATTACCATCTTCGTCTCTAGATGGCATTGACCTTTTTCATTTCATTCCAAGATTCACTCTTTATGCAGGTTATGTTATGAAAAGTTCCCAAAATATTGTGAAATAGTGAAATGCAGTATTGTACTTATTTGTTCAATTGAATTAGTTAAATATAAAATAATAATTACCTTTTACTTTTTCGGCAAGCACACCCATCAATTGAACCTTCAAGTTCTCAGAGCCGCTCTGAGTTCAATTTATATTTGCAGAAATACTGAATTGATATGCCAAAGGTACGTCGAAGTAAGAAATCTCCCCCAGAGGGATGGGAACTTATAGAGCCAACATTAGAAGAATTGGAACAGAAAATGAGAGAAGGTATGTTAAATATTTTTTATTAGTGGTTTACAAGTAATATTCTTTTTTGAAAATTGTACCTTAATTTTATCTTCATTTTCGCCTGATACCAGTGATTATGATTGGCCGCGTCAGGAGTGTCGTTGTACAAAATGGAGAAAGTGCACTATATGGGCTTCTAACAACCTAACCTGGCTAGATGAACCACCTCATACCTTAATTATTTTGATGCATAAGTTCCATTTGATGAAAAGTGCCTAGTTCCTATTAATTTACATTTTGTGATTAAGAGTTCCTTTTAGTTTATTGTTTTGTCTGTTATTACATTTTGTTGAAATTTGACGTTTTATTATTGTTGAAACTTTTTCATCCAATTAATGAATATCATAGTATTAATGAATAGCCTAATAGCCTACTTGATAGTGTTCACATAATCATAATCGTCCAAGTTATTCAATTTAAACACTATTGACAGAAGCCCATATACTGCACTCCCATGGAATGCAGTATATGGGCTTCTCTTAAAAATGATGTGATTAAGTGAATTACCGGTATGTCTTTATCCGACTAGATATCCATCTGAAAATGAGTATAATCATAGTATGTAACTTCTCTCGTGTTCAAATAATCGTAAACGTCCAAGCTATTCAATTGACAACAAGTTATTGACAGAAGCCCATATAGTGCACCACAGCCGTACAGAATTATGTTTGCTACACCATGGGAAACGTTTATTCCTCACCATCAGTGATGAGTGTTTCCTTAGAAAAGAAGGCAACAAATAATAATGTATATTTTGGATTATTGTAAGTTATTTTATAATGGTTATTAGTACGATAATTATTATTGTTATTAGTAGTTATTAGTAATAATTGAGAGACGGTTGAAATTAGATCTTAGGCTTCTGAGATGGTAGTTTTTGAAAATAAAGTAGGCTATAAATGCAAATATATCTAATATTTTAAAATACTTCCATACATTGAGATGTATTCAGAACACACATGAAAGAGCAATACTGTACATGTAACTGTGACATCATAGAGCAAACCCGTACCGTGAAATATCTAAGAGTTATATTGGGTACCGGTAATAGACTGACGTGTACAGATCATGTGCAAAATATAAAACATGAATTATTTGGGTACATTACAAAATTTTATTATCTCAAGCTATCATGTCCGAAAGAGGTGCTGTTGCGACTGTACCATGCACTAATAGGTTCTAGAATTAATTACGTTATGGAATATGTTATGGAAGCGCTTACAATGTCCATATGAAACCTGCAGGCTAATTACTGGCCAGAAGCATATAATCAAAATAATTTTTAAAACGCCCAGACAGTTCAGTTTAATGATATTTAGAGACCTATCATTCTTCAGGCATTCATTTTAATTCAAATCAATCTTGGATCTTGTAGAAAATAGTAAAAATCTTCATATGAACAAACCAACCCTCAGGAATGCACAAGATTTTAATTTATCAAAGCCTAGATTAGAGCACTTCAAATATATCGCAGTGAAACTATACAATTATGTTCCCATTATCTTAAGAACAATCGCGTCATGTCAGTCATTTAGGAAACATATAAGTTAAAAGAATTTATTCTTCAAATTGATAACGCTAATGACGTTTTTCCCAAACTAATATGAGTATACACCGTAATGTTTTTAATATGTATTTATAAACTTGATCAGCACAACAGGATGAAAATAAAAATATATAACAACATGATATGATTAAAAACAACAGGTAAATTTATAAGCAGCAGCCACTTCGAAGAGTCAATTATATGGTTTAAGGGTTTGTAAGAGGAGTGTCTGTGATTGTGCGAGAGGTTTTCAGTGGAAAATAAATTTAGCTTAAGTGTTCCCACACAGGCTTGCCTATAGGGAAACACAATTAGAGGGTAATTGAGTATAATTTTGTATATAATTTTTGCAGTCTCATTCTTGTATTATGATATGTTTTGTATTGCTTACTTTTATTGATTGAATAAACTTGAAACTTGAATTATATAATTATAAATATTTCAGCTGAAACTGAACCTCACGAGGGAAAGAGGAAAGTTGAATCACTGTGGCCAATTTTCAAAATCCATCACCAGAGATCCAGATACATCTACGACTTGTTCTACAGAAGGAAAGCAATCAGTCGAGGTATGTTCAGAACTAATTACAATTCTCTCTAACGTAAACAAGTCCCAGTTTCTATTAATGCATATAAAATACTCAACTCAATCGATAATACAATATGGAGCCCACTTACCAGGTAATAGAAACGTTATCAATCGGAGTGTTCACATTGTTGATCACGTATTTTTCAATAAAGTTTCAATGTTTGCTCTGTCGCAGAGTTTTAAAACATTGATATTGAATTCTAAAAGAATGAATGAGCACACTCCTTGATTCCCCAATCCCTTAATGGAAAGAATAATTACCATATTGGATTTTTTCTTCAAATTCATTCATAGACTATTATTTACTGTTTTCAGTGTTTCGTTTTTGAGTGTACCTTCAAATTGGTTGCCTCCAAGTGAAAAGAAATCATTTTATTATTTTTCGAGTAGACTATTTTGTTGAAACTAAATTTTCAGCGTTAAAATTAACCTCAATGATTTGGACAATATAGCATATTCAAAATTTGTGAAGAGAGCAGTTTTGGAATGAGTTTGTTGCCCCTTCACATCCATTGTAACTTTGTCACAATAAATAAATAAACTGTAAATAAATTATCTCATAAAATGTTCTTTATTCAACTAATCATCATGGCTGCAATACTTGATTAGAAAATAGATAAGATCATTTAAGTCCTATCATATTGTACATTTGTAGCACATAAAGAGTATGTAGAATTTAATAGTTGTGACAACTTTTAGATATCACCTGTGTTAATTGTAAGAAATAAAATATCGTACTGACTTTGTTGCAGAACTCTATGACTATTGTCTTCAAGAAAACATAGCTGATAAAAATTTGATTGCAAAATGGAAGAAGCAGGGTTATGAAAACCTTTGCTGTCTTCGCTGCATTCAAACCAGAGACACAAATTTCGCTACAAGTTGTATATGCAGAGTACCCAAATCAAAACTGGAAGAGGTAAGAATATTTTTCTCTTTTTAATTTCCTCAGACATTGTAGATTATTATGCAATATGAAACTATGGTGATGATGCTTTGCAAAAGGTTTTAAATGCATATTAACCGAAATTTTGACGTACTGAGGAGATTATCACTTGGTGAGTCACAATAGTAGCTTATTCAAACAAAAACCTAGTTATATTGGTAGGAAACTCTACAACAAGCTACCGCAGTTTTTAAAGAGTCTTGAAAATATAGAAATATTTTAAAAACAACTGAAAAAATATTTAGTTGATAAAGCTTTTTATAGTGTACAAGAGTTCCTTTCACATCAGGATTAAGCCTCACCTCAACTAATTGATATAGTAATAAATTATGGTAACTAGTGTAGCCTATAAGATTGTAAAATTGTTAATCTGACTTGTCTTATACTCTTTAACTGGAGTCTCCAAGACGCAATCTACAAAAAAGCGTATTTAAATTGAAAATTATCCCTCTATGTTATTCTATGTAAAGTATTTACATGCTATTCTACCACCAGACTTTAGTTTAAACAGAATTTTATTTAGCATACGACTGTATGTTTAGTGTTCTTCGCTACAAGTTTCATGTACAGAGTATCAAAATAAAAAGTGGAAGAAGTAATAATATTGATTTTTTTTTGTAAGTTACAGGGAGCGGTATAAAAACTACCCTATTAGGGAAGCTAATAAAAATTAGAAAATTTAAATTTAAAAATAATGACATTTAAATTTTTATTAACCAAGAATACATATAATGCCATTTAAGAATATTGAATATTAATGTTTTTGTAAACAATAAATCACCCAAATGGAGTCCTCCATTCGATGCTCTGGTTGAGTCGTTCTCTGAAGTTATTCATTACTTAGTGTAATGTTAAGCGCGATTGCTTAAACTTCTCATCATTTGAGGGCTTTCAAAGTCTGGGGACAATGCTAATGCACCTTGGACTTGAGATAGTCCTAGATAAAGTAGTCGAAGGGTTTCAAATCTGGAGAACCCAATATGACCATGAAAAGAGATGACATGACCAGGAAACATTTATGTTACCAATGCGACGATTGACGTAATGTGTGCCTTTTTGTTGGACACATTAGAGATTTAATTAAAAATTTCGCCTAGTTTTGGCTGGATTAGTTCATTGAGTATGACACAATAACGATCACTGTTTGCAGTGACATTATCACCGTTTTGTGATGAAAATATGGATCAATAGCACCAGAAGTATATTCATAAATATGCAGAATATATTCAAGGATATCCATTTCACAACTCTGTAGCCTGAAATAGTGCCAACTGCTCTAATCCCGCCGGACATGGCAATGTTCTTAATGTGATATAGGATGTTATTTGAGTGACATATTAGCACATAAAGCACTTGGATACCGCATATTCTTGAATTGAATTATGTGTATACTTGGTTAATGAAAATATATCTATCCTATTCTACTTAGTTTCGTTTCTATTAGCTTCACCAAAAGGGTAGTTCATCATGCCTCATCTTTATGATTAAAAAAAATTGTTATTACTCATTCATACAAATTTAAGTTTATTCAAAATACGGTATGCAGTATTAAGCTGTATGGTAAATTATCAATTGATTGATGATCCAACAATTCACGACTTAACTTACTAGCTAGAACAAATACTGGAGAATTTTCATAGATAATTGATGGATCACCTTTTTCCCCAGACTTCAGCCTGTTATTAAAGCTTGCGTGTTTTTTTTCATTTCTTGGTGGAAATTGCTACTAAAATTAGCACTTGTTGAAAGAAACTAGTACTAACTGGGTTTGAAGTCAGGTGATGTTATAACTCAATATTGGAACGAGCGAAGCGAGTTCATCCTTTTGACTTGAGGCGTTGTGTGTTTGTTCTACGATAACTTTCGAACGCCTTTATCAATCAACTTCAAATTTGAAACACAGATTCGTGGTATCTTTAGACAGGTCAAGTTCGTTTGCAAATGAAATTGACCTACTCCTTCATCCTTTTTGAGGCGAAAAAAAGGATAGGTTCTCACCCCTTCATTAATATATATCTATATATTACTATATTTAAGAAAATAGTTGTTTTCACCATATGGAATTCGCAATAGATTTCAAAATATATTTTGAACTATCATCAGCTGTAGGTGAATAAATGCGATCAGGCTTTTTATAGGATCTCTATAAGCTGATATACTTATTTCATTGCCCTGATATGGATATATAAACATCTGTTTTTCATGTGGTAAATATATCTTCTCTATAGATTGATACACTAATTCCATTGCCCTGATATATAGGTATATGAGTACGGTAGGTCTTTTTTGTGGAAAATAAATGTGTGTATCAGAGCAACAATGAAATTGAACTTCAAGTGATAGATGTCTTGTGAATTTTATCTAAATCATTATTTTCAAAACAGCCGTTTTTCGTTACCACCTTCCTCTATGATAAGCTTCCCAAATGAGTTTTCCTTTTCAAAATTAGTTGTTTGCAAGCGAGTTCTCCAGCCCGGTGGGCTCACTAGTATAATTCCAGTTATCCGATCACCTGATCATTAAGTTGATTTTCCATATGTTTTTATTCTGTCTAGTTTAGTATTTTCTGAAATACACGTTCAATGTTCAATGTCTTATCATATCGTATCGAATAATGTTATTTTAAAAGTCACTTTAGGTGGCAGACCATTTTGATGATGTCACAACTTCATTAAAGCTATTACAACTTCATCATTATCAAATTAATGGAGCACAAATAAAAAATTAATGCTACCCATGTTTAAAAGTGAATTTTTTATTTGAAAAATTGTTGATCGTATGCTATCAACATTAGTTTGTATTGAACTGCATATGAATGTATTTACTGCACTTGATAATATTCTTGGTTTTTTATTTTTCCAGGGTCGTATAGTGGAATGCATTCACTGTGGATGTAGAGGCTGCTCAGGCTGAAGAGCATCTCTCCCTAACAACTTTTTATAAAAGAGCATTTCCCTCAAGGACAAAGTTTGATTGTGAGCTGATAAGTCGTGTTGAGTTGGATGTGTATATTCATTAAGATTATAATTGATAAACTTAATTACTTTCATTAAAGTAAGTACTAAGTATTTTATTTATTATTCCAATGAATAAATTTGTCACAGTTCATTACACATGACTTCTTTATTCGATCAATACCTGCTTTAGATTTTTTTAAATTGCTAATGATGCCCACATGAGTCTGAGACTTGTGCTTGGGTAATGAGGTGAATGATAAAGCTGGGCATTCACGTTCCGATTTGCAGTACGACTAGTACTGCTAGTTGGATAGTCGACTCCACTCACGCTCCTACTTGCAATCCGTCTAGCAATCCAACTTTATTCCTAGTCAGCTGTGAGCATCGCTCTCGAGCCGAAAAATGTAACCGAACTTGCCCAAAGGTCAAGCTTTGACTGAGATAAGTTGGACGACTTTGATCCGACTCCCCCACACACGCTCCAACACCATCGACAGTCCGAAGTCGTCCCTCTAGTCATCCATCTACAATTCCAACTATCCAACAAGCCCATTCACGTTCCGTTATCGGATCCAACCTTGGAGGTTGGACTGCAAGTCGTACTGAAAATCGGAACGTGAATGCCCAGCTTAACACATAGATGCCAGACGGAGGAGCGGGATTCGAACCCACGACCGCTGAAGCGACAGCAAGCTGAAGTTTCGACGTCTCAAACAACTGCGCTAAGCGGCCCGCCGCTATTATTTAGTTACTGTTCAACCATTTTATCGATTTCCGTTGTTTAATCTGAAATTATATGCAGTACAAAAAAATTCTACCTAAAGAATTTCGTTTCAAAGAACGAAATATTCTACCTAAAGAATTTGAATGGTGTCCCTTGACATTGCAATCTTGGCATACAACTTCCCATTAACGAATAACGTTCTAAAACATAGCTCTATTCATTCCAATTGAAGGAAATGTTCAGTTTCCTTTGGCATGATCAAATATCCATAAGAATTGTGGCAGCCGCAGTGGTATAATCGGTTAGAATGCATATCTCTGATAAGACACTGTCTGCGGTCACGAGTTCTATTTTCGTTCAGCCTTGAATATTTTGTATAATCATTATCATTGCTCACGAACAAGTGGCACATGTGGGCATCATCAGAAAAAAAATGTTGCATTAATAATGTTCTAATCCGTTATTTTAAATAATTCTCACGCTTTATTGGTGGTTTAAAGCTGATATTACCTCAAAGCAAAGTATACTTCATCAATTGAATTGTTCTGTCGGGTAAAGTATTGGCTGTAATTTAAAGTAAGCTACTGTAGTATTCATATAACTTGGCAGCGTGTAGCAGATGGGACATGCTATATCTGAACCCAACATACTGCTGCCAAGTTATATGAAAACTACAGTACTTGATATTAATAATTGGAATACAGTTTATTCGTCGCATTTAAAAGAAAAAACTACAATATTTGTGTTTTTTCAAATGTCTTTCAAATAATGCCTTTGAACTTGACAAGTGCGGTAGCCCAAAAGTGTGTAAGATTGCCGGCCCAAATTTTGTTATATTTTTAAACAAAATTTAAAAAGTGATGGTATATTTTTGTGATTTGATTAAAATTACTATCAACTGTGGCATTAGATCTCTTTTTCGACTAATTAAATGCTTTTGACATTCTTATTGTGCCTGAATAGTGGTGATAGATAGTAGAGAGTATGCTGTCCAATATTCTAGAGATCAAGATAATTCTTAAGATTTAGTATTGTTGTAGGGGAAATGAAAACCAATAAAAATAGAATCTTAGTGTAATTAACCTAAACGTAATATAATCAGTAGATTATTAGTGAGGAAAGTAATAGCAACCCATCTTACTCTCAGCGTACTCGTCCTTTTTGAACATTTTGAGATCAGTCTGGCTGTTCCCAGGCGTTAAAGCTGATATTTGAATCCTAATAAAAATGATCAAATGTTTGTACCCATCTAAAGCGGCCACCGGCCAGGGCTAAAGTCTAATGGAACAGTTGTCTCGTAGAGAAGACAGGCTGTTGTGAGACGCCAAATACTAAAATATGATAATTTTTTATAATGCAACTACCAAAAATGCTTATCTCATTCATCTGTTAAATAAGCTTTTGTGAATGACCCTTCTAGCATGAATTGATTTAATATCTATTGTAATTTATTTGTGCTTGTACTTGCAAAATGTCTCCTAGGCTTGAGAAGAAAATAGAAGTCAATAATCAGTAGATGCAATCAAAATATACTTCTTAAAGCAATAAGACCTCTTATGGAAATAAATCAAATTATTTTTTATTCATTTTATCGTTTTGAAACTCAAGTCCTGTCATGAAAATTAAATCAACTTGGTTTCGAAACAACTGAGGGTATAATATTTCTAACTCTCCTTAGGACTACGTCGATTACTATATCGATAATATTCATAACTCTTTGCAGAAGGAATGATGTAAATAAATTTAATATTGTAAGTTGAATGTATGAATCAGGATCTCGACCCTAGATGTAAAGTAATGTCAACTTTTTGTTGTAAAACGACTTGCAGTCAGTTTTGTATTGTGAATATATAATAAATGTACTCACATTCAGCCAAACGTGACTGCAAGTAAAAACTGACTGCAAGTCGTTAAATTTACAACAAAAAGTTAATATTAACAACGCAGATCGTTATGGAACAAGAAATCCAAGAATTTAAAGTAATGTGTTAGATTACTGAGGTTCCTTCAAATGGGGATGACAAAAATTTGACAGAATTTATTTAATCAATCACATACGTATTTTATCTCTTGGTAGCTCATAATGATCTAAAGTTCCACAATTATTGTTTTGTATTAATAATTTTATCTCTCGGTAGCTCATAATGATTTAGTCCCACAATAATTGTTTTGTATTAATAATTCTTTGTTTGGGCCTATCTTTTCTAGCAGTTCATACTTCAGAAATTTCCTGTTATCGATTTCAAACACTTGATGCAATCTGCAATGATGAGTACTAGTAGGCCTAGCCTCTTCTCTGTCAGACAATCGGTCCAATAAACAGTCGAGATAAGCCTAATGACAGCCCACACTTATAATGTTCGTGATTCATAAGTTTTCCTCTGTCAGTATATAAAGCAAAAGGCTCCAAATAATCCGCTCTTAGTATTGCAGATTGTTGTGCCAATATTTGCAATCTCAACATGGTCCCAGGCTCTTTTACCATCTTACTCTTGCAACTACTGTCTGGTGAGTAAAAAAATTTATATAATTGTCAATGAGAATATAGAGGAAAGTGAAAAGTAATGAATTTGTTTAAAAAATTGTGTTTCCCTTATAGAAACTCTATCATTCACCATGCGTTTCAATATTGCTTCATATTGATATATATGTACTGTTATCAATTTTCTATTTCATATCTCATCTTAAACTGGAGTGAAAAAGTAGTAAATTCAATGTTAACCCTACAATGCATATTAGAATCTTCCCGAATAACTTTTTCCTGATGTTGAAGATTCATCTTGTTTCCACTAATATGTAATAAAAACTTAAAAAACACTTTTAAGTGGAAATTATAACTCACGTTATGACGTGACGGCCGTTTCACTCTGTTGTCAAGAGCATCGTCAGACGACCCACAGTACACTCAGTGTAAATAAAAGCTTTTTTCTGTTCAATAAAACAAGTCTTTTTACGGGAAAAATATTCAAAAAATAAATAAGTTACCCTATATATATTTTCTCACCATACATAGTACGGTACTATATTGTCTCACCCTATGTAAATTGCATGCAACACTTGTACATTTCATGCAAATGCAAAGAATTTTCTGTAGCTTAACATTTTTCCAATTCAATCCAAATTAAATTATCAAACGATAAATAAATTTAATGAAAACATTTGCATTTCTGATTTAAACGGACAGTATTTTATTACCACTTACCATTTTTTATTCAATCCTACTTCAGTGTAAGAGGTTGTCAAAAAGTTCGTCATAAAACCAAAGTGAATAATAAAAATACATTTTTAGTGTGATGTTTTCTCCAATACACGCATAAAAAATCATTTTGTTTGTCATTTTGATTGATTTATGGAATTTTATATTTTCAATGCAATTTGACCCAATATAAAGACGGCATCACAATGAAACCTTGAACTAAGGAAAGACTATGTTCAATGAAACATCAAATATAGTTTGAATTTTCATGTATAATAAGCATTTGTTTCGTAAATAGAACATTATTTGAAAATAGTCAGAAAGGTGCCTGTGTTAAAATGCGCTACTCGTCCATCCCAGCTATCTCAGGAGGCAATATAAAGATAATTTTATAGCATAAAAACGATTTCAAAATGACGCTTTCATTCATTTCCGATGACAATCACGTTCCACTCTTATCTCTCAGTAGCGAAATATGTCCCCTGTTAATTGTGTGTATTTATGCACTTCATTCTCAACATCGAAGGAATTCAAGAAACTTTGGATTCTGACTCATATTATAATTTTATCAATAGTAGGCCTATAGGCCACTACTTTCAACACTCGATTAACTATCAAAAATAAGTTCACGTTTCTCGCATAACGGAACTAGTTGAATAAGTTTCCCATGGACGCGTTTCGAACTCGTATATCGCTCATCCTCGGCATTTTATCACAAACGTACTTACAGACAACGTAATGAATAATAAGACGAATAATAGGCACAACCACATTTATTAAAAATATAGAGATACTAGTTTCGGATGTTACTCCATTATCAATCTAAAACAAACTAAAACTAAAGGACAGAGCAGCTTAATATACACTAAACACAGAATGAAACTATTGGCTAACTATTCTTCTTTGTTACTTTCTAGATTTTCACGGTTTTTAATCCTTGATTTGATTCTTGCTCCTGATTTTTGCTTGTTGATTTGATTTTTGCTTGTTGCTCCTCCCACTAGTGGGCGTGGCTTGTTATGACCTTCAGCCAATCAGAAACCGTCAATGAAGGCCTTAGCCAATAGTTTCATTTCGAATTCAGTATATATTAAGCTGCTCTGTACTTTAGTTTTAGTTTGTTTGAGATTGATAATGGAGTAACATCCGAAACTAGTATCTATATATTTTTAATAAATGTGGTTGTGACAACTTCGTCTTATTATTCATTTTGGATATCTTCCTCAATATAACTTACACCACTACAAAGAAAGTTACAATCAACGTACTTATAAAACTTTATCTTTTAGTTTTTGATTTATTGGTGATGTGATAAATATTCATCTATATCAGGGGTGGGCAACCTTTGGAGCATTGCGGGCCAAACTCAAGTACATCAATGAAGCTGCGGGCCACACGCAAAATAGTAATAGTTTATTTTATTACATGATGGCTGATGCTTAGTATATACTGGCACATATTTTCAACTATCTTACATGTATATTGTATATGATATCATCTTGAATTTTTTTTAAATGAAGATGGAGAAAAAAGGCGCATCAACATGATTTCGACCATAAAACAACAATCATAAAATTTATGAGTCGATGTTTCATGACAATAAAATTTTAAATAAATTTACCAGTCAATGCTTTAAGCTGGATTGGATGTGAGTTATTGGTCTACGATTGGTGACTACAAAAACAATGAATAAAATGCATAATCATTTTACTTACGATATTTATTCAATGTGAAGCTTGATTTTGAATTTGGGAAACAAGATTATCAATGTTCGGATCAATTCCACTAATACACAGACGCAAAGTGTTCTCCAAATTGTCATCTGTTAGCCTGGTTCGATATTGTGATTTAATATACTTCATAATAGAGAAGAACTGTTCACATTTGTAGGTACTACCAAACGCACAAATCATTTCTCTCGCAAATGTCCGCAGGTGAGGGTATTTTTCCTCTGAAAGGTAAATTTTGTAGAATTCACTTATTTCCAAGTCGTCAAATTTTAATTTTAAATGAGTGTCTTCTTGGAGTTCTATCAACTCCATTTGCAGGTTTGTTGGAGCCTTTTCCACATCACATTTTATTGGATTTGTAAAAATGTTGAAATAATCATCCATATTTTCAAAGTCCGAGAATCTATTAAGAAATTGTTCATGCAGTAATTTCAGTTCATCAGCGTATTGAATGTAATCAATATTCACATGATTGCTCAAATTTGAGAAATGACAACAGTTTCCTGATCGCATTTGTGTTTCCCACAGGCGAAGTTTATTTTGAAAGGCTTTCAGATGGCTGTACATAACGTTGATCAGTTGTTTTTGTGTTTGAAGTTTAATATTCAAGTCGTTTAGATGTCCTGTGATATCAACCAGGAAGGCTAAATCGCATAGCCATTTCTGGTTACTGAGTTCAGGCAATGGGTTTTCTTTCATTTCCATGAAAAGGGCTATTTCCTGTCTAAGACTGTAGAATCGCTTCAGCATTTTGCCTTTGCTTATCCACCTCACTTCACAATAATAAGTCACGTCATCATTTTCCGCAGAAAGCTCATCCAAAAATTCTTTGAACTGGCGATGATTGAGCGCACGGGATCGTATAAAATTGATAGTCTTAATTACCACGTCCATTACGTTCTGCATTCGGATGGACTTTGAACACAAGTTTTGTTGGTGGATAATGCAATGTAAAATTATTAGACTGTCTTTTTTCACATTCAACTCAGTTGCTTTTTCTTTCAAAATTCCGATAAAACCTTTTCTTGAACCGACCATAGAAGGAGCTCCGTCTGTGCACACTCCAACTAATTTGCTCCACTGCAAGCTATATTTTTCAATAGCACCTTTCACCTCACGAAAAATATCTTCTCCTCTAGTAGTCCCTTTCAGAGGTTGTAAAGCTAGCAATTCCTCAGTAACATTGAATTGATTGTCAACACCCCGTATAAAAATAGCTAGTTGTGCTGTATCAGACAAGTCGGTGCTTTCATCCAAGGCAATTGAGAATGCTTGAAATTCAGTTACGCGATCAGATAATGTTTTTTCAATATCATCAGCCATCATACCTATACGTCGAACAACAGTACGCCTAGATAAGCTCAATTTCTCAAAATCTTTCCTCTTCTCGGGACATAGAACATCAGAAATTTCCAACAAACACTCTTTTACAAATTCTCCTTCAGTAAATGGTTTTGATGACTTAGCTATTTTTGAACTTTCTAAAAAGCTAGCTTTCACAGAATTGTCCAATTGTGTTCTCTGTTTACTGAAAATTTGTTGCTGTTTATCAAGGTTGCAGATAAGTTTTTGAATTTTGTCTTTTCGTAATTGACCCTGAATACTGTGTTGATTGCTGTGTTTACTAGAATAATGTCTTTTCATATTATATTCTTTCAAAACAGTAATGGACTCATTGCAGAGCAAGCAGATTGGTTTCTCCATTCGCATAATAAAAAAATATTCATGAGTCCATCTTTCTTGGAAATTGCGACAGTCTGAGTCCACTTTTCGTTTTTTCGCCGTAGACATCTTACTTAGGCCTACACAACAAAATTATTTCGAAGAACAACTTTCCACACAAAACAGAAAACTTTCCACACAAAACAACGACTTTGAAAAAACCACGTGGTGACTGAATCATGAACAATTACTGACATAACCTCAAAGGCCACAGTGCCACTGCCACCTAGTGTCGATAGGTGGCACTGGCAGGACAAAGTAAACATCGATTATTTTGGGTATCAAGTTCGATATCAATTTGAAAACCGATACTTCCATTCTCAATAGTTCACATTTGAACTCAAAAACAAAAATTAAAACTCAAAGTATAGTGTAATTATAAAACAAGTAGGCTTATTAGTGGAACAAAATTTATGTTAGCGAAAACTTTTTCCACTTCTAGCAAATACTAGACGTTTTTGGCTCTGAATAGCAAAAATTCCAAAATTCTTTCGCGGGCCACATCAAAACCTGTGGCGGGCCACATCCGGCCCGCGGGCCGGGGGTTGCCCATATGTGATCTATATGATAAGAGGGATTAGGTGTGAGCGTGTGCAGGACGGTATAGTAAAGGGCGAGGACATTAGACCTTTTTCGGCCGTCGTGAGCTCTGCATGCTGTGACGTCACCAACGAGACAAACCGCTCAACCCTAATGCTAAGCAATGCTTTTTCGTTCTCTTTTAGACTCTCTCACAAATTGTGTAATGAACTTTTTTGCATGCAAAAAAATTGAAAACTATCTATTGTTATATACACTAACAGAATGTAGCTTCAAAAGTAATTTATTATAAGTTCTACTCACCAATTTGGTCCAAGTTTAATAAGACTGTATTTTGAGAAAGTCAGCAGAAGATTTTCTTCTAGTCCCGGCACACACATCATGAAACGTTTGATCTTTAATACAAATGAAATTGAATTTGAGATAATGAATTTAAACAATAATATTAACATTAAATTTATTAATATTGAAAATTAATATTATTTATTATTAATTATCTCATTATCTTATCTTATATAATGATCTTATCTGATTATCTTATATATTATTTATTATTATTATTAGTTAATAAAATGTATTAAATATTAAAAATCAATATTAAATTTGAACACTAATGTTGCTTTTTCAAAAAGGAATTCTTGTGTCTATCTCTTCAATGTTTGGACCACACTTAAAGTGGACAAAATAAGGTTGGGTCCAAGAAATAAATCAATATTATAACTTGAAAAGTGCTCAAATATAAATATTAGTGTTCAGTGTTCAAGTTATTTAGTGTTCAAATTTAATATTGATTTTTAATATTTAATACATTTTATTAATTAATAATAATAATAATAAATAATATATAAGATAATTAGAAAAGATCATTATATAAGATAAGATAATGAGATAATTTATAATAAATAATGTTAATTTTCAATATTAATAAATTTAATGTTAATATTATTGTTTAAATTCATTATCTCAAATTCAATTTCATTTGTATCAAAGATCAAACGTTTCATAATGTGTGTGCCGGGACTAGAAGAAAATCTTCTGTTGACTTTTTCAAAATACAGTCTTATTGAACTTGGACCAAATTGGTGAGTAGAACTTATAATAAATTACTTTTGAAGCTACATTCTGATAGTGTATATAACAATAGATAGTTTTCAATTTTTTTGCATGCAAAAAAGTTCATTACACAATTTGTGAGAGAGTCTAAAAGATAACGGAAAAGCATTGCTTAGCATTAGGGTTGAGAGGGGGGGGCCACCATCTGTCCGACTATCCATTTCTCCGAATATACCATTTGTCCGACTTTCTACGACTTGTCATTAAATAAGAAAAGTACGTGTTACCACTTGACCGAAAATCCATTTGTCCGAATATACCACTTGTCCGACTATCACATGACATCTTATAAGTTCAGAAACCACTTCCCCGAATATACCACTTGTCCGACTATACCATTTGTCCGACTCGACTGTAGCGCATTCTAGCGGCGTAGTTTATCACGCCTAACCGAAAATATCATGTTTTTTTATTTTTTCACACGCTATCAAATGTTTACTTTTCGTTATAATAATTGATAACTAGAAACTGCTGTAATAGTGTCAAATAGGATTAATGAGTATATTATGACTGTGGTAATGGTTTGTGACATGAACACTAGAAGGCATTGAGATATTGGCATGACGCGATTTGAGAAATCAGCCAATTACCAATCAGCATGAGTTTGCCGTTAAATTTGAAATATTGGAATTGTTCAGAGTGAAGATTTCTAAAACCAAAATCTTAATTCAAATAGAGTATTAATCCATCTCCTTTTCACATTGTGAATGATTAACTGTTATGAAATCTTGTTTAAGATTCAATTAAATTAAGAGATAACTGTTTTGTTATTATTGGAATGTTTTGCTCACAAAAATCAAACCTTTGCTGCTTTGAATTCTGAGTAGAGTATCAGACCATACTTCTTGTATACATCCAAGTTGTGTTTAAGTTATTGCATGAGTCTCTTATGTATAAAAACCTAGTTCACGAACCACAGCACTTACAGTCAACAATTTATTATTGTGAAATTTGTATTGTTCAATAGCCTACTGTGCATAAAACTTACATTACACAAATCAAGTGTTAGATTCTCAATTCTTGAGGTATGAGTTAAATATGAGACTCAATTTTCCCAAAAGTTCATCTGTTAATCAATATATTATATGGATCTTGAAGCCCTATCAGAAGTTCCCTAGGCATATTCCTGATAACTATATTGTTGGTCGTTAATGAAGTCATCAAAATCTTTAATTGGGGTGGTGAGAGAGCATCAGAATCGACATTCTCCTCCATTTTTGAGCTATTTAAAAAGTGCTTTTCATTTTTAGGATAGTGAGCAGTGAATTCGTTGGATCCTACTTCAAAGTACATAAACGATAGTTCTGGACACAGACTCCATAGTTCTATAGTTCCTGACCAGTTACAGCAATAGTTCCATGAAAGTACCATGAATACCTTCTATTCCTCAAACACATAGCCTACCTCATAGTCTAGATACCTTGAAGAAAGTATATCATATAAATCTCTGTTCACAAGGTTCATTTTCTTTCTATTCCCACACTTGGTAAAAATAATTTGGTGTAATGTTATTGGGGAAAAGACTACTTGGCATTGAAATTGAAGTTTTTCATTGGTACTGTTCTTTATTGGCGTAATATAATGAATGCTATTATAATGTGATGGCATTTAGTAGCATAGCATAAAACTAGTCTCAAAGAGATTTACATCAATAATTTATTTGCCAAATCTGAGTCGAATATCACTAACTCTCAATTTACTGGCTAATAGACAAATATCTAATCTAATAGCTGAACAACAGAGCTAACCTCAAAAGACGAAAACTATTTCTATTTAATTTTCTAGCTTAGCATACAGAGATAGGCGATAGATAATGCAGAAGTATCTCTAGAAGGCGTTGATTAAAGGCTAGAGTACTTATACCTAGTGCCTGGGACATGATAGTTCTGCCGCTAGAATGCGCTACAGTCGAGTCGGACAAGTGGTAGATTCGGACAAGTGGTATATTCGGAGAAGTTGTTTCTGGCCTTATAACGCGTCATGTAGTAGTCGGACAAGTGGTATATTCGTGCAAATGGTTATTCGGACAAGTGGAAATACGTAGTTAACATAATTTTTGACAACAGGTACAAAAGTCGGACAAATGGTATATTCGGAGAGATGGAAAGTCGGACAGAAGGTAGTGACCCGTTGAGAGGTTTGTCTCGTTGGTGACGTCACAGCTCTCACTCACCCCCACTTTTTGGAGATGGTCGGCTCGAGTCTCTTTACAAAGGAATGTCCTCGCCCTTTACTATACCGTCCTGGAGCGTGTGTGTGTGTCAGTCTTGCGGATTTCACAAAAACGGCAATAATTTCGAGTAGGCCTACTAAATTTGGCACAAAGCTTCCTCTAATCTTGATTCAGTACACATCAAAGGCCGATTTCTGATTTTCCTTACAGACTTTTTAAAATTAATGTTCAAAACTTCAAAATTCTACAAATTGTTGTTGTCCCAGTCATATGCTAGTCATATTCAATGAGGTTTGTTTTGGCATAAGCTGTAAGCCTCTATTATTTGTAATTTTCTTGCATGTATTTGAAATAAATAATATTACTAGTGAGCCCAACGGGCTGGAGAACTCGCTTGCAAACAACTAATTTTGGAAAGGGAAACTCATTTGGGAAGCTTATCCTAGGGGAAGGTAGTAACGAAAAACGGCTGTTTAGAAGATACTGATTTACATAAAATTAACAAGACATAATTATATCACTTCAAGTTCAAGTTCATCGTTGCTCTGATACACACATTTATTCTCCACAAAAAAGACCTACCGTGCTCATAGACCTATATATATCAGGGCAATGAAATTAGAGTATCTATAGAGTAGATATATTTACCACATAAAAAACAGCTGTTATTCATCCATATTTTATCAGGGAAATGAAATTAGTATATCAGCTGATAGAGATTCTATAAAAAGCCTGATCGCATTTATTCACCTACAGCTGATAACTCAAAATATATTTTGAAATCTATTGCGAATTCCATTATGGTGAAAACAACTATTTTCTATAATTATATAGTAATATAAAGATATATTAATGAACGGCTGAGAACCTATCCTTTTGTTTCGCCTCTAAAAGGATGAAGGAGTCGGTTTTATTGGCCAACGAACTTGACCTGTCTAAAAATACCAAGAATCTGTGTTCCAAATTTGAAGTTGATTGATAAAGGCGTTCGAAAGTTATCGTGGAACATACCCACAAACACACAACGCCTCGAGCCTCAAGTCAAAAGGAAGAACTCGCTTCGCTCGTTCAATTATTATTGTCGTTGTAGGGTGAACAATTTTTGTTCACAGAAGTCAAACTCTATCAAATAATTTAAAACAAATTTCGTTAAAATTATTCAGTTTGCATCATTTTTTCTTATAGTGCATGAAACCTTTATTGACTGGGCTATAAGCTGATAGATTACCGCAGGCAAGTTAGATTATCCAACTGTAGATAATAAGCGCTCAGCTGGTCACTCGGCAAGATATGAGATTGCGAAGCACTGTACATTGTACAGCCGCAGTGTCAGTCGGTTGTGTTGGTGAGCTGGATACAGGCACTACAGCCGATACTAGATACAGTTTTCCGCTCAAAACTTGCAATTTGAAAACGCCGGCAGACGACATTTTATGACCACCTCATAGATATGTAGTTGTAGTGGTAGTTGTAGTGTTGTAGTGGTAGTGTCCGAATCAAGGTATATAATTAGAGGACAATAATTAGCTTGTTTTTATGATAGGTATGGTTATGACTATATTGTCAAGACTTGTCTATTAATAACGAGTCACAGAGGTCAATTGAATCTGCATTGAAAGAAAAAGTATAACATAGTAGCTATTGTATTAATAATACACCACTATTATAGTAGATACAACATTGGTTGTTAGCTATTATATGATATAATAACTACATTTGAAACATTTTTTAAAATAAATTTTAACAATAGTTTGATAATGAATTTGATCTAGTGAATTCATTGATAATGAATGATAATGATCTAGTAATGATAATGGTAATGATTAATGGTAACGGTCTAGTGGACCTGATGGGGTGCCTGCTTACATATTAAAAAGTAAAGATATACTCAATCGTCCCTTGCAGTTTATTTTCAATTTGTCCTTGAAATATAATAAATACCCTACAAAATGGAAGGTGACAAGAGTGACACCTATTAACAAGATTAGTCTGATGGTAAGAGTATACTTTCAAATTTTCGGCCTATCACTATTTTAAATTCAGCTAGCAAGGTTTTTGAATATATTTTATATAGTAATAAGGTATTCAACCACATGAGGCCCGTAATTTTCTTTTTCTTTAAAAACATTTTTTTTTATATTTTAATATTTCCATGGAGCTTATTATCTACCTACCGTAGCTTTTCATATATATTTTATGTTTCCCTGTGGCTCAATTTCGTTTCTTCTAATACCATTATTTGATCTTATTTGAAAGTATTGTATTTTTCCCCTCTTTTTTCAACATTGTTACATTTCAATTATTGTATGTCAATAAGATTCTGTGAGTTTTTACATGTTTAAATAAATAAATAATAATTCATTGCTGTGTTTAATATTAATCCAATTTATTCAGATATGTAATTTGAGATTTTTTAAATTATAGATGAACCTTTTTTTTCATTGCAACAGAATGATTTCATTAGTTATGTTAATATGTTGTGAATTTGTCCCACAGTGATCTATGTAGGTGGAGAGAAGCTTCGTTTAACGGACGATGGAGTTGATTTCAACATCAAATTGGCTCCATTCCAGGTAAAAATCATTTAAAATTTCATCATTTATGTTTATTTGAAATCATGAAATCAAATTAAAATAAATAAATCTATAATGTTCGATAAAAGATTTTAGAAAGAACGAAAAACTTGAGCTTCTGATTATAAATTAAAAATTTACATAGAAGTTCTACTGAAAAAGTGATTATTTTTTGTCTTAAATCCTGAATTTAAGAGCACAAAATATATCACACTTTCCCGTGATGCATTACCTATACTTAGAGAAACTTCGATAACAGTTAAGGAAACTAGTGGGATTAACTTTAAGAAGAGCTTGAGATAATTAATTCACAGTTCAATGTTAAGTGGGTTAGTGGGAAATAAGGTAGTTAGAATTAAACTTGTTAGTGTCAATCACCGCTCAGCATTGAAGAATACTTGATTTTAAAATTCAGTTTAAAGAACTTTCAAGAGCAATGCACTTATAATACAAGGACGGCGCACTGTTGAAATTATGCATGCTTCTGAGATTGGATTAGCCTACTATCGTTTTCTCGGAAATGAATAGCAGAATAACCATTTCTATTAATTTATTTGTTGGAGATATACTAGTGCCTTATTGGTAACTTGTAGGAATTTTGCTTTCTCCAATAACTCTGAGCCAATCTTGAATATACTGACAATAAAAAATTGTGAAAAGCAGTGTTGGGCAATAGCCTGTTGTATTCACATTGATTGTATGTTGAATGAATAAATAAATAAACAGAATTTATTAATTTCGAATTCCTTTAATTGCTATTACTTTATACTGAAAACTTCCGCAATGGCGGATATTGACAACAGCATTGAGAGGTCCGTGGTTCGATTCCCGGTGGTGACTGATATTTTTGTACAGTAGCATTCATCGATTCCCATTAGCTGTTCAATGCTGTTGTCAATATCCGCCATTGCGGAAGTCTTCAGTATAAAGTAATAGCAATTAAAGGAATTCGAAATTAATAAATTCTGTTTATGTATATTTGTCAGTTTATTCAATTGTCAGTCACTTCAAACTAACTTGTGAAATAAATAAATATGTAATATTCATATCTTTTGTGTACTTGTTGAAATTTTTTGTTACAATAATATATTAATAATTTGATATATGTTTAACAGCTGTAACACCATCTATTATTGTCTTCTGATTAATCCACGTGATAATACTATCTTCTTTTTAACAGGTTTTGGTCACTAAAAATCCATACGAAACAAATCCAACTTTCTGTAGAGGTGCTCTTGTGAGAAACAATTCGCTGGTAACATCTGCACTCTGTATTTCCAAGTGAGTACGGTACTTATTTTCTATGCCATTTCCATTTTAATTGCTGGCTATAAAATAAAATCAAATAAAGGTATGATGTTGAAGATCCATCTTGTTTCCACTAATATATAATAAAAACTTTAAAAACACTTTTAAATGGAAATTATAACTCACGTTATGGCGTGACGGCCCACAGTCACTCTGAGTGTACTGTGGGTTTGTCTGACGATACTCTTGACAACAGAGTGAAACGGCCGTCACGCCATAACGTGAGTTATAATTTCCACTTGAAAGTATTTTCAAGTTTTTATCAAATAAAGGATTAAATACCTGCGTTTTGGTATCCAATAATTATTGTATTATCACTACCGGTTTCAACCCTTCTATGGGGTCATCATCTGGTGGTTGTAGACGTTATTGTATCATCGTTATTCGTGTGTTCGTTTCGGGATATGTGTTGTGTGTGTTTTTTATTCTACGACGTTTTATATTACGACGAATCGCCGATTCGGCGATGTTGCAATAACGTCTACAACCACCTGATAATGACCCAATAGGATGGTTGAAACCGGTAGTGATAATACAATAATTATTGGATACCAAAACGCAGGTATTCAAACCTTTATCTACTGGTATCCGAAGGCTAAAGAATTCAATATGAAAAATAAATTCCATTGAGAATTTTGCCATGTCAACTATTGATTTCAATGAGAAATCATGAGTCAAACTTTATGTTTCAGGAATTTTAAAAAAGTGATTTTTATTTTTAAATTTTGTGGCGTAAGGGTTGAAGATGTCGAAAAAATGCAATGAACAAAAGTTGTAGATATTAATCTAAAAAACATTTTTTATTTGAAACTTTTTCGATGTGGTGGATAGTTTTTGAGAAAATTGGGAAAAACTAAAATTTAGCCGCAATTTTCCAAGATGACAGCTGAAGCACAACTTCTATCGCCATTGACTTTTAGTATGTTGTTCAGCCTGCCAAGTAGTATATATGTGCCAAGTTTCTTGCTTATATCATTTTTTTAGGGCCGATTTTGATCTAAAATTACTGGACTATTAGCCAAGCTAGGTACAGAGCTGACTTGAAGCCGTTCTTAGATTGTTGTGCTGTATCATTTTTTAGTATAGAATCGGCTCATAATAATAAAATAAAGTCATCATATTCAATTTTTGCACCATTGCAATGTAACTCACTGTAAATTTGACTTATTGAAATTATTTTTAATTTTTTTATTAAAAATCTAGTTCTAACCTATACATTTTTTTTGGCACTAGGTTAGAATCCTTTTTTGATGAAATAGAATGGATGAAGTTCTTTGGTCTGCTAGCAGGTAGCGTTCACTACACTGCTTCAAAATGCTATCATTTTTGAAATTCAAAAACAGAAAATAATAATTTAAAAGATATTGATGTGGTAATAATTATGTAACATTAACTGTAAATTTACATGCAGTGCAGTATCTTTGTCTTTGCATACATGTTCTTTTATGTTTATTAGTGTCTGATAATACGACACAATTTTAGGTTAGCTTGTGACCATGTTCAATGTAATAGAGCCTTTCCAAATCAAACTTAGATAAGTTGTGCTTTGATCAACATAAGTCACGTTCATAAATATGGGCCTTACAAGTTACAACAAATAAATTATTATGGAGCTGATGGTTTTTTTGTCTTCTTTGTTCAAGAATATCCACAGAATCAAAGAGCTTACTAGTTCTCAATGGACATGCTACAAACCAGAGCTATTGGGTCAATTCTACAGTATCAGAGGTTGTTCTTCATCCAAAGTTTAATCAGTCACTTACAAACAATAATATTGCTGTGATCAAGGTAAGCATTTGATAGACATTTGTATGTTAACTTCAAGTCTAATAATTCTTATCAATATTTCAAATTAATTAGTAACACATAGTAATAGCTTAAATGTAACTCCAGTTACAATATGAATCATTAGTTGAATTACTTGTTAATTTTGAAACAATTTAAATTTCTGGGAAAATGTAAAGTTTAAACTTTATTATAATGAATAATAAGACGAAGTTGTGACAATTTATTGAAAATAGTGAGATACTAGTTTCGAATGTTACTCCATTATCAATCTCAAACAAACTAAAACTAAAGTACAGAGTAGTGGTTATATAGTTGCTTGTTGCTCCTCCCACCAGAGGGCGTGACTTGTTACGGCCTTCAGCCAATCAGAAACCGTCAATGAAGGCCAGCTTATCCCTTAGCCAATAGTGTCATTCTGTGTTTAGTATAGTTTAGTAGCTTAAGTATGCTAATAGGCTACTAAACTAATACTAAACTATACTAAACACGGAATGATACTATTGGCTAAGGGATAGGCTGACCTTCATTGACGGTTTCTGATTGGCTGAAGGCCATAACAAGTCATGCACTCGGGTGGGAGGAGCAACAAGCAACTAGCAAAGAAAGTTTAACGTGATTATAGTCTTATTCAAGCTTAATTGCACATCATTCTAAAAAAGAATGGTCATTTTTATGAAGAAGCTAAATAAGGCTATGATGGTAGGTATAATTTGCTTCTGTATCATCGCTTCCATGTCATTGATAAAAAATACCATTGCTGGAGTTTTACATCACCTAATCAATTACATCTGTCCGTGTCACATTGGAATTTGGAATTCATTCATTCTTTTATTGGAAAGAGTTGGAGTAGAATTACATTATAAAACATTATAAACATTATATAACTCAGTACCTTAGAACCAACACCTTAAAACTATTGTGGGTCACAAAATACAAAAGTTGAGATGTTCTTAAATATTCTTCAATACATTTTTCTTATATTTCGATTATAATTCGTTTTCAATTGCTACTATGCACTAATATCAAAGCCGATTGATGACAATTCTTGTATTTATTTTCAAGTAGGCTATAGATTACTTTCCGATGTCAATAATTATTGTTCTTGGTTCCTAATTTCCAAAATGTTTTGCCAGTTGAACGAAACCTTCTCCTCCAAACCAATATCGTACTCGAAAAATAAAGCTCTCAAGGATAATACTGCTTGCACAGCCTACAGCTACAAACTATCTGTAAGTATAACTTTTGAGTACGTAATATGAGTTTTCAATGTAGCCTATTAGAAATTCAGTTACTGCTTAAACTAAGATTGAACCTAAATTTGAGGAATCCTCTTGAATTAGTTTTTAGTCTTCTAGTTTATATCGCTCAGAATCGATGAATCTTATTCTTTTACATTCTAATGCATAATAAAGCGTATTTCTGATTTCTCATGTGAATCCACATAAAATTTATACTTTTTTGGGTAAGTTAATGAGGTCATTATTTCGTAACAGTAAAATACTATATTCAACTTTGCAGACCACAGATGTTTATCCTCCAGTTCTCTTCGTATCAGAATATCTTAGGGTCCTTGCACGGTGAAGCATCCAAAATACTCGATGATAGTCACCATCGTAAAATCAAACACATGCTGTTGAATGGTGTATGGCAGATTGGGGCAGCGTGAATACCACCATTCCACACCATGTGTTTCATTTTACGATGGTGTTTGTTGTCGAGTAGGTCTATTGAATGCTTCCGCAGGCAAGAACCCTTATAATCATTTCCAATAAAATTCATATTTAAGTAAAATATTCACTCACTGTATAAAATAAAATTTAAACAATTGAATTTTTTCAATTATGATACTTTTGAAAAAAATTGTTGATGAACAATAAGACGAAATTGTCACAACCACATTATTTATTAAAAAATATTGAGAAACTAGTTTCGGTTGTTATACCATTATCAATCTCAATCAAACTCGAATCAAAGTATAACAATCGAAACTAGTTTCTCAATATTTTTTAAGAAATGTGGTTGTGACAATTTCGTCTTATTATTGATTATGGATACCTTCCACAATATCACCTTCGCCACTACAAAGAAAAATAATTGCTGATTTTCAACATACAGAAGACCTCAATAATTTGGACTTACTGGGACCGGAGCCGATCCGGATTACCGAAAATCCGGATTAACCGGAGAATGACCAAAAAACAATGAAATAAATCGTATACGTACAGAAAAACACCTTTATGTAGTACAAACCATGTTGGACACACATATTTACACAATACACACACTATGCAGTAAAAAGCAGCTCGCCACGATTACAATATAAAAATACTATTACTGTACAGTAACTGTGTTACTGTAATGCTTAAAAATGTACAGTATTATGCCCAGAACTATAAATTGTACTTCAATAACTACAATTTTAAAGTAAAAACCATAGTAAAAAAGTCGTAAAATACCACAAAAACCGATCCGGATTATGCGGAGATGCGGGTTATAGAGGTCCGAAATATCGAGGCTCTACTGTACTTGAATTACTCTTGGAGCCTTGGATTTACTTACTAAATAAAGCAATTCCAATCTATCTGGCGTATAGAATTGATAGTATGTCCAGTCTAATTCAGTATTCAATATATTTATTGCTATATAGTGAAATCACTTAATTATGTTAGTAGTTTGTTTATTTCATTTTTATTTTCCAGGTCATGAGTAGTTTGCACTTTATTAATAGATCAATTGATGCTAAATTCAATTTGAAATCGTTTCAATTCAACAATATTGAACTGTTTTTTTTTTTTAGTTCAATGTTGAAGTTCTATATTACATTTTTTGTATAGGCCTACTATGGACCGCATTTATTATCATTATTTTTTTAAGGATGAAGCCCACATAGGTCTGAGACCTGTGCGTGGGTATGATGTTGGATGATGTTGTAGTTGGATGATGGTGATTGATGAGTTGGACCTACAGTTTTAGGTGGGTTCCGAACCACGGGGAAGTGATTTTACAGCAGAGAACAGTGTCTTTTTTACTGGCCAATCTAATCGGTCACCGTTACAAACAGGTCCTACGAGAACGCAGCTTATCTCTATCTGATTGAACAGATACCTGCTACGGCTCGCGGCTACCACTTCCCTTACTTTTCTAACGACATTAATTTGAATTTTTCCATTGTTACCATTTACTTTTACACTTTATATTTAAACATAAATAATTGCTGAAAATACTTTGCTAGTGAATTTAACACTGTACTTACATATTCATGTGATGGTTATTTCGCATTGTTGTAATGCTTTCTCAGACACGGCTGGAGGCCTACTGAATCAAGCCTGAAAATTGTGGTCATGGCTAAGAGTGAGGGGGGGGGGTGGATGAAAATTTGAAATTCTGTAATTAATACAGAGTGTATGTGGTGGAACTAATAATTTGAATTGAGTCAGGCTGTGGTTTTGTGCGTTTATGAATTTCATATTGCTCTAATACAGTTAGATTGCGGCTATTTTGAATAGAATGTGTCTTATATAAATTAGTGTTGATTTCAGTGAGGGTGTGGTTTTTTGGAATAACGTGTTCTGCAAAGGTGGAATGGGTGTTTGATGACTCTTGTATGTTCTTTAAATCTAGTGTTAAATGTCCGTTTGTGCAATGTAGAACTTGTTGCAGTCATTAAATTTCAATTTATATATTCCTGGTCTATTGTGTTTGTTTGTGGATACAGTTGGTGGCTGTAGCTTTTTTTTTTTGATGAGTTGGTCGTTCTGTATGCTATCTTATATTTGAGTTTTCTGAAGGATGATGCTATTATGTAGGGTTTACTGTTGTGGTATGTGAGTGCACTGTATGAATTAGTGTTGTCATTTTTATTTTTATGCCAATTTTTTATGTTGTTTGGTTTTATTTTTTTAGCAGATTGTCAATGAGTGTTTGTTTATAGCCATTTTGTTGAGCAAAGTATATAGCCATCGATTTGTGTTTGATAACACCAAATTTTCTAAAAACTCATAATATTTTTTTAGTTTTTGAATACCGGTAAAGATTTTTGTATTTGTTATTTTTTTGAGCAAAGTATATAGCCATTGATTTGTGTTTGATAACACCAAATTTCCTGAAAACTCACAATATTTTTATAGTTTTCGAATAAAGATTTTTGTATTTGTTATTTCTAGCTACCTGCTGGTGTTGTAAATATGAACACAACGTGTGTACACATGTGCCAGAAAGCCTACAATGTATCTAAGCCTCGCTACCATGTTAATATTGATACAATGCTTTGTGCAAACGACCTAGAAAAGAAAAACGTAATCTGCGAGGTGAGACTACTGCATCAGTTATTCAATTAATGTTACTCAAGATTCTCATAAATAAAATCACAGTATACAGAATACGTTTGTCTAGCGGAATTTCTCTATACATTTTTTTGTGTATTTCAATAACTGGAACTGTACAGAAAGTTTAACATAAAGTCACTGATACCTTTTGTACTATCTACTTGAAAAATAATGTGAAGGTCGCTCAATATAGAAGCGTGAAAGCTAAGCCCGGCTTTCAACTACACAGATTCGGACGAATGAACAGCGGAATTTACACTACAAATGACAATGCTTTCGGTATAGGTTCCTATACTAAAAGCATTTATGTACCGTAATGTATTTTTGACTGTCCAATTAGTCCTAATCCGTGTAGTTGGAAGCCAATGCTTTGTAGAAATGAAAATGGGAATATTCTATCATCCTTATTTTCCACATTCTAAAATTTTGTAGTGCATCTATCTAGGTATCCAGCTTGTAATTCATTTTTTAGTATGATAAATAATGATAATTCCAATAAATTCTAAATTATTTAAACTATCCTTTGAACGAACTATTCTATTATAAAAAACGAACAATTCTAAAAATTGCCAGTTCATGTCTCATATTTACTTATATTTATTTATTTTTTGTCTCATATTTATTTTATTTCAAGATGTTTTTTTTCGAATCTCATTGAAGAATTAACATAATTGGGTAAGAATAAATGGAAAAGTAATGGGTAACAGAATATCTCACAAGGTTAGGCTTCAAAATTATCAATTTATGACGGTATTTACGTTGATCACCACATCAAATGCAATACGGGTAGTTTTATAATTAATTTATCGGATTTGAGACCGCGATTGAACAATGTTAGCACGATATTTTATTCACTTTCTTTGATGTCTTGTAATTTATCTATCTGTCTATCTTTACTCTTTTCTTATTCTGTAAATATGTTAATTATCTTGGAATTGTAAAATGTGGAAGTAAATTCAAATTCAATTAATATTGTTTTGAAAGTCTACTTTAAGCTATGATGATAAACACAATTTGACAAATAATTGATTGCTCCTAATTGATATTTTCCAAGCAATTCGAAATTGTCGTCTGATGCCCATGTTCAAATTCAATGTTGCGGTTGTAGTACAGATGGCTCCAGCTAACTTAAAAGCGGTAAGAGAAAAGTTAGCAGCGACTTTCTCAAACTTCAATACCTATTTGTGTAACTAGAGTGCAAAGCGCACCACGAGAAACAGTTTTTTCACGAGCCGAAGGCGAATGGAAAAAGTTTCTTGAGTGCAGAAACAATACTTTACACTCGAATTACATATACAATTTTTCCTACCATAATGTATAAAGTAATTTAAACGGAACATAACCTGACAATTCCTCTTTGAATGAAATCGATATCAACAACTTACTGTATTTTGTAGCTGAAGCAGAGTAGCCAACCTATTTTTGAATGCAGAATAGGGAACCTGCATATTACATGATCACTACTTTGAGTTGTTAGGTTGCAAATCTAAAGTGCTGAAATAGTTATTTGTGTAACTAATGCGCAAAGTGGCGGTTTTCTGCATCGAGAGAAACATTTTCTCAAGTGTTGAAACAATACCTTCCTCTCATATTACACATTATATTTTTCCTGCAGTAATGTATAAAGTAATTTAAACAGAACAAAAGAGGACATACACATAACCTGACAATTCCTTACATCACCTATCTTCGAATCAAATTGATTTCAACAACGACTATTTCGTTGCTGAAGCAGAGTAGCCAACCTATTTTTGAATGCAGAATAGGGAACCAGCGTATTACATGCTCACTATTTTGTGTTAGGTTGCAAATCTGGAGTGCTGAAAAGTACTTTCGCGCACTGGACTTGCAGGAATAAACTATTTTGCATGCTACAATTGGTGCAAAAATATGCACTTTTTGGGTCACTGTAGGAAAATTATTTTTTTTTACAAAACTTGATAATTTTTCAATGAGGAGTTGAATTAATTAATTGTTGTTAACTCTAATGCTTTTTGACACATCTGATTTATTCTCTCTAAATATTTTTTTATTGCAGAATGACGTAGGAGCCTCGTTAGTGTGCGATGATTCTCTCGTAGGACTGGCCATCTACACCCAAGAATGCGTGAACAAGAGCATGTCTACCGTATATGTCAATATCGCGTCCTACGCTGAATGGATTGACAGCACCATAAACGCATCTTCTACCACTTCTATGAGCACATTATCTGTAATCATTGGCACTGTAATCTCATTCTTCATTACAAAGCTCCTATCTTTATCAATTATACAACCAATTTAAATTTGTTGTATATTATTAAATGACTTTGTTTAAAACCTCTTACAAGAACCTTTGTAAGTTTCTTGAGCTATTTTTTCTTTTCTTTTTAAGAATCTCCACTCATTCCTTTAAACAACCATTCCATTGCAGTTTCACTAGAACTATTGCTAAATGCATTTTTCATATTCCCCACCTCAGAGTGATAGCCGAGTGCCGTAACAGGTATCTGTTCAATCAGAGATAAGCTACGAACCTGGGCGCTCTTTGTAAGGGTGACATCGCTCTTTAAAGGGTATGCATCCTTATAAAAGGAACCTCTTGAAGATTGTAGATTGTCAGGTTGATGAATGTATTCAAGGAAAAATTCAATTGGAAAATCAAAAAAACATTTTAATTGAATACTCATATATTTTATTTATAGCAATGTAAAGCATTTAAAAACAATCTGTCTGCCAACATTTTAATTGATTGCTTATATATGACCGTTTGGATAGGCCAGCAAAAAAGACTCTGTTCTCTGTTGTATAATCACTTCCCGGTGGTTCGGACTTCGGAACCCAACTAAAACACTGTAGGTCCAACTCATCAATCACCATCATCCAATTCATTACCCACGCACAGGTCTCAGGCCTATGTGGGCTTCATCCTCCGAATAAAAGTCTTCACGGACTTTTATTTTTCCTGCCTCTTGAAACAATCAGATTTTACATTTACACTATTTATTTCTTTCTTGCTGATGATACCACATTGATATAAGACTTGTGCGTAGGTGAATATGTGGATGATTACACAAAATATGCCAGACTGAACGGTAATTGAACCTGTAACTGCAGAAGTAGCAAACAGTAACAGGGTGCTTGGGAGATAAGCACCCTAACTTGTTACAGCACTGCGGCTGCCAATTAAATGTTACAAAAACGTACTTAAACATTCAGTTGAACGATAACTTAAATATTCAACTATAATTTATTACACGTGAAACTTCTTCAAATAAACTATAATTAAGTCTTACCTTTTTTTGAATGATGAAGCCCACATTGGTCTGAGACCTTTGCGTGAGTAATGAGTTTAATGATGTTTTGGACCTACAGTTTTAGGTGGGATCCGAACCCACTATGATACCAAATTAGGAAATTTGGACGGCCGTTATTTTATTTATGTAGGTTATTGAAGGGATTCATGTGAAATCAAATCTATTTATTTTAAGATAGAAGGCTGTACTTCGGTAAATTTTTAGTTTATCAACAATATGTTAACTAACCCTAAACACGTATTTTTCAAGATTGAAGTGGATTAAATTGAATTTTACAATTAGTTTCAAAAGAAATTTAGAAAATTTACTTCTAAACAAAATGTTGCATAACTTGATAGCCGGCACTCACGAACTTAATAAAACTAGGATTCCAGTTAATACAACCCAAGAAAAGCAAGTTGAAAGCAACCGCGCAGAATCAAAATGTGTATGGATTCAATAAAACCTGATTTCATCAAGATGGAAAAGTTTTCAACTATTGAATTTCTCAACATTCTTCATTAAAATAAAATTATTCAGGAATAAAATAGTTAAGTATTGAGTTTTTAAAGTTTTATTAGTTAAGTATTGTTTGGCTAATTAATAGAAAATTAATCTTTCTCCATCTTATATTCTGAAATGACGTGTCTCCAGATGCTTGTTAATAAGAACTTTTTCCATTAATCTGGTTAAGAGAACAAGCAAACGAAGAATATTGGTAATACTATGCAAAGCACCTGTATATAGCCTAAAATCAAAAGTGTACAGCCATGGCCTCCTCTAGAGTAGGTAGCCTACAGCCCATAGTACAGCCACAAGACGAGGTACAGTTAGCTTTCAGTTTTAAACTTAATCTTTATTTTTTTTTTAGCTCTTTTCTGCTCAGCTTTATCCTATGATAAAAATTTCATCCAAGTAAAATAACTATCCAAGTTTTGATGTGTGCAATCTAAGCATGATATAATTTTTCTGTGATGTTTTCCATGACGAAATACTTAATGAACAATCTAATATTAAAACTGACACTGTATTTCAATTTTATATATTTTTTTACTCACTTTATATTGGAGATGCTAGAGGGATGCATTTCACTTCTGAAAAGACGCTTCGTCAGAAGTGAAATGCATCCCTCTAACCATCTCCAATATAAGTGAGTAAAGCAATATATATAAGTGAAATACAGTGTCAGTTTTAATATTAGATATAATTTTTTCTCGACAATGGATTAACTATTTAAAATAATTTTATCTAGATATTCGACAAGGAATTTATCCAGAATAATATACTTTCATATTTATGGTTTAAGCTGTGGCATAGTGGTTAGCACACCTAACTGCTACTCATCCTCCGGTTTCTCGGGCTCGATTTCTAAAACCGGAATTCTTGTGTAGTTAATTATTCACGACGTGAAGATTTTTTTGTAGATTACGTCTTGGAGACTCCAGTTAAGGAGTATAAGACAAGTCAGATCAACAATTATACACTAGATACCATAATTACTATATCAATTAGTTTAGGTGAGGGCGTGAGGCTTAATTTTGATATGAAAGGAACTCTTGTACACTATAAAAAGCTCTATCAACTAAATATTTTTTCAATTGTTTTTTAAAAATATTTCTATATATTATATTAATTATTTATATTAAATATTTTCAAGACTCCTTAAAAAAAAGCGGTAGCTTGTAGTTTCCGACAAATATAACTAAGGTTTTTTTTGAATAAGCTACTATTGTGACTCACCAAGTGATAATCTCCTCGGCTTCTTGTATTATAATCGTGCACGTCAAGATTTTGGTTAATACCACTCTTTTTTACATATAAAGTAGCTTCGTACACATATAAGCAGGGGACAGTTAGGAGACCAAGTCTCTTGAACAACGGCCAACATGAATCTAATCTATTTACTCTTTCTATACACCTAACCGCTTTCTTTTGGATCTTAAACACCCTATCAAGGTTTTGTTTTGATGAGTTACCCCATAATAAGATAGCATACCTAATAAATTATATGACAGCAAAGATGGTGTGAGAAACTAAAATCTAAATGTAGAACTATTTCCAACGCGCTGGAATGATTATAGTCTTGAACATTTATGTCATTAATGAATTCTATTATTATTTTATTACTAGCAGGTTGACTGATCCGATTGTATATAAATTGCTAAAATGTTTAAGAGCCTATCCACAAATTACATTTAATAGTCTCTTATTCTTATCACTCTTCTTCATCTCCTTCCTTTTCTTTATTCACTCTTTCTTCTTCCCTTTTCCTTCTCCTTCTTCCTATCTTTGCCTTTTCTTTTTATTGTTCATTTTTCTTCCTCTCCTCCTCCAATCTGTAATCATTCAGCGTTGGAGTTTTGTCGACAGATAACAGCAAGTAGCTGCTTATTATATAGGGTTTTATTGAACAATTGGAAGTTGCATTAAATTTTTTACCAATAATTATTATTTTAATATGAAATTTTACTTTCATAGTGGAAAATTCTACCTCACGTACTCAAATGTGACTGAAGATATGCAACACCAGCAACGGTCTCGGATGTGCAACGATCTTCACACGAAAAATCCACATAAAAGTAAAACATCACAATACAATTAGCCTACCAATCATATATTTTCAAATTTTGTAGAATCAATTTGTCAACAACACAAAATAACTAGGGTACAGTATTTCTATAGCATAACAATAAATTAATTATGGTATAATATAGCCTACAATAAATCACAATAATAGTAGAATTGCCTTTTCTACCCAAGAAGGCGTAGTCGGCCTCTCTTGCACTAAACACTCGATCCACAGAGGCAGTGATTTTGAGGGCGATTCATTGCTAAATTGCATCCTCAACCTTTAATGCTATCTAAAAAAAAAAGAAAATTACCAAAAACATTATCTCCTTCATTATTCAATTGTTATCATTACATCATATCATTGTTGTTGTCGTCATAAATCATAACATCATCATCATCATCATCATCATCATCATCATCTTGATAACTATATCGTAATCTACATGTCTTGTTTCTATTCCACTTTTTCTTAAAGATTCTTGGATTTAATGTTCCATAACGATCTGTGTTGTTAATATTAACTTTTTATGTTGAATACAACGACTTGCAGATAATGTTAATTGAGAATAAATAATATTTTTACTCACGTAGACGTAGGCCGACCGTTTTCGAATCGTGGAGATTCATTTTCAAAGGCGTCTTTGGTCGTCGATGTGGGTTTTCGGTTTGAAGAATTATTGTGGTTTTCGTAGAATGTGATCGAAAATTTGGTGTGATTAAAAATTTAGTTGTTCATTGAGGATGTTTTGTTGATTGTGTGTGGTGTGTTTGTATATTTCAAATTGTTCCAAGGTGTTGAGTTCGTGCCCTTTAGATTTTATATGAGAATTTGTAGATTGGTAGTGATGTCGGTAAAAGAGTGTCAAATTTGAATGATTTGGTCGGTGAAAGTCGATTTTTGTATTTAATGCTTGTAAATGTTCTTTGTTGCGTTGTTTGATTTCGAGGTCTAGCTGTTTTTCCTATGTTAAATTTGTTGCAATCAGAGCAGTTCTGTCTGTAGATCCCTCGGAGATCGTATTTGTTTGTGTTCAGTGTAGTTTTGGTTGCAAAAGTGCATTTTGTATTTTGTTTTTTGTTCTGAATGAGATGGTGTGGCCGGCTTTTTTTGTAGATTTTTACTGGTCTGTTTGATTAATTTATGTGATGTATTTTTTCGGTGTTTTGTTTTTTGGTTGTTATTTTATGGTTGAGTTTGTCAATTAGGTCGTGTTTGTAGCCGTTTTCTTGAGCTAGGTAATTTATTATTATATTTAGTTCAGTGCTGTAATTAACTATGAATAGTGGTGTGTTGTTCAGTCTATAACTATTGTAGCCCAATCTACATGTCTTGATTTTATTCCTCTACTTTTTTTAATATTCTGGATTTCTTTGTTAATTTGCGTTGTTAATTTTAACTTTTTATGGTTAATTCAACGACTTACCATATGAGAATAAATAATATTTTTACTCACGTAGGCCTAACTATTTTTTAATAGTTTTTTATTGCAACCACAACTTATAATAGTTCATGTTTATTTATTTATTTATTGTAACAAATTTACAACGAATGTGAAGGCGCAACAGACTCAAGTCCAAAACTGCTCCCTTCACAAATTTTGAATATGTTACATTGTCCAAAACATTAAAAATTATAAATTTAAGATTTGCTAAAAACCTTCACTCAAAAAAATAACAAAATGAATCTTCTCAATTAACCACTATTCATTTGAAAGTTCACTTGAAACGAAACACTAAAAACTGTTAAAAATAGCTTATAATATTAAATTTTTATAAAAAAACTTTTGAGCCGAAAATATTATCTTGCTATGGTGTGTTGAAAGGACAATCATGAGAATTTCCTTGTGTCCTCACCTGTATCCATATAAAGAAAAGAAAATTAAAATAAGTTCATAATCGCATTATTATTATTATTACTATATCATCTGTATTATACTACTGATGGATGCTCTATTGCAAACTCTTTCAAAACAAAGCGGGTGTAGTTTCAAAAATTGATTTCTTGAGTTAAAATTTGGAAACTCAATTAGAACGGATACTTTTATCAAAGAACGGAAATATAGCTCAAGTATCTGTCTGTAACCTATAAGTTATGCAACAAGTTTCTCTAATATGATAACAAGTACCGGTACTCAAAACTAATTATTGCTGTCTGGCCATTTAAAAAAATTTACTTCGTTTTTATGTTTAGGAAAGTTTTGATGACAACATTGAATAAAAATATCAATTAAATGACTAATATTACTGAATTATACTACTGCAATGTAGTGGTATTTGTCTAGCCAAATTCTTTTGCAGGTGTCAATGACATAACAGTAGAAATATTGGTGTCATTTTTTCAGTAATATTACTGATAATTACTGTACTTTTTCTGTCTAGACATATTTTTAGAGCAGTTTTTCGAGTGTAATTTCTAATCTTTTTAAAAAATCCCAGTAACTACGGTACCGATTGAAAAATGGTTATTTTTTTGTCTAGACACATTTTCAAGGCAATTTTTTCCCGAGTGTAACTCCTAATCTGAAAGTAAATTTCCAGTTCTACTACTGATTAATACTGTAGTTTTTTTGTCTATCTAGTCACATTTGAAGAACATTTTTTCGGAGTGTAATTTCAATTTGAGTTTTATAAGAAAAATGAGTCCAAACTTAAGTTTTCAGGGATAGAAATGGAATGGTCTGGAGTTCTACCATTATTATTTTCAAGATAAATTATAAGCAACTTTGATATGATGACATTAATTTGTTTTTATGAGACTCAGCTCGCGTTGTTTGCACCTACTCGCTATTGCAGCAAATATACTTTTACAATTCTACTATTTTTTATTTTTTTGGATGATGTCTATCACATAGTATATAGGTCTGATACAGACCGTTTCACGGTGCATGATATCGCGCTGGTGGCAGGGGAGGCAGTGCGAGAGAGACAGAAAGTCTTTCCCACCACGCTTTCCCTCCAGCCGTTGAGTACAGTTGTGTCCAATACACTCACTGCTAGACGTTTTAGCGGTAGCGGACTTGGGGAATATTTGAACTTGACTGTACCGCAAGGCAGCAGGTACAGTAGTGGGAGAAAGCGCTCAGCGCGCATGCTCCTTCGAGACGCCACGCACTGTGAAACGGTCTGTACCAATTATACTGAAGACTTCCGCATTGGCGGATATTGACAACAAGATTGAATAGCTGATAGAAATCGATGAACTCTACTATACAAAACAATTTAGTCACCGCCGGGAATCGAACCACAGACCTTCCAATTGCCATTCCAGCTTCTAAACCACTAGATTACATCTGTGATTAATAGCTTTTTAAGGAATTTGGAATTAAAAAATTATGTTCTATTTATTTGTCTAAAATGAACGCTACTATACAGAAGTGTCACTGTAATCTAGTGGTTAAAACGCCCGACTGGCAATTGGGAGTTCCGTGGTTTGATTCCCGATGGTGACTAAATATTTTTGTGTAGTAGCGTTCATTGATTTCCATCAGCTACTCAATGCTGTTGTCAATATCCGTCTTTGCGGAGGTCTTCAGTATAATTAATAGCTCTATGAGGAATTCGAAATTTAATTATGTGAAATGAATGTTCTTGTTTAACAGATCTCATAATATATCTATAAATATTTTCTCTCTGTTTCTTATTATTCTTCTTCAATTCGACCGACTATTTGAAATAATTTAAGCAAAGATTTCAACACAATCAAAAATGAAAACGTCAACGATTTCGCTGTAAAAAAAAAGTTGATAATAAGTTGGGCTGAGCATCAGCCTTCATAATATTTTGATTTTCTAATGTTTACAGCGTCCAATGTTTTGATTTTCAAATGTATTCAGCGTCAACACCAGCTACCAATATTTTGTTTTTCACTTGCCTAAACTAACCTAGAGCCTATAGTGGAAATCTGTTTTACATCATAATTATTTTTTCCTACAACTGCTCGTAAAGTAGTTCTTTACGTACTGAAAACTAATTGTAAAATACCTCTTTACTGCTCAGCAAGCGGTAAAGTACTTTACGCTCGCCAGCTGTTTTCTTTACGCTTCTGTTTTGATTTTGATGCCTTCTCATTGGTGGATCACGGAATCCGTGAAATTCACATAACCTCAAAAATGGCGTACGCTAACCAAATCCGCTCATGGTCTGTGATGTTACAAACTACAAGCTTTTATTGTGTTGGAATCCAGAACTGCAGTTTTAGGAAAAATATTGTATGCAATTCGCGCGTGAAGCTTCTTTATCGCTCTCGCAAAATTACTGCGCTCCGCTACGCGTCACGCAGTAAATGTTTTGGCTCGAGCGATAAAGTCGCGCTTCACGCTCTTAATACATAAATAACTATTATATCCGACCCCCAAACTCCATAATCAATAACGATCTCACATGGACTATGAGGAAGCTTTATATCAAAAGTTTCAAGAGTCTAGAATCTTTCTTTCAAGCGCTAGGGCACAGATGGTCGGACGGACAATGGTACGATTTCAATAAGGCCCTGTTGGGTCTTTTAATGTCAACTCACTTATTTTATGGTAATTGAGTTGTCAAATATACGTAAGTTATCCCGTGTCCTAATTATATTCTCTCATCTCTTCTAATACTCATCCTAGTCAAATTTTCATAAAATTTTGGATTTTTCTCCATAGAAATTAATTCTCTTTTCCTACAACTGCTCGTAAAGTAGTTCTTTACGTACTGAAAACTAATTGTAAAATGCCTCTTTACTGCTCAGCAAGCGGTAAAGTACTTTACGCTCGCCAGCTGTTTTCTTTACGCTTCTGTTTTGATTTTGATGTCTTCTCATTGGTGGATCGCGGAATCCGTGAATTCACATAACCTCAAAATGGCGCACGCTAACCAAATCCGCGCACGGTCTGTGATGTTACAAACTACAAGTTTTTATTGTGTTGTAATCCAGAACTGCAGTTGTAGGAAAAATATTGTATGCAATTCGCGCGTGAAGCTTCTTTATCGCTCTCGCAAAATTACTGCGCTCCGCTATGCGTCGCGCAGTAAATGTTTTGGCTCGAGCGATAAAGTCGCGCTTCACGCTCTTAATACATAAATAACTATTTCTGAAGGACTTCGCGCTTAACCTATATATCTGGGGGGCCACCATCTGTCCGACTATCCATTTCTCCGAATATACCATTTGTCCGACTTTCTTACGACTTGTAATTAAATAAGAAAAGTACGTGCTACCACTTGACCGAAAATCCATTTGTCCGAATATACCACTTGTCCGACTATCACATGACATCTTATAAGTTCAGAAACCACTTCACCGAAAATACCACTTGTCCGAATCTACCATTTGTCCGACTCGACTGTAGCGCATTCTAGCGGCGTAGTTTATCACGCCTAACCGAAAATATCGTGTTTTTTTATTTTTTCACACACTATCAAATGTTTACTTTTCGTTATAATAATTTGATAACTAGAAACTGCTGTAATAGTGTCAAATAGGATTAATGAGTATATTATGACTGTGGTGACATGAACACTAGATGGCATTGAGTTATTGGCATGACGCATCGAGAAATCAGCCAATTACCAATCAGCATGAGTTTGCCGTTAAATTTGAAATATTGGAATTGTTCAGATTGAAGTTTTTTTCATGTTTTGATCACAAAAATCAAACCTTTGCTGCTTTGAATTCTGAGTAGAGTATCAGACCATACTTGTATACATCCAAGTTGTGTTTAAGTTATTGCGTGAGTCTCTTATGTATAAAAACCTAGCTCACGAGCCACAAGCACAACACTTACAGTCAACAATTATTGTGAAATTTGTATTGCTCAATAGCCTACTGTGCATAAAACTTACATTACCGTACACAAATCAAGTGTTAGATTCTCAATTCTTGAGGTATGAGTTAAATATGAGACTCAATTATCCCAAAAGTTCATCTGTTAATCAATATATTATATGGATCTTGAAACCCTATCAGAAGTTCCCTAGGCATATTCCTGATAACAATATTGTTGGTCGTTAATGAGGTCATCAAAATCTTCAATTGGGGTGGTGAGAGAGCATCAGAATCGACCTTCTCCTCCATTTTTGAGCTATTTAAAAAGTGCTTTTCATTTTTAGGATAGTGAGCAGTGAATTCGTTGGATCCTACTTCGAAGTACATAAAAAAACGATAGTTCTGGACGCAGACTCCATAGTTCTATAGTTCCTGACCGGTTAGAGCAATAGTTCCGTGAAAGTACCATGAATACTTTCTATTCCTCAAACAAGCCTACCTCATAGTCTAGGTCTAGATACCTTGAAGAAAGTATATCATAGAAATCTCTGTTTGCAAGGTTCATTTTCTTTCTATTCCCACACTTGATAAAAAATAATTAAGTGTAATGTTATTGGGGAAAAGACTACTTGGCATTGAAATTGAAGTTTTTCATTGGTACTGTTCTTTGTTGGCGTAATATAATGAATGTGATGGCATTCAGTAGCATAGCATAATACTAGTCTCAAAGAGATTTATATCAATAATTTATTTGCCGAATCTGAGTCGAATATCACTAACTCTCAATTTATTGGCTAATAGACAAATATCTAATCTAATGGCTGAACAACAGAGCTAACCTCAAAAGGTGAAAACTATTTTTATTTAATTTTCTAGCTTAGCATACAGAGATAGGCGATAGATTTTTTTTTTTTTTTTTGTAGATTACGTCTTGGAGACTCCAGTTAAGGAGTATAAGACAAGTCAGATCAACAATATTATACACTAGATACCATAATTACTTCAATTAGTTGAGGTGAGGCTCTTAATTTTGATGTGAAAGGAACTCTTGTACACTATAAAAAGCTTTATCAACTAAATATTTCTTCAATTGTTTTTTAAATATTTCTATATTTTCAAGACTCTTCAAAAACTGCGGTAGCTTGTTGTAGAATTTCCTACCAATATAACTAGGTTTTTGTATGAATAAGCTACTATTGTGACTCACCAAGTGATAATCTCCTCGTCTTCTTGTATTATAATCATGTACATCAAGATTTTGGTTAATATCATTCGTTTTTACATATAAAGTAGCTTCATACACATATAAGCAGGGTACAGTTAGGAGACCAAGTCTCTTGAACAACGGCCTACATGAATCTAATCTATTTACTCTTTCTATACACCTAACCGCTTTCTTTTGGATCTTAAACACCCTATCAAGATTTTGTTTTGATGAATTACCCCATACTAAGATAGCATACCTAATATGTGACAGTAAGAGCCCATGGTAAGCTGTAAAAAGTAACTTTTTGTCATTCAATCTAGCGAGCTGTCGCAGGACAAATACCCCAGATGAAATTTTACTACATATTTTCTCAATGTATGGAGTCCAGGTCAATCGTCTATCCAACATAACTCCTAGAAATGCAATTTTTTCTTCCTGGTCTAATTGATTATCGTTTACAAACACGTTTATAGCCCTATATCTTCATTTAAATTATGTTTGTTTTTGAATTGAAGGTATTGGAATTTTTTACTATTTATAGTTAATTTCAACTGATTTAAAAATTGGACAATGGACTGCACACCTATATGGGCACTTATTTCTAAATTATCTAGAATGGAATTGCTGAAAATGAGTGATGTATCATCAGCAAATAAGAGGGCTCTACCACTAATTAATTCTTTAGGTAAACGGTTGACATATAACAAAAAAAGCAATGGACCTAGTATTGACCCCTGAGGCACTCCAGCTTGCACCTCTAATTTATTAGATTTATTCTTTACTATACTATTACCAACTACTGTAGTTAGTTCTACACATTGTTTTCTCCCAATAAGATATGATTCAAACCATTTCAGTTCAACCCCATTTACACCTACATTTTGCAGTATTTCCAATAAAGTTCTATGATTAACACAATCAAATGCCTTTGACAGATCTAAGAAGATTGCAGTAGCTTTATCACCTGAATCTATTATATCTATTAGTTTTTCAACTAGAGAAACTATGGCTGTCTTTGTTGATCTCCCTTTCTGGAAGCCATGCTGTTCATCACAGATCAAGTTAGCTTCTTGAAGGTGCAGAAGTAACCTATTTAGAACTACTCTTTCAAAAATTTTACTTATTACATTTAAAATAGTAATGGGCCTATAGTTTTCTACCTTTTCTCTATCACCACTTTTGAAGATTGGCAAGATCTTCCCCTCTTTTAAGTTATCTGGAAAAACACCTTGTTCTAATGAATGATTGATCAGATGAATCAAAGGGTCAAACAATTGATCTTTACATTCTTTCAGAATTTTACTGGATACCCCATCCATTCCTACAGTTTTTTTATTATTTAAACTATCAATGATATTTGACAACTCGTCTTGGCATACTGGGTGGAATTTTAATTCGTTCTGAATCCCCTCAGTATTCCTCATGTTTGCATCACTAATACCTGTATTAAGAGATTTTTGAAGATCCTTAGCAACCAGTTGATAATATCTGTTAAAGAAATTACAAATGTCTACACTATCATCAATATATTTGTTATTTTCGTTAATTATTCTGGGGACACTAGTATAAGCATCTACATGAGCTACTTGCCTATTTTTGTTTATTACATCCCACACTGCTGTGTTAAAGTACACACTATTATTCAAAATTTCAGCTGTTTTCTTACATTTCGCTCTTTTCACTTCTTTTGTATAATTTTTCTTTAGAGCTTTGTAATTATCTTCACTTAACATATTTCTAGATAGTTTGAATTCATCATATGCATATTTAACCCTATTTCTTTCTGCAAGGATATCATCAGTTATCCACTCTTCAATTTTGTCTAATTTGTTTTTTACAGGGACTTTTATAACTGGACAACTCATAGTAATATGAAACCTTAAAATATTAATGAAACTATCATATTTGTTATTCAAACTATTGCTATTGTAAACCCTACTCCAGTTTTCTTGTAGCAGATTCTGCTTCAAACAATCGATATTCCCCTGTTCACATTGTTGAATTTCTTTCATTACTCTACTCTTTTTAATTGATTTATGACCTTGCAACCCCACCTCTAAGATTTGATAGTCATGATCAGATAGTTCCGAGCCGCCTAATCTTGTTTTAGAGTATATGCAGAAGTATCTCTAGAAGGCGTTGATTAAAGGCTAGAGTACCTAGTGCCTGGGACATGGTAATTCTGCCGCTAGAATGCGCTACAGTCGAGTCGGACAAGTGGTAGATTCGGACAAGTGGTATATTCGGAGTCAGTCAGTCAGTCAGTGTGGGATAGGGTGAGTGTGCCCTGTCTGGCAACTTCGGAGCAATGAGCTCCATGGTTGCTCATCGCAATACTGTGCTGAAATTTTTGGGGTTCCTACTATTTTTAAGACCTTAAGTAGAACTTGGCATTTTTTTTTTTTTATGTCTGTTTTTCCTAAAAATATTTTTTTTTCCTATTTCCCTAATCAGCTGAATACAATAATACAATATAAGAAATACAATATATGAACAGAAAAATATTTATACAATGAATAATGATCAAAATAATTTTTATACAATTTTAATAATTTCTAAATCATGAAAAATTTTTTAAAACATGGTTATCATGAAATATAGACCTTCCTAGTTATTTTTGCAGCTTAATATAAATTTTTTTTTCGAATTTCATGTCTTCAATTTTTTTTTTTTTCTCTTTTTTAGCCAAGTTCATACTTTTTGTTGGGAAAATCATGGTGTGGAGAAGGGTTCTTCTTCCGGGGGGATTTGAGGCTGCATACAGTGATGAAACTGATTTATCTGGCCACTGCTGGCTCTTTTGGAGTCAACAGCGGATCAGAGTCTGTCAGGCCACCACTGTTGAAAGGGAAGTGGCTTATGGGTCTGAACTGGTATATTCGGAGAAGTTGTTTCTGGCCTTATAACGCGTCATGAAGAAGTCGGACAAGTGATATATTCGTGCAAATGGTTATTCGGACAAGTGGAAATACTAAGTTGAATTAATTTTTGACAACAGGTACAAAAGTCGGACAAATGGTATATTCGGAGAGATGGTAAGTCGGACAGAAGGTAGTGACCCTATATATCTGTTATTATTTTTCTGATCCAAGTATCCTCTCCAAAATTTATCAACATTTTTTCCACTTTTTGAATCTGCAAATTCATTTTTGAGTAATCAAACAATTTTTTTTAAATTACTGAACAGAGTTTTATTTTTTATAATATATTTTACAATTTTTAAATCAAATTCTCAATCTACTGCTCTATCATTTTAGTTTATTCTAAAATATTTCAAGCATCAATATCAAACTTTTTAATGTATTAATGTATTTCTAATAGCCAGAAATATCACTACTAATATCAAGCAAAGTTATTTTGTATCAATTTTATTTAGAGTCAATTACTATCTGCGGTCTAGTCGGTTGTGTTGCTGACTTCTAACCGGTTTTATTTCATGTTGAATCAAGTTCTTTATTTTTAATCCACTTCATTTTTCATGTATGTTCACGTGAAAATCATGCCCGATAAAAATGAAAATTGGCAGTATACACACTACAAAACCGTGACTCATTTTCTAAAAATATACACTTGCTGTAGGAAAATTTGGCAACAGCAGCTTTTTATTTCCTGTTAGATCTAGTTCTTTACTTCTAATCCACTTCATTTTTCATGTATGTTCACGTGAGAATCATGCCCGGTAAAAATGAAAATTGACAGTATACATACTTCAAAACCGTGACTCATTTTCTAAAAATATACACATGCTGTAGGAAAATTTGGCAACAGCAGCTTTTTTATTTCCTGTTAAATCTAACTCTTTATCTTCATTTTTATGTATGTTCACTTGTTAACCATGCACGATAAAAATATAAAAATTTACAGTAAACACTACAAACCGTGACCTTTTTTTCTAAAAATATACACATAGTGATTTCCTGTTGTCTAGCTCTTAATCTTCATTTTTATGTATGTTCACGTGTGAATCATTCACGATAAAAATATAAAAAGTTACAGTAAACACTACAAAACCGTGACTTATTTTCTAAAAATATACACAGTATAGGAAAATTTGGCAAAAGCAGCTTTTTTAGACATAAAAATCAACTAAAGTGACACTCAATTGTTCTGTATGCTTAGACACTCTTGAGTTTGATGAATTTTCAGTATTACTGTATTTTTTATCTACACATGTGTATACTCCCACTTGTGATCAGTCTCTATCTAGTCACGTATATACTGCGACAGATTTTTCTTGAGTACTGTAGTACTCTCGTCTGTGATGGATTGATAATTTCACACATTTATATTTGTAGCGTACGTTAAAATTTTTAGTTGATCGACATTCAGACTTGTGACTGCTTGCTCCGAGCCGTGACACTTGGAAATATTTTGGCAAAGATGATTAAATTCAACGCAATTTTTCTACTGTTCAAGCTCTGTTTGCAGCAACTCTTAGCAGGTAATTAAATAAACATTTTGATATTCTTTGAATTCCATTCAATATTATTGAAGTTAATTATAAAATATTGTCTTAAAATATTATTATCCCCATTATTATGACAATTTAATAAAATAAAAATTATTGAAAATAAATGTAATAAAACAATAGTAGGTGTAAAGACTGATTTATTTTTGTTTCTTTAACTGCAGTAATTTTCTTCAATTTTTTCAACTTGGTTTTTTATTGTGCTACTATTTATAAGGCATATTGAAATAGTCTCCACTGACATAGAAAATCCTATTACAATTGTCAAATTCTTTCAATTTTCTGGTACAATTCTCAAAAAATTAGTGCAACTTATATTATTGAATATTTAACTTATAATAGAACATATTGAATAACTTTAAATGCCTATTATTAGAAAGAATGTTACAATTTTATTAAATTGCTTAATATTAACAAAGTAATTAATTCGAATATCCTTTTTAATGCTACAGTATTACATTTGTTAATGTTCTCAAAATCCGAGATCTATACAATTAGTGAGCATGAAAAACGTGTGAACGGTATATTTAAATGAAACCATGGCATCATTCATAGCATTACAAAGTTGAATAACTTATGACATTCATAGCATTATAAAACATATGCCGACGACCTCTCTGCTACTGCGGACATTGACAACTGCATAAATCGGCATGATTTATAGTTAAAAATGATTTTCAAAATTAATTACCGTACTAAACGAAATATAATGAATATTAAGTAGCGTTTTATGATTTATAAAAATTTATGGTGATAATTTTGACAAATTTGATTGATTTTCAGCGATGGTTCTGGCCCAAAACGATCATCACAAAATAGTGCATGGCCATGCCGTGGCCAGAGGACAGCTACCTTATCAGGTAAGACTTGTGTGATTCTCAACAGTATACCACCTATACTACTTTTTATTTCTTGCTGTTGTGTAAACTTTCAATGGCATATCTTGGGAGTATTTTTATTTTTTTTTTATTTTTTATTTTTATGATGAAGCCCACATAGGTCTGAGACCTGTGCGTGGGTAATGAGTTGTATGATGGTGATTGATGAGTTGGACCTACAGTTTTAGGTGGGTTCCGAACCACCTATTCAGAAGGGCTTTGCTACCAAAAGTTTCAGGTCCAATCTGCTCTTATATATTATAGTCTAGTAACTTTTTATTATCTTCTACCTATTATTTTTTTATTATTTGTGCAAGTGTTTAATTAAATTAAATGAATATTTTCTTTCACTCCTCTGGAAGCTCTTGACTAGTTTACTTCACGTTTTCTCTGTAACATCTCAAAATAATCGGCAGGAATCAAGTTTATCTGAAATCCAATTAAAATTCATTGATAGAAGTTACAGAAATAGCTCTAAACATTAATTCAACGCTCTCATTCTCTGGCTCACTCACAATGTGATCTCATGTTTGCAAAGTTTATTTACTTGTACCGTAATTGAATTTCTATTTAGTTTTGAAAGCTACAGAAATAAACTCACTTCGAACGAGTTTTGCGTTTTATTTTTCCGTCACACTTGACGATTCTCAGAAGTTAGTTTTCCAGAAATATGATGTATTTAATTTTTCAACTACCCTCTTCAGATAACATATACATCGTATAAAAAATTTCTAGCAACTATCTTAGTTTGAACCTTCAATTTCAATTAATTTAAGATCTTCATAATATAAATCAATTCTGTGATGTATTCCATGACGAAATACTTGATGAACAATCTAATACAGTATCGAAACTCAAACTGTATTTCTATTTAATATATGATTTTAACTCACTTATACTGATGCATTTCACTTCTAAAGAGGCTGATTCAACTGTATTTAGAAGTAATAATAATAATAATAATATCGTGTGACCTGGCTGGCTCAGGTCTGGTGTCAAGAGTTATCAGGTCGCACCTGAATAAGTTCAGGGCCTCTGACGTGACTTAGCGACTGTTTTTAGGCAGCCGGGACCGACAGCTTAACGTGTCCTCCGAAACACGGGAGTGGCCCGAGGTAAAAACTTTTGGTCAGAACTGGGATCGAACCCGGGACCTTTGGGCTAGCAAACCAGCACTTAACCCACTCGGCTACTGCCACTCTTTAGAAGTGGAATGCATCCCTCCAGTATTTCCAGTATAAGTGAGTGAAAATCATCTATTAAATAGAAATACAGTGTCAGAGTTTTATATATTATAGATTTTAAATAAATTATTAAATTTGTTCTTGCTAATGAAGGGATGAAGTCAACATGAGTCTGAGATGCATGGGTCATAAGGTGGTTGATTATACAATGATGTTATAAATAGGGGACCTTAGGACCTACACAGTGTTAGGTAGATTCCGAACCACTGGAAAACGTGCTAAAAAGCATGGCATAAAGCAGCCAATCACATTCCATCGCAGACTGATCGCCTTGACACTGCGCTCAGCGTGTGGCTAATCACTCCCTTGAACCCTAAATTTTTCATTTGTATTATAAAATTTTTAATCTACTCACACAAGCGGATACAGAATCTATTATCAAATTTTGTTACCATTAATGCCAACATGGGTATGCGATTTGTGCACAAGTAATTAAGTATTATAGATCATCTGTGATGTTTTCCATGACTAAAAGCTTTATGAACAATCTAATATCAAAATTGACTCTATAGTTCTGCTAATATTTTTATTTTTATTTAAGTTTTGATTTTAGATTATTCTATATTGAGTATTCTTTTTTCAGGTGTCCATTGGCAACAAGGAGCTTACATACCCTCATTTTTGTGGAGGAGCATTAATCTCGAAGAATATGATCCTGACAGCTGCTCACTGTGCTTCAAAGTAAGTGACATGTTGTTGAGTTACATTTACCACTTGAAAAGGACACGGAGGACACGTTAAGCTGTCGGTCCCGGCTGCCTAAAAACAGTCATTAAGTCACGTCAGAGGCCCTGAACTTATTCAGGTGCGACCTGATAACTCTGACACCAGACCTGAGCCAGCCAGGTCACACGATATTATTATTATTATTACCACTTGAAAAAGTATTATTCATAGAAATGATAAGCTAAATTTTATGACGGAATAACGTAGTTCCATAGCAGAAATAATTACATAAATCATTCTTTGTTGAGCCAATGGATATTGCTGTTACTGACATAAATTTTGATTTTGTGAAATTTTATTTGTATAAATTGGCAGAAATAAAAATCTTGTCAAAAAATAGGAACACATCTTATGATGGAGGTCAGTGAAGCATCCAATGATATTCACCATCGTAAAATCAAACGTGCTTTAAAATATGGTGGTATTCACGCTTTTCCAATCTGTCTTACACCATTTATGTGTTTGATTCTGCTATGGTGATTATCCTCGAGTAATGGATACTCCACTGTGCAAGCACTCTTGGACAAACATCCAAGAATATGATCATTGTTCAGGTTCTAGTTCATTTTTAATATTCTTCCAGACAAGTTACAATATAAGAATTATACTCATAATGATTTTAATTTTTTTCAGAATTGATGACAGTGAACAGTATTTCGTGGTGGCTGGCTTTTCGAATTTCCTGTCTTATAAAATACCGCGTACAATTAAGCAAGTTTACGTACATCCCAACTACACCAATGATAAACAACCTAACAATGATATAGCTATTATTAAGGTGAGTTCATATGAAGGAAATTCAATAGTTTATTTTATCTGTGATGTTTGTCATGACAAAATACTTAATGAACAATCTAATATTAAAACTGACACTGTATTTCACTTTTAAATAATGTTTTACTCACACAATATTGGAGATGTGAGTATATGAACATCTCCAATATATGTGAGTAAAACATTATTTAAAAGTGAAATACAGTGTCAGTTTTAATATTAGATTGTTTATTTTATAACTTGGAATAATTAGCAATATCTTGAATGATAATCATGGCAATATAATCATTCTGTGAAAATTGATGTTTATTTTCCTTTATTTGATTGCATTGAATTTATTTTAGAAATAGCGTAAATAATGATAGGGCAACGAAAAATATTCATTAATGTAAAAGATGAAAGAGTAGGAAAGTTTATTTTCTAAAAAAAATATTCCAATCTCAAGCAAACCTTCTTTTCAAGGTTGCTTGGCAAGGTTTAATATTACAAGTTAACAAAGCATTCACATAAAACATATAACAAATTAATTATCATGATAATGAGATAATATGACTGGTTGATATTTATATTAGAATAAAGAATGCAGACACAGTATAAGGATATTAAATTAGAGCAGCAGGCCTACTGTATAAAGTATCAAAGTATGCATCCTGAATATACAAAACATATTTATCCACTAAGTACGTTATGTTTAAACTAGCAGAGATACGCTTCTGAGGGGTTTCAGCAAAAAATTCGGTCTTAGATAGTAAAAAATTTTCATTAGTAGCCTATTGTATACAAGTGCTTGTAAAAAAATTGATCATTATTTTTTTTTAATTTCCTCCACTACAAGCAGCCTTACTCAATTTTGTTAGCTGCCTTCAAAAAATTGAAAATCTATTTGATAAAAATATCCATTTTCAAACAGATTATGAGTTATACGGTATGTGTGAGTTATTCTTTATTATCTTGGATAAAGTTTGTCAGACATGAAGATGAAATACCATTGACATTTATCCACATTCATTTAATAATAACATGAAAAATTGTTTTCACAGGTAACACCGAGTTTCATTCTGGATGAGTTTATTCAACCAATAAATATTGCAAAAAGAAAATTCAAGCATGGCACCGAATGCATTGTCAGTGGATGGGGCGTTCTTGTAAGTTCACTTTTAATTTTTTTTACTATTTATCTTATGTATTTATATACTCTAGAAATTCACTAACAATGCAGTTAGCTACTATTTTATCATATTAATAAAATATTCATTTCTCTATCAGTTGTTTCAATCTTTTCCATTTGAAAAATATACAGAATTAATATTATTTTATGAATATTCATACTTTATAAATGTTTTTTGAATACTTGGATGTTTCTATAACCCTTTAAAAATATTTGAAAGAGATAAAACAAATTATTTATTTTCTTCTTAACGTATAAACTCTCAGGGGAAAAATCCTGAGAACTCAAAATTCTGTTTAAAAACAAAATGGATATTTTTATCAAATAAGTTTTTCATGTTTTGAAGGCAGCTAACAAAATTAAATTGAGTAAGGCTGTTTGTAGTGAAGGAAATGAAAAAATATCAAGATAGATACATTTTTATACAAGCACTTGTGCAATATCAACGACAAGTATAAAGTATGAAACTTCGAAGTTTTTTCCTCGAGGTGCCTGTTTTGCATGAAAATTCACAAATTCTAGTATAAATAGTTACAGAATTTGTATACAAATTTATTAGGAGTAATGTAAGTACCTGTTATTTGTAGTAACTGCAAAAGCTATGTAGGTTTTCATTTGAATTAACTTTATTACAATTCGTACATTTTCATGTAACAGGACAATGGCCCATATAGTGTTTCAATTTTTCTGATTTGTTGCACTTCATGGATATGATTTTTCCACAAAATCTGTTGAGTGGAAAAAGTTATTCTATCGGATACTGTAATTTATTATCTGTGCGTTTCTAACAGCTCATTTTTTCTTTTTATAGGGATTCAATTCATCCAAAATGCCTATGAACTTGCAAGCAGCCAATGTATCATTGGTGTCAACAAATCAGTGTGCGAAAAACTACACCGAAAGGTCGAAAAAGAACAACACAATCCATCACGATACCATGATCTGTGCCACTGGTGAGAATTTCTCCAGTGATGCTTGTCAGGTATTTCTACATAATATTATTACTTATTATTAAATTAATTTATTTTTGTGTAAATTAAAAAAAAACAAGATTGATTTTTTATTAAAATATTAGTTACTTAGCAATGCACTCTATACTGTGAAGGTGAGAATTTGATAGCCATAAGATAAAATTTGAAGAAAAATAGTATTCATTGCAAATTGTTTTAGTTATTTTATAGGCCTATTGAAGTATTCCATTAAATGAGAGTACAGGTACGTCATATTCTCATAGTACGGAAGCATTTCAATCATGATTTTCACAGTCTTTACTGTTTTCAAACTAAATTTTGAGTTCTCAAGATTTTTTATATGAGAGTTTATACGTTAAGAGAAGAGAAATCATTTGTTTTATCCCTTCCAAATATTTTAAAAGGGTTATAGAACCATGCAAGTATTCAAAAAGCATTTGTTTTAAATTGTGGATGATGCCCACATGAGTCTGGAAACCTTTTTTTTTGTAATGAATAAGGGTGCGTTTAGATCGACTATGTAATGGCACTTTCCAAAATCAAAGTGTTATGTAAAAACGTTTTCATAGCTGTATATTTAAATCAATAGTTTTTCATTTCTCTCACAATGTCATTTAATAATTTGAAAAATTTATCAAACTTAGTTGTACAACATTTTTGCATAGTCTAAACGTAAATTTCACCCCTTCTAACACATCAAATTATATATATTATTTATATTCCATTCATTTGCGATTTTAAGGGTTAATTTGTGTGCATTTCAGGGTGATTCGGGAGGACCTCTAGTCTGCAACCGCACTCTAACTGGCATCGTTTCGTTTGGTTACAAATGCGCCGTGCAGGGCTTTCCTGGAGTCTACGCCAATGTATCTCATTATTCAGATTGGATCTCCAACCACCTAGCTATGAGCAGTAACAGTAGAGGGCTTCAAGCTTCCTCAGCTTTTGCTCTTTTTTCCATGATCTCGTTGATATTTTTAATATAACTTATATATTTTTAAATTTTTTTATTAAAAATAAAAACTATTATCTTACATAATAAAAAAATAAGAATATTTTTATATTGGAATACTAGATCCTATGTCTGATTGTACAGACTCAAGGGTTGAGTGATGAATATTTTTTATCAAATAAAAGTACCTTTTTTTATATGATTATGAAAAAATACCATTATAATTTAATGGAATAGCTCATTGTTGAAATATTATATTAATATTTTAAATAAATTATTTTTTCTAAAAATTTCTTGATTTACTTTGATGCTTCCAAGTTTCCATATAAAATTGATAAAATAGGTCTAGTGGTTTAATAATTCATTTACATTCTTAGATCCTTAATGGAATTCAGATTCCAATCTTAGAAAGCCTAATTTAGGTATTTTCCAAGGTGATTTCCAAATCTTTGATCTGTAAATTTCATGGGATAAGGACTGAAATATTTTATCTTATATCAATCTTTACATGTTCAAAGCTGTAGTTTACCTACTCAAGAAATTACGATTTTCTTTCCATGATAATTTGTAAATTACCTAAATTGAAGTATTATTAAACTAAGATAAACGAATTTAAAGTGGTGATAAATGTATTATTCGCTCATTTTTTTGTGAATAAATATCTTTAAGTCTTTTTATCTTACCAAATTGTAGAAAAAGTGAGATGTTTATATCCTGAAAAAGAAAGAATAGACTTTTTATTGTAAATTTAACGACTTGCAGTCAGTTACAATTTACAATAAAAATTCATATCGTTATGGAACAAGAAATCAAAGAAAAGAATACATTCATAAGGAATAGGCGACCAATAATAATTTCGATGCAACAAAAAATGGAACTAATCTTTGTTCAATATAATTCGTGGTAAAAAAGGATGGAACTACATAAAAAATATTAGTTCCAGTATTTTATTGAAATATTTAATCAAAGGGCAAAAGGGCGCATAAGGGGAATATATCCACCCCAAAATTATTAACCACCAAATGAGGATTTATTCTCTAGATGATATTACTCGAAATATTTTCCCAATTGAAATCCCCCCAAAAATTCTTAGGCCCTTCGCACACGAGTCGACTCATTTGCAATTTGAGTCAGCCCCTGATCGTCTACATGAATTATTTAAGTTTTTTAATTCCTCTTCTAATTCCATTAAAACTGAATTGGCAGTAAGAGGAATAAAGTGGAATTTTAATGCTAAATTTTAAAGTTCATGGGTGCCTTTCATTTGATTTTCATTATGATTAGGATCACAGATTTCTCAAAGATTGGACACACAAATAATAATCAAAGCACAAAACATAATATAAACATTTGGTTCATCAAAATTTTATTCCAAAATAATTATATATCTAAAACTTTGAGAATATTCTCTATCTGAACATGGATACAATCTTATTAAATTCGGATGATACACATTCGTCTCCAATATGATACATCTTGATAACTTTCTCATTAACTTTGCCTTCATCTGTCTTCGACTTCATCTTGATCAGCATGTTGAACTCACTGGGCGGATCGGAGATTGACGTTTTCTGCGGTGACCAATCATTAGCATTGCCGCACAAATTATTTGACAGCAATTTTAAAACTTTGGGCGGTAAATCGTTTCTTGAACACTTGAGAGTAAGAAGGTAGGAAATGCTCTTCTCTCTCTGTCTCAGTATATTGAAGAGATCCTTTCTGAGAGTCAGATTCGTTTTGGAAGGGATTTTCTCTACAGGTGTGAAGTAATCCTTGGCCAACTCGCTTGTATCTTTTTGGATGCAGAAAAGTAGATTACTCCAACGTACATTGTTCCTCAACATCCGCACAAAACTCTTAACCTCCAACTCATTCATCGACTGCTTATTCATGTCTGGTAACTCCTCAAACAAATTGACATCGTTTGCATGGTATTCACCCTCCAAGTATATACAGTCTGGCCCTTGGGAGAACTGGATATTACGTCCAAACTCAAGACCGCAATCAAGAATATCGATAATTTGAAAACCAAAACTCTCATTAAAAGTTTCTATCTTGTCTTTTGACCTCACTAGGTCATCCACTTCCATGCAAAAATTATTCAAGTATTCTCCAACCAGATGAAAAATCTTCATGTACTCAATATTATCCACAATCTCTTTACGATTAGTTTTTAATATTTTGTGGAAGTAACTCAAAATACTTCCACCAGTAAATGTGAGCAAAGAGTTTTCCAAGTACTTTTGCATCGTTACTTTAATTACTTTATACTCGGCATGTAAATAGTACAGGATTTTAAAATGTCTGATCGTGGTCTGTTCCAAGTAACTCCTTTTCAAAAATTTTGACGCCTCGTTTAATGCACTATCGATCTTATCAGCCAGATTTTCAAAATCCTCATTCAGTATATTGCTAATCACTTTGTTGAAGGAGTGAGAAACCAACCTCACTGGTAACTTTTCCTTATAAGAAAGATAACTGAGAACTTTTTTCATCGCATCTTCCGTTAAATTAATATCTTTCATTCGTTTTTGCTTGCTTCCTCCATCAATCTTCCACGCCTTGACTCTTTTAATCTGTGCTGTCATGATTATTTTTGGGAAGTTTCACTGTTTCAATACCGTATTATATCTCTTCTGTTTTCTCTGATTCAGAAAATAAATAAAGAGCTAATTACTTAGAGCTCAAAACACATACAATAAATTTGATCTAGAATTTGGAAGAAAATCTAAAAACTCTGGTATGGCACACTCACACGACTTTCCTTGCTCTACAAAAATATTGATTCTGTCAAGTACAAAAATCATCTGTAATGAAAAAGTCGACTATAAAGACAGCTCGCATTTTGAAATGATCAGCTGTTTTGTCTGTTTCCGGCTGTTTTAGTGTACCGTAACACGTTGTGTATATCACATGTTGTTAGATACATATATATATATAATATATATATATATATATATATATATATATATATATAGCAGCCTTTGGTAGCAGCCATTTAATTCATTACCGGTACCAGAATTAATATTGAGATCCATGATTTATCAAATAGCAGCTGCGATCAGTTTCAATGGCCGCTATATTCTAACAACATGTGATGTACACAATGCTACACTAATTTATTTATAATAATACATACTTAAAAAATTACAAACAATAGAGGCTTACAGCTAACGCCAAAACAAACCTAATTGAAAACATTAGATTGACTAAAAACAAACAAAAAAATCATAAAACAAAAATTTAAACGCTAACCCACACAGCACATAAGCTTAAACTAAGTTTGTATTTTACTTGGTTTTAACACTGTCAAGCAAGTTGAGCGATCCAAGCTATTTCCAAGCTCAAATCAAGCTGTTTAATACAAGCTGGTATTCCCAAGCTTATTAATAACTTGGGTTTCACGGCATAATAATTAAGGTGCGTTTGGTGCGTGCGCAACTCATAAAGTTTCTTTTTTGTGCGCTAGTTTTGCTAGTAGCGTGTAGCGTGATCTCGTCAACATCGTTGTTATTTCATAGGTCCGCCATTGATTGCTAATTGCCATTACCGGATCACCGCCTCACGCAGCAATTTGCAATCTTTCAGCAATGTATTCAAGTTATTTAATTTTGATATTTCAATTGTTTGCCCACTCGAGCAGAGTTTTAGTTGAACATCAAGATTCAAGGTAAGTGTTTACTGAGCCACTATTCATGTATTTTGCAAGTATATACGTGTATATGCACATAATATTAATTTTAGGTAAGGACGAAAACATTGTGCATCATGTATTAACGGTGAAAATAAGAGTCTTACTGGCTCTTATAATTCCATATTAGCATCATCCTTAGACTATGATTCAATACGACTTTTGTTGCCATTTAAATAATACAGAAAAAAACACAAGTCAATGATTAGATTCCTGGATTTCTTGTTCCATGACGAACTGCATTGTTAATGTTAACTTGTTTTGTGAATTTAACGACTTGCAGTCAAATATTCATTAAGAATAAGTTAAATTCACTTACTCTATAGGCTTTCGAATCTTTGAGATCCGTTTTTAGAGGCGTGTTCCTAGATCATCAATGTCAGTTTTTTTTTATTTCAGTTTTTTTCAATGATTAGTCTACAATAAGGTGTTACCTACCCTATTTTATTTTATTTCAGAAACCTAACTTTCTCCCATTGTTTTGTGAAGTAGTGAAGTCATCACTTACTAGGCTTTAAGCTAAAGCAGTGTAAACTTCTAGCTAGGCAATGGCCTCAATCTATTATTAAATAAAATAATATCAATTATTCATATGTATTATCTTGCTGTGCAGAACTGACCTTTTTGAGTCGCGGCGGACGCGTTTCGAACTATGTTGTTCTTCTTCGGCGCTTGGTTGGACCAGTCTGCAACCAAGCGCCGAAGAAGAACAACATAGTTCGAAACGCGTCCGCCGCGACTCAAAAAGGTCAGTTCTGCACAGCAAGATAATACATATGAATAGTTCTACTGCAGTCCACGAAAAATGGATAACCAACAATAATAATATCAATAATATTATTATTATTATAATTTTTTTTCTATTATTTATTTTGCATATTATTAGCTTTGCCAGAAGTCTAGGTCTAGGAGATCCAGCTTAAATTTATTGCCTGCAGACTAAGTTTGGCACTGTGCAACAGCAAAAATGAACAGTTTTTGATCTGATAGATAGTATTTCTTGTTTTGACTGAATGAGAATTAGATAGATAGATATAAGGAGCATCCGTTGACCTCCTATAAAAGGGGTATTTGGACTTAATGAAACGAATTCGTATTTTTAAAATAGCATCTATGCCCAGTGCTGTTTTAGTGATAGAACGCCGTACCGGTACCTCTTATGGGACAAAAAACAAAAAAAAAATTGTAACTTTAGGTGAGCCATTATGCGATTGAAGCAATGTAGAGCTATCAACTGTGTCTACTTGGCGCGAGACTGTACCTAAGTTTATCAAATTTATTACTTTTTCTTGTAAAATCTAGCTATCTAAAAACTTACACTGATTACCTTACTTTCCATTTTTGTAACAAACTGTTATTTGGAAAATTATGCAATAATACATGTAAACTAGGTTTTTGTGCGATTTTTATAATATGCCCTTGAAATCTGTACAAAATTAAATTTCTACAGTAGGCCAGTTAGTCAGCAAATACAATTTTTTCCAGTAAAAGCAGACATAACTTTTAAGGAACCACAAGTTTGATATGAGTAAAAAATTTCAAACTGTCTCAGACAAATAATCTTTGTACTCTTATCTTATCAATTTAAAAAGTTTTCCCGCGGGCGGATCCCTTCTGATTACCCCCCAGACCCCCGGAACATTGCGTACCTAAACCTATATTGTTACAAAAACAGCACTGTCTATGCCTATATTAATAACTTAATATTTGCTAAATTAAATAATTTATTCGTAATAATCAAATGCTAATACTTTTTTGCTGTAATATCATAGATTACAAATTTAACATCTATATTTTATATGCAAATTACAATTTTTTGTCACATAAAGTATTTATTTTTCAGCTGAAAGTAGCCTACTCATGTCGGTGGGAGGGAGAGATGCTAAGGCAATGACTTATAATTGCTTGAGACGGTGTCTAAGCTACGCAGTCGCAAACAAATTGTCTTATTCAGATGTAGCAGCTAAGGACCAAGAAAATAGCCTTCAAGACCACGCAGCTCTGCAAAGTTATTAATGGTAGGTTTTTTTAAATGTTCTATCAGGAAGCTTGTTTGAAGGTTAGGACATCGGCCTCACATATTAACAAAACTTGCTTCAAACTAAACCTTATACCTACTTATGCTAGAATGCAAATAAAACTACCTAACAAACCCCATAGAAACCTACAATTCAATGCAGAATATGAATTAGACTACATGTTAAACTTCTTAGACCTCACTATCACAAAACTAAATAACATGCACAAATTCAAAATCTACAGGAAACCAATTCTCACAGACACACTCATTCACAACTCATCCAACCATCCACATCAACACAAACTTGCTGTTTTTAACTCCATGATCTTAAATAATGATCCACTATCACAAGCTGACCGACCACCAAGAAGAAATTAATATGATCAAATATTTGCTCATATAATATAAATATATTAGCTCAACAAAATCCTAAATAGGATATCCTTAGCTGAATAGAATCCTAAATAAAATGAAAACCAAAACAGATTTGTCATACACATATTTCAACAAAAGAACTCATATTAAAAATCTACAGGACTTTTGACTTTGTGCAGCACAAAGTAGTACATATTTTTCAAGAATCTGTATTTAACACAGCATTCAGAACAACAATTAGCCTGAGACACCAGCTCCAACAAAAAACATCTCACCTAACAAACAGCAAAATATGTTTTTCATAACCCATTAAAGTTTGTCATGTAACTAACTACATTAACATTAATTTATTTTGTCTTTCTAATTCAAAATTCAGAGTCAGATTAATATAAGGCAATGCAAAGATCAACCTTACATACATTTTTAATATGCCCTAGGCCTAATTTTCAGATTCAGTTATCTTAAAATGCATATGTCCATCAATTAATGAAAAAAAAATTAATGATCCTGACATGCATATGTCCAGCAATTAATGATCCTGACATATGAATCAGCTGGCCTTTGTCAGTAACAAAGCTACACAAGGCATCACCCATCCTTCACTCATACTTGGGTTAAGATACACCTGTTTGGAGTTCCCATTTCAAAGTTAACTTGACCATGTGGATTCATTGATTTCATCAATTTCAATTGATGGTCCACCCTGACTTGTTGAGGCGTTTAAACAACGTTTCCTAAAGTGGTCTATTGTCAGTAGTTTCATGTCACTGAAATGACAAAAACACTATTATTTTACAGTTGCTGTGAAGAAAATTCACTCTTCATCTACTGACCAAGATTTGAAGGTCTACATGTGTCACTGGTTGCAGCAAGCCAACTCAAGGATCCCCAAAAAGTAAGAATACTTATTTAAGTTATTTTAATTATTTATCCTCCAAATTGCGTCATAGTTCTTTCCTTTCAGAAATACATTTTTTTCGTAATTGTCCATGATAATGAATTAAAGTGTATATGATGTTGAAGATCCATCTTGTTTCCACTAATATATAATAAAAACTTAGAAAACACAAGTGGAAATTATGACTCATGTTAAGGCATGACAGCCATTTAACTCTGATGTTAAGAGCATCATCAGATGACCCACAGTACACTGAGTATACTGTGAGTCATCTGGCAATGCTCTTAACATCAGAGTGAAACGGCCGTCACATCATAATGTGAGTCATAATTTCCACTTAGAAGTGTTTTTCAAGTTTTTATTATAAAATGTATAGATTACATTTTATGGGTTTAGTATATTACATAACAAGTGTGGTAAGATGGTGTTTACTGTATGAGTATGATAGTTTATGCACAAGATGAAGTTGAGTGCAGAATTATCTTAAGAGTTTATTAATCACCTCACCAGATGTGTTATATACGTTAAACACAGCAACTCCTGGTGAAATGGGCAATAATGATCTTAGATCAGCTGATCTAGCTTTTGATCAAATGTTTTATCAGTGAACTAGCTGGCCCGACGCGCATTGCTATGTTCTCATAAAAATTCTCCTTGATTTTATTATTCGCCACCTCCCACTGAGGCTGCATTTCAAATTTCTAGCTGCATTGGTTAACAGATTTCATCCACCTGGCATAATTACATTTCATCATACCCAGTTGTATGTTTCCTATATTGCAAGGCTCTGACTGCACGGTAGTCTACATGCAAAGTGCAAAGTCTTTTGCTGTTCTAAGACAGCGTAAATAACGCCGCTAAGGGGCCTGCCATATGATTAAAAACTGTTGACTTCTATCAGCTGTTCCTTTAAGCTGTTTGGCTGGCAAGTTCAGTAGGTTAGGTCTATAAAATGGATTAGTTAATAATAATTATTAGCTCCCCTATTAAAATTTATGGTCAGAAATCATCCCCAATATTCACACAACATATTCCCAAAGTTTCATGCCAATCTGTCAAGTAGTTTTGAAGTCTATAGGGAACATACATACATACAGACAGACATTCATTTCTATATATATATAGATTACTAGCAAGTAGCCACCCATAAGTGTATGGTAATAATCATTTGATGTTCTTTACCACACAGTGTGTGGTACTAATCATCAAGTGACATCAGCTGACAAAAAAAGATAGTTTAATACACTACAAGTGTGGGAAATGGAGTTTACCATACAAGTATTATAAGTTAATGCATGAGATGAAGTCAAGTGCAGTATATTATCATACAAGTATGGTAAACATCTTCCCAGATGAGTTACAAATGATATTTTTTGTCATACTAGTCTGAAATATAAAAATAATAAAATTTGAGCAAGTACAAAAAGCATCATTAAACATAACCTCAAAATCTACCACAGTAGTAAAATACTAAAAATTTATCTGAGATCAGCTGTTTTTCCAAATTCTGAATCAGCTGGAATGTGGCCATATCCATTAACACACTGAAAAAGGATGCAGTAATGAAAATCTGCTGTTCTTTCTGTAAACAGTTGTTTACCGGCTCGATTCAATGCTTGGTAAAGTGGTGAATATGTATGAGTATGACAAAAATATTATTACCATATTGAGAAATGGGTACACTGCCAGCACATATTTTTGTATTTGTGCTTCACATCTAGAGTGAGCTACTTCAGTCATATTATGATTGCCACCTATCACTGATTTAAGTGACAATTTGGTTTAAATTAAGCTGTAGCATTTGGATGATCACTGTTGATTAAAATATATAATGGCTATAAATGCCTGTTGCCAGAACTGTTTGCACATATATGTGCATTCATGACATTTGCCCTATCAACCTACTTCCTCCATTTTAATTGTGATTCTTTTTTTCAGGGCCTTTGTAGAAGAAAACCCTCAAGCAGCTACTTCAGAATAAACACTGCTGTGTGTGTTGTATACATTAAAATTATTTTATGAAGATTCCTTCTTTGTACATATAATTTATCCCCAACCCCCACTAACTATGAAAACTATATACATTGTTTTACAAGTGATTTGGTAATCAAACCTGTTAATTTTATCATATAATACCTATATGCTTCATTTAAAAAAAATTAAAATACCATAGTTTTGTCCAGGAAATTATAGTGTTTTTTCAAATGTTGCTCTCCAATTTCAATATTGTTCTTATTCAACAGCAGTGTTTCAACTATTGTTATTTTGCAGATTTTTGTTGATAAAGTTCAATCAGCTACCTAAAAGCCTGTTAATAACTTGGGAATGTAAGTTTACTTTAAGCTTACTTTAGACTAGTTGTAATAAGCTTGTTTTTAGCCTGGTATTGTAAGTCAGTTAATAACTTGATAATGCAAGTTTACTTTAAACTTACTTTAGACTAGTTCTAATAAGCTTGTTTTTAGCCTGGTATTGTAAGTCAGTTAATAACTTGATAATGCAAGTTTACTTTAAACTTACTTTAGCCTAGCTTAAACAAGCTTGTTATTAGCCTGGTATTGTAAGTTAGTTTTAAGCTTGTAACCTCAAACTTGGAACAAGTTGAGAAAGTGGTAACTTCGAAGCTTAAAACAAGCTATTTTTAAGCTTAAAAGCTTGTTTACCCAAGCTAAAGTTAAGCTTGTAAGCTTGTTGTTTTAGACTTGAAACAAAGTTGGAACAGGTTTATTGTGCTGTGTGGGAAGCTAACAAAGAAATAAGTCAAAATACATACAATAAGAGAACGGCATGAAATAAAAGTACAAAGAAAAATAATCCTAAGTATTAATTAACTTTCAACAATGAAATAATAGAACAGCTAGAAACAAAGAAGAGGAAAGTAGAGGAAAGAAGAAAACATATAATTTATGGTCTGCATCTAAAATTCCAGAGTTTGTAAACATTTTCTACTAAAACTGCACAAACTATCTGAGAAGGGGTCTAGAACTGGATTAAATCTATTGTACAATCGCACAGTTCTTTGAAAGAAGCAATTCGCATGGTGAACTGTGTTTACTTTATCCAAGGCAAAAAGCATTTACTAAGGCATATGCTTGGAGTTGGTTATCTATGTTATTAATATATCTACTAGTGAGCCCAAAAGACTAGAGAACTCGCTTGCAAACAACTAATTTTGGAAAGGGAAACTCATTTGGGAAGAAGAGGGCTGAAGAGTTCTTAGCTTATCTTATCTGACTGAACAGTTACCTGCTATAGCGGTTATCACTTCCCTCTGAATAAGTATATATATTTAACTTCTGAATAAATTCCCAGTGATACAGTGCGTGATTTTCTAAAATTATTACAATGGTATTCAAACAGATCGCGATTGAACCTTAAGGTTTATGTTGAAATCGCTTGATATTGAAAAATCTATTTCATTTTATTCTGTGGTTATTCCAGCGAGCAATGAGGGAAACCACAGAATAAAATAAAATAGATTTTTCAATATCAAGCGATTTCTACATAAACCTTAAGGTTCAATCTGTTTGAATACCATTGTAATAATTTTAGAAAATCACACACTGTATCACTGGGAATTTATTCAGAAGTTAAATATTGATTGATTGTTTTTATTGATGACTGTTGCCAGGCTTAAGCCTATTGCAACAAAATAAAACAAAAGCATATGACAATCATTGTGAAAAGGAACAAAAGAGTTAGTATTATAATTAAGAGAAAAAATAATAATTATATAATCTATATAGAAAAAAAATATACTTATTCAGAGGGAAGTGATAGCCGCTATAGCAGGTAACTGTTCAGTCAGATAAGATAAGCTAAGAACTCTTCAGTCCTCTTTTTAAAGGTATCTGATTAAATTGGCCAGCTAGAAGGACTCTGTTCTCTGCTGTAAAATTACTCCCCGGTGGTTCGGAATTCACCTAAAACTATAGGTCCAACTCATTGATCACCATCATCAAACTCATTACTTATGCACAACTCTCAGACCTTTGTGGACTTTATCATCAAACAATTGAATACTAATTATTCTGGTAGGTAATATTTTTCATATTCTTCCACAGTGTACTATATAAGTTCTGAGAATAGAATAAATGTAGCCTATTGTGTATTCTTATTATTATTGTGAGACATTGAACATAATTTATTGTTGTAAACTATTTGAATAAAATAAAATCCTTGGGTCTTTTGCACTATAACCCCGCATTTCTTGAAAATTGTCATTGAACAGTAGATTCCTAACCTAACCTAATATATAAGAACCGGTTAGGTTAAGTTAGAAATCTACTGTTCAATGACCCTTTTTTAAAATGCGGGGTTATAGTGCAAAATATCCAAATCCTCTTCCACACTACAAATAACAACACTTTTACACATGATTAAAGCAATACATTTTTATTCCACACATCAATATAAACATCAATAATAATTGTACAAAATGATAAACTAACTATTCTAAAATTTATCACAATAATAATTTCATTTGCTAAATTTATCTATGGTTTCTGATCAAGGTATTCCGAACTATTTATGGACTTGATGATTAAAATTAGGCTGAAGTATAGAATATGAAAATGAGTTCTTAAAAATAATGAGATTGTGTTTTATGTCTACTAACGTACTAACAATGATTGAATTACGAAATTAAAAGAGATTAAGACACAAAATTAAAGACAATAATAATCACTAAAAGAAACTAATCGATTGATTATTGAGGTTCATTTATCAATAATTATAATGATATTTACAGATAATGATATTTGAAAAAGTGAATTTTTAATGAATTTGTGGTACAACTTGAGGAAGAGTATTATATCCTGATGTTTTATGTTTCCTATGTAAATGTAAATTTAGACATGTACTGACGTATTCAATCACAAAAAAACGTGTTTAAACCAAGAAAATCAATTAGCTCATTCAAGATACGGTAGGCCTACCCATTCAAAATTATAATTATTTATCAATCTACAAAAAATATGAATTAATTAATTTTATATTGGATGGATATCAAACTTTACTTAAAAATACTGTAGTAATAATTACTGGAATATAAAACAATGAATATTGATTTGAGCATAAAATTGACTTGGCTGGAAATATTTAGACATCATGTATATTTAAAACAGGGTTTTCCTCATCCAAAATAAATTTTAAAGATAGAGACAGGGTTTACATATAATAAAAATCAGTTTTTATCTCTATCATCTAGTGAAAACGTGCAGAATCAATACAATTTCATTGCAAGTAATCAATTATTTCTAGGGTATCTCATATTTCTCTTTGGAGTTACTGATATGACACAATGATCACGCACAGATGTATGTAGTTAAAAATTAAATGGCATAAATGATGCATAATGATTATTTTTCTTGATGTACAACCCCATACAACTTCAACATCAAATAAATTTGAATTCAGCATTTATTACAACGTTTGTAGTGTACTACAAGATAAAATACACCTCAGAATGGAATCTAGTTATTGTAAATTTTGTTATGCATGAAGTTCGGAAAATAGTAGTGGGCTAAATTTATGTCAAGATCACATTAATTTATTACTTTAAACTTATTTTTTCTAATGAGGAGAAATTGTATTATCTATTATCTAGATAATCTAGAAAGTCAATTCAGTATTAACTCGCATCATTTATTAGCACCAAAGGTGTTCTTAAAACCCTGTACAATATTCCTTTAGGCTATAATATTTTGGTAATGAATACCAAAAAATTATGTGACTAAAAAGTAATATAATAGAGAAATATACATTATAATTGAAAAAAAAACACCTTAATAGATCATTCAACCATTCAACGGTTTTACCATTATTTAGGATATTTCAAATTCTATATACATTTATAAAAACTATTGAATAATATAATTGACTATCAATTTCAACATATACGTACCGTACATACCATATTGATTTGTTTCAAATTTTTGCCAACATGTTGGGAAATATTCGCGTACCTGATGAATGATTATCAGATCTGTATTTCATTTGGAATTTGGTCAGTATGAATCACCGTTCTGCCATGGAATGAACAATTATTATGTTTTATAGGAGCTTGAAATTGAAATTTGACCACTACACATCAACTATCAATATCAAATTATGAATGAACATCAATATTTTTGTCATTTTTTTCGGTCACCATTAAAATCATTCTTGTCTCCAAGAAATAGCCAATGAAAATTGAAATTTTGAAATAAATTGACACTTTTGAAGTTGCACCTTTCTATTGGAGCCCATACAGTTTGCTATGGCTTCAACTTTAACTATATTCCATAAAATGGGTTTCTTTATTTTTATTCTAAATCAGTCTGTCATTTATAACAAATATTTGAAGACGTGGTTCAAATTCTTCTTCAATAAATTAATATAATTAGACTTTTTTGTTCATTATTTACGGATTTTTATCACAAATAAATGAAGATGTTGTTCAAATTATTTCATAAATTTCAATAAATTCATAAAATTAGAATTCTCTTCTCATTTCTATCCCGTTAATATCCATAAATAATGTTTTAAGTTTCCTTTTACATATTTCAATTATACCTACAAATATTAAAAATATCTGATCATCAAGCACCAGGTTATCAACCATTCTTGTCAACATTGTACTTCGTGTTGGAATAATATAAGTATCTCAACAAGAGGTAAATGTTAATAATAATTTATTATTCTTTATTATTAACGATACGTCACATTCGTACATGATGTGCATTCTTGTAGAGTTTTGGTAACAACATAATTATTAAGCTTTGGTCCAAACTGCTACTAAACACTAAATAGGTTTTGAATGGCAATAATAAAGGCGACTAGCAGTGTTGCCAACTGTGTATTTGATGAGTGGAGGTTGGTAGCACCATCTTTGTAGCCGCCTATGTTATAATAGACTTGTCTGCCTGATAGGGGTTGAACAGGGCGGGCATTATGCGTCAGATATCCGGCGTTGGATCTCAGTTTTCTGAATTCACTCAGCTGCAAAAAAGCAAGAAAGTTCATGAATTAATCGCATCAGTTCAATAAAATGACCACAAAGATTGCCATACATTAATGCAGCGATATCTACGCAATCGATATGGTGTGAATCGATATTGTAAGTATTTCAATAAATTTATAAAATTATACCATTAGTCTCTCAAAGATGGTTTGAATATTTTATTATTTTGTGAACACTTGTGTGTATGAGTTTATTTCCCAACTACCGGTAGGCCTAATTATACCACATGTTTTCTGATTCACACAAAGCTGCGTTTATACAATGTATGGCAACAATTTTATTCAACGAAGTTTGATAGAAAAGTTTCATGAGTTTCAAAGTTTCAGCTTTTACATTATAATTTTATGAGAATGTAAAAATATTTATATAAATATACATAAAAACGGCATTCCTTTGTGAAGAGTTGTACAACACAGTTAAGTCATATTAGTGTCTTGTCGCATAGATGAAACGCAGATTATGACTGCAGTATGTATTAAAAACTAGACATTGTGTGAATTAAAACCAGTGAATATGTCTGCATTTTTTGTTTGAATTTTATAATTATGTTCAAGTTTTATATCTTAAGCCTCGATTACACTGGATGAATTTAGTAGCCAAAACGCTTGCGAGTAGCAACACTGAAGGCGAGCTCAGATCCACCCACCAAAGGCCTGACTCCTAGCAACCCAACAATATGGTAAAAGTCGCCTAGATGGCTGCTATTCGCTGGCTTTCTAGCTACTTAACTCGCTCTCGCCAAGTGTATCGGCGCTTTAGGATTATTCTTTTGGCTACAGTAAATTTTAAATTTATAAAAGTTTCTCTCTACTTGATATTTGTATCGTCACAATGTCAGAAGATACGTGGAAAAGCTTAGAAGAATCCAGGCAATTGTGAAATTTTTTAATAATTGAAAATAAGATGATGCATATAAATACAAAAATTTCTGGGCTTGTGGCCCTCAATTTACAACAAACTGAATTCGCCAACATGGAATTACATATTTAGAATATTACATATTTTACTACAATGTATTACAGTACTAAAATCATGAATAATAAGACGAAATTGTCACAACCACATTTATTAAAACTTCGAGAAACTAGTTTCGGTTGTTACACCATTATCAATCTCAATCAAACTGAAAACTGAAGTACAGAGAAGCCTTATATATACTGTGCATGGAATGATACTATTGGCTAAGAGGGAAAGAGGCTGACCTTAATCGGACGTTGTGATTGGTTGTCAAGTCACGCCCCCTGGTGGGAGGAGTAACAAGCAAAAATACGAGTCAAATCAATAACTAAACACTGTGAAAATCCAGAAAGTAACAAAAAATTGTAATAAGGCTAGAATTTAATCAAACTAAAATTAATTTTTTTTAAAAATTAGAAGCTCACTGAAGTGCAATCAAGGTCAACTGAGAAATACACAAAAGAACTGCTTTTTAAAAATAGGCTGGAATTATAATGAAACCAAGTTAGTTGTATTGAATTGATTAAAATAAATTTGGTCATTTAAATTAGTTATGGAATCGTTTTTTACCAACTTAGTTATCTCCAAAGCTTCTAAAATGTTCAATTGTCTGCCTTTGCCAATCAAATGCAGAAATTCAACATTTTCTTCAGCCTTGAACTTGTGTCCATTATTAATGAGATGTTCTGCAAAATTTGAATCTCCTTTTTGGGTTTTCCAATCCTTGATATGTTCATTTACCCTACATTTGAAACTTCTACCAGTCTGACCTACATAACAAGCATTACAATCACCGCAATTCAATTTATAAACCCCACTTTTATCCCAGATATCAATTTTGTCTTTACTACGCCCAAATAAGCTCTTTAAAATTGGTTTGGTTTGAAAAGCTACATCAAAACCGTTCTTTTTCAGTTGTTTTCCTAATTTTGTTACTCCTCCCACCAGGGGGCGTGACTTGACAACCAATCACAACGTCCGTTTAAGGTCAGCCTCTTTCCCTCTTAGCCAATAGTATCATTCCATGCACAGTATATATAAGGCTTCTCTGTACTTCAGTTTTCAGTTTGATTGAGATTGATAATGGTGTAACAACCGAAACTAGTTTCTCGAAGTTTTAATAAATGTGGTTGTGACAATTTCATCTTATTATTCATTATGGATACCTTCCACAATATCACCTTCGCCATTACTAAGAAAGTACTAAGATCATTCTACATTATGAAAAAGTAGGCCTACTATATATATTGTCGAACTTCTTACTCTCATATTCTTTCTTTTTCATTCTGATTTTTTTACTTCTATATTCATGATAAACAAGTTCCACAACATAGCTCTACAATGTATCGAATCCATTCCTTGGAAGCATTCAAATTATACCCTAGAAGGGCTAGTTGAAGATGTTTTTTTCTATTATAGTTTTAATTTCATAGATTCACGGAAATTATGTTTTAGAATTTTTAAAATATGCTATAGTGGGTCCAGGAAGTCTTCTTTTGTGAAAAATTTATGGTCTACTAGTTTTATTCGAATGAACTCATGAAATGCCATTTTGTGTTGAAAAAATCCTATGAAAGATCCACAATTTTTCTTTTTCTAACAATATTTACTTTTGAATAATGAATGAAATGCTATCCTCGAATAAATTTATCCTTACTTGACCAGCCGTGCACGGAAATTCCAATTCAAGGACACATAAAATAGCATTGTTTTCTCACTGGCCGTTTTAAAGCCGTACAAAAATCTCAACTGAAAACAATATAATTGTTGCACTTCCTGCTCACATCCCATTAGACCGCTGAAAATTTAGCAGCTTGAAGAAATAAGATATCTAAAAATTTTGAGACAGATGCCAACAAAATGTGCAAAAGAGTGTGGTCAATTTATAAACTCAGAGGTAAGCATTAATTTTATAATTTGTAATGAATATAGATTTATAAGACGTATTGAATGAAAAAATTTATCTCTCAATAACTACTTGTCATTGATAATCTACATGTTGTCTACTACTTTTGTCTACATGAGTCCGTCACTTGTGGGTCCGTGATGACTGAATGATGTCTTTTTTTCTTTGGAGGATGAAGCCCATGCACTTAGGTCTGAGACCTGTGCGTGGGTAATGAATTGGATGATGGTGATTGATGAGTTGGACCTACAGTTTTAGGTGGGTTCCAAACCACCGGGAAGTGATTTTACAGCAGAAAACAGAGTCTTTTTGCTGGCCAATCCAATCGGTCACCCTTACAAAGATGTCATTGATCCCTTATAAGATGGCTTACAAAGATGGCAAAAATCCCTTACAATAAGATGTATGGTTCGAGGTTAGTTCCAAACTACCAGGTAAGTGACAATAAAACCTTTAACATCAAGCTATTTTTTCGGTTAGCCTTCCAAACGCAGTCCTGAGCTACAAACAAATTTCTCAAATCTATTGAATTTGTGAATAAAGACCCAGATTCTCATCATTTTATTGAACAGTTGGTGTTATTCGTTTTATTGTAAATTTTCTATTTATTTATTATAATTCACTCATTCATTTAACTATTATGAAGATTTTTATTGGTTTCTAGAAAACGTTCAATTTTCTTTAGGTTTCAGTTTCACAGAAGATTTTCGTTTTTATATCACTCGTTCCTGTAAACACTCAATTTTCTTTAGAATAATTTTCAGTCTTACAAACAGAAAATATTCATTAAAAAAAATATATACTACAATTCCTTTTCATTCAAGTAAATTTGATTGAAAGTTCAAAAATAAAAGCAATTGACTGGTTTTTTGGGTTTACAGTAGTCACATAATTATCTTTTATACAATCTAGTAGTGGTATCATAAAACGTGAAATTGGCAATATTACAACATTTTTCTAATTAAGTTTATTATCTGTTAATTGGGCTTTTTGTTTAGTTTGAGGTGAGTAATGTGTGATCATTTACCTGCTTGTGTGAAAGTCGTGTAGGATGCTTGAAGTCAATCCATGTGACCACCTCAAGACATGGTGGAGTGGTTAGCGAGCCGTTGTAGGTGAAGTAGTGCTCTACATCGGAAGGCAGAAAGTCTTTCAGTGTAAATCCTTTGTGCAGCATCACACTCATCTTCGGGTATTCGATCTTCTTCAGCGAGTCTACGATCTCCGAGTAGACTAGATTATCCAGGTGTCCCGCCTATCATCAAAAACATTGTCCATTTTAATCCTGGTTTTTTCCCAACATTTACAGAAAACCAACAATGAGATACCCTAATAGACAGCACCTCCAATCATCCAACACAACACAAACACTCGGCATTCAGATCAATGCTATACAAACTGCACAACACACCACTGTCCACCGACAATTATAACACTGGACTAAATACAATAAAATACCTAGAATCATAAAGTATAGTATACTTTAAAGCTATGAGAATTTATTTCATGTTTTTGTTTTGTTCAAAGACTCTCCAACCCAACAAAATAACTTTTTATAGTGTTTTTATTTTGGTTTTTGCAAAATTGTTTCAGAAAATTTTCTTCCATTTTACTAAATGTATTTTCCTTTTTCCATTTTCCAAAATTGTTTCAGCAAATTTCCTTCCATTTTACTAATTGTACTTTTCCATTTTACAAATTGTTTTTTCCATTTTACTAATTGTATTTTTCTTGTATATAAAATGAATAAACTTCTCTGAATATTGACAAGAGGCTACACTTCACCCTTTTTTCCAACCTACAGAGCTCTGGGTGGGAATTTTGTCAACTACTACAACTGTTGGTAACCTTTCACCAAAAGGTTAGTTGGTTATGTTTTTTGTTGTTGGGCATTTTGCAACTATTGGTAAAGGTTGGTTGGTTGGTTAGAAAGGTTACCAACAGTTGAAGTAGTTGACAAAATTCCCACCCAGAGCTCTGTAGGTTGGAAAAAAAGGTGAAGTGTCCATTGAATATTGGACAAAAATTCAGAAAATGAATTGAAATTGAAAAAATAACAATAAAAAAACACCAACACCACGGACAAAAAATACATCACAATGACATACATTAATCCACAATCAAACAGACTAGCAAAAATCTTCAAAAATCACAATCGTATTCAGAACAAAAAACAAAATAAAAAATTCACTTGCATCCAAAAACACACTGAACAAAAACAAATATGATCTCCCAGGGATCTACAAGCTCAACTGCTCTGATTGTAACAAATTTTACATAGGAAAAACTGGCCGCACATTCAAACAACGTTACAAAGAATATTTACAAGCCTTAAGTACAAAAACCAAATCGCCTTTTGCCGACCATATCATTAAACTGGACACACTCTTACTCACATCGCTACTAATCTACATATTCTAAATATAAAATCTAAAGAACACGAACTAAATACCTTAGAATAATTTGAAATATACTAGCACACCACACACAATAAACAAAACATCCTCAATGAACAATTAAATTTTAAATCACAAAAACTTTTGATCACATTCTACAAAAACCATAATAATTCTTCTAACCAAAAACCCGAAAAAGCCGATCGAGGACGTCTTTGAAGATGAGTCTCCATGACTCGAAAACGTTTAGCCAAAAAATGAGTAGAAATATTATTCTCAATTAAAATTGACTGAAAGTCGTTGAATTAACCATAAAAGTTCCCATTATAAACATTTTTATTTCCAAGAAGATTCAATGCAAATATTCGAATCAAAGCACTTGACTGGTTTTATGGGTTTACATTAGTCACATATCTCTCTCACATGATCTAGTGTAGGCCTAATGCTCTCATGAAACCTTAAATTGACTAGGAACATTAAAACCTTTTCATATTCAAGTTTAGTATTTGTGAACTTAATCGAGTAAGGACTTCATCATCCTGAATGAATAATACGACATGAAGTTGTCAAAACCACATTTATTGAAAGTAGTGAGATACTAGTTTCGGTTGTTACACGATTGGTTCAACATTCGGTTGTTAATCGAAACTAGTATCTCAGTATTTTCAATAAATATGGTTGTGACAACTTCATGTCGTATTATTCATTATGAATATCTCCCACAATATCACCGCCACTACAAAGAAACATCATCCTCTCAATACTATTATCACTCTGACCTCACTATAATATTATTATCTGAACGTATTCATAATTTTTCATGTATTGACTATCACCAAATTGCCTTTATACTTCTTCTTTATTTTTTATATTTTCATCAACAACTTGCAGACATTGTTTATGAATTATAACAATTATAAATTTGAATGAATTTAAAGTTATTCGTAAACATGCTCTAGTGAAGTGAGTAATTCATAATTTTCTTATGGATATAATGTCTGCAAGTCGTCAGTTTCTATATACAGCAGAGCTACCTCAACCTGCTGGTTCAAGAAATACAAATCTTTTATTTTCCTCCTCTCAGCAGCTTTCTATAATTATTACATTCCAAGTTAGTTTGAAATAACTGACAATTTAACAAACTGTCAAATATACATAAACAGAATTAATAAATTTCGAATTCCTTCAAGTGCTATTAATGAAGACTTCCGCAATGGCGGATATCGACAACAGCAGCATTGAATAGTTGATGGAAATCGATGAATGCTACTGTACAAAAATATCAGTAACCACCGGGAAATCGAATCCCAATTGCTGGTCGGGCACCTTAACCACTAGACTATATAGTGACCCTTTTCGAAATTAATGAATTATATTCCATTCCACACTTTTATTTGTCAGATTATCACTTATTTGTTTTGTACAATTACTGTATATGGTTGTGAGCGAAATGTTGATTTTATTATTTTTGAAGATATTCTAATGCGAGAGATTCCATTCCTCTCTGTTCCAAGCTTCCAGTATCGAAACAAATGAATCCATTATTATTCTTCAATTAGCAGGTTTTAATAATGGTTATTTACTGCCATTTACATTAATTTTTCATTAATGTATATCCAGGCCTATATTAATATTTAATTCTCACAAATTTTGTAAATGGAATGAAACACAAATATTGAAAAAATATTTTTTCAACTTACCTCATAGAAAATTGCTAAAACAAGTAGACCGTCCTTATGCTTGATAGCGTTGTCAGCATCTCCATACTTTGTTTTGTAGAAAACCATGTGCAGTTCCATAGAATAGCTGTAAGTAAAAGCATTACATTCAAAGTCAACAAATCAAATAATAGATAGGTATGAATCGATTAGAAACACTCATGAATATTAATAATAAAAAATGATAATGCTATTACCATTATTTTTCTATTTTCTTCAATTAAAGGCAATCAATCAAATTTTCGTGTTGATGGAATGTTAATTAATATTAAAGTAATCAATCAATTATTGTCAAATTGAGTCGCCAATCATCTCATGACTAATTCGTATATATTATATTCATAAATTAAATATATTTGGCGGCTCTGGTAGCGTAGCTGGTTGGAGCGCTTGTCTGAGATAAGATAAGGCTCTGGCTGGCTTCGTTTCCTGCAGCCTTCGGTTCGAATCTCATTCAGCCTTGATTTTTTCTCAACATTCACTCAATCACCTCATTACTCACGCACAAGTCTCCAGACTCATGTGGGCATCATCCGCAATAAAAAAGTATATTCAGCAATTGGTTCGGAACACACCTAAAACTGTAGGTTCACTATTCAGAACGTCATTGTATCATCAATCACCTAGTTACCCACGCACAAGTGTCAGACTCATGTGTGCTTCATCAACAAGAAAAAAGTTCTTGTGATATTTTTTACAATATGTAGAATACATTTTATGTGTAATTTACAAGTGCAACATTTTGTGTGTTTTTTCTGATATAGCCTAGGTGAAATATAGCTGCTTGGAAAAAAACAACAGGATTTCACCCCAAAGCCCAATAATGCTTCTTTTAGTGAGTATTCACGATAATTACATTATTTTCCAAGTAATAAAGCAAGCGTTTGTCTAGGTAATGAAGAAAAGGAAGCTTCTTTGAAAAGATGTGACCAAATATCGATTTCAAACTCCATATTATTGAAATAAAGAACCAATGAAAACATTGTTTCTGCATGGCCACCCAGAGCGGGTGAATAAAGTTGTGTTAAAGGTAAAAAATATTCAAAATATAAAATATATTTTGCTTATTTATGAATAATTCATAAATAATTCTTAATCTAATAACGCTGATGACTTATTAACTTATTTGCAATATATGTAAAAAATTCTTTCTTTTGATTAATTTTGTTAATTAAGTGATTACCTGTGATTATTGATTGTGTCCTCACTGCCAACAGAGTCGTTTACTCCCCAGTGAAAGTGCAGCTGGGCAAAAGAGTAGTCGCCATGAAGTGGACCTCCTGACACCAGCACTTCTGATGATCGGTCCAGCTCAAGGAGAACTGTAAATAAACAATGGGAATAAATGGAAAAAGATAAAAAATTAAATATGTAAAATGAATTTGATATGTAATAAATAGAATGTTGAGAATGGATTTGAGAAATTGAAAATTATAATATTGATGAGAAGAATGAAAAAGTGAGAATTAATTAAGATAACGAGTCTGGTGTTAACATTCAGTGAGTCCATCATTTTTTCAACCTTCTTGGATTAATGTGTTTTGAATCTTAATGGAATAATGTTTTATTAACTTTTGATGGTAAATTCAATGACTTAGTCAATTTAAATTTAAAATTGACTGCAAGTCGTTGAATTTACCATCAAAAGTTGATATTAACAACCCAATCGTTATGAAACAAGAAATCCAAGAATATTTTCTATTATTTTATTCATGTGTTTACCGGTAGTGGTAACATACATGAGAAAGAGGAATAAAATTCTAAAATAATGTTTCAAGTTCCAAGAAAGACCCATATAATATATGTAAAAATAATAAGCGTATGGCTTTTAATAGTGGGGAGACCCTTACGGGTAGTTCCACTCGCCGTTTGTGCCATGTTACGGGGAACATGGTGGACCTACTATTTTAGGTGTGTTATAATATATGTTATGTGGGTCTATATGTTATATGGGTCTATATGTTCCATGTCCAATGACACTTGTCACCATTAACCTGTATTATGAATTAGGAACTTTCAAATTACATTCATTACAGTACCCATACAATTCAACTTATACTAGGTGCAAATATCGTCCAAAACTACGCATTCAATATATGAGCACAGCAATAATAAGCTGGAAGTAATGAAGATGTATACTCAAATTTATGGGATTTGGTGGAATAGTAAAATGTTGGAGCTGAGGGAATTGAAAATATCTATCTTTTTAAAAGTGAGAGAGAGAGAGAAAATGGGAGTAGTGAATGTAATGAAGAAAAGAAAAAGGAATGAATTGAGAAACATGATGTTTAGAAGGGTATTTTTGATAGGGGCAACAAATTACAAATGTCTAAATTGAGATTCTATGTTCACATATATATATGTTAAAAAAATTATCAAAGTACAAATGTCTAATTTGAGATTCTATGTTTACATATATGATAACAAAATTATTAAATTACAAATGTCTAAATTGAAATTCTATGTTCACATATATGTTAACAAAATTATTAAAATCTATTCAAATTCAAGAAAAACGTTTTATAAAATGTTCTTGTCAAACGGAATTCTTTAATATCATATAGAGTTGAACATGTAACTAGTTGTGAGATCTAATAATAACACTATTGAAAATCAATAGCCTTATTCAACGCAGTAGCTCAAGCAGGTAGGGAAGCTGTATTTTTTAAATTCCTCAAAGAATGTATAACTGGATGGAAGACATTCATTTCTACCTTAAAAAATATAAAAAAGTTAAAAATTCAGTACAAAGGGCTACAAATTTACAAACAAAAAGATGTGGAATGAACTAAACTTATATTTTTAAATGTGGCATAACTGGTGATGGAGTGGAGAGGTTTACAATATTATAAAGATGGAGAATAAACCTAATTGCAGTTGAATATATTATGCATCAAACGAGGCCAAACATAGGTGATTTCAAATAATTCTGGTAAATGATAAGGTAATGTCTAATAATATCAGTTGAAAGCAAGATTGCTCTATTTCAAACTAAGTATCTACTTCTGGCTTTTCATCAAGTAACCTCTAATTTTCTGTAGCCAATTCTTCTCCAATCTAGAGTCTTCACAAGCCATCAGTAATAACCTTCAAGTCGATGCATCAAACTCTCAAGTGTTTTCTATCTAGATGTATATACATCCTATTTTTAAATTAATTTGAAGAATAGAATAAAAACAAGGACAAATAAAATTATTTGAATGACTACTAATCATGTAATTGCTAAGCTGTATGATGTTCTATTATGCAACATTTTTTATTGTATTGTTCATGTGGAGCTTACAGTTGTTATGTTGTCATTTATGGCTCTTCAAACAGCATAAAATAAGAAATTATTTATTTTTAAGTGTGCTCCAATACAATGCAATTTTCCTCTGATTGTTGGATCATGTCTAGCAAAAAGAACAAGCATTTTATACTCAGACAAATATTATACCGATTCATGCTGTATTGGGACTATGATTGATCTAGGCATTCGAAGAACTTGATTAAGATTGATTGATAGCTTAATACAACTCTATCTGTATTGGCTATGTGATCTGCTATTAACTCGTAATCAAGAAATTGAGTTGTCATCAATAATTGCTACAGCCTTCCAAACATACAATAACGAAGAACATAGAATTTTAATTGAATTTGTTCGATTGCTTATTATTATTATTTTTTTTAATTAGCCTACGCGACATCTGAACATTATTGACTTTTCAGTCACTACACACTATTTTGGAGGAAAATAAATAAAATAATATAGTTATATAAGTTCTATAATAAAGATGCAGTACATCAAATTTATTCGATCGCTTATTTAATCTCTTATATTATTATTGATTTTATTGAAGACTAAAAAATTAGTAAACAATATACAATAGTAAGAGTAATGAAGATACAGTATATTATAGTAATACGCTATAAAATAGTTTAAAAAATGACAATGATTTGATGCGTTGATAATCAAACTTAGAAGACATAAGTTATGCTAACATAATATTATGAGTTATGATCTAGCTGAAAGTATTAATAATAATAACTCCATTAAAATAATAATAATTATAATAAGCTTTTATTGCCCTCATGGGTAGTCCCACCTCGCCGTTCGAGCCATTTTATGGGGAACATGGTGGACCTGGACCTACTATTTTTGGTGGGTTCCGAACCACCGGGTAAGTGATAATAAAGCTTATAACATCAAGTCATTGTAGCACGGTTACCCATCCAAGCGCAATAATTAATAATCAAGCGCAAAGTTATAAGACTCTATTAAAATAATATTCTAGCAATCTAAAAATAATTATAGTGATTCCATATATACAGAATAGAGATGTTCAACACAACAACTCAAAGAGGAAAATATTAATTTATATTATTTCTGTGATGTTTTCCATGATGAAATACTTAATGAACCATCTAATATTAAAACTGACACTGTATTTCACTTTTATAAAATATTTTACTCACATATATTGGAGATGTTTGAGAAATGCATTTCACTTCTGAAAAGAAGACTGACGAAGCTTCTTTTCAGAAGTGAAATGCATTCCTCAAACATCTCCAATATATGTGAGTAAAATATTTTATAAAAGTGAAATACAGTGTCAGTTTTAATATTAGATTGTTTTATTATTTATTTTAAGTAAGCCAACAGTGCCTATTCAAAATGATTTTATGCTAATTTCAAATTAATTTAAACTATTCTCAATGCAAAGGAGAATGGAATGACCAAATTTATTTTCCTTGGAGGACGAAGTTAGGGAGCAGTCGGCCCTTTCTTTCCCATAACCCTCAATGTGAACATAATTTTCGAAGCTTAAGGATGTAATCAATCATAAAGTGTTTTTTCCTGAGAAATTAAGAAGAAGTGAGTGATAAAGTGGTCTTAATAAAATCACTCAATATTTTAGTAACTAGGAATTGAGGAGATAAAGAAGTGAGGTAATTGTTTTGAAAGGGAGTCAAAAATAAAGATAAAGTAACCTTTCTTTTCTATAACAAAAAGCAAAATATTTTCAAGAAATTTTAACAATTGTTTAAAATCCAACTTTTCTCTTACAGGGGAAGCCGTGGCTATAGGAAGCAAGTTGTCATGAATTTCATCTTCCTAACATGTAGAAGCATAGAAGATACTCAAGATCATATTCATAAAATGAAAAGATCCCTCTTCATAAATAGATGAACAATGAAATGTATAAAGAGCAGTAATTGGTTGCATAAGTATGTAACTTTTCCATTGAAACGTTGCAATCCAATTTCCCAGTGTGCATTTTGAAATAATCCTTTTGTAATAGCAACTCTTGTATGGAATTTTCCAAGAATTTTACTTCTTCTACATAATATGCATGACTTACCAAAGCCAAATAATTAATAGCTGTACTCTTGACATTCACTTTTATTTGAAAATAAAATTTAATTCAATTAAGAGTGTCTGAATAATTATTGAACTAGCCTTGCTATTCTCCTGTCAAGACGTTGAAAATTTAAATTGATGTTACAAAGATATTGTTAGTCGATGTTACCTAAATTATTCAATCTATCCGTATTATTCATCTGTATTGTTCAATTCATCAGTACGACAGAGGCTGCAAATCAAACAGCTAATTATGAGGCCCTCATTGAATTATATTTTGCAGTACACATGTAATTTGCAATTCGATATTTAATTAATATTCATAGGGAGTATGTTAATATTAATTTAATTTTCAATTTATAATTGAATAATTAAATTAACAGCATAACAATAGCACATACAGTACAACACATACACCACATAACAGTAGAAAAATCATCAAATGAGTGAAGCTCTATGCTGTCAAAGTCGCAATTATAAAAAAATAAAAAGGGTAGATCAATTTAAATAGTGACGTAGGTCAGGTTAGGTTAGGATAGGTTAGGTCAGCTATTCTATTCTGGTAAAGCTAGACATAACCATGATGTCATCAGAAAACTAAATGTTTTCCTCCACCTACTATCAAAAGTCGCATTTTACTCACTGGAATCGAATACTAAAGTACTACTTTTTCTCCCTAGGGACTAAAAGTGATTCTAGCGGGACTAAAAGTAATCACTTTTACTCCCTAGGGAGTAAAAGTGATTCCATAAGAATAACCTGGGAAGAAGTCCGACAACGTCGCGATTGAAGAGAAAGGAATGTGGCAACACTGTCGTGGTCGGTAGAGGAAAATTCAAGAGAGCTGTATTTCGATCTTTGGAATATTTAGATCTAGGAAATAAGTAGCTGTATTTCGATTGTGAGGTTATGTTCAACCGTTGGAGAAGTAAGCGTGAAGGTAAAGTAAAATTATACATTGTTATAGGTATTGGTGTAGGTGGAGGAAAAATGTTGTGTGCATCACGGGACTAAAGTACTTTTTCTCCCTCAGGGAAATTGTCGCCCTCGGCTACGCCATCGGGCGACAACAGTTTCCCTCAGGGAGAAAAAGTTGCACTTTAGTCCCTAGATGCACAAATAACTATTTATTGCGAGGAGCTCTGTTCTCTTAAAACAGATTACTTTCAATAAAACATAAGAAGAAGTGTAAGTGATTTTAAGAACGAAAAAAAACATTCATTAGACTATGATATTTATGTTGTGAACTGAGAATAAAACGGAATATTGGCGTATGTTATGAAATTATTTATTTAAAAGTACGTACATCAATAGCATACAGTACAACATTTTTTATGCTAACTTTTTAAGTGAATTCAACGACTGCAGTCAATTTTTTATTAAGAATAAGTAGTATTTTACTTACTCTTAAAATGGATCTCCAAGATTCGAAAACGTTCGGCCTACAGAGTAAGTAAAAAATTCACACTTGATTCAGAAATGTTGTGGAACTTTTCCATATTAAGGTGAATGAATAAACCAAATGTTGTCTATTCCACATTAATGATTTTTATTATTTAAAAAAAACAAACTCGAGTTTCAATGCTCATGGCATCATCATCATCATCAGTGGTTGAGCCTAAAATTTAAAGTGTTGAGCATTGTTTAAAATGCCATGAGCATTGAAACTCGAGTTTGGTTTTTTAAATAACAAAAATCATTAATGTGGAATAGATAACATTTGCTTAATTCATTCACCTTAAGAGTAAGTGAAATTCGACTTATTCTTAATGAAAAGTTTACTGCAAGTCGTTGAATTCACTTAAAAAGTTAATATTAACAACGCAGTTCGTCATGGAACAAGAAATCCAGGAATTTTTAATGCTTTTCGTTTTCTTTATATTCTACCTTTTCCTGAGTATTTCTACATTTTCCACTTTTTCCTGTCTCCCACAACTTCTTCTCCTCCTCATCCTCCTCCTCCTTCTCCTCCTCCTCCTTCTCCTTCTCCTCTTCCTACACCTTCTTGTTTTTCTTCTCCTTCTCCTTCTCCTCCTTCTTGTTTTTCTTCTCCTTCTTCTTCTTCCCCCCTCTCATTTTAATCTTTCATAAGCTATTTATGGTTCATAACCAGCATAGCACTAGGTAATAGACATCCCATCCCTCACCTCATCTCAAACCATCAAACCTACTTACTCTCCCACTATTCAAATTATCCATGTAACCACACATATACTTCTATGTATTCTCTTATGTTGTCTGCATCAACTGTCTCTCTCGTACTGTAACACTCATTTACTCATCATTACCCTCTACATAAAGTATCTGTGTAATATAGTGGAGCAGCCAATCTGCTATCTATCTAGTATCTGTTCCAAAATTAGTACCGCTCATCAGACGACATGCTATGCTCTAATTTCAATTAAAGTGTAATTATCTCATCTATCAGTCGTGACTCTGAACTTGTCAAATTTATGATGGCCTTGACGTTTTCGTGGGTTTAGAAATGATGCAGTCCACTACAGTTACTTACATTTTGTCCCTGGACACGTTAACGTTCTCTTGACCGTTATCTGTCATGCTCGTTGCTGTTTGCCTGTAATTAGGTCGGCCTAATAATTGTTTCGGATAGATTCAGCGCGTGGTCCACTTAGTTGTGACCGTGTGGCAATAATTGGAGATGAAATATCCAGTTATAACCTACTGCAGCTACAGAGAAGGCACTCTTCTGGGTGAATGACGATTTGGTGGAAATTGGTTCAGGGTAGCTGAGAAACAGGACTGGTAATGAGAAGTTATATAGTTTTGGAAGATTATTTTTGACATCTAACATATATATAGCCTAGATAAGTGAAATGATGTGTCTCATAGCTGTAGAATTAAACGACAAGTAAGATATATAAAAAATTATATACATACACTCTATTATCAATCTTTCACACTAGTTTTAGTTGAAGTGAGGCTAAGAGGCGTAATTCTGATCTGAAAGGAAATCGCGGGTCTTTTGCACTATAACCCCGCATTTCTTAAAAATTGTCATTGAATTGATTCCTATTCTGGTGGCCAATACGATATATATCTTCAAATATTTTATCAAACAGGTCAGGTTAGGTTAAGTTAGGTTAGGTTCGTTTAAAATGTTTTAAGAAATGCGGGCTTATAGTGCAGAAGACCCTCTGCTTGAACAGTATAAAAAGCTTTATCAACTAAATATTCTATCAATTAATTGATTTTTAAATATTTCTATATTTTCAAGACTTTTCAAACTGCGGTAGCTTTGTTGCAGAATTTCCTACCATCAATATAACATGGTTTTGTTCGAATAAGCTACTATTGTGACTCACCAATTGATAGTGATAATAATCTCCTCGGTTTCGTGTATTATGACCATGTACGTCAAGATTTTGGTTTATACACATATAGTATAACTCTTTTTCACATATAAGCTCAAAGTAGCTTCTTGCACATATAAGCAGGGTGCAGTTAGGAGACCAAGTCTCTTGAATAACGGCCTACATGAATCTAATCTATTTACTCTTTCCATACACCTAACAGTCTAAACCTTTTTTTGTAGATTACACCTTGGAGACTCCAGTTAAGGAGTATTAGACAAGTCAGATTAACAATTATACTATATCTTATACACTAAGTTACCATGATTACTATATCAATTAGTTGACATTTTTGAAGTTTGGGATAATAATAGATTTAGAACTCGATCAGGTTGTATATTTTCAGACTGGGTTAATTAGAAAGTATAATACTAATTATTGTAATTAGTAAAAAAATCGTTTTTTCAACAGTTCAAGATCGGTTCAGTTTAATACTAATTAAACTACTTTGTAATCACACAACTTTTGCGATTTTGTAATATATTTATCGGTGATTTTAATTTTAAAAGAAGTAATATTTTGTAATTATCAAGATGCAATTTTAAAAAGTTTCAAAGGCTGCAGTCCCATATTTTCCCCACGAACAATCGACCAAGAGAATCGACAGTCGATTTATGAAAGGAACGTTAGATTTAGCTTTGGGTTTGGTACAGATATGAATTATCAAAATTTCATTGGATTATTTCGTGGGGAAGAAACCTTTTTAGAATATGTGAAAATTAATTAATTTATTGATTTTATATACAGGAATTCTTCATTCTTCTTTCACCAACAATAACTTCAGCTAATTGTAGAATAATATTTATCAAAGTTATTATTTCACTATCCAAATGAAGGTAAGTAAAACATACAATAGTTGAGTTGCTTTTGGAATGTGAAAGAAAACAAGAAAATAAATGGGTCGGTACAGTATTATGGAAACCAGTTGAAAGTTTCCATCACTTCTACATCAACATAGTAGTAGTCAACACTTTCTGAACAATCAATCATCTCCTTTATAGTTTGCCTTTTGCGGTCGGTCCTTTGTTCAAAGTCCAATGCTTCAGAAATCGTGAGAAGATCCTAGAGCATTCCCATCTTAATTGGTAACGAGGCCGAAGAGCCTTGGTGAGATATTTCACCTTTACCTGTTTACCTCAATAGTGTGAACAATTTGAAAGAAAGAGAAATAGAGAGATTTGAGGAGAGAGAAAAAGTATGAGTGAGCAAGAAAGTGGCATCAATTGGAAACTATAGATGTTTAAGTGGAAACTATGGTACTACATACTTTTTGGGCTACATACATGTTCCGTGAAAGCTCAGCCTACCTTTAGTACCATTATAATATATATTTTTTCAATCATATTGCAATTATTTGGAAATACTCCCATTTTATAGGTGATTTGTCAAAAGATTTCGTCCTTTTAAACAAAACAAGAATTTTACAAGTAAAACCAGTATCAGTATCTTTAATGGGAAGTGACAGCCGAGTACCGCAGCAGGTATCTGTTCAATCAGAGATAAGCTACTAAACTCCTGGGCGCTCGTTGTAAGGGTGACCGATTGGATTGGCCAGCAACAATGACTCTGTTCTCTGCTGTAAAATCACTTCCCGGTGGTTAGGAACTGTAGGTCCAACTCATCAATCATTCATCACCCACGCACAGGTCTCATACCTATGTGGGTTTCATCCTCAAAAAAAGTTAATATTTATATGATTTGAAAAAGTCATTAAGTCCTCAAGGAAGAACAAATGTGAGCACCATCACTCTGTTCAGAGTGCCATTGAGTAACTAGAGTTCAGAGTTCATAAGTCTGCCACCGAATAGTACGCTTTATATCAATTAAAATTCTTTTTCTAGATTTCTTGAATTGCTTCAGATTGTCAACTTTTCTAATGGTCTCAGGTAATTTATTATATAATCTTATTCCTGAATAAGGTTTCTTATGTCTATGGATTGGATTCAACAGCACATGATGATTACGTGGGCAATTATGCCTCTCTGTGCAAAATTGAAATGTATGAATATTTTTTTTTTGTGGATGAAGCCCACATAGGTCTGAGACCTGTGCGTGGGTAATGAGTTGGATGATGGTGATTGATGAGATATTACTCTATGAAAATCAATAACTGATATAATACGTAGATGGCAGGTGAGAATCTGAGAATTTTAAAAAACAGAATTGAATGGATCTCTTTGTCTTAACCCGAAAATTTCTCTTATAATCTTTTTTGTATCAAGAATACCTTAAAACTGTATGTCGAATTACCCCAGAAAATATTTCCATGACATATATGGGAATATACATAAGCGTGATATACTGTGATAAGTGTGATTTAACATGCTTTAACAAACAAAGCATGTTCTCAGAAAAATGTCAATTTTCCCTAATCTGCCATTTCGTATTTATGAGAAAAATCATCATATCTATTGGATAAATTGAAATTTTCTCTTAAAATTTGACATGTGTACAAAAAATTGTGTTCTACAAAAGTGTGAAGTGAAAAAAGTGTTCGTTTTACTTATTCAAATTCAAGTTTTTCAAATTTATTTATTTACATTGCATAAGTAACAGAAAAGTTGATACATCCATCAAATTATACAAATTCAGTAGTAAAATAATAATCAGCGGTTTCTTTGTATTAACAACATTTGACAAAAAAAAAAAGTAAAAGACTTTCACCGTGAAATAGTCTAATAAATTAGATGAAAATGACAATGACTTTGATAACTACGTTGATAACTAGGGTGATGAAGATAGACATACACAAATAATAGAGAAATGAAAAAAAAATACTTATTTCATCCTTTTAATCTGTTGATAATTGCGGCGGGAACTGTCCAGTAAATAGCAGTTTTCATGGCATTTCCTAGTTCTTTATGATTATTTTTTCAAAAATTAGGTATTTCTTCGCCCACATTTCTTGTTAGGAAAAATATTTTTAAAATAAAATCTACAGTTTTCAAGTATACATTTTGCCATTTGTATATCGTTAGGCTAGAATGACAGGGTTCCAACTAACAAAATCATGTATTTTTAGGTATTGGTATGAAAAGGTTCCATTTGATCTTCTCTATTGTTTATTCTAACAACTAGCGCTGTATAGTGACGCAATTCTGAGTTATGAGAGTGCCAAGGTTCTATCTGTGGTCAGAAAATGAAACAAAATAGAATGAAATGGTTCTATCTGTCAGATAGAACTTTGTCACTCAACAACAAATAATATGTTTGTGTGTTTGTGAAACAAGGTTCCAACTGCATCAGCTGTCTGTTTATTTCGACTCTACCTAGCACTCTTACTAGTGAAGAGGTTATGTTTGTTTGATTGTTTTGTTTTATATTCTAATCATAATCATGACTACAATCGAAGAACTGAGACGTCTTGTTATGGAAGTTTTAAGTGAAGATGAAGAATTAGAAGACTCGAGTGATTCATACAAACCATCATCTCAAAGTAGTGATCAAGATTCTGATGAAAATGAAGAAAATCATAGCAGGTAAGCTACACCAGCTTATGTGTGTTTCTGGCTTAGAATGACAATATCTTTTATTTTCAGTAAATGGAAATAACCAGACTATTAAAGCTTATACAAAATCAACAAGGGTAGCTCATTCAACTAGTTTCAATGAAAATTGGTCAAAACTTTGATATACCTTCTCCGAAATTTATTCAGTGTAGAAATCGATTTATTCATTGATATTAATGATCTCTATTTAAATTTTTGATATAAGTTAAACAAAACTGGTTGAGAAAGTACAACACATTCTACAAGTAGATAGCCTATTATCCTAGTGTTGTAGGCCCATAATATTTTGTTTTTGATAAAGAATGTCGTTTTTCCCCATTATTTATTTAAACTAATTAACCAATCCAACTAACTGTTAGGCTAATCAAAAAACCTGTATAATAAACCTTATGATAGAAACGATAAAATCCATGTCAGTTGGTTATTGTTCTTTCGATTTTAACAATCATTGCATTATTTTTGGTGGAGGCACTATAACCAACTTCTGAAAATAGTTGTCATTGGCCTTACGATTTTCTTTAATATTGTGATCCTTTTTTCAGGCGAAGAAAGAAAGCAAAGCATATTCCAGAGACTGCAACAGTTCCAGACATGTTAGAAGTTCCAAAGGATTCAGGTGATTCCTACAGACCATCACCTCAAAGTAGTGATCAAGATTCTGATGAGAATGAAGGAAATCCTGGCAGGTAAACTAAACTAGCTTATGTGTGTTTTTGGCTTAGTATGGCATGATCTTCAATTGTCAGTGTATGGAAATAACAAAAATAATATTAAACATAATTAACAAGGGTAGCTAATTTACCTTAACTGTAGTTTTAATGAAAATTGGTCAAAAATTTAATATACCTTTACCAAAATTATTCTGTGTCGACATCGATTTATTCATTGATATATATAATGATGTCTATTTAAATTTTTGATATAAGTTAAACAAAACTGGTTGAGAAAGTACAACACATTCTACAAGTAGATAGCCTATTATCCTAGTGTTATGTAGGGCCGTAATATTTTGTGTTTAATAAAGAATGTCGTTTTTTTCATTATTTATTTAAACTAATTAACTAATCAAACTAACTGTTAGGCTAATCAAAAAACCTGTATAATAAGCCTTACGATAGAACGATAAAATCCATGTCATCTTGATCAATAAATAAATAAATAAATTAATTAATTTGGTTATTGTTCTTTCGATTTTAACAATCATTGTATTATTTTTGGTGGAGGCACTAACCAACTTCTGAAAATAGTTGGCATTTGGCCTTGTGATTTTCTTTAATATTGTGATCCTTTTTTTCAGGCAAAGAAAGAAAGCAAAGCATATTCCAGAGAATGCAGCAGTTCCAGGGATGTCAAAATCAGCATTGTTGCCCAGTGAACAGAGTGACCTCCCATCGTCTTCAACCAGTGTCATCTATGAGGCTATATAAAATGATGAGGTCGGTTTGCCTACAAATTTGGTTGTGGAAGAGGCTAATGAGCAGGTAATCACAAATACAAAACCTCCACCTGTGAAGAGGAAGAAAAGAGAAGTATCTTCGTGGAAAAGCCACAAGCGTTTTGTAAGTCACCAGAAGGGGGAATCTTATATTAGCCGTAGAGGAGTTGAGGTGCCTGCAAAACAAGTACAAAATTTCAAGGATTGTGTGCACGGTTGTAAATTCAAATGCGGGATTTCTATAAGTCAAACAGAAAGACAAGCTCTGTTTAAAGCATATTATGAAATGGATACAAATGGGAAGAATCACTATATTTTGAATACAACTACAAAAACTCAGACTGATAGGCCCAAAAATAAGAACAGAGATTCTTACAAAAAATTTACTTTTAGATACTACTTTAATGTAGGAAGCCAAAAAATACAAGTGTGTAAAAAGTTTTATTTGGGGACCCTTAATGTTTCTCAAAAACCTGTATACAATGTACATAAAAACAAGGATGTGTTAACAAACACGCCTAAACTAGACGGTCGGGGTAAAAGTGCCCAAAGTTCACGAAGCCTCAATGAACAAACAAAAGACATTGTAAGAAATCATATACAATCCTTCCCCACTATTGAGTCCCACTATTGTAGGGCTACAACAAAACGTAAATATTTGGACCCAAACCTAAATTTGGTTAAAATGTACAATCTTTACTCAGAAATGTGTAAGGAACAGGATATTTCTCCTGTTAAGTTAAGTATGTATCGACATATATTTGTTACTGAATTCAATTTAGATTTCCACATTCGAAAATCAGATCGCTGTGATCTTTGTGAGGAGTTTAGAGTTGCTTCTTCTCATAATATTGTTACGGATGAAATGAAAGTCAAGTATGAAATGCATGTGGAGGAAAAGAATGCTATGCGAGAAAACCGTAAAAAAGACAGAGACAATAAATTGGTGCCAGTGCTCTGCTTTGATTTGGAGAATGTAATTGCCTGTCCAAGGGCTGAGATTAGTTCGTTTTTCTACAAAAGAAAATTAAATACATACAATATGACAGCCCATTTTTCTATCAGTAAGACCATTTACTGTGCATTGTGGACTGAGGCCACAGCTGGACGAACTGGTAATGACTTGGCCAGTGCTGTCTATAAAATTTTGAATCAAGTGGCCCTGGAGCATGATTTCACAGAGCTCATATTATGGAGTGATTCTTGTGTTCCGCAAAATAGGAATTCATTCATTTCTTGTGCGGTTCTGAATTTTATACATGCAAACCCAACTGTACAGCGAATTACTATGAAGTACTCAGTACCAGGTCACTCATGCATACAGGAGGTAGACAATGCCCATAGTCTCATTGAAAAGGGCATGTCACATAATGAGTTCTACTCCCCTCTTGGCTTTATAAGAATTTTAAAAGGCTTGAACCGTCAAAATCCAATCAGAGTGCTTCAAATGAGAGACAACGATTTTCTTGACTTCGGCGCATCCTCTAAAGCGTTGAACTTTCAGTTAATTCCATTTTTTAAGGTTTCAGTGTTAACATTCACACAATCACTGCATCAGGTAATGTACAAAACTTCTTTCTTGCAAGTTGAGGTTTACTGCCGCTTCCAGAAAAGGGAGGAAAACCGAAAAGTCAAAGAAGAGGGAGCAAGAAGCCGACATTCCAATCTGGAGATTGATCAAGCCTAAAATACTTCATTCTAAGGTAACGCTACCAGAAGATAAAGTGAAGGACATCAAATCAATGTTCAAATTCATGCCCTTACAAGACCGTGAGTTTTACTCCACTATTTTGAAACTGTAACATTCTCAAGGAAACATACGATTTTTGTATAAGAGTAGTTTATACAATTTTGAGTAGATTTATACAATTTTTGTCCACCTAAAAAAAGAACAGTTTCAATAAATTTTTTGTCATAATATTATACCAGTATGATTATTTCAAAAGCCCTTTTGTACAACACCTAGTTCATAGATTTTATTACTCAGTTTTCCTTTGTAAATTTAGGAAATGATCTAACAAGTCATTACAGTTGGTATGAAAAGGTTCCATCTACCACATAGAACCTTGTCGCTTATAAAATATTCAGTATTGAAAGTGACAAGGTTCCAACTGCAAATATTTTTCTTCATAAATCGGTTGCTATGCAACTAAACTTGAAAAAAATCAGCCCTAAGCTTTTTAAATACCATATTAACAAGCCTGTAAACTAAAATCAAGCTTTTTTAAAAAAATACTCATTTGATGTAATGTTGAAACTTAGTGGGCTGTTCTCTCAAAACTAGGTTGTGGTTAGTTGGAACCTTGTCATTCTAGCCTAACGATATTCAAGTATGCCATTTTGAAAAATATCGATATTTCTCGATCTTGATATTTTTAATTTTGTAGAGCATTAATTACCTGTTATACAAGCTTAATTATTGGTTGTGAAAATTCAAATTCATTCACTAGATATCAAAACTTTTCTCAGGAATCAAAATTGAGGACAACTGGAAAACAAAGGGGAAGTGACATTTTATCTGGGGATATTTTTCCTATATTACATTTTTTTACGTATTCAATTGAAATATAAAATCAAAATATTTATTTATTATATTAAATCAATAATGCTCTGTAATTAATATAGTCTTGAAACAACATTATCTTACGTTAAGCCGATATCTTATGAATCACATCGTATAACCTTAGTACATGACTGCGCATGATTGTGCCTGTGAGCTTATTCAGAATACTAATTGATTCGGACAGTTGAATTGACTGTGGTCAAGGGACCTCTTCAAGTGGAACTAGTCTTCATCAGTGATGGCGAAGGGAATGATTCAATTGTTCGATGGCAGTCTAACAACAATCGTTTGAACTTGGAGGACTCTGCAGGTCACCAAATTGAATTTTGCACAATTTGCTGATGATTGAAGGTCATTAGTTATGGGAATCGAGCTTCCCACTCTAGTTTGAAGATAATATCTTCAAGGGCCCAGTGGATTAAGCATTGCCAGAATTAAAATACGGGGGGGGGGGGGGGTGTGATACCAGGGGGTGTGGGGGGAATGGAATCCCCTCAATTGATGGGTGTCCGGCCCCCCCTCCCGGAATTTTGTTAGATATTTATCCTTTTTATAATGTTTTGTTGTGCATTTAAAAGTAATTTTTACTTGGATATTTCAATTAAAGCAATTATTAATTTAAATGAAATATATCTCCGATCCGGAAGAGGGAGTGACAGACACCAGTCGAAAACACTGCATTGCTCACTAAACTGTACATGCCGCGGCAAATTATGAGTACCATAATAACATTGTAGCCTTTACTTTTTGCGATTCCGGTGTCAAACTCTTGTGCTAAATAAAAGTAAGGTTTATTTTTGTATTAACTGTTTTAATTTAATTTGTAAGTTATTAAAGTCGAATTAAAAGTAAAAGAGTACTGGCACGGGGCTGTGGCGAAATCAGCCGATGTGATTCGGGTCGGTTCGGGTGAATCTCCAACAGCCCGTCCAATCACAGCCAAGCACTATACGGCCGAGTAGCTAAAGCGTTGCCAAGTTTCAGTGCTACCGATACCTGCATCGGCCTGGCCTTATCACTTTAGTTCTAAAACGTGTCGCACTTGTCACTCAGACATTATTGTCCCCTTAACTCAATTAATAAAAAGCAAAATAATAATAGTAAAATAATAATAATAATAATTGCTGTTGAATTTTATCTAGAATACCTAATAAATATTGCCATATTATTATTGTTTTAACATTGAGGAATTTTATGTGAATCTCGAATTAATTATTACGATTTAATTAATGGATTGTATATTGAGTTTTGTATGATTTGCGGAATCTTTTGTATTATTTGAATTTATTTGTGTAGTTATTTTTTTATTTATTTAAGTTGATTGCCTGTGCAGCTAAAGAACGTACGTTCTTATTAATTTTTATTGTTCATCAATTAATTATGATTTTATGTGATGTTCTGTGGAATTGCGAAATCAATTGAGTAGCCTAATCTTGGCTTAAAGGTTAAAGAGACTTTGTCTATTTGAATGTTTTTGATACAGTTGCTTCTTCAAATAATTTTTTGTACTGGATAATCTTTTCCTTGCATAATTGGGTTCCTTAAATTAATTAAGTGGTACTGTAATCTAAATTATTGTGTTATTGTGAAGTCAGTCGCCTTCTCTGGTAGTGGATAAGGCTGGTCACGTGGTCACCCGGCAGAGGCAATAGCAAGTCGCCGACTGACTGTGACTGAACAACTTGGCAACAGTGTGCTGGATGTAGCCGACCAGTCCCGAACGATACCGAACACTGCCGAAGCACCACCATTCTCCAATACTCTTTTACTTTTAATTCGACTTTAGTACGGTATTGTGAAAGATGACTACAACATTCTGCGGGGGGGGGGGAATATCTAGGTAGCAGTGGTACTGTGCATACGTTGTCTGAACAGGCTCTGCGAATTTTGAAGCATAGAATTTTAATTCGAACGGATAAGTAGTATTTTTGTTTATTATTATTAGTATTTATAATATCTTAATAATTTACATCATTAACTTGTCTAATATAAGTTAAAGTATTTAAATAAAAAGTCAAATTCTATTTTCGAGGTTAGGTGTACCGATATTGATCAATTTTCTTGTAATTAAATAGTCTCAAGTTGACAATTGTAATAAATTAAGTAATATTTCATTAAACATTTAACTAAAATCAATTGAAAACAATTTTTAGCTAGGAAAATGAGTCCAAACAAGGCATCTAAATCTAATTGTTCAACTAAAACTCAAGTAGCTACGCGATCTCAGCAATTATTAACGAAAAAATCTCCAACAGCTCTTAAAGCTACTGTAGATGTAGAAGAAAAGGTTGCTAAACTATTGAGTGATCACACCAAATTGAAAACAAAATTAGAAACATCACTAAAAAATTCTGAGGAAGAACGAATAGGGTTAGTGGATCACATAAAATCTCTGGAAGTTATTGTAAAATTGCAGCAGGAAGACCATAAAACTGAAATACTAAATCTCACGAGTCAATGTAGGTCTATGTCAGAGGAAATCGAAATATTAAAATCAAAAATAAACTTGGCTAATGTAAGATCTGAACCTCTGATCAATACAAAAAAAGTAGAACCTAAATCAAATGGGGAAAAAATAAATAGAAATGGTCAAACAAAAACGTATAGTCAGGTTTTGCAAACAGCAACCAAAACTAAAGTAAGGGCAAATAACGATAGGAAAGGTAGAGTACTGCTCTTGACATCCAGTCATGGACGAGACTGTAGTGACCTACTAAATAAAAGATTAAAAAATAAGTATGAAGTTCAGAGCTTTTTCAAACCAAGTGCCCCTATAAACGCTATCGTAGAGTCAGCACAGGAACAAACTAAAGATTTTGGAAAAAACGATTTTCTAATAGTACTGGGTGGCTCAAACAATATAAATGAACCTAATCTAAAACATCTTCCTGAAATAAATGAAAAAATTAAAGAGATTGTGCCACTCAGCCAAAAAACTAATGTAATAATAAGTACAATTCCGTATAGGTTTGATAGGCCAGAGCTAAATGAAGCCATTAAGTCAACAAATAAATCAATTCATAATACAATCAACAGCCTAAAAAATAAGAATTCTAAGCAGTTGGGGATTTGTTTTCTAAATGAAAGGCTGAAAAAAGAAAACTTCACTAATCATGGTCTACATCTAAATCAATCTGGCAAAGTAATATTTTGTAATAGGCTGGCAGAGCTGATTGAAAGTCGTTTGCAATCTACTGTCAATAATTCTCCTAAACAATCATCTAACGAACCTTTTTTAGTAAAGTGGCTCAAAACCGGGAAGGGAAACTAGTTTCAGATGATAAATTCATATCTTCAATTGTATTAAAAGACGTTAATCGATCAAAAAATCAGGATAGCATTAGTGGAAGGAACTCTTGTAGCAATCTGATAGGCTCTCAAGATTCTAAGAGATTAAGTAAATCTACTTCAATATGCAAAAGCAACGATAAAGTAATAAGGGATGATAGGGAAGTACCGGTACTCACTGTGTTCCATCAGAATATTCAATACATTCGTAACAAAATAGATAGAATCGAAGTATTTTTTAAAGAAGAGGCTCCTGATATAGCTATTTTCACAGAGCATGGTTTAAAAGAAGATGAATTGTCACAACTTAATATTCCAAACTATTCATTGAAAACGTCGTATTGCAGGACATCTCATCGAAGTGGGGGAGTAGCTATCTTCACTAAAAATGCTAAGAATATGCAAATATTTAATTTAGAATATGCAGAGAAATTTGCTGTGGAAATGGATTTAGAAGTTACTGGTTTGAGAGTAAAAATCGACAATAATTTCGAAGTAGCGGTGTTAGGTATTTACAGGTCACCAAATGGGGAATGGAACAATTTTTGTGAACTATTCAATAGGCTTTTAGAGATTACTACTACTCGTTTTACAAACGTTATTGTAGCGGGAGATTTCAATACAGACTTTGCAACACAGAATAAAATGACAGAAGATTTAAAGGATATTATTTGCATGAATAACTTGGAAATAAAAGTTCATGAATATACCAGAGTCACAAGAACATCACAAACAATAATTGATAACATCCTTACTAATATAGATTACTCTAAAACAAGATTAGGCGGCTCGGAACTATCTGATCATGACTATCAAATCTTAGAGGTGGGGTTGCAAGGTCATAAATCAATTAAAAAGAGTAGAGTAATGAAAGAAATTCAACAATGTGAACAGGGGAATATCGATTGTTTGAAGCAGAATCTGCTACAAGAAAACTGGAGTAGGGTTTACAATAGCAATAGTTTAAATGACAAATATGATAGTTTCATTAATATTTTAAGGTTTCATATTACTATGAGTTGTCCAGTTAAAAAAGTCCCTGTAAAGAACAAATTAGACAAGATTGAAGAGTGGATAACTGATGATATCCTTGCAGAAAGAAATAGGGTTAAAGATGCATATGATGAATTCAAACTATCTAGAAATATGTTAAGTGAAGATAATTACAAAGCTCTAAAGAAAAACTATATGAAAAAAGTGAAAAGAGCGAAATGTAAGAAAACAGCTGAAATTTTGAATAATAGTGTGTACTTTAACACAGCAGTGTGGGATGTAATAAACAAAAATAGGCAAGTAGCTCATGTAGATGCTTATACTAGTGTCCCCAGAATAATTAACGAAAATAAAAAATATATTGATGATAGTGTAGACATTTGTAATTTCTTTAACAGATATTATCAACTGGTTGCTAAGGATCTTCAAAAATCTCTTAATACAGGTATTAGTGATGCAAACATGAGGAATACTGAGGGGATTCAGAACGAATTAAAATTCCACCCAGTATGCCAAGACGAGTTGTCAAATATCATTGATAGTTTAAATAATAAAAAAACTGTAGGAATGGATGGGGTATCCAGTAAAATTCTGAAAGAATGTAAAGATCAATTGTTAGACCCTTTGATTCATCTGATCAATCATTCATTAGAACAAGGTGTTTTTCCAGATAATTTAAAAGAGGGGAAGATCTTGCCAATCTTCAAAAGTGGCGATAGAGAAAAGGTAGAAAACTATAGGCCCATTAGTATTTTAAATGTAATAAGTAAAATTTTTGAAAGAGTAGTTCTAAATAGGTTACTTCTGCACCTTCAAGAAGCTAACTTTATCTGTGATGAACAGCATGGCTTCCAGAAAGGGAGATCAACAAAAACAGCCATAGTTTCTCTAGTTGAAAAACTAATAGATATATTAGATTCAGGTGATAAAGCTACTGCAATCTTCTTAGATCTGTCAAAGGCATTTGATTGTGTTAATCATAGAACTTTATTGGAAATACTGCAAAATGTAGGTGTAAATGGGGTTGAACTGAAATGGTTTGAATCATATCTTATTGGGAGAAAACAATGTGTAGAACTAACTACAGTAGTTGGTAATAGTATAGTAAAAAATAAATCTAATAAATTAGAGGTGCAAGCTGGAGTGCCTCAGGGGTCAATACTAGGTCCATTGCTTTTTTTGTTATATGTCAACCGTTTACCTAAAGAATTAATTAGTGGTAGAGCCCTCTTATTTGCTGATGATACATCACTCATTTTCAGCAATTCCATTCTAGATAATTTAGAAATAAGTGCCCATATAGGTGTGCAGTCCATTGTCCAATTTTTAAACCAGTTGAAATTAACTATAAATAGTAAAAAATGCCAATACCTTCAATTCAAAAACAAACATAATTTAAATGAAGATAGGGCTATAAACGTGTTTGTAAACGATAATCAATTAGACCAGGAAGAAGAAATTGCATTTCTAGGAGTTACGTTGGATAGACGATTGACCTGGACTCCATACATTGAGAAAATATGTAGTAAAATTTCATCTGGGGTATTTGTCCTGCGACAGCTCGCTAGATTGAATGACAAAAAGTTACTTTTTACAGCTTACCATGGGCTCTTACTGTCACATATTAGGTATGCTATCTTAGTATGGGGTAATTCATCAAAACAAAATCTTGATAGGGTGTTTAAGATCCAAAAGAAAGCGGTTAGGTGTATAGAAAGAGTAAATAGATTAGATTCATGTAGGCCGTTGTTCAAGAGACTTGGTCTCCTAACTGTACCCTGCTTATATGTGTATGAAGCTACTCTGTATGTAAAAACGAATGATATTAACCAAAATCTTGATGTACATGATTATAATACAAGAAGCCGAGGAGATTATCACTTGGTGAGTCACAATAGTAGCCTATTCAAACAAAAACCTAGTTATATTGGTAGGAAATTCTACAACAAGCTACCGCAGTTTTTGAAGAGTCTTGAAAATATAGAAATATTTAAAAATCAATTGAAGAAATATTTAGTTGATAAAGCTTTTTATAGTGTACAAGAGTTCCTTTCACATGAAAATTAAGCCTCACCTCAACTAATTGAAGTAATTATGGTATCTAGTGTATAATATTGTTGATCTGACTTGTCTTATACTCCTTAACTGGAGTCTCCAAGACGTAATCTACAAAAAAAAAAAAAAAAAAAAAAATGTATCCCGATATATTCCCCCCTCCCCTTCCTACGCCCCTGCGAAGGGCATATTCGATATGAGAAGCTTTAGAGCTTCAAAAATGGATAAAATAAAAGATTAACAATTTGAGAAAACTATAAATTTGAAATGCACATTGAAGATTATTTGCGTTATCGAAGGCTTCCCTCACTACTCCAAAGTGGATGTGGCTCGACAAAGAAGCTTCATAAATCTGAATAGGAAAGATCTGTTTTTCTGAAAAAGCTTTAAGAATTCGAGAAGAATAGAATATTGCTTAACGTTTTCTCTATTGTTGGACATTTATGTCTAAAGGTAAATGACATAACTTTTTTTTATTAAATAATGCATAGACTATTCAATAATCATGATATTTTTTTTTCAATTTTCCAACAAACATAAATATTATTTACTACCCATCAACAAACTTCAATGTTTGGGATCATTTAGATTTTCTTGAAAGTGCCATTTTTTATTGTGTGTCTTCCATTGAGCATCTCTTCCAAACATCATGGTTCTATTGCATTCCACTAATTTTCCCTGCCTTTTCTATCAACTTTTAACATTTAAGAAAGTGAATTTGACGTTCTCCACTATTAAAATAGTAATATAATAAAATGGGTTCGGAACCCACCTAAAGCTGTAGGTCCAACTCATCAATCACCATCATCCAACTCATTACCCACTCACAGGTCTCAGACCTATGTGGGCTTCATCCTCAAAAAAAAAATACAAGTTATTATGTAAGTTACCAGTAAGTTATCATGTGCACCAGGTAATGATGTATTGAATGCAAAAAATAATCATAAAATATATTGAATGGCTAATCCAAATGAACTATAAAACTAATCAACTTTTTGAACAATTTCACAAAGGTAACTATTTAAAGGTTTTAACTATTTCAACTATATTCAAAGGTAATGTATTAAAGGTGAAAGATACTGTATTTTGGATCCTCTAATAGTATTAGCATCTGGATTTAATTATTATTCAATAATGGGATTCAAGAATGGGAAATTTCTGGACTTAAAAACTAAAATAATAGATGAAGCGTAGGCCTACTAAAAAAACTCGCTCAAGGAGGTTCCTACACAGTGAATCAATCAATCACCATCACAAAACCAAACACATACTGTGGTACGGTGTATGACAGAGCGGCGTGAATACCTACATTTAACAGTGTGTGTTAGATTTAGTGATGGTGAATATTCTCGAGTATTGGATGCTCCACTGAGCAAGAAAATTTACTGTATTTGAATATTTAATGTTGTGTGGATAGATTTCAAATTTGCGTAGTAAAGATTGTGTGCTTTGAGCTTACCGGTGTGCCCGTTGTTGGTGACTTTCGTCTCGAGCGGCAGGTCATTGAAGCCGGTGAAGTGGAGAGGGGGGAGTGCGACTCGCGACACCCAGTCCTCCTCGATGTCTATTGGCGACTGGAATTTGCCCGCACACTCCTGGTAGTGCTCGGCCCAGTGCTCTGGACCTGCAACACACAGACACAACTAACAATACAAGCAAACAACAAACGTTAATAATAATAATAATCATCATCAATAAATATAGTGTTACAAAAGCAAACAAGCAGTATTCATAGAGTTGTTCTACGTAGATCATTCCATTCATGGTTGTACGTGACTGACATCCGATTTTCACTCTCCCTTGCTCTTCACATGTCTTTGTCACTCTTATTCTTCAAGTCTGCAACTCTCTCACTCAATTAAATTTCTCGAGATTTCAACATTCTTCCTGAACAATCGAGGTCTATATTCTAAGCATTCTTGAAAATTCTCGAAGCGTCTAGTGACCTCCAATTCTTGGAATTATACAACTACAACAGCTATATAAAGGAGTCCACGTGAACCAGTGAGTTTAGTGTTTACAAACCCGCGTGACAGATTGTTTTACAGATCTCGTGTGAAAGACAATCCAGTGCCAGTGGAGTAAACAGTGCTTTATACAGTCTTTAGACAGTGTCAAGTGCAGAGACAAGTGTTTACTGTTTATGCAGCTTACTAATAGTTTAAAGACGTTGTGTTAAGTGAATTTGGGACTGTCAAATAACGAATTGGACTGTGCTTTTGTAAGTGATTAGTTGCTCTTTTTATAATTTCTTTCTGCATTATTGTACAGTTTATTGGACTCTTGTTTCTTTTATTATTGATCAGCCTGTAATTACTTATTCATTAATTCTTGTAAATAATTACTGAAAATAAGTATTAACTTGTCATTTGATGATCTGTTATTATTTAATTAATTGAACTTACAATTAATTTGTGTAAAAAGACTAATTTGTGTAAATAAAGTGCAAGTGTGAGCTTTAGTGTTGCTAGCCTTATTTTAGCAATTAGAACCCGTAACAATAGTCAATATGATGTTGAAGATCCAACTTGCTTCCACTAATATTCAAAGATGAGTTTTTTTTGGAGGATGAAGCCCACATAGGTCTGAGACCTGTGCGTGGGTAATGAGTTGGATGATGGTGATTGATGAGTTGGACCTACAGTTTTAGGTGGGTTCCGAACCACCGGGAAGTGATATTACAACAGTGTATTTTTTGCTGGCCAATCTAATCGGTCACCGTTACAAACAGGACCTAGCAGAACGCAGCTCATCTCTATCTGATTGAACAGATACCAGCTACGCCTCGCGGCTATCACTTCCCAGTATAATAAATACTTAAAAAACACAACGCCTGACGATGCCCTTGACAACAGAGTGAAACAAACGTCCATCACGCCATAACGTGAGTTATAAATTCAACTTAAAAGTGTTTTTAAAGTTTTTAAAATTGAGTCAATACTAAAATTGATATGAAAAAGCAAAAAAAAGCAGTTAGATTTTCATGAAGACACAGATGAAGAATGAATAATGTTTCAATTTCAGAAGGGAGGTTATTTAATCATTTATTGTGTGTAAGTGTAAAGACCGGTCCGGATGTTAGTTTTGTCTTTACATTTTAGCTGTGCTGCTGCAGTCTACTATACAGTCAAAACGTTGCGTGTGAGCAACAAAACGATAGCGCAAAATTTTCGTACTGAAGGGGACAACTCGGAATCAATCAATGCGATAACAATAGTTTTGGACTTTGTTGCATCTTCACCAGTGGCGTAACGTTTTCCAATTGGGCCCCCCCGCAACCAATTTTCCGGGCCCCTCTCCTCAAAATCATATAAATATCCCCCGCACCCTTGTCACCCCTCCCTGAAAATCTTGCATATTTTTTTTGTGGGCAGTTATAATTATGCAAGAACTAAACACCTTTATTTTATCTATTAAATTTTAAAATTCAATCATGTTTCAAGGGGGCTAGTCTAATGATTTTAGCTGTAGCTTACGGGCTCCTGAAAAATGGAAATAGTTGAAAGTTGATTATTTTATAAATAATGAATCTTGAAACCTAGAAACCTTGAAATTGATGTCTTCCATAGGATCCACATTCACATCATCCTTGTTATAGCACCTTCGCTCCTTTTCCCAGAAAATGTGTTCTCTCAGAATTCGCCTCGTTTGCAGACACGGACACAGGTTCAATTTCTAATAAAAAGGCATTTTATCTAAATTACCGCGAAATTACTACGTCAGGAAAAGAGAAAACGGAAGGGAGAAAACGTAAACTACTTTTACAGTACTTGATCCTGTTGTAAGAAAAAAATTCAACTGCGTTGGGAGAAGTGACACAATTGAACCAAAACTATTATTTATATACTTATACAATAATCACGTAATTTATCCTATATATCAAGGGTATAAATATTCCTTCTGAACATTGTTTAAAAATGTACTAGTCTATAAAAAATAGAAATAACTAAAACATGACTGTACAACATCACAATACCATAAACGCAGCATTTTGAAAAATAGATTTGAAATGAAAAAAAAAATGGCTCTCCAAATAATAAAACTCACGATCGCGAACTCAATTAAAAAACATATGCGGTTTACTCTAGGCCAATTTACCGGACACGTGTATCCAACCTACTGTACGATTCAAAAGAGACTGAATTCAAAATACTGTATGAAGAAAAATATTGTCTTTTATTTCTACACAACCCCCCCCCCCCCCACACTTACCATTACTTCGTATATGCTAATAGTTAATATACATTGAGGAATTCGATGGGAAAATAATATTAATTTCCTCTAAAAATTATTTGCACTGTGGAGAAATAGCCGTCATGATTTATAACAGTCTAGATAAGTTTGTTTGAAGAGTGTTTTGTCCTCGGTATGTCTCCATTCCTGAAGTCACAACATCCTGCTTCTGAATTCCTTCTCTAAAGCTATCTGCGAATTAATTGATAAAGTAAACAATAAACATTGATCTGATAATATTCAGCCAATTCATTTTTTCTTTCTTCCTTCAGTGTTTCAGTTTTATTTCTTTTGAAAAATATATATATTTCAGTCGGGGCACGGGCCATTTCTTAAAAAAATATATTTTCATTCCGGGCCCCCTTATAGCCCGGGCCCCCCCGCGCCGCGGGGTCTGCGGGGGTGTACGTTACGCCACTGATCTTCACATTCATTGATATTCTATTTACAAATAAATAAATGTGAGATAATGTGAGATGAGGGAGACAAGAATTCTAAATAAATAAATAAATAATAATAATAATGTGAGATGAGGGAGACAAGAATTCTTGGTAACATTAGATAGATGAATAAGCCGCAGCGTTGTAGTAATCGGTCAGGGCTTTCATCTCTGACTGACTGCTACTCCTGCGGTCACGGGCTCGATTACCGTTGATCCTGGTATTTTCGCATTATCATGAACCTCTCTACCTTCGCACGAGTCTCAGATTCATGTTAATTTCAAATTCTAATCAAGATTTATTCGAAGAATAAAAATCATCGTGGCAAAATAAAACATTGATATAAAAATGATTATTTTATTAATATATGGATGATTTTTTGTGTGCAAGGAGGAGGAATCTAAATCCAGGTAGGCCTATACTGTATGAAAACTAAATGAAAAATATATTGGACGAAGCAAAAAAAAGAAAGAAATAACGATATTTTGATTGATGGATGGGCTGTTAGATATGTAGGTAGGCATCATAAAACAATTAAGTGGTTTATTCAATAATTAGAAAACATCAATCATTTCTTTCTTCTTAATCCCGTTTTCACAATTAACTGCTCCAGGACAGGCCAATTAATGAAAAATAACTCAAATTGTAGAGCAATACATCAGTGGCGTAACGTTTTCCAATTGGGCCCCCCCGCAACCAATTTTCCGGGCCCCTCAAAATCATATAAATATCCCCCCTCACCCTTGCCAGCACTCCCTGAAAAACTTGCATAATTATTTTGTGGGCAGTTATAATTATGTAAGAACTAAACACCTTTTTATTTATTAAATTTTAAAATTCAATCATGTTTCAAGGGGGGCTAGTCTAATGATTTGGGCTGTAGCGTGCGGGCTTCTGAAAGATGGAAATAGTTGAGAGTTGATTATATTATAAATAATTAATCTTGAAACCTAGAAACCTTGAAATTGATGTCTTCCATAGGATCCACATTCACATCCTCCTTGTTAGCATCTTCGCTCCTTTTCCCAGAACATGTGTTCTCTCAGAATTCGCCTCATTTGCAGACACGGACACAGGTTCAATTTTTAATAAAAAGCATTTTATCTAAATTACCGCGAAATTACTAAGTCAGGAAAAGAGAAAAAATTTAAGAAATTTATCCTTAAGAGACAGAAGATAGAAAACGTAAACTACTTATACAGTACTTGATCCTATTATAAGAAAACAATTCAACTGCGTTGGGAGAACTGACACAATTGAACCAAAACCATTATTTATATACTTATACAATAATCACGTAATTTATCCGATATATCAAGGGTATAAATATTCCTTCTGAGCATATTGTTTAAAAATGTACTAGTCGATAAAAAATAGAAATAACTAAAGCATGACCGTACAACTTCACAATACCATAAACGCAGCATGTTGAAAAATAGAATAGAAATAAAAAAAAAATGGCACTCCAAATAATAAAATTCACGATCACGAACTCAATAATCTGATAACGAACTCAATGCGTTAACTCAGTAAACTCATACGGTTTACTCTAGGCCAATTTACCGGACACGTGTATCCAACTCAACGAACCCATAAGACCAATGGTCTTATGTGTTCGCTGATCCAACTGGACGATTCAAAAGAGACTGAATTCAAATACTGTATGAAGAAAAATTGATTTCTACAAAACCCCCACTTTCCATTACTTCGTATATGCTAATATACATTGAGATTTTCGTTGGGAAAATAATATTAATTTCCTCTAATATTTGCTCTGTGGAGACATAGCCGTCATTTATAACAGTCTAGATAAGTTTGTTTGAAGAGTGTTTTGTCCTCGGTATGTCTCCATTCCTGAAGTCACAACATCCTGCTTCTGAATTCCTTCTCACTATCTGAGAATTAATTGAAAAAGTAAACAATAAACATTGGCCTGACAATATTTAGACAATTCATTCTTTCTTTCTTCCTTCAGTGTTTCAGTTTTATTTCTTTTGTAAAAATATATATATTTCAGTCTGGGCACGGGCCATTTCTTGAAAAAATATTTTTTCATTCCGGGCCCCCTTATAGCCCGGGCCCCCCCGCGCCGCGGGGTCTGCGGGGGTGTACGTTACGCCACTGCAATACATCCTTCTCGTAAAGAGCATGATAAAAATTTCTTAATAATTTCTACTTAGAGTCGTCCACCCCAAATAGTTTTTTCTGTGGACAAGCTGAACGGACAAAGAAGCCTTTTAACACACATTATAAATGTGACTCACATGTTCTTCTCACGGTGATCTCCATTGGCCATGCGGCAGCTGACGTGCATGACTCAGCTTTGTTCCTTTTTTGTCTCTTTTTCTTTTTTTGAAAAATATTAATAGGCACTGCAGCTGAACGGAAACTAAAATACAACGTCAAACGGAGACCGACATCTCTTTTAATTGCAAAAGCTCAGTAACCGGCTGGAATTAGCGAGTAATGAATTGGAAGATGGAGGATATTAAATCCAGAGAGGATGAAGCTTAGGGTGAGAAAGCATGAAGTGAAGAGTAAGAGGGAGTGAGGGAGAGAGATTGTGGATGATCGTGAAAGGGGAAGAATGAGAGAGATAGAGTGAGTTTTTGTCTTTGGGTTTGAGAGAGAAAGAGTGACTAAGAAAGGGACAAAATAAGGGAATAAAATCTCTTATATTGTTGAGGAACAGAGTGAGATGCAGTAAGCTGAAAAATTAAGGAAAAAGACAAAGATAAAGATTGTGAGGAAATGGCGATGAACGAGAATAGAGGAAGAAGTGAGAGGGTGAATAAGCTATGACATGTGTGATTTATGAGAAAGTAGCAGTATGGAACAAAGAAAGGAAACATTTACAGGGATCGTGGCTGCTTGGGAGAATTTTGCTCAAGCTCTATGCTCAATTCACGCAATTCTTAACTCATCTCGTTTATTTTCATCTTCTACAATACATTGTCTTATTGTATTGTCTGCATTTCAAGTTCAAGATCAAATTGAGCGTGTTTTTTCTCACCATTTATTTTATCTGGAGATATTTAATTTGTTAAAAATTTGAAAAATAGTCTATTGGTTTAAAATGTAATGTATTGTAAAAATGTTTAGGGTTTTATTAAGAAAAATAATTTTCTATTACAACAGTATATTAGCTTAAATTCCAAATTCCAAATTAAGTCCCAAATTTACTCTCGCTGTTAAAATGTTTTTATTAGTTTTTAATTATGAAAAGTTTTTATTATGAAAACGTCAGTTTTTAGTTTTATGCGTTTACGTCTTCAAGTATTCAATATTCAGCGTTGTAGAAGACAGACAACTCGACTGAATAATAGGCTCCATCGGATCAGTAGATGATGCTGCATAAGTGCCCCGAGTGTAGCCGACAAATACATCTTTTGTTAATATAGAAATCTTAGGTTAAGATAATTGATTTATGTTGTAAAAATACCTAATTTTTAATTACGAGAAATATTCTCCAATTGCAGCAACAGTAGACCCATTGGTCTATCTAAATTCCTCTTATTAGAATATCATTAGGCCTGAAACGTTTTCTCAGAATAAATGGATGGGAAACCATAGTGGGGTAGAATTATCTCCGCCATTTCTCTCCTTTCCAGCTCACCCCACAACGGAGTCATCTGTTTCTAACAGATGTTCCTCTGTCTCTATTTTCTACATGTTTAATGGGTGGGTGAAAGATAATTTTGAAATATGAAAATTTATTCAAAGAAAACCTATACCATGTTACAGATCTTATGAAAACCCATACAGCTATTGTCACACAGATATGGTTGGAGGGAGCAATACTTTCTGTACTATTTTAAGGAAATAGTGATGACTAAATGCACATAATTATTTTGTGTAAATTTCCAAATGCGAATTATACATAATATTATACTGCTATTTAAATTTCTGCTCATTATTAGTATTATTGTTATTACTATTATTATTATTATTATTATTATTATTATTATTATTATTATTAAAGAGGGTGGCATTGGCTAATTTAGCAAAATGACACCCTTTCTATTTTGGTATATTTAGGAAGCTCCTTACTATTGATGTTGTGCATAAAATTATTATTATTATTAAAACTCAATTTGAACAGATTTAAAGCCAGAATGATTTTTAAACAGGAATTAGATCATTTTCCAAAATAGATAGATATTTAGATATTTTTGGCGTTTTCAATCTGAACTCATTTGGATCTCGAATTCTTTCTCAATAGAATTGAGCATCTGGAATAATATTGATAACAATTTAGAGGGAAAGGAAGAAATAGTTGGCATTAAGTTTGGTCTACTGGGGCAGATGCCAGCGTTTGGGAATAAACTTCCTATCCCTATTTCTAATTGACGATGAGTGCTTCGATTGATCGGTGCTTTTGTTCCATTAAAATATTGGCCATGAACCCTCAGTTGAACCATTACTAAATTATTACAGTTTTGAAATAGATTTGGTACTGATTCTAATTTGGAGACAAGGTTTAGAGACCTTGAAATTTATTAGTTTCGAAGATAGTTTCTAATACAGTGGTTGTTTGTGTAACTTAAAAAAACTAAATAATAGAGAAACCTGCATTATCAATATGCTATAGACTGAATAAAACATAAATATGCTATGGACTACAAGAAAAGGATATGCTATAGAATTTTTTTTAGATTACGTCTTGGAGACTCCAGTTAATGAGTATAAGACAAGTAAGATTAACAATTATACTATCTTATACACTAGTTAACATAATTACTATATCAATCAGTTGAGGTGAGGCTTAATTTTGATATGAAAGGAACTCTTGTAGAGTATAAAAAGCTTCATCAACTAACTATTTTTTTCAATTGTTTTAAAATATTTCTATATTTTCAAGACTCTCTAAAAACTGCGGTAGCTTGTTGTAGAGTTTCCTACCAATATAACTAGGTTTTTGTTTGAATGAGCTACTATTGTGACTCACCAAGTGATAATCTCTTCGGCTTCTTGTATTATAATCGTGTGTCAAGATTTTGGTTGATATCACTCTTTTTTACATAAAAAGTAGCTTCATACTTATATAAGCAGGGTACAGTTAGGTGACGAAGTCTCTTGAACAGCTTACATGAATCTAATCTTTTTACTTTTTCCATACACATAACAGCTTTTTTTAGGATCTTGAACACCCTATCAAGGTTTTGTTTTGATGAATTGCCCCATACTAAGATAGCATACCCAATATGTCACAGTAAGAGCCCATGGTGAGCTGTAAAAAGTAACTTTTTGACATAAAACATAATACCGGGGTTAAATAAAATAATATCAAAATCTTGACGCTTTTATTATTTATTATATACAACTTACAATTAAATTATAACATTGAATGAAACAGAAACTCAAACATTATTGTTTTTTATTGTTAGCTCCTGTGGGAATGCGATTGCAACGAGACTTCCCTAAATTTAATGTCTTTTGTTCCATGTCTCGGCGAAAAGTTTATGGTACTTTCAAATCAAATCAAACTTTATTGCTAATAAAATAAAATAGAGATACAAATAAAAATAATTATTTTCCTTCCTTTTTATTATCCAGAAATTCAAAACGAAATTTAACATAAAAATTATAAAATACATTATTTCCAAAAATTGGGCATTGTTCATTTTTAAATGAAGGAAACGAAAAAAAAGAACGTAATATATTTTAGGCGCTGCCAGCAGAAGCCGAAGCTTGTGCACTAGAAGCAACTCAAAAAATAAAAAATCAATTAGACTATGTAATAAGTTTTAGTTTCTCGCGAGCGAAAAATGGAATGTATAACTTTAAAAAAGAAGCGAAGAATAAGAAAAATAAGAAGTAGAAGAAGAAAAAGCAGATGAAGTTTTTGTACCATTTTTAGATTTAAAGAATGTAAAAAACAAATGTAAAATTCCTCGTTTAAGGAATGTGATCCTTCCTTGCAATATAATAATATTCTAAATGTAGTCGAAATCAATGGAGAATAGAGAGGGAGAAACAGTTTTTTCTCCAGAAGTTCCTTTATTGGAGAAGCAACTGTAATTTTTACTTCCTATAATAAATTTTCCCTACAACTGCTCGTAAAGTAGCTCTTTATGTACTGAAAACTAATTGTAAAATACCTCTTTACTGCTCCGCAAGCGGTAAAGTACTTTACGCTCGCCAGCTGTTTTCTTTACGCTTCTGTTTTGATTTTGATGCCTTCTCATTGGTGGATCACGGAATCCATGAAATTCTCATAACCTCAATAGCGCACGCTAACCAAATCCGCGCACGGTCTGTGATGTTACAAACTACAAGCTTTTATTGTGTTGGAATCCAGAACTGCAGTTAAAGGAAAAATACTGTATGCAATTCGCGCGTGAAGCTTCTTTATCACTCTCGCAAAATTACTGCGCTCCCCTATGCGTCGCGCAGTAAATGTTATGGCACGAGCGATAATCACCATCAATCACCATCATCCAACTCATTACCCACGCACAGGTCTCAGACCTATGTGGGCTTCATCCTAAAAAAAAAAAAATAAAGTCGCGCTTCACGCTCTTAATACATAAATAACTATTAGTGACTCGCGAGTGAAAAATGGAATGTATAATTTTGAAAGAAGCGAAGAATAAGAAAAATAAGAAGTAGAAGAAGAAAAAGCAGATGAAATTTTTGTACCAATTTTAGATTTAAAGAATGTAAAAAACAAATGTAAAATTCCTCGTTTAAGGAATGTGATCCTTCCTTGCAATATAATAATATTCTAAATGTAGTCGAAATCAATGGAGAATTACAGAGAGGGAGAAACAGTATTTTCTCCAGAAGTTCCTTTTTTGGAGAAGTAACTGTAATTTTTACTTCCTATAATAAATTATAAATACTATAAAGCGTTAAAACTCCGTTATTCTTTTATAGACACCCGTTAGAAGCAAGATAAGAGCACTAAACTAAGTACTATTTTTATAAACAACCAATAAAAACTTACTAGACAGATAAAACTGTTGAAAATTTATAAGAAACTTACCGGTATCATCTGAGTCATATCCAAAGTCTGTGTTAGCTGTGCAACCTGAAATTGAGAAAAAACAATATTATTTTCCGAAAATAGACGAAATTTGATGTTAATGAATATGTTAATTTATGAAATTATGGATATTTAAAAAAATATTCTACATATTTTATAGCAGTTAGTGAAGTTTTATTGAGAATATTAAAAGTTGTCTCCTTTAAAAAAAATGAAAGTTTTGTTGGAAAGTTACAAGTTAGTTGTAAAATTTTTCCTTTCCTCTCTCCAGCTCACTCCAACACTGAGCCAGTCGTTTATTTTTTAGCGTTTTCCTTGTAATAAATTTTTGTTAATATTATAGAAATGAATTGAACCGAAATTGAAATCTCCTCTGGAAGTTTAAAAAATTTTGTTAACATGATTAGAACCAGCCAATAGGGTTTGAAGAATTTAAAGAATCCATACAAGAATAATTTATGTTAAAAAAAATTGTACAAATAGTGTCAGCAGCTTATAATACAATGACATACATGATAGTTTGTCAATATCTTACAAACCGTGCCTTATTCCTTCCACCCAAAATAATTAATTATTACTGTCAGTTTCCAATTATTTTCATACCGTATTCAACAATCAGGCTACACTATTCTTCCGCACTCAAATTTTGAATTCATATTATGAAACCCTTTATTCTTGAATGAGATTTCATAGATGATGTATAGAGCTTCTCAAAACCTCAACAGCTTGTTTTTTGTAACAATGATTGTAATAAGATTAAAGTGGGAATTGAAGATTATTTTTTGTAACCAGGGGTGCCCACAGGGGTTGGGGCTATGACGCAGACTGCGTCATTGAAATTCTTTGGGTGGGGGGGGGGGGTTCGAAAAACGTTTTGGGTGGTGGGGGGGGGGGGGTAAAGTTAATTGAAACCGGTTTAATCGTGACGACATTCAAAACTATTACGAAGTCACCAAATAGAATGTCAATTAATGACAATAGATTTATAATTATTATTATACTATTGAATATGAATTACCTAAAATAGTTATGTTTAGGATTTGTACAGGAAGTTAATATTCAAACTTTATTTTACTTAGCGAGACGCTAAGCGAGTGCTCTGAAAGTGGTTTATACAACTTTACTCTCCTTAGCAGTTAATAGTTGATCAGTGGAAAGAGCAATGAGTCGAGTTAAAATGATCAAAAACAGACTCAGATCAGCGATGGGAGACTCATGGTTGTCCAATCTAACGGTTCTAGTTGCATAAAAAGATGTACTTTAGTCTATTTCTAACGAAGAAATAATTGAAAGGTTTTCTGTTTCCTCATCACAAAGACAAAAACTGCTATGTAGGGTTTAACAAGATTATTGCCATGTAGATTTAACAAGCTTAGAAGGTGCCTAGCTAACTTGTAGATGGTCACAGCCTACAAATTTAAAATGTTTGACTTCAAACTATTGATGTTTTTAATGTATTTTACTAATAAGTAAGAACTGATATAGCAAAATTTATTAAGTTAATAGTAAAAATTCAGTAAATTTTCATAACTACGTTTTTATTTTGTTTTTGAAAGACGCTTCTTTGGATTGTGTGTTGTAAATAACTATACATGAAATGTGTGCCTTTTACGTACTTCATCCATACATAAATTCTCCCAAGATACTACACTAAGTAAATAACCTGTTGTTCAACTACTGTCCAATAAATATTAGCATAAATGACTTAGTATTTCGAATTTTTGTGTTTTACTAATGAAGTTATCAACTCAAACTTCAACCTTAATGTAATTGGTACACCGAACATAAACTTATAGGTATTTCATTTTTATTGAACCATTGTGTATTAATTTGTAATATTTGATTGTTTAAAAACCATTTAGGTTCACATTCTTATTTAGCTATTTTGCAATTAAGTTTATTAAGCAGAAGTTCATTTCTTCATTTCATTGATATTTCTTTTTTACCTTTACAAAAAAATGTTACCAATGTAAAGAATCTCAAGAAATATACATACATTTTGTATATTATCGACTGGGTTTGAATTTTTTCAATAGCTATATAAATCTTCTTTTAGTTGGGGGGCTTATTTTTTCGCATTTTTGGGGGGGGGGGGTGTTGCTAAATCTAGGGGGGGGGGGTGCGTGGTAAACCTTTGTTTGTCCTTGCTTTTGAAAAACCTTCTTTCAATTAGGTTAGTATTATTCTAAGTAAATTGAAAGTGGTGGGGGGGGGGAGGCAATTAAGCCTACCTGAATTTCATTGACGATTTTTTTAGTGATAATGATTCTAATTAAATAGAAGGGGGGAGTGATTTGCTGATGCTTCTTGTCCTTCTACACAAAGTGTGAGTTATCATTGGTAGTTGTGATAGTATAGAAAAAAACACGATTTTATTGACTTACTTTACTAGCCGGGATGAGATTACACCGTCTTCTAACTTCGTGTATGACAATGACACGACACAAAGAAAGTGTTAAAATGCTTGGAAGAAAGCAGTCAGCTTCCACTAATACTGAAGGTACAAAGCAATAAGCTTCCTGATATTACATCGCTTGCACTTCAATACAAGAGTGAGCTTCATCACGTTTTCAACAACAATGGATATTGGAGTTTTAAGAAAATTACTTTCTCCACTCTAGTCTGACCTCATAGGAACTTTCGTGCTAGGATATTGATTTTTCAAATTGTATAATAAAATCTATTTGTCTAGATTAAAGAATGAGAGAGAAGAATGAAGCTTCTTTTCAGAAGTGAAATGCATTCCTCAAGCATCTCCAATATATTATGTGAGTAAAACATTATTTAAAAGTGAAATACAGTGTCAGTTTTAATATTAGAGTATAAAGTATAATATAAAGTATAGTATATAAGTAATAGTATAGTATAGTACCTTCATAATATAAAAAATATTGGAATTTTTTCATACATAATTTGGGTGACAGATAGTTTAATTCTCTAGTTTGAAGAGTGTCTGGCTTAGAACTTAGTTGTAAGTTGTAAGATGAATGTATTTAATTCATGTAGGATGTAGGTTGATTTGATATTATGTTAGTTTTCTTCTTCGTTATCCCCGTCATCTTCATTATTTTATAGCATTTTTCTTTGTTTTTTATTGTCGTCGATTTCAAAAGTTAGTTCACTTCTGTATGTATAGTATTAAATACGTTTCTTACATATTAATTTATTTTTCTTCAGTTCACAGTTTCTTGAAAAAATGTCTCTAAATTACCAAAATCTGGAATGAATAATTATGCATTCTGAATAGCCTTCATCCATCTTATTAATATTTTTATTTTAATAATCATTCATCAACAGCGATTATTGGGTTATATCCACGTAAAGTCAAAACACTCGAGTCTTTTTGGGGATGGGTGACCAAGCAGCTTTTTTTGTGTTATCTGCTTCATTATCATTTTAACTTGTATTATGTTATAGGTAGTAGCCTAATAGCCTACTACCTAGTAGTTTTGGAGCTTCTTCTAGTTTGGAGTGAAAACTGCGAGTCCACCATGTTTGTACGTCTCCGAAAACAAGGTTCAGAAACTACCCGTAGAATGGAGCTACAAGTAAAAAATTCACCAAAAAATTCATACGCTCATTTATTTATTTTTTAAATATTTTTTTGCCCCATATCATTGAAATTGTGTGTGCCCTTATTTTAGGTACTTGGAAATTTTACCTCCACTCACCACAATCTATATTCTTAAAGACGTTTTTACATATTCATTTATTTTTCTTCAGTTAACAGTTTCTTGGAAAAATTGTCTCTACAATCTGGGTTGAACATGCACTTTGAACACCTCCATCCTCAATGCATTAAGGGTTCCTGGATTTCTTGTTCCATGACGAACTACGTTGTTAATATTAACTTATAAGTGAATTCAACGACTTGCAGTCAAATTTTTATTAGTCTAAGAATAAGTAGAATTTACTTACTCTGTAGGCCGAACGTTTTCGAATCTTGGAGATCCATTTTTAAGAAGGACGCCTCTGAAAATGGATCTCCAAGATTCGAAAACGTTCGGCCTATAGAGTAAGTAAATTCTACTTATTCTTAATAAAAATTTGACTGCAAAGTCACTTAAAAAAGTTAACATCAAGGATGTATCTAAGCAATTTGATAGTTAGATTATTATCGATGTAACGATAAATCCGAATCACAATCTAATAAACAGATGAAAGAAGTAACATTAACAAACTATGTACTGTACTCGACACTGCAGCATCTCCATGAAGATACACGATGTACCACTTTTTTTGGAAAAATATCGATGTTGACAAACATGAAACATGATGAGACATCTCTCACAGAGTGGAAAAATTAAATGATTCTGTCACTTCACCACGCAAGGCAACTATTTGAATCCGTTAGAATGAGCTAGAATTGGAAACTGTAGGTCAATGTCAAAGTCATGACCATCATAATAAATGACGGCAACTCAGGCATTGTAGCAATTGTTGAGTTTGTTTTGATTTTTTTTCGGTCCGTCATTGTTGCCTGCACTTCGTTTAGCAATTCAAATGGCTCGGCTGGCTTTCGTTTGTTATCGCGAAAAATCCGATTTGAAATTGTGTTCACGTATCTGCTATGTGCACAGCAGACTGTAATGGACACACCTTCAAAACCCATTATCGATTTCCAATCTAAACTTTGATGCTTTTTGCAAAGGCAACCAAAGTCGATATCAAGGTGAGGTCCATGCCAATTCGGGCAACACTTCCTGAAGATGCTCTGGAATTTTTGACAATATTTTCATGGTACATTAATATTCCATGCGTTGAATAATGATAACGTGAAATTTAGCAATATTTTCATTGAATATCGATACTTCTATTTAATTGTGGGTAGCTAGGTGGGATAATTGGGTAATGATGTGCTGAAATTTATATGCTTATTTACTTTTTAGAGATATTCGAGATAGAATATCTAATATCAAAACTGACACAGTATTTCAATTAAATATATGATTTTCACTCACTTATATATATATCACTGCAGATATCTCCAGTAAAAGTGAGTGAAATCATATATTAATTGAAATTCAGTGTCAGTTTTGATATTAGATTGTATTAGATTGTATCAAGTATTTCGTCATGGAAAACATCAAAGATTAGAATAAATGAGCCATAAAATGAGAAACTTGTACGTGCTGTACTTGTCTTTTCAATACTGTACTTGTCTTACAATCTTCTATACCGTATTCTGAAATTATTTTTTCAATCTCATCTATTTCTTGTTCAATCCTCATTGATTCAATTTTTATTTTTCATCGTATCATATCTTGTCAGTAGGCGTAACGACAGGGCGTTATTAGGGACGTAAACCCCCCCTCCCATTGCTTAAAAAAAATATTGTAAAAAAACAAGTTGAAAAATAAAAATTTGTAAGATTATTTATTTAATTTGAAGCTACATGAATATTGTATAATATATATTATATCTATATTCTGAGAATTTTTTTGAAGGGAGAAATATGTCAGAGTAGTTGACGAGGTTGGTGCCCCCCCCCCCCCCCCCCCTACCATAAGTCAACTCTAGTTACGCCACTGATCTTGTCAATCAATTAACTTTATTTCGCTTGTTAGCTATTTTCAAATTAAACTCTCATCCGTTAGCTCCTCCCATTAAGAGAAGTGGGCGGGCCAGGTCTTAGTACACAGCCAATCAAAGGCGTCCATTTTTCCTCAGCCATTAGTACCACTCAATATAATGTAGAGATGAAAAATATTAATTTTCAGATTCAGTTTGTTTGAGATGGAGATTTGTTTAACTCAATGGTGGAGTTGCATTCTTCATAGACCAATTAATTAACAATTAAATTTCAATGTCTTAAGTGCCAAAACTAAATGCTGATGAAGCTTCTATTTAGAAGTGAAATGCATCCCCCCAGTATAAGTGAGTGAAAATCATATATTAATCATAGAAATACAGTGTCAGTTTTGATATTAAAAATATTATTTGTTTACAATTAATTTACTTCCTGGATTTCTTGTTCCATGACGAACTGCGTTGTTAGTATTAACTTTTACCTATTAGTCTAAGTTGAAATTAATTTACTTTTGATCCTAGTTCCTGATAAGCCAGAATGTTTTAGATAATAGACAGGTACTCTCATCTTAATTAATATTAAAGTGTAAAGTATCATAAATTAATCACTTTTCTTCCATTTTTACATTCCTTTGAAATTTTTCATCAGTTCAATAATTGGAGCTAGTTGGTTATTTAATTGTTGTGTTACACAATAATGTGGACCATTCAGTATCAACCAGGTGTGCGAAATTTTTCAACTTCATTCTCCTGTAATAAGTCACATTTTAGGAATAATTTAGTATGTATTTGCAAGAGTCCGTCATTTTTTTGCTTCTTTGAAAACAAAACACTCCTTTTTGGACATTAAAAAGCGGAGCTATTATTGAAATTAGCAAAAATTGAGCCGAAACACCAGAGGCATTTCAAACTAGAAACAAATTGCTGTGTCAGTTCTTGTAGGCTTCTTGCGGAAGCACAGCTACTAATTCATGCAGCAAGAACATTATGTGCAGATACAAGACTGGTTGAGAATACTCTGTGTCTGTGAAAGTGGCTTCCGATTCAGAACGTATAATTTCATAACCGGGCGATTAACGACGCAAATTGATGCGAGTTTATCCCAGCTCGTCCATCATAAATGCTTGGCATCAGAATGATTTTGATCTCAACATTCATTATTTTATCCATTATTTCTTCCTATTTGAAAGTAACTTTCTTGTCCAATTTTGTACTAGGCTACGATCTCTGTCGAATCTATACTACATCTATATCCCCTCATTTCACTCACCCCTACACACACAGACGTATAGTCTTGTAGGGGTTTTCCAGTAATTATGTGCAAGTGTCATATTTTTTTGTAACATGTCTTTTTTGGTGGAATAAAGAATATTTGATTTGATTTGACATAACCTAACCTAGCATGACATTCATTTTGAGATTCATTATAAGATTCGTTTATATCGATAATTAACCATTATGGTATTAGTAAACTAGTAGTTATTTGTGGCATATTGAACATTCGATAATCATGATAGGTTGATTTGCTCTCTGAATTCTCCAAACTGTCCTACAATTTATTTATTATAATTTTAGTATCTGTATTACTATTATTATAGTGATATTACAATTTTATACTATTACTATTTACTATTCATATTACTATTTTATATTAGTATTTGAATACTTCTGAGTTGGTCAGAGTTTGTATTGCCCAGTGTCGTTTTAAGCATTCAACGAACACCAGCTAACCTCAGAATGTTTTCATTAAACTATTTCTGATAAAGATTTCAGCTAGTGTTTGAAAATATTGCTGAGCTGAATTTGAGGTACGTGCTTCTATGACATAAATGTTTGTAATCAGAAAGATTTTTAATTCAGCCATTCAATTTCAAAACCATACATTCAAAACAATCCACAATGTAAGTTGTATCTTAATACACAAAATACATACATTTATTAACATTTAAATATCTTAAATGATTTCATGTTTTTTAACCATTGCTGAACAGACTTCAAGTGCAAGACTTATCTCTTTCATGTAAAAATCATTGGCTATTAGATTGACATCTTCAACTATCATTTTATCACATTAAATTCTTATTAACACTCCTGAACTTTCATTTGTATATTCTTCATTCTTGTTATGGATTCTATTCTAACTCTTCGTCCAAAATTCTATGTGATGAGAATTATTATTTTTTAATTCTATTCTTTCTTTACTTTTCATATTCTTCCTTTCTTGAATTCGCTCTTCGTATTTGTGAGTAACTTTCCTATCACCTCCACCATATGAGATAGTAATTTTTATCAATGAAACGCTTCTAGAAATATGATTATTAATAGGTATTTGTCAAATATCAAATTATTATTTAACACGATAAATACATTTTAATTTGAAGAGTCCAGAGACCAGAATTCTGCTCTGTGAAAGCTAATGTGAAGTTCATGAATAAATTTGATTTAAAATTTCTCACTTGGGCTAAAATATTGAAAGTTACACAAAGTTGAAATAAATTTATGTAAAATTTGTGTCCGTTGGTATCAGCAGCATGAACTTTGTTTTACAACTCAACTCAGCCCTACTTTTGCTTTGCTTCTAATCAAGGCAAAAAGGAAGTCCGGCTTACATACGGTCAGTTCCGCACATCACATGTTGAAAGACAGCTTCACTGAACCTTTTCCTTGTAAGCTTTCTCTTCTATCTCTCTCTTCCTCTTTCTTTCTCTCTTTCTCTGTCATTCCCTCTCCCTCTTCTCTTATTTCTCTTATCCACTTTTCTTTTCGACTCTTCAACTTCTCTGACGCATAGGAACAAAAATAGCGAAAGTATAATCCACATATACGCACACAATTAACTGGTTTATTGTCGATAATGATGATAATGATAATAACGATAACGATAATAATGATGATGATGATGATACAGTAATAGATTTTTAAATTGGGCTGTTGTGAAATAGATTCAATTCAAGATTAGGCTACTCCAATATCTTCGTACGTGTTAGAACCGCTCAATATAATAGAATATTTTTGGGGGAAATGTAGAAACTATTATGACAGTGATATCTTTATTACTGAATAATGTGTTATTGAATATTATGTGTAATATCTTTGTAATAGAATAGATCAAATAATGGACAAAACTATTATTTTGTTACCAACTAATTATAATTTATTTTCTCATTAAATAAAGAAAAATCATTCAACATAGTTTCTCAAAAATAATTACCAAATGATGGGGAGGAACGAAAAATGTACTTTTTAACTCTTTTACTTGGAACGCCCTTGATAGGCTAGTTCAGGTTCAATTTTAGATTTTAGGTTTAGTTCAGGATTTTCAGTTTTCAACTGAGTAATTGAGGAATTTCACAATTATTTTAGGAATTTTTAGGTATTTGAATTCTTTGACGAAATATATATTTTGAAATATATGAAAACAATATTCATTAATAAGCAAGTTTTCAATAATTCAATGACAATATTGAGGAAATAATTTTTAAAAGTTAGAAAATATCATTGCGAAAAAGAAGCTCATAAAATCTATTGCAATCTATAATAATTGATGCTCATAAAATAAAGTAGGAGAGGTTTTTATTGACAAACCTAAATTTTCTCAACAAAGCTGGAAGCTCTGGCAATCAAAATATCCAATCAGATTTCAAATTAAGGTACTGAAAATGAGAAATGTAGTCCTAGATTAAAAAAAAAAACAGACGTGATTATTGGAATTAGCTAGTTTACTGTACACAATAGACAGAACTATTGAAATGATCCAGTGAACGATAGAATACACAGATAAATGTTCTCTGCTGAAAATCACTTCCCGGTGGTTCGGAACCCACCTAAAACTGTAGGTCCAACTCATCAATCACCATCATCAAACTCATTACCCACGCACAGGTCTCAGACCTATGTGGGCTTCATCCTCAAAAAAAAAAAAAAAAAAAAAAATATGTATACGATGCTCTTTGTTCTACTTTTCATTTTAGAAAAATAGCCTACTTTGTCTGTTATAAAAGTAACGGTGTCCCAGTGATGTAGCCTATATATTTATCAAGCAGGTTTTTAATAATAAATTGAACTTGTAAGAATCATGGTATCATTTTTGCGCCTTTCAGTAGCACACTGCATATTGCATGGAAGCAGGTGATAGTTCAGTAAAACCCATGATTTTAGTACAGGAATAGATAGCATCAGTGCTTTGAAACATAGTGGAAATGATGTGTATTATTTGTACTCAATAGGTAGACAAGGTGTATTATTGGATAATTTATTCATTTTGTTCAAAAATAGCGAACAGAAAAAAGTTTATATTTGACCTCCAGTTTTCTAACTATTCTAAGTAGGACTTTTCATATTGAATATTGCTGCGGTCTACCCGACAACAAGGTAACATCAATATCACCTGATTATCAGCGTCAACATCATGATAATCAACATCAACAGCATCAAATGATCCAAGAAGGCGTGGTGAATAATCATCAGTTGGCACGCAACTGTTAATTTTTTTCTAAATGATTATGATCATGCAAATTATTATATTAGCACTATTTGACCGTCAATTTAATGCCCCAAAGAAACAAAATCATAGGTCGACTGCTGTTGCTGGCTTGAAAAACAAATCAAATAAATTGTGACCAATTTATATCTTCATTTTCTTTTTAACCGACTTCCAAAAACAACAAGGTTACTATATATTCGACCTGTTTTTTTTTTTATGTTTGTACATCAATCATTCGAACAATATTGAACCGATTTCGATGAATTTTCTTTTAAATGAAAGAGCATCGCTCAGCGGTGGTCCCATACAAGTTTCGCAAGGATCGGCCCAATACTTAGCCCAATATTGAACAAAAAGGAGCATTCTTCGATGTCTTCATTTCAATCAAGTTTAAATAGGATAGTTCCACACATAACCGCCAATCGGATAACCGGTGTCGTTTACCAGGCTGATCATTGTATCATATGGAGCTTTACATCTAGACGGTTTTCGAAATCATATGATGCAATGCAATTATGCCGGGTAAACGACATCGGTTACCCAAAGCTGGTTCAGTGTGAAAGAAGTCTTTAATGACTTCTTTTGACCAATCACATGAACTTAATTTGAATCGAGAATAAGAAGAATATAATATTTCTGTCCATATGTTCATATGAAAATTGTAAATAATTTAGTTGATGTTATTGAGTCATAGGAATAAGGTTATTTATTTGCAATCATAACACAAAAAATATCGTACATAACTCGTCCGGGAAGATGTTTACCATACTCGTATGATAATACCGCACTCAACTTCATCTCCTGCGTTAACTTATCATATTTTCAGTAAGCACAATATTTTCCACACTTGTAACGTAATATAGGCCTACTATTTCAGTGTAGATATATTCTGAAAGGGACCACATCAAAATGAATCAAAAGCCATTTCACTTTTAAGAAGCCTTTCGCTATTATAATTCTCCTAAATACAAAATTCCACATTAAATAAAACGTTGTAGAATTTTCCTTAGTTTATCTTTTCTTATAAGTGGATTTTTAGTTAGGCTACTTAACTTTCGATGTTATAAATTAATTATTGGCTTGCTAATTTGATAAATATTTCATAATGTAGGCTTTAAGAAATTTCTCATGTTTTCAAAGTTTGAAAATTCAACTAAAAAGCTTAAAATAAAACATATTTTAAAACAAAAAAAGAAACCGACTTCAGTGAAATGATAAAATACTCACGTACTAAAAAGTTTAAAATAAAGTACGTTATTTACTTTAAACTGAGAAAATTTTAAATTTCATACAAGTAATCTTTTGAAGTCGGCGCCAAATTTCCTATAAACTTCTAAAATATAACAGAATTACTCTGTGATGTTTTCCATGACGAAATAATTGAACAATCTAATATCAAAACTGACACTGTATTTCAGTAAAAGTGAGTGTAAATCACATACTTAATTGAAATACAGTGTTAGTTTTGATATTAGATAGAATTTCTTATCAATTACTGTATTTCAGTAAAAGTGAGTGTAAATCACATATTTAATTGAAATATAGTGTTAGTTTTGATATTAGATAGAATTTCTTATCAATCACTTCCTGGTGGTTCGGAACCCACCTAGAACTGTAGGTTCAACTCATCAATCTCCATCATCCAATTCATTACCCACGCAAAACTCTCAGACCTATGTGGGCTTCATCCTCCAAAAAAATACAGTGTTAGTTTTGATATTAGATAGAATTTCTTATCATCTTTATAAAATATTTGGCGCCGACTTCAAAAGATTACTTGTATGAAATTTAAAATTTTCTCAGTTTAAAGTAAATAACTTACTTTATTTTAAACTTTTTAGTACGTGAGTATTTTATCATTTCACTGAAGTCGGTTTCTTTTTTTGTTTTAAAATATGTTTTATTTTATTTAATTTTGTTTCGCTTTTCTCTCACGAAAACATTAGTTATTCGACTTGACTAAGACATTTGGCTTGCTTGGAAAGATATAATTAGGGAGATATTATGGTATTAAAATATAAAAAAAAATAAGACAATAATATTCTTCTTTTTTTGAGGATGAAGCCCACATAGGTCTGAGTCCTGTGCGTGGGTAATGAGTTGGATGATGGTGATTGATGAGTTGGACCTACAGTTTTAGGTTGGTTCCGAAATTGATCTGAGTAAGACTTATCGGAATTTAGCGTGAGAGAACCAAAAGACATCCAGACGCCCAGATAAATGATTAAAAAGTCTTTGAATCCTATTGAGAAATTGAAGTGGGAAGACGGGTTACCGTGTATTATGATTATATTAGGATATTTTACAAAGGAAAGCTTCAATATAAATTACGAGAAAAAGGAAGAGATCAGAAGGAAATTTACTTCGAAGGACAATGGAAAAGAATAAGATTAGGCTATGAGGATAGTTTTTGACCAGTAAGTAAAATCAATTATCTTATAACTTTGATGAATTTACCTCCTAACGTTTTTAGCAAATATTCAAATATTATTATAGCATAAAATTATGAACACAGTTCCAACTGCAACATTATTACAATAGGGAATAGAATTGCCTCATCAATCACCATCATTACCAACGCACAGTTATCAGACCTATGTGGGCTTCATCCTGAAATAAAAAAATTGAGTGATACATCACTCAATAGTGTCACAGCGGCTGTAAGGGTTGTTCTGAATTATTCTATTACTTATTCACAACCAGCATAATACAGAGAATGAACGCGATATGTGAAACGCGAACCAGTGTCTTGAATCATGTTATACAGAAAGGTTAATAGAGTAGGAATTGGTACTTTGGTAGTGCAGTACTTGAAAGATTTGAAGCATGTTAATCTGGTTAATTTCAGCTAATTGAATTTCACCAATCAATCGACCTCGGAACATTCTTCCTCGATTGCTAATGATGTTGTTGATGCAGACGATTATTTTGATGTGCATGTTGCAGCTGCCTGCTGCAGCCTGCACTTTTACTTGACTTGGCCCATCAAGCTTGCAGTCGAAATCAAGTTTTAATAATAGCTTCACTTGCAATTCCGCCTCAAGACTGCTCTTAACAATTTGGCCCAGTTCCATGTAAAGAAAAATGAAAGTACATTCCTACAAATACTCACGAATGAATGGGAATCAACCTAATCAACCAATTCGGAGTTGTATTATTTACTTGAAAGTGTTTGAATTGCCCAGACTCCACATAGTTATTATTTTGATTATGGCCTACTAGATAAAAATTTGGAAATTTTGAACGCCTCTCATGATGCTTCTCTTTTAGAATTTACCTAGATCAAACTTCAAATTTGTATCTAATGAGCCAAAGTAATAACTATGTAGAGAGTAAACCTATACATGGAATTTAATTTTCCAAAATTTAGCTTCGAAGACTTGGTAGAAATGCGGATAAATCCTTATAATTTCCTTATTTTAAATTTTCCAGTAAGATTTAACCTGATCTAAGATTTGGATTCTGTAGTTAAAATGCCATGTAGAAAGGAGTATCTGTTGTATCCTCACATATGATTATATTTTATTCGTCTTGACGAATAAATGATAATTAATTATTGACAATCATTGAATTACAGTCGTTATTACAAACGTTAAATCAATCTTAGAAGTTGATGCCTGTCATTGGTTATTACTCCTACTTTATTGTTCTTTATAATAGTTATTTATGTATTAAGAGCGTGAAGCGCGACTTTATCGCTCGAGCCAAAACATTTACTGCGCGACGCGTAGCGGAGCGCAGTAATTTTGCGAGAGCGATAAAGAAGCTTCACGCGCGAATTGCATACAATATTTTTCCTAAAACTGCAGTTCTGGATTCCAACACAATAAAAACTTGTAGTTTGTAACATCACAGACCATGAGCGGATTTGGTTAGCGTACGCCATTTTTGAGGTTATGTGAATTTCACGGATTCCGTGATCCACCAATGAGAAGGCACCAAAATCAAAACAGAAGCGTAAAGAAAACAGCTGGCGAGCGTAAAGTACTTTACCGCTTGCTGAGCAGTAAAGAGGTATTTTACAATTAGTTTTCAGTACGTAAAGAACTACTTTACGAGCAGTTGTAGGAAAAAATATTCTTCTTTCCTTTTACTCTTTCTTAAATTTCTTTTTCAATCGTTCTCCCACTTCTGATGAGCACAAAAAGAAGTTGAGGTGATTATTAGATTTTTAAAGTAAACCTAATAGTTTAAACACTCAAATCCGAAGTGAAATAAATCCTTCAAATATTTTTGAAAATAATCGTTTTTCCAGTTGTCAAAACTTAACCTTCTAGAAGGCGCTCTCAGCAGTCAATACATAAATTAGCTTTAAATTATTATTTAAAATATTTCACTATTATTAATAAATTTATAATCAACCTCGAATGAGTAAGGTATCACAGTTAACAACGAAGTAGCAGATGATGCATTATTTTCCAATATTAATAACAGAGAGGGGACTCTACTAGTTTTTTTATTTACTCTTACAATAAATATTATAAAAGTAGAAGAATTATTTCTTATTGCATCTTAAGTACATTTAGCTCATTAATAAAAGTTCTGAAGTATATAACATGTGATATTTATAAGCCTAGAATTAACTGTGAAGTCCGTAGATGTTCTCTGTAAGCGATGATCCAACAAGAATTTCAAGGCCAATAAAGTTTTCAAAGAATTTTGCTTACACCCTCCGAAACCGGAGGGAGCATCCCTGATAGACAATCCTCTATACTTTGATAATGATACCTCGTAAACTCGTAATCTTTATATAATTATTGCAAAGACTGAAATATTACATAACAAGCATGCCAGAAGGCATATTTGATACTGCATTATATGCGTGAACAGATGGAAATAACTTAATAACAATAATAATAGTGATATAAAATGTTTAATAGTGATATCACTTATATAAAACCAATATAATACTTTTCCTAAATGTCAAAGTGACTCAACGTCATTATTCATTTGATGAAAGCGTTTTAGCTCTACAAGATTAGACCACAAAGAGACGGACGGCCTTAGCAATTAGACCAACATCGTAATTAACCTTGATTCTGAAGCGTTTTTGGTGTAGACCTGTAGACCATCATCAAGACGTTGATGAAGTGCATTTATTTCATCACGCTGACATGCACATGTCTCACGTCTCAACCGGACATAAATAATACATATTAATGTATTCTAGATTGTCGAAAAAATAGAACAAATACCGCTTTATCGCGAGTGATAAGTTATGGTCCAAAGTTATTCTTACGCAACAAACACTGCAGAATTTTTAATTTGCACGCTTGCCAGGATCTGAACAATGCAGCATTAGTATTCAAATACGGCTGAATTAGAACTGTAGCAAGGCAGCCGGCGTTTGTCTTGAGTTTATGACTTTTTTCTTAGGCGTTGAAAAGAGGCTGTTTGCAGGAATTAAATACAATGTGTTGTGTGGCTGTTCCGAAGTTCGAGTTACAATAATGATATAATACTTCTAGATAAACCCTTAACTTTAAACGCCAAAAAACAGTCTAAATCACAAAGAATTCAATTGTTAATTCTTCGAACGCCGCTTTAATAGGACTACATCAATATGACTTGTCACAACCACATCGTGAAAACACGAAATACTTTAGTTTCGGCAGTCACTCCATCCTCAATCAAACCAAACCTAAAATACTCAGCAGTTTCATATTAGAGCTTTTTATTATAACTTCAAGAGGTATATTAACATCTTGAGGCATATTTATTATAATGTACCTGCATGTATAGCAGGCACATAGCAAGGATTTTCTTTCGGGTGGGCTGAAACCGAGTTAGTTCCACACTGATGGTTGTAGGGGGGGGGGGGGGGGGGGGTATGGAATAACCAGATATCCTTCAAAAATGTCAGGGAGGGGGCTTGAGTGGCTTCCCCCCCCCCAATACCTACGTGTTTGATGTACTGAAACTATTGGTTTGAAGAATGAGAGCTTCTAATAGGTCTAACTAGTACACTATGTTGGAGAAATGATGGCCGTGATTAGATGCATCCACTGGTAACAGGTAGAACAAGCAAATAACCGAAATATGGTAAAGATGATAAAATAGAAGACAGGCAACACGGCACAAATAAAAAAAAGAAATGAAATGAAATAAACGCAAAAAATATTGAAGATCAAACAAGGCCATGAAATGAGAAAAAATAAATAAGTAGACCCTATTGAAAAAAATCGAGAATTTTTTTGATAAACATTTTAAGAAAAATAAAACCAAATAGAAAACCAATGGATCATCTATTTGATAACCATGTTTTGGAAAGAATCAGGAATTATATACTTCAAAGTGAAATTTCCAGTTGAACTTGGTTATAACCTAAAATTTAGATTTTTTAATTGGAAATTTGTAAAGAAAGCAGTAGTGGGCTGTGCCTGTTGTATCTTTACTTGATTGTGTTTTGTAATGAACAGATAAATAAATGTACTTATTTATGCTTATGTATAAGCAAATGTTATGGTAGCGATTTCACCGCTCTTCATATATTTCTTGGATTTCTTGTTCCATAACGATCTGCGTTGTTAATATTAACTTTCTGTTGTAAATTTAACGACTTGCAGTCAGTTTTATATTGTGAATATATAATAAATGTACCCACATTCGGCCGAATGTTTTCGAGGTATTGAACCTTCAAGCCTTGAAGCTGAAAATTAAAAATTTAACGACTTGCAGTCACTTTTGTATTGTGAATATATAATAAATGTACTCACATTCGGCCGAACGTTTTCGAGGTATTGAACCTCAGCTTCAAGCCTTGAAGATGAGATTCAATACCTCGAAAACGTTTGGCCGAATGTGAGTACATTAATTATATATTCACAATCTAAAACTGACTGCAAGTCGTTAAATTTATAACAAAAAGTTAATTTAAATATTTGTGAAGTATTATTTATTTCTGTGCCTCATAAAAAGTATCGTAGTGGCTGCGTTCCATTTGCGGCAAGCCCATCAGTAGCCAACAATAGGTACCAACAACTGAAAGCACCACGTATGATTCTATACATCTGTTACAGAATCAGCAATCAGATGAGTAATACGAATCAGTAAAAACTGAAAAAAAACTATTATCGTTTCAACAGACCAATCAAATAACAATGTGCGGCAAAATTTTCACATTCAAAAGTGCATTATTGCTGAATAGTCAAATTTATTACGATGGTTGTTAGTGTGAGGAGTTGAACGAACTATTGAGAATCATGTAAGGAATTGCAGTAATTGAGCTGAAATAATTCCCAATTGCCATTGCACCGGAATGACAACTCAATTTTAAAAGTGAATAGACAATCCACGCACGACCGATGATGTGGTAACGGAGCACTGCCAACTAGTGTATTAGAAACTGCTCTCGCTACAAGCTTTTACTACGATATTACGATACTTTGCTTTCGAAAAAATACGCCAATTAGAAAAATAATGAGCTAGTCTTCATATATCTATATATTATCCTATAATTTCTTCACCTATACATATTTGTGATTGCAAAATGCCAAACACGGATTTTTTTTTGCAATTCTGAAATCCGGCGATTTTGTTCGGACTTGCCAATAAAAATGTTTCATTTGGAATGTTTGCAAAATAGCTCGAGATCTGCAATTTTGAATGAAAATTTGTTGTTGTTATTCTAGAATTTGCACACGTATTCAACACAGAATTCACTAATAAAATTTCAGGGGGTCTTTGACACGAGTTTGTTGCACGTTCATATAGTAATCGTTTTGAAACAATTTTCATCCGAGTTATTGACCAATTACGTGATTATACCTTCAAATCTCTTCTTAAGCGAAATTTACGAGTATGAACGTGTCGATATAATAGGCTAGGTTCAAATTGGATGGAACTTTAATTGGCAAATTTTTAGATGAGCTCTTCAATTGTTGGATCATGTATCTGTATTTCAGAGAACGCTTACGTTCGGTGAAAACATATTGTATACATAAACACTATATGTGCTGTGGCACCTAATTTTCAACTAATGATATCTATATACTTCTTTGATTTTTAATAAACATTTCTGATTCTGACGTGAGCATCATTTTCTCATAATGATTTTCTTTTGCTCATATTTAGTGTAGTTATTTCCTTTCAATTTTTACATTGTTTCTGCACTATCAGGTATTCTTCTATTTTCCTCATCTTTGGTGTTGCTATTTCCTCCACATTTTCCCCTTTTCTTTTTCCACTCTCAAATATTTCTGATTTTTTTATCGTGATGGTGCCTCAACACGATCGATGATGGTGATTGATTGATTGATGAGTTGGACCTACAGTTTTAGGTGGGTTCCAAACCACCGGGAAGTGATTTTAAAGCAGAGAACATAGTCATTTTTGCTGGCCAATCCAATCGGTCACCCTTACAAAGATGGCTGAGGAGTTTCGTCGCTTGTCTCTGATTGAACAGATACACGGCACTCGGCTATCACTTCCCATCATTGGTGTTAACTAACCATATTTTTCACAGTATTGTAAAAAATGTAATGTAAAAAACTTGTACTTTGAAAATGACTATTGTAAATTGATAAAAAATAAATAGAAACTACCACAATTATAGTTTTTTTCTACTCTCTCGTATGTCTTATACTTAAAGTATTATTGAGATAAAGTATTATTAAGATGTTTTTTTTTTTTTTAAATAAATGTTTATTCTATCCTATTCTATTCTATTCTATCCTATTCTATTCTATTCTATCCTATCCTATCCTATCCTATCCTTTCCTATCCTATCCTATCCTATCCTATCCTATTCCATTCCATTCTATTCTATCTCATCCTACTCCATTCCATTCTATTCTATCTCATCCTATTTCATTCTATCCTTCCTATCCTATTCTATTCTCTTCTATCCTATTCTATTCTATCCTTCCTATCCTATTCTATTCTCTTCTATCCTATTCTATTCTATCCTATCCTATCCTATCCTATTCTATTCTATTCTATTCTATTCTATTCTATTCTATTCTATTCTATTCTATTCTATTCTATTCTATTCTATTCTATTCTATTCTATTCTATTCTATTCTATTCTATTCTATTCTATTCTATTCTATTCTATTCTTTCCTATTCTATGTACAGTATTAATTTCATGAAATATTGAATACTTGTCATTACTTCAGGGAGCTTTCACAATGAACTTTAATACTAGAGGATAGAGCATAGCTTCAAGATCTAACTCATGCTGTGAATGGTGTAATACATTGCAGCAAGTGTCTGCAATGAACAATACTCTTGACTCTACTATAGCATCGAAGCTCCACTGAAAAGCATCTTTAGGGTGCTTGCACAGTGGAGCATCCGATACTCGATGATAATCACCATTTGTCAAACACAAGCTAAGTTTTGTTGTATGACATATTGGATCAGCTGAATATGTAGGCTAATGGATGCTCCATTGTGTGAGCACCCTTACTTTTAAAAAGGAATGAGAGATTCATTTTCAATATTGTTTCTCGCTGTTATATTTATATTCTGTATACTCTTATTCTGGCGATTATTCGTAATTGAGAAAATTATGCGAAATTATCCTTTTTTTGTAATGCGTGTCTCATATTATGCACAAGTTGTCTCTCTGACATAGATAATAAGGTAATAGAAGTCCTATTACTATTGCTTGAACATAGTCTCAGCCACTCTAGAGTTCCTAAATCACTCTATTGTTTCTGATACTCTATTCTTCTTTGTGGATATAAGTGGCATACCTTAGGTAACTTTATTACCTGTCTTTCGAGTCTTTGTCTCTTGCATTATTTGTTTCCTGCTTTTCATTCATTGTTTTCATTCTTTGTTGTCCATGTTTCAGTCCAATTCGGATAATATGCCAAAAATCGTCTAGGAATCGAAATACGAGCTTCTTTGTAAAAAATCAAAATCAACAAAAATCATTCAAGAATCAAAACATGTTCTTCTTTGTGAAAAAAATAATAATCATTCAATGAAATAATAATAATTGCAAAAATGATAAGAAATTGATAAAATAAACGATGAAGATTGTCGAATTGAAAATTTTAAAGGGGATGTACATTAACAAAAACCCCATCAAATTAATCCGGTGCTAAATTAATTCCCATGCCCCTAAACGCGTTCAGTGCTGTTGCTACGATTATTATTATCACTGCGTTCGCACTTTTAAAACCAACTCAGTTACATAACATCTTCGTTGAAATGGGACGACAACGTTTTGTTTTAGTTTTTTTTAGTGCAAAAAGAGAATTAGCATAATAGTTGCCTATGCACATTTTTTAGAGTGGAAAATCGGTTAAGCGATAATCTAGCCGTTTGAATGTCAACTATCCATTTGTCCTAACGAACCAACACAAGGAGTGGAAAGTGGGGACTGAGCAACGCTGACATTATTCCATTTATTTTCAAGCACATAATGACCCATGAAAGTTTGTTAGTACCGGAGTGCTCAATACTAGAAATACAAAATTTGTTTGTTTAGAAGTAAGCTCTTCTCACCAATACCGTACAAGTTTTTCCTTTAGAAAAGTGTTAAAATTGAAATGTTTTGTAGCGTACAAAAGCCTCAGCACCAGCACTGTGAAAATGTGAGAGGTAATATCACACCATAAATAATAATAAGCTCGATTGGCTTTTATCGCTGGGGAGACCATTACGGGAAGCTCTATCATATACACCATTATTATGTTCCGCAGATCATAAACAAATAGTACATGGTTGATTTTTATAATTTTAGTAGTTTTAAAAATGATTATTTTCTAAAGATTTCTGTCTCGCAACTAACTCTAGAAATTCTCTTCAAAGAACAACGTTTTTTAGTAGTTACTGAAAGAGAAAATGTTGACTATAGTGTGGATCTGGAATATCCATTCAATAGTTGCGTTCATGGAAGACTTACCGTTTACCTGTGGACCTAAATGAAATTTTACCGAAAACTAAGGCAATCTTTTCAAATTTTTGAGCGTCAGTGAATTTGAATAGACCAGACACCTTGGTTTCCGTAAATTCCAATTATAGGTGAATGGTAAGGCTTCTATCAATTTAACCTATGATGTTTATTATAATTAAGGATAAAAACAAAATTTGATGCAGGAAACTGATTGGAGTATTAAGTACTAAAAATAGTACTCGAATAAATATTTGCTAGTAGTAAATTTTCTAAAATGTTTTAAGAAGCATCTAATATTAAAACTGACAATGTATTTCACTTTTATACAACGTTTTACTCACATATATATTGGAGATGCTTGAGAAGATTCTTTTCAGAAGTGAAATGCATCCCTCAAGCATCTCCAATATATGTGAGTAAAACGTTATATAAAATTGAAATACATTGTCAGTTTTAATATTAGATGCTTCTTAAAACATTTTAGAAAATTTACTACTAGCAAATATTTATTCGAGTACTATTTTTAGTACTTATTCGAGTACATGAAACGAGATTGAAGCGATTCATCCATTTGGAGAATAGAAACAACCAATTGTTCTTTATCAGTTCTGTAACAAGTCCTTAGCCTAAAAACCCACTTCCACCTGCAGGAGATGTTTTGCCAAACTTTTATATTGTCGTCAGAAAAAACACGAAACTGTTCTTTGAATAGACTAGGCAAAAATAGGAGTTGTACGATGCTCCTAATAAGAACGTTTCTTGGCAGAGTAGGACAAAAACTGCGCATTCAAGTTGAAAAGTTACTCGAAGAAACGTTTCAGTTCAACGTTGATCATAAATTGAAGGCAGGCAAATTTACTTTGAATTTAGAAAAAGGCTTCATAAACTTTGTTAGAACGATCTCTAGTTTCTTTAAACGCAGTTTAGTGTCTATTGAAAGGTCAGGTCCACATCAAATGGAAAGATTTTATTGTTTCTAGAGAACTAAAGGCATAATACTGTGGCATGTAACTGATTTCCATGCTGCACTTACTTGGAGTAGCCTAGCTGCAATTCACTAACAATTATTTACAGCTCTATAACGGTCACCAAGGATCAAATATATATAGTCAATCAAAGAAAAACATTTTCTTAATGAAAAAAAATTAAAGAACAGTAAAAGTAATAATAATTCATTTTTCAGTATCTGTTACTCAATATCATTATCAATGAGAATGTATATGAGCATTTACGAGTCAAAGATTGTGGTTAATAAACCTGGAAGGCTTAGTTATGGCATAGTGTAAAGAACGTGAGAAAATAATACTATAGTACAGTATAGGCCTATAGAATAAAGTATAGATATTGATTAGGATATTAAAATTTTTGTAATAAGATTCTACTCATAACTGCTGCTAAGTATTAATTATTGCTGTTACAACAATAATTATTGCTCAACAAGGTACTAACTATCAAGGGAAGTGATAGCCGTGAGCCGTAGCAGGTATCTATTTAATGCGATAGAGATAAGCTGCGTTCTCCTGGGCCATCTGTGTAAGGGTGACCGACTAGATTGGCCAGCAAAAAAGTCACAGTTCTCTGCTGTAAAATCACTTCTCGGTGGATCGGAACCCACCTAAATCTGTAGGTCCAACTCATTACCCACGCGCAGGTCTCAGGCCTATGGGCTTCATTCTCAAAAAAATCTTGATCAATATATTGGTTTTCTTGAACGTGGGAGGAGACAGGACGGAAAAATAATACTTTGACTGAGGAGCAAAGAACGTTAATATCAGATAACAAATGGCTTTATTCGTGTTAATTTTCAATGGATTTTTAAGAAGCTAATACATATTAAAATAAATTACAACACAGGGGTCCAAGAATAGTGTCTGAAAATTTACATCTACAGCGTGAGTCTTAGGGTACTGAGGTCAGATGATATGATACCCACAATATTCGTTAATTTAATGGGAATGAACACTAGAAATGTTGAGATAGATAGTAAAGAATGAATCATGGATCAGAGTATTGACTTACACGAATAGTCGAAGTTAAGAACATGTGTCCTTTTCTCTCACTTGACCGATAATGAAGGGATTTGAGGGAATGGGTGTAGGATGAAAGGGCTAAAAAAGAAAGTCGCTAGCAACAGAGTCACCAGATAATGAAATAACACAGAATGAACACAATGTTTTCATACCGTACTCTCGTGAACTTCTTACAGGTGGACCGATAAACATAGAAAAAATTCAAATCTCATTTTCTTTGTATCATTTTTCTATTTAAGATTCGTAACTGTTTCTTTGGAATAACATCGTCTGTCATGAAGTTGAAGATCCATCTTGTTTCCACTAATATATAATAAAAACTTAAAAACACTTTTAAGTGGAAATTATGACTCACGTTATGGCGTGACGGCCGTTTCACTCTAACGTTAAGAGCATCGTCAGACGACCCCCACAGTAAACTCAGAGTGTATGACGAAGCTTTTAACATCAGAGTGAAACGGCCGTCACGCCATAACGTGAGTCATAATCTCCACTTAAAAGTGTTTTTTAAGTTTTTATTATCTTTTGTAATATTGGAATCGGGAAACCAATAGATGAATTAATTTAAAAAATATATAATTCTTGAAATGTTCTATATTCATTCATATTGTTGAATAAATTCTACATTTTAAAATTCCGGCCATTGACAAACACGAAAATGCTTGAAAAAAACTTAGTTCCAAATAAGATAGTTTGACGCCGGTTAGAAGATTATTGAAGAAAATTGATTTCTCCCATTCTTCGGCGGCGACCTTGCTGTAAACGCACAAAGATTGCTGGCAAATTATTCACTTTTGTCGTGACTCGAGCAGGCCTGAATAATGGGCCTGGATGGTCTCCAGATTATTGTGTCAGTCATTGTAGTACCGGCGACATCAGTGATCAGCCTGCCATTAAAGTAGATCACTCTGTGCACCACAACAACATTCCATTACATCAGGCCAAATAATAACAATAATAATGATAATTCTTTTCTTTTTTATTTGATCGTCACAATAACTAAATGTGAGGTTTTTGCTGGAGAGGTCGAAGTAATTCTCATTCATGTTGCGTCAGAAAAATTGTGGGCATTCTCAACTTTGACCATTTGGATTGGTCACATCTGTTGAGCACAAATTCTTATTTTTGGAGCTACGGACTAGTTCTCCGGGGGTGATGGGATGGGCAGGAAGTGAATTCGGACCCCCTTATTTCAAGTCTTTGTATGACCTTTCCCCCCCCCCCCATAGATCGATCTAGGGTCCCGGCCAGTATCCCTTGTCCTAAGGTCATATCGATAAGTGATGAGCCAGTGTCAAATAGATTATATTAGTATTGATAAAGTTGATTCAAATAAAAACAATTGAAACTACTTTTATTTTAAAATTTATTATGCAATAATCCTAGTCTCTTAAACCAGTTTATGGTAAATTGAATAATAACCTTAGTGGAGAAATTTGTTCAATTAAAATTAATAACATACGTGGTTTTTAATTAACATATCAAATTTAAATTAACCTAGAATGTATTTCTTTTTACCTCTAATATCACCTTGCTCATGAGTATCGTTAATTTTAATATATGAGCTTGTTTTGGCCATGCCTTGTAGGTCATAGATTTTCCTTCAATTTATGTAGAATATAAATGTTTGTTAGATTATAAGTTTTTAATCGAATAAATAAATTCAATTAAAGTTTGCATACAGCAGTATGATACTTGCAAACGAAATGAGAGACTTTGAATTAGAACTTACACAGGATTTACCAATCATTCCTTGTTATGGTTCCGATTTCAAATAGAACTGAACATCATGCACCAAGAAGAAATAATTGTTGGATTAATTACAAGAAAAATAAAAATAATAATCTAAATAAATTGACGAATGAAGCAAAAGACAGACATATTTGGAGGAGGCCTACATCATTAGTACCGTACGATGTCAGCAGTGAGGAGTGAGTAAGGAGAAAGAAGTTAAAATGTTGAAATTTAAACTGATTAACCTGCGCCTTTCACATAGCATTTTCTTTCAAGGATGAAGCCCACATAGGTCTGAGACCTGTGCGTGGGTAATGAGTTGGATGATGGTGATTGATGAGTTGGCCTACAGTTTTAGGTGGGTTCCGAACCACCGGGAAGTGATTTTACAGCTGAGAAAATTATAACAATAATTATAAATTGTACCTTACCAATGCCTTTTTCTCTCCCATTAATAATATTATAGAGAGATCATTCCCTATTCTCAACAATTATAAATTCGACATCTCTGCTTACCTATCTTTTCTACCTTAGAGTAACTTAAACATTACAAGAAAAATTGTTTTCAAATATCAAGTAATGATAATTGATTTTGTAATAGTGACAACAATTCAGTTTATCAGCTCAATTATTAAGATGATATTCGAATTGTCCTATATTCGCTTTATTCATTTTTTCTTCTTATTTAATTGATCTTCATTATTTTTCATCTTGTCATAAACCTCAATCTCTCTATTAAAAACCGCTTGAAAATGATGTACAAAGTAATATCCTTCCTGACTAGATTGAATTACTTGAGTCCATCATGGAATAATTATTGTTTTTTCCAGATATAAAAAGATTATCCATCCCATCGATTTCGTTTCTTTCCAAGTGTACGATACAGTATTCCGGCACTACTTCATTCATGAAAGATTTCATCAAGACAAATTGCCAATGCCAATAATGTATAGATCACTTTCACAGAGCTCATAAAGGTTTTAGAACAATACAAGCCGATACCCTGACAATACTAATAATATAATAATAATACTAATAATAGAAACCCACAATTTATGTGGGTTTCTATTAAGGGCTTTCTGTTTCCACTGACCAAGTAGCTTGTGAGTTGATCCGTTACAGTCAGTTGGAGTTGAGACAGACTGTCATCATGAATAATTTATTATTACGGACAAGATCAGAAGCCAACGACAGACGTCAGATGTTGAATTCCATGTTGCTAGTAATTACTGTGCATAATTTTGTAGCAGGGTGGAGCAGGACCCTCCAGTCGGCTTTTCCCTAGTTAATTGACAATTCAACCGTTGACGCCTCCGCCTCCATGTGTTTCTCGTTTGTAGTTGAGGCGTCAACTAGTCTGGTGACTTGGAAAAAGTCGTATGTTGGTACCCGTAGAAAGGCAGCCCAGTAGGGTTGGACTGTAGGCTCAGCACCACTAAAAAATGTCCAGGAAGTTGCAGAACGTGAATGTCCAGACCTGTTTGGGTTTGGTCATTTCCAACTCGACTACACTAGACTATTTCTTTATTCATTGACTTGCTGATGAACAACTTTCAAATTAAAAGCTCTCACAAGCATATTTTTCAAGTACCGTAATGAGAGAATCATAATGATCGTGAGAATCTGTCCAGGTTGGATGATGTCCCACTAAGATAACTTATTGAATGTTGCAATTCATTCATATTCCTTTCTCAGATCGTAGAACAGTAGGTACACTCACTGGAGATTCTAGTGGCGATTGAAATTAAGTAGTTTATAAAATAAACACGTTTATGAACGTTTTACGAATGCTTAGTTCAATAGACAGGAAGTCTTCGTTTAAACGGTAAGATCGATGTTATAGAAATGTAATGAAGTTTCACCAGCAATTATATCCCAGGAATGTAGGAAATGAGCCCCATACTGGAATTCTGCTTTAATGCTAGGTTAATAACGTTAACATTAACGTATGAATGAGAAACCATGATGAGAGGTGAGAGCTTGTGTCAATTGCGTTATTGAATCAAATGCTTGGAAATGAATACAATGTATAAATTGTACATAAATGTGTCAAATAATGTATAAATATATGAAATGTATTCAATAGATTGCTAATAAACTGATTCTGAATCTATTTCTTGATCAACATACATTAAATACACAGCTAATTTTGAAGAGCAAATATGAGAAAAAAAGGCGGATAAAAGGAAAAAAATAGTTATCTTTCCTAAAAGGATAGAATAGAAAAGAGGATCGGATAAGAAATGAGTGCGGCAAACATACGATAGAGTAAAAGTAAAGTAGTGAATAGGGAAGTGATAGCCGAGTGCCGTAGCAGGTATCAGTTCAATCAGAGATAAGCTACGAAACTCCTGGGCGCTCTTTGTAAGGGTGACCGATTGGATTGGACAGCAAAAACTGTTCTCTGCTGTAAAATCACTTCCCGTTGGTTCGGAACCCACCTTAAATTGTAGGTCCAACTCATCAATCACCATCAACCAATTCATTACGCACGCACAGGTCTCAGACCTATGTGGGCTTCATCCTCCGAGAAATAAAGTGAATATACGAAGGGAGAATAGTGATTTTATAGTATATCAAGAAAATACAAGTGGTACAAACAGATGTTTGGGACAAAGAGTGAGAAAAGCTTGATTATAGAAAGAATCGAAAGGCGAAAACGATCTGAATTTAGATGGAAATATAGTACAGATCTAAAATTTGAGTATTTGACTATGTGGAGTGGATCGAAAGTTATTGGAGTCAAGATTGGTCGAACTGTTTTTGAATTAAGTATAGTGGTGCATGTGTGTAAACAATGATAATACATTGAAAAAAGAATTTAGCCAATTTTTACTTTTTATAGTCGCTTAGTTGGTTGAATAAGTCCGGATTCTCCACAAATTTCATCAATGCTATCCATTTCATACATATAATATAATGTGGATGCAACAAGCCACATGTGGCTTTACGTTAATCAGTCATTGATCGGTCATTTATAATGAAAGGTGAATCAGGTTGGCTACTCCTAAGGTCACCGGTTTCATTCTCGTTCAGCCTGGCATATTTTGTGCCATCATTCACCCCATCTATCGCTTGCTGTCGTTTCAGCGGTCGTGGGTTCGAATGCCTCCGTCCAGCATCTATATGTTATCATTCACCTCATTACCCACGCACAAGTCTCCGACTCATATGGGCATCATCAGCAATAAAAAAAATCTAGAGTACAAGTCTCAGTATTTATTATTTATTCACTTCAATACAGTTTTATAAAATCAAATTTATTAAGATTCTTTCCAATATAAATACAATTGAATGGAAAAATGTTGGGAGAATCAATTTTACGCTGCACGCTGGTTGGAGTAGCAGAAAATGGGGAACACCGTATCATCAGCAAAAACACAGTACCATCAGCAACACAGTATCATCATCAGAAAATAGGGAACACATGGCATTATCAACAAAAAATCTGGAAATACTATCATCGTTTCAAAAGGTTTTATTATCTATTTAAACTGTAAAAATGTGAATATAAAATAGTTCGAGCTGTGTATTTTATAATTATTATTATTAGTCGTGGTTGAGGGATATATGATGTATAATGGAGATAATTGATCGCCCCATCAATCAGACGAGAGGCCAATAGAAAAGTGATCAACTTGAATTCTAATGGGACTATCAAGGAGCCGGCCCAGCGATTAAGTCAAGTGGCATAAACTCTGTTGAGATATTTACTGTACAATGGCTGGCATACAGAATAGAACAGCTCAAGATTGAACGATGAAAAAGAAGCAGACCGCGGATCAAAATAGACCTTGTCCAGACCTTTCTCAGAATCTAGCCACGCCTAAATTATCGAAAAGAGAAAAAGAACTACATGTGAAACCGAAATTGCAGTTCATTGAGGGCAACATCAATCTTACTTTCAACTATTTTCGTTTCTTTTTTCTTTTATCAATGGGTTCCAGTTTTTTGGGTCTGCCATACCACAGTTTCCATTGTTTGATGGTCGACCTTGTAGAGTTTATCGGTTTGGTCATTTTGGTTCAGGTCTGCCTACCTTTATTATCAACCTTCCGTTTTCGAAAAAAGAGTAAAAAGAATATGAGGGGGATACATAAGTAGAAACTAAGCGTCCGGTTCGTGATTCGTACTCATTGTTAATTTGAGCTTCATATCATTTATCAATTCGAGAATAATGATGCCCTATTTCATCGAGCACAATTATCATTATCACTACTGTGCTGGTCTGCTACTCGTTTGAGATTTTTTATTTTTTTCGACCCCACAGAAGGTCTGCTAGCATCATCAATATTTCTATCTATCCTTATTGAAGGATTACTTGAATATTATCTTATTTGAAGTCTCATTTGTGTGGATTTGGCAAAGTGAATGTCATTGGAAAGACGTAATAAATGAATATGTGTTTTTTCGGAGGATGAAGCCCACATAGGTCTGAGACCTGTGCGTGGATAATAAATTGGATGATGGTGATTGATGAGTTGGACCTACAATTTAAGGTGGGTTCCGAACCAACGGGAAGTGATTTTACAGCAGAGATTAAAGTCTTTTTTGCTGGCCAATCCAATCAGCCCCCTTACAAAGAGCGCCCAGGAGTTTCGTAGATTATCTCTGATTGAACAGATACCTCAGCTATCAGCACTCGGCTATCACTTCCCTTTTAATAAAATTGTCCTTGTACAAACAGCATTTGAATACCATTGTTGTACCAAGTTTTATCACAGGTCTTCCTCAAAATTTTTCAAATTGAGCGTCGATCAAAAACGTAATTATGAAGGGAAAGGTATTACACGCCTTCAGTAAAGTGGAAATGTGTTGTGATTCTGACAATGCCATACTGATGCTTTTCAAAAATATTTTGTTGAACAATCCATCTCACTTAATTATTTTGTGGAATATAGGGCTCCAAAGACGAAAATTTTCGGTTTTGGGGGGCATTTCAACGAGTTATTTTGATCTTTTGATAATTTTTCAACATAAATTTAAAAAAATCTGAAAAAATCGGGTTTTCTAAAATTGTTTTTGAAAAACTAGTAGTAAGATTGGAATAAAAAATGTGTCATACTATTCCCCAATGTGTCTTTCACTTATAAAAATCATTAAAAGTTTAAAATAACTTGTAGAGTATATCCATCGCCCCCCTAAACCAAACAATTCTAACTTTGTAACCCCATATTTCACAAAATGGATGAGAAAAAATTACAATACATTACTATAGATAGAATTTCAATACCTTAATAACATGAACTTTTTATTGTAAATTTAACGACTTGCAGTCGGCTAAAACGTTCGGCTAAGAGTGAGTACAATTATTTTTTCACAATTAAAAATAGAACGCATTTACAATAAAAAGTTAATATTAACAACGCAGATTGTTATGGTACAAGAAATCCAAGACCCTAATAATATTCAATACAAGAAACTTCGAGAAAAATTATCATGATCAAAAGCCCTGCGCACAGCCTTAAAAAGCAAACTCATAATCATTGACATCGATTTCATTTCCAAGACTACGGAATAAAATCAATGGTTAGTGCAAGTGTTTAGTTTTAATAAACAGAAAATAAATTTACATCGATGATCAATAATGGCCAAAAGCTCACGTGAAGGTACAGAAGAAACAAGAGTTTAAGGAATCGGTTACTTTTTATACTTTTCCCACTAATCATCAAAACTTAGTAAAAAAAAATCAGTTCAGCTGCCGGATACCAAAGACCAACCTCTTCAATACTTCATTCAACCTACTTCTATAGAAGGAAGTTTTTGTACTGTCACGATATCTTTATGTACAGTGTGGCCGTGCTTCCCAAACGCTCAAAAAAATGTATGCTTACAACGACAGTAGTGTACACGTTGGAATATCGTGACTTTATTTACAAACATCTTATTGTTAAGAGCAACGACATTTACGAGTACCGGTACTTTGCGGACGGAAAAACTCAGTTTCATTCACTCAGTAAACTGATTCATTTTATGGTATTGCTCTCAATTACATTTTTGATTATGATTTATAGTTTTAAACACGCTGCATCCTATAATAAACCATATAAGGTACAGTCTATTAATAGTGAACAGATCAAGGCTTATGAATGAAAGGCTAATTGAATAAATTCTATTTAGCAGACATCGTATCCGCTAATAGAAAGAGAACATTACTCCTGTGTTAAGGCTAAGCATTTGAAGGACAAAAATATTTACTTACGATTCACATGAAGAACACGTGTACAAGTCACAAATAACTCACCTGAAATCAAGCAAATGCAACAAGAATTAAATAAAAGAAGCTTATAAATATGAGAAACTCATTTAGCTGAGCACAAATCAGTAAACTTGATAATAAATTCAGTATTTTCAGTAAATTTAATAAAAAAATTTTTTCAATGGTTTTAACCTTTAAGAACATTGTATCATTTTATAACATAACATTTTTAGGGAAGTGATGTTATGTTATGTTATGTTATGAAGGGACGGATTCAAAGATCCAGAAGATTCAAAGATCCTCACACGTCAACCGAAGCTTATTGTGTGTCTAGGGAAGTGATAACCGAGTGCCAGTATATTTTCAATCATAAATAAGCTACGAAGGTCTCAAGGGTAACCGATTGGATTGACCAGCAAAAAATACTCTGTCCTCTGCTGTAAAATCACTTCCCGGTGGTTCGGAACCCACCTAAAACTGTGGGTCCAACTCAACTTATCAATCACCATCATCCAGTTCGTTACCCATGCACAGGTTTCAGACCTATGTGGGCTTCATCCTCCGAAAAAAAAGCTCTAGTAAAAATGAGTGAAAATCATATATAATATATATTAAATATAAATACAGTGTCTGTTTTGGTATTGGATTATAATCGAATTGCAGATTACAGTACCTTCCTATCTGTATTGTACGGTTTTACAAATTTATATGAGGTGTAGTTTACAGTAGTTTAAACCGATACTTTATTTCTCAAAATGGAAATCATATAAACTTGATAAAACTATTCCATGCACTGTTCTATCAATCTCTCCCGATTATTCCTGATCGATCCCATCACACAATAATCACCAACCAATTTTTTCAAACATCTATTCTACCAATCAGCATTTTTCCAAATTGTAGACGAACAATAGAGTTTAAAGAGACACAAGTAGATAGCTTGTAGATAGTTTGTAGATAGCTTACGGGCAGAGACGTAGTAATTTGATAGATCTTCAACTTGGTGAAAAGACGAATGCGGAAGAAAACCAAAACAGATCTTGCAAAAAAAAGGAAAGTGAAGAAGGAGGAAGAGGAGCAGGTGGAAGAGAATGAGGAGGAGGAGGAGAAGGAGGAGGATGAGAAAGTGGAGGATGAGGAAGAGAAGGATTTAGATTAGATTAGATTAGAACACTTTATTTATGTAAATTTACAAAATTTCTTAAATGGTTTTAAATTTAGAATTATTACCGTCGCATAGGTAGCAAATGTACAGCAAATGATATTAATTTTAACTGAAGAAAATCCTAGTGACGTATTTACATAAAATGGCGAAGTCTGGACAAAATTCGTCCATTCTTAACTTAACC